>OU612087.1:7878208-9109372 GCA_914767735.1 Anoplius nigerrimus
TTATTAAATTAGCAAAGTTATCGTCTGAAAAATAGGATTTACATCGCTTTCAAAATAAACTGTTCATATACAACTCACAAGACAGTATTATATACGTTTTTATAATTATTAATAAAGTTAATAATACTAATTAATTAACATTAACAACAACAATAATTAAATTGCAAGTGATAATTCAATAATATATATATATATACAGATAAATACTGATTATAATCATTTACTATTATATTATTTATGGCTACATCGACTTACTCGCCTCCGCGCTGATCGAGAAACACAAAACAAATCGCGCCTAATTACCGATGCGTTTACCTTTAAGCACAGTACGTCGTCGACCCTCGCCCTCCGGGCCCGCAGGGAGGAAGAAGTCGAATCGAAAAGCTCGACAATCTTTCCCCTAAAAGGAATCACTCCCTCCCCCCCGTCGCCGGTCCGACTTTGTCCGCGCGTTATTTTTAGCCGCCGGGGGCCAACAGAGACCCCTTTCCCCACGCCCGGATACTCGCTGATACTTAAGAGCCGTGTAGCCCGTGAGACAAGAGGGAGATAAAAAAGAATAAAGGAAAAAAGGTTAACAGGCCTCCTCCACCTCCCCCCCCCCCATCCTCAACCTCCTCCTCCACCATCTCTTCAAACCTCTCTCACGCGGCCACCCTTTCAGCCCTCCTTATTTATGGACTTGATATTTCATATTTAACCCCTTAGCCCCGTCGTCGTGATCGTCGAGCGCCATGATCGATCAAGATTAAGCGTTCGTGCCGTGAACTTTAATTTGCCCGAGGACGCGCGTGCCGCCGCCCGGATTCCGTCGCAGACGGGCGAGTAGGCTCGTTTATTAAAGGTGCATTGCGGAGAGAACGCCCCAGTCGAGGTCGTGCCCGCACAGAATTTCGACACGACGCTCTTTTGCAAATCCGCTCGCGTCGTCTTGTACTTATAAGTACACGACTGTGTCGCGGATTTAATCTCATTTTCGGCGCCGAAGGTGAAAACCGAGGTCGTCGCGGCCGTCGGCCGTCTCTTCATGCCCGGAGGAGCGGTGCTCTTCGGGCTGGGTCGGGGAGGATCGACGGTTGGATCGGGTGATTGGCTCGCTCTGATGACGAATCGATGGCGGAGAGTTGTCGAACGCTTAACCTGTTGAGCGAGCGTTCGATCGGCTATGGCGGAAGATAAGGGGTAGAGATTCGATTATGGGAGGGGAGGGGGGGGGGGGGGGTAGTGGCGATCGATGTAATTGTATTATAGTCGATGATTGAATTTATTTACATATGGACCTTTCATCTCGAAAGGAATGTAAGTCCACTTCTTGACGTTGAATATAAATAAATAACTTATATTAGATTAATAAAAAATTATGTGGTATCTCTATATTTGAATAAATTTATATTTATATTTATACAAAGTCGTTATGTTTTTATACAAAGAATTAACTTTAATTAACAGTGCATTCTCCACGTTGATTCTTTTTTACATTTAATACAAATAAATAACTTACGGTACATTAATAAAACATTCTGTGGTATCTATTTTTTTTATTCAATGGACTTAAATCGCTTTCAGAATAAACATCTATATTATTGAGTTATAATTTAATGTATTATTGTTTAGAGTTATATAATGAATAATGATTTAAAAGAATTATTATTTTTTTATTAATTACTGTACATTTATACATGATACTATCTTGTATATGGACAGTTTATTTTGAAAATAGTTTCATAATTCAATGATCATATGTTAAACCTCACGCCATGTATTAAATCAAAAATAAATATAAATAAGTTTAGTAAAGGATTGCATTATGTAACAATTAGCCCCTGACCTTGACTTGAGTTACTAAGAGTAATAATCATAACGATAGCGCTTTTAAAATCTTTTTATGTAAGGGATTATAATTTCTTTGCATGTGATGATATTTTATCCGTATGTATTTTTTTCTCTATTAATATTTAAAATAATGAGATATCATCCAAATAGAAACCTTACATTAAATTTATCATAAATTATGTGATATTTAATTTTTCTTTTACACGGTAATTATACCGCTTTTAAAATAAAATAAAATAAAATATATAGATTAGTAACAACAAAACTTTTAAATGAACTATTAGTATCAGTAATTATTATTAAATAGTACGTATATTATATATCAAATGAATATGACTACATAGCACTAAGTTTATATATCAAAAATATGTGTATTTAAGTATTGACCATAAAATTATTTACATATTATTAAGGTCAAGAACAATATCATTTAACATGCACAACATTACATAAATTACAAATACGATTACGTCACGCGCGCGACAGCATCAACTTGGATGAGAATAGCATCGGACAATTGCGACGTGAATTAGCGAATAAATTCGTGCGTCGTCACTGATTCCGCTTCAATTGACGCTCGAGCGGTTTAATGACTAAAAATCAGCGTGGAACGTCTATAAAATGTAACGGTTATCGACAGCCGCGCGATTGCGAATTTATATCCGATCAGCGTCAATTCAGGCAATGATAGAAGCCTGTACAGGCAGCCAGAGAAAATTTTCCATCCATTGGACAGAATTTGTACGTTTCTTCTGAACTTCAGGACTTCAGAAGGATCATGCAACAATTCCTGATCGGCGCTTTGAATCAGATCCATTTTGAGACACCAACGTCTGGAAAAGACAATTCGAAGCTCCCTGCTGACCAGATTGATCTGATCTGCATTTAACGAGCGTCGTTGACCCCATTGATCGTTCAAAAGCGTAGGGACCTGGCGCCAGTTTGCGAATTCTCGTCTGGAAAGTGCACGGTTCGTTCTACAGTCACAGTGAAAGTATGCATTGGCCGGATTAGGCCAGGCGAAGACAGACTAGGCCAGACTAGGTTAGGTTCTATCCTAGACGATCACTCCGATCTCCCAGGTGAATCCTCGAAATGGAACTCTCGTTCGGAGGGAGAAGGACAGAGAAGGAAGGAGACGGAAAGAGTAGAGAGAAATGATGCCGGATTCGATGATAACCGAAGCGGAATTCCTACGGGTCCCTTCTGAATAGCTCCGGCTCCTTAAACGGTCATCATGTCCGAAGGTTGATCCATCGTCGCTGGCACGAATCGAGGATCTCCAAAGAGAGTGCTGCCAGGCACGTGGGCAATCGACGGGAGTCCACCTTCGAACCTTCTTCTTTTTCCGCTCTCGTGAGGGCGAACAATGAGCTATTACACCTCTCCACCCCATTAACATACGTTCCTGGATGTTAATGAGCGCAGTCGTACGGGGACCTAGCTAATTGGACATTATCATAACGCGTGGATCGGTATCGATGGAAACTTTCACGATACGCGCGGGGAGACTCGCTTTTCAGCTTTGACCTTCGTCTGACCTTGACGTTGAACCGTGTCACGTGCGCACGAATCGATCGATTGGAAATACGGATCGAAGTGCCGGCTCTGTAGAATGAGGATACGTGTCGAGCCATATTTATCGGCGCCCTCCTGTGCCTGGGTCAATACTGACCCGCGGCGAGTTTAATTTCGTCCGGCGTCCGGCTCGCTTCAATTGTGCAATTTTCGACCGAGACACGCACGCTGCGTCCCCGAAGGCCGATTTCACGTTCGGCAAAGTTTCGATCGGGCTGATATGGTCGACGCGATGGCCCTCTTACTTTGGTAAACACGCCTCTGGCCATTCTCTATAGGGCGATGCATAAGTTGGAGCGAGTTTCTTACTGCTGGGGTCCGATGACGATTTATTGGATTTTAATTGGCTCGTGACGTACATTTCCAATTACGAACACAGTACCTCATAGTCGTATACAGATATATTATTTGATATTTATAGAATCATACCAAATATTAATGAAAATTGTCATTATTGTTATTAAGGATTATTTACAAGTAAAAATGATAATAATGCAAATTATGTATTGATTAGTCATTCAATTTTTATTTTATTGTTAATACAGGTAGCCTTCCTATAATACGGTAAATAGGTTTCGCGCTGTGTGAAACCGTGTTATATGAGACGCGGAGCCTGTACAATAACGGGGGTTACGTTCCAAAAACTTATTATAAACAAATTATTTTTTTAAATTCCATATAAGCAACTTCATTTTGATTAAAATTTGAAATTTATGTATAACGCAAAATGAGAAAAAGAAAATTTTATTTCATATAATGTATCCCACACAGAACCCCGTCGCTAAGGACCCAGTAGTCGATGCGACGTAAAGCTCTCAATAAAAGAAAAAATAAAGGAAAATTTTATTTCTATTTAATGAAACGTTAACTTAAACGATTTTTCGATTAAACAATATGACATCAGAATAGAGTTATAGATGAGTAAATTAGGATTTATTTGTATATTATCATGTAATTTTTTTAAACATGTTAAACAAATACCATGTATGTATTTGCCTATACCAATGCTGTAGAAGTACAGTACTACAAAGGTATTCGTAGTTTTCTTATCGTTAAAGCGTGTCGTAAGAGGTCTACCTGTAATTATTACGAAATGATATAGTACATTATTATACATGACCATACAATAGTGTGACGAATGTTAATAATATACGCCGTGCCAGAAGGAAATAACGATTCTCAAACAGCCCGCAGCTTCCACGTTCCACCCGAGTGGCACTTTTTGAGTTGGCAAGAGCTTATACGCCTCCCTGTTTATTCGTTGGCAGCCTGCAATTATCCCGATAACATCGTGCCAGATTGTACGCGGCCGCTTTTAACGTTTTCGGCCGCGCGTGTAAATATTTAAGGCGACCTGTGTCAATTTTTGCTAAAAGCACGAATAGATCCCCCCCCCCCCCCCCACCCTCTCTACACTCATCATACGCCTTTCCGCGTGACAGCCACATATGAATTAGACAGATAAGGTCGGACATCGCGACAGAACGCTCTTCCACGTACCGGGTGACCGGAAAGCAACCCGCGATCAGCTAGCCGATAATCGACCGCGTGTTCGCCGAAATCGAAGAAATCGCGAGCTTGAAAAGGCTCATCGTCATCTGCCTTTGTCCTCCGCGGATCATCGTGAAAATTCCCACGCAAAATTCAGCCGCAACATCCGTCGAGTCGGTAATTTAACCGACGTATACGATTACGAACCGTCGACGTCGCTGAAGAGCATCAACTGTCTGTGCATGAACGGTTCGCTGCTCGGCTATCCTTCCTTCTTACTCCCCCCCACGCCTCGCCAACCCTTCACCTACTCTTCTCCGAGCCCTCTTACCGGAGCTTCAAACTTATTCTGCGTCCTGATTTACGATTGTCTCTTCATTCTCGCCGAGAGGCAGGATTGGAAGCGAAATTCGCGGCGTCAAGTTCGGGGGACAAAACAATCGCACTCCCGTTAATTGACTCGAGGTAGGAGGTCGACGAGGCAGGAGGGCGGGGGAGGAAGGTGGGCGTGCGTTTGAAAGGTGGATAACTTCTCATTAGCGAGCGCTGTCCGACGATATTCCTCACGCGGCAGGTTGACTGCGACGGATTTTCCCGTGTCGCGTCAAATTCGGTAAATGGTGTCGGTTAATTGAGTCTCTGTGGGCCGAATTGGTTTTTGTAAGTGCGATAGATTTTGTTCAACGGTGAATTTATGATTTTAAACCTATATATGGGGACTAAACGAAGATTTAGGATTTTAAATAATTTTATGATAATTATTTCAGTTTGTAACTTTGAATACGGGATTTTACGGATTTTTGTACGAATTTGTCTTATATGAATCCGTGTTATAGGAGGTCTGAGACTGGAAATTTGAAAAGCATAATGATGTTTAGCGTTTGCCAGTCAAGAATTATATTAATTATTGGAGCTAAAACGTAATAAAATTGCAACATTCGTCTCAGTCTTTTACCGTGTTATGCGAATTCGTCTTATATGAACCCGTGTTATAAGGGGTCTACTATATGCCACTTTGAGACTTCGAAGTAACAACGGCTTACAATTTTTGCACTTCTGCACATATTAAGTGTGAAATTTCGTAAAACAGTTTGCACTTGGCGTTAAACATAGATGTACCATTTAGGACATTTTTTTTAAACCTTTTTTATAGCCCGGATTTTTGCAGCATACTCCCTTGTTTGAAACAGTTGGTCGATGTGCTATTTTACCTTTCCGCACGTTTGGTATCCGAAGTATTGTATTTGGTCTGGAATACTGATTGTCAAACAATTTCTCGTGGTCCTGAATTTTAATTCGGGGTCAAATTCGTCGTCACTGTCAATAATATTTATACATTGTCGGGAAAAAACCATTGGACGATCTTCAACGAACTCAGTATCTATTACCGCTAATACGTCTAATTCTAATCACCGTTTAAATTCCATGTAATTTTCTACCCATATTTTGTGAATATGATATATAAATCTGAAAATAGAAGAAAGTACAAGGGTTTTCTTAAATCTACCGAAATCTATCATAAGAGCTAATTGTAACCTGCTTGTGAGGGTCAAAAAACTGTATCATGCACAAATACTACCAAAATGATCATTGAAATGCAAACAAATAAGTTGTCATTATTACACAAACCTAGAGCTATTATGTACGCCGTTTTCCAGTTTAGTAAACTACGACAGAAGCATGAATAATGTCAATTACACAAGATGACTCCGTCAATTTCTATCTGCGGACAACTTGTAACACAACATTGACATTTCAGGTTGATGGAGCTGTCAACCGTCATCAATATTGTTATTAGCCACCTCAGAGACATTATACAATGAAGAGGTACACGTCATAACGTGAAGAAACTCAAATTATTTGATATCATGTCAACAAATTATCATGTAACTTGAAAGTTACAGGATCCCATTGAGGATTAAAGATCTCTGATAAAATTCACGTCGATCGACACGTGAACCTCCGCCTCAAAGCTCAGGTCAAATTCAAGGCGAAAAGGCGTCATTCTTGACATTTCTCCTGCCTAAAAATGTCAGTGTATCGATTCTCACCCCCCCCCCCCCTCCGCCCTACACCGATGGCTGTCTTCAGGCATCTTCAGACTCATTAAAAAAGTCGACGACGAAAGTCCGTGTCGACGCATAAAGATCGTCGGCCGTCGGATGGAAAGAATTTGCGCGGTCACGTTGGCAGCAGTGGTAGAAAAAAAATCTGCCTCGTCTCGATGACGGGTAGCAGAGTCGCTGATTTGCGTTCCTCATGTAATTTCCCGTCGAGTCCTGCTACTTCTCCCTCTCTCTCTCTCTCTCTCTCTCTCTCTCTCTCTCTCTCTCTCTCTCTCTCTCTCTCTCTCTCTCTCTCTCTTGCACTCACTCACTCTCTCACTCTCTCTCTCTCTCTCTCTCTCTCTCTCTCTCTCTCTCTCTCTCTCTCTCTCTCTCTCTCTCTCTCTCTTGCACTCACTCACTCATTCACTCACTCATTCACTCTCTCTCTCTCTCTCTCTCTCTCTCTCTCTCTCTCATTCACTCTCTCTGTCCCTCTCGCCGCCTGCTGTCAGAGCTTTATCGATCCGAAAACTAGACGGGCGCTAGTAAGCAGGAAATTACATGTAAAGCAGAAACAAAGCCGCGCACCCGCACTGGAAACTGTACATCCTGCAACGGAACGCGGAGCGTCTTGGCTTTCCGTGCACGCGGAAATTTTGCATGCCGTGGCATCGTCGGCCAACTCTTCGGCAAACACCGTCGACAGCAGGAAACGAATCGAACGCGCGGAACGGAAGGCTCCGAACTGCCAAAAAAAGCGAGTCGAACAAATTCCGTAAGCTTTCGCGTTTTCGAAAACGGCGGCTCGCTAACTTCGCGTTCGGCCGATACACTTCTGGAGTCGATGGAACGAAAAAATTCGGAGCGCATCCGCCCTGAAAGGAATGTCGGAAATGTAAGCGCGGGGAAGAATGACAGCTTTTTTATTTCTTTTTTGCTTTGTTGCGGAATTTTTCGGTCCACTCTCCTATTCGTTCCGCGCAACCGAAACAATATCTTGGCAGTGGCGGCTGGTATATTTTCTCTCTCTCTCTCTCTCTCTCTCTCTCTCTCTCTCTCTCGCTGTCTCTCTCGCTCTCTCTCAATATCGAGCCTGTCATCGGGAATAATCGGGGAGAGTCGAGAGAAATCGTAATGAAGACTCCCCCGTCTCTCGGGCACATTTTCATTCCACCTGTCGCTGTTTCGCTATCGTCACGGTTTTAATATCTGCCTGATACTCGACCAGCTTGGAACATGTTCAAAAAGATAAACACCGTTCGAACAATTAATCCCACCTAACTGTAGAGTATGTCTGTATGTATAGTCAACCGGGCATAGCATATGTGTACGGCAACTCAATCCTAACCTAAAAAATAATTAATCCCATGTAACCGTAGTCTACTCCTATACCTATCTGTATCTAATTGTAGTCACTTATCTAAAGCATACGTTTACGATGACACGATCCTAACCTACATAATAATTAATCCCACTTAACCGTAGTCTACATCTACAATTACCTATGTATAACTATAGTCACCTTACATAGCATATGTTTACGAGAACTCAATTATAACCTAAACAACAAATAATCCCACCTAACCGTGGTCTACATCTACACCTACCTCTGTACAAGTATAGTCACCTCACATAGCATATGTTTACGAGAACTCGATTATAACCTAAACAACTATTCATTTCATGTAACCGTGCTTTACTTCTATACCAAAATCCAACTGTAGTCACCTAACTAAAGCATGCGTTGACGACGACTCAATCCTAACCTAAAAAATAATTAATTCGATCTAGACGTAGCCTAGTCTATACCTACCGCAATCTGCCTATAGTCACCTGTCCAAAGCATACGTTTACGATTCAATCCTAACCTAAAAAATAATTAATCCCACCTGACCGTAGTCTAAGTCTATACGTACCCTAAACTATAGCCACCTGACCAAGCATACGTTTACGATTCAATCCTAACCTAAAAAACAATTAGTCCAACCTAATTAAGTCTAAGTCTATACCTACCCTTAACTATAGTTACCTGACCAAAGCCTACATGCCCCATCCACGTAACAATACGTTTACGACTCGATCCTAACCTATAAAACTGTTCGACTCCCGATGCCGACGAACTCGAACAGAGCTCGATTTCATACTTCCTCCCGCTCCCGCTATCGAAGGTAACCAACCGCGGGGGGGTAGGAACGCGAGAGCCTGAGTTCGTCGACCTGGGAAAGGGTTGAAACGCAGTGCGAGGGTGCCTTTGTCGCCGCGAGTTACGAAGGACTACGCGCTTTTCATTGGAAGATTGCCAGTTCGCGTTTGGCCGCAATGCGATTTCTGGCCGGCCATTGTCGTCCTACCTCCCCCCCCCCCCCCCCCACCCCCTCCCATTCCCCGTTCCCTTCCTCGGCAACCTGGCTCGCCGCAGTTTTCCCACTCTAAAATGCCGATTCCACACCCTCGTAGGCCACCCTCAAATTCTATCAAGCTCCGACAGTCGCGACTGTCGGGCAAAATTGACCCTAGCCTTCGACGAACTGCGCATCAATTTTCGAGTTGTCTGAATCCGCTCGAATTCGATCCTGTAACGGAGTCAGTATGCACGATTGTTTTCGATGGGATGAGCTTCAACATTTTTTGACAGTCGTCGAATACGTTGTAAGGCATGGACCATTTATTCTGAAAGTGGTGTGCATTTTAAAAAAAAATTTAATTTCACATAAATGAACCGTTTACACCACGTTAATCATAAACATAACCACAATATTTGAAATTCATTGCTATTTAATCAGTTTGTAAAGCAGTAAAACAGTGACCGAAATCGCCGAAAACCGTATAATTATACATCACTTTGACGGTCAAGAACTTATTCATTTTACGGTAATCATAAATTAAGTATCGTTTTTTTTAAATATGGACTTACATCACTTTCAAAATAAATGGTCCGTATGCGGAGGTGAAATCTTCCATTGATCGGCGTCTTTCGATTCTTGGGAAGGTATTGGCCGAAGTTTTTTGGACGATGATAAGGAGCTGACGGGCGGAATGAGGACGAAGACTGCCGGACCGGGGTCTCGGCAGACTCGGGGGAAAATTGAAAGTAATAACACGCGGGCAAAGTAATAACTCACTTAAATCTGATTACCGGCAGCGGCCCGATCGCGGGCCGAACTTTTATTACGAAACTTTACGGATAATATGAACTACGGTTCGTTCCGGTTATTATGTTGCTGAATGTTCGCCGGTACGGAAGAAGCTGGGCTCCAAGCAGAAATTAGAGAGTATACTAACAATTGTAAGTCGTTACTTTACTCGGTGTACATCGTTACAGTATTCGATGACCTTGGCCAGTCGTTGACATTCGTATAAAAATTAGGTTAGGTAACATTTTTAATTTCCCACTTCGATTCTGATTGAAGTGTTCGGTACAGATGCGTAAAGATAGGATTCTATGTTAATTAGGGTTGGTAATATTGGGTTGATGTTCGGAGATATCGAGCGAGCAATATGTTCTGTATATTGAAACAAAAATGCACATCAAGACGAGGTGGCCGAGTGGTTAAGGCGTTGGACTGCTAATCCAATGTGCTCTGCACGCGTGGGTTCGAATCCCATCCTCGTCGGTTTCTTTTTTTTCTCCGAAATGAATTTTTCTCGCACAGCTTGCAGCGTAATCAGTTCGTATCGACACTTGAATTGACATAACAATGTTTGACAAATATTGACGCATAAATTATGAACAAACATTTTTTTTTATTTTTCGCTCTTTTAAGTACTTTTGAACGAAATTTCGTGAATACAGGTAAACCGTTCAGTATGCGAGATTAACATTTTTAACATTGTTAAATAATTTGTTTACATTTAGTTTTGCAAAATGATATTGGAAAAAAAAAATTTTTTTTGCAATAAATTTTGAAGATACGCAGTGCACCGTACATCGCTCTCAATTCACAATCTGACGGTTAGAAAACCTGTTTTGGATTTCAAATAATTCCCAGAGTTATTTTTGGCATCCATATAGCGGACGGAGTAACACAGTCTCCAACAGCCCGGCTAGCTCAGTCGGTAGAGCATGAGACTCTTAATCTCAGGGTCGTGGGTTCGAGCCCCACGTTGGGCGATTATTTTTTTTTTCCTCCTTTTTACCCTAAAACCTACCCACCCTTTCCGTCACCGCTACCCCATGTCAAAAATTAAATAAAAATTTTTTTCTCACCACCCAGCACCCCGTAATAAACTTTTATAAATTCCCCTACCCATCCGTTCAGTCTTTTACGTAAAACGAACTGAAGTCTCGCCGAATGGAAAATGAGACAAAGATAATGCAAAAAATCTGCAGAAAAGGTGTAAAACGAGTATCGGCAGGGCAAAAGAGGAGTGAGGTGGCGACACAGGTGGAGAGGGGAGGCTCCCGAGGGGGTGGTAATTAGAATAGGCGGTCGTCGGGGGTGGGTAGCGGCACGAGGACACGGGAACAAAAGAAAGCCGCCCCCGGGTGGGCTCGAACCACCAACCTTTCGGTTAACAGCCGAACGCGCTAGCCGATTGCGCCACGGAGGCTGGATGCTGGCACATTTTTTCGATAACCTCACTTGCCGTCGACAATACCGATCGATCGATTAAAAAGCATCCGACGGCCAAGAGAGGGGGTTAGGCAGGAGGAAGGGTGGCTTCGCGGCCGCGGTGGCAAAATGAAATTCGCCCCCGGGTGGGCTCGAACCACCAACCTTTCGGTTAACAGCCGAACGCGCTAGCCGATTGCGCCACGGAGGCGCTTGTTTCACGATTTTTTTATACGAGCACCGAATATTCGCGGAGGGAATCAGCGCTGGCCTCTTATCGGCCGATCGTTGCTCAACTCCGGGCGACTATCGTTCGCGACCTTCCGAACCGAGTCCGGAGGTCCCATCGGTCGGAAATTGCGAGGTGGGAACTTGGAATGTTTGGTGGGATGCTCGGGGGATGGAAATTGGGGGGGTGGAAGCTGCGAAGTCGAAGGCGAAGTTGAAGGATGAGTAGGCGGCGGGTTGATAATAGGGATCTTTGGTGCTTCTGTCTGAGTTCATTTTGAAAGTTGTGTAAGTCCATTTGAAGAAAAAATTAAATATTACATAAGTAAACCGTTTACACTGCGTTAATCATAAATTATGTATCTCATTTTTTTTTTAATGTGGACTTATACCACTTTCAAAATAAACAGTCCATATATATTCATTTTTTTTTGTATATTTTTACTGTTTAATAATTATTATCAATAAAGACAGGTGTAAAATCTTGTTACGTATTAATCTATGTATGTATATATGTGATTAGTAATAGCGGAAAAATAAAATAGAGAATTCATGAAGATGGATATATTGTATTAGGTTTATGTATCTAAAGAGATATATTTAAGTATTATAGATAAAATAATTTATTTAATATTTGGTTAAAAGATTTGACATTTGATATATATATGAAAGAAAGTAATATATAGTAGTATTATTCTATAAACGTATATATATTAAAATTAGAGTGTCTCTTACGGAAAATATATGATGACATATATGTATATAATATAATACAATATACTATACTAGGGATTCTTGTTCTAATATGTATACATGTATAGAATAATATTATATATATGTCAATATTTACTTATATTCCGTTATTTTATATACATAAAATAATGTTATATTTCAACCTAATATTACATCAATTATTTTAACCATAATACTTATATTCGAGAGAGAGCATCGAATAACAGTATCTAGAATAGTATATTATAATAATTTATATTATATTATATTACATAATAAATATATGTAAGCATATATTCTACAGTACTAGGTCCTCTGATTCTAATATATGCAATGCCACTAATATATGTGTATACATAATATATAAATCTTAAATGATATTATGTTTCAATCTAATGTTACATAAACTATTTTATCCACAGTTCTCAAACATATATACAGTACAGTATATAATATATAAATCTTAATTGATATTATGTTTCAATCTAATGTTACATAAACTATTTTATCCACAGTTCTCAAACATATATACAGTACAGAGAGACAGAGCGTAGAATAAGAGTGTCTCGAACGGTAGAAGCCATCGATTCCCCGACTTCCGCCATCGCCTAATCGCGTTTCTGCCGTCTACTCCTTGAGAAATAGTCCGCCCTTACCGGCGGCAGGTACGAATTTCCAGCATTGCGGTCGTCGATTGAGAGGGCGAAATTGACTTTAGCCCCCTGACTGCCGGCCAGCCGCCGGATGGGGTTGCTTCTGGACCCGGTCCTGAGCGAGGGTAACTCGCAGACGCCGTCTGGGTCCAATCGGACCCGTAGAGTACGTCGACAATTTATATCGTACCTTCGCCTCTCACCTAGCTACCTTCCGCTGCCCTTTCATTCCGCAGCTCAACCCCTTCGCCGCCGTACGCAAATCAAAGGAAAACACTACCCCCCACCCCCCCTTGTCTTAAATCCAACTCCGAACGCAACCCTTTTAAGGTTAAACGAACGTCCCGCAAGAGAAACCCCATTGCGACCGCCATGAGTGCTCACATGAAAGAGGACACGCATGACTGACTGCCGAAAGACAACCTTGAAGTAGGGTGGAAAAACGTAAGGGGGGGGGGGGGGGTGAAGGTTCGACGAAAAAGAACAGTGCGCGACTTTCGAGACTCACTTAGGACTCACGTTGACGGACGTAAGCGGTGGAAAAAGAGACGGTCAGAATCGTAGAAATGACGAGTAGGGTGGCAAGCGTGCGGGCAGCACAAAAAAAGGTACCCTCCCCTACCCTCATTTCAGCCCCCACCCCCCAACCCCTGCAGGCTCGACCCCTCGTCTTCTCACCCCACCGACACTCTTTTCGGTCACGCTCGGTTAGGCTCGTTCGTCGGCACGCACGCGAGACACGAAACGCGAGCGTGGAACGCACGCGTGAATCGTTTGCCGCCCGCTTAACGAGCCGTGAAATGAATTGTACATTGTCAATGGCCACCGAACCGATCTCATTCCCGGCAGCGAAAGGCTCGCGAGCCGATTCCAGTCGTCGCTGCAACTCGCGCTCTACCGATGTCTCTCTTCACCCTCCGCCACCTCTCCCCTTCCTGCCCTTCAGTCGTTTTTTATACCCCAATTTATGACTGTATGAATATTCGGGTACTTATGTGTATATAATTATTTTGCGAAATTATTATTTATTATGTCATTGTTTTAGGTGTTCAAATAAGTATCTTTCTTTCTCTACATCCCCTTCCACCCCTTCTTTGTTTTTATACCCCAATTTATTACTGTACGAATATTCGGGTACTTATGTGTATATAATTATTTTGTGAATTTATTATTTATTATGTGATTGTATTAGGTGTACAAATAAGTATCTTTCTTTCTCTACATGTCCTTCCACCCCTTCTGTGTTTTTATACCCCAATTTATTACTGTACGAATATTTGGGTGCTCATGTGTATATAATTATTTTGTGGAATTTTTATTTATTGTACAATTGTATTATGTCAACAAATAAGTATCTCTCTGTCGTCACCCCCTCACCCTCCATCGCTTTTATTCCTCGATTTATGGCTGTAGGAACATTCGGGCATTTATGTATATATAATCATTTAACATAAACAAATTTTCATTTGAAACGTAATCACAGCTGAATATATGCGAAGACGCGAAACTTATTTATACACCTATATGTGGACCGTTTATTTTGAAAGTGGTGTAAGTCCATATTTAAAAAAAAAATGAGATATCATATAATTTATGATTAACGCGGCGTAAACGGTTTATTTATGTAATATTTAATTTTTTTCCAAATGGACTTACACCACTTTCAAAATAAACTGTACATATATTAACCATTATTACCAATAGTATATTAAATTTAAATTCTATCATGTACAGTCGTTAAAAAATGTTCTCATCGTTATTAATATAAATTCTATTATATTATAATAATTTTTATTGCATAATATAAATAAGTAAGTAATTTTAAATATTTGTTAAATGATAGTATACAAGGTCGACTCAAAACTGACCGGAAATTTACTCGTTTTGTGGAAATCATGCGCGAATTAAGAGGAGGGGCGTGTACCGAGAGCCGGTGGTCAATTGACCTTGAAACATGACAACGGTAGCAATTACGGCCGAATTTTCGACAAAAGCCCATTTGGCAGCTTGTTTGCTCTTACAAGCAATGCGAATTACGAGACTCTCTTTTACTGTCATCAAGATCAGTTCCTGTCATTATGCTGTCATTATGGCATCTTCATGCCAACTATCGATGACAGGCGAGAATGAAATCCGAATGGCGGCGGCAACCGGAAGTGTCCGCGGAGTCGATGAAAAGTCGGACACTCGGACGAACGCCCGCTGTCAACAATGTCAATATCAAAATGCCTAACTCGGGGCATAATTGCGCGGTTGCCACGAATCGGGAACCGAACGGATAAAATAACCGCGTGACGTCTGAACACGCACACGAACACTCCCTTCCTGTTCGCTCGGCGACTCGTTTTGTCTGTCGTTGGATGGGCAGGACGACCCTAACCGATTACGTCGCCAGGATTTCCTGTTTTCGGCTTCGATTCTCGAATTATATTACGGCCGTCCCGCTCCAATTCCTGTCATCCGCGTCTCTATCCTAAACTTTCCTTTTGTCGCGTCTTAAGTTCTTTCTACATTTTCTTTTCTTTTGTATGTATATGTGACGGTAAATGTAAATTAATCTGGTGATTATGTATGGATCGTTTATTTTGAAAGTGGTGTAATTCCATATTTAAGAAAACTTAGATATATAATTTATGATTAACGAGGTGTAAACGTTTTGTTTATGTGATATTTAATTTTTTTGTTTTAAATGGACTTACACCACTTTCAAAATGAACGGGTCACATAATTGCGAGATATATTCTACAAATCATTTATAAAATTCACCCAGTGCTGAAGAAAAATTCTGTCACACTTTGGTAGCAGGACACCGTAAACTTTGGTGCATAATTTTTATCAGCCTGGAAAGAAAGTAATTTTAGATTTGTAAGGCGAAATAAAAGTTATATCTTTATAGAAAGAGTGAATTTTAATTAACTCAATTTTCTATTTCGATTCGTAAGTTAAATGTGCCTAATATCAACGGCTGAGAGAAAAATATTCTAATTTCATAAAAAATATCTTTCTTGTCAATCCAATACAGGAAACATGACTATTTAATGATTAAAAAAAAAACCTTGTTTAAATCTTGCTTATCGGCCACCTTTTTAAACAATCGAACAAATTAGCCTTATCAGCTAATTTCGCCAATAATTTCTGACTCTGCAAACAGTACGATACAAAAACTTTCTGACTAAATCAACAACCTATGCCAAATTTAACACTGTCAATTTCCAAGGTATTTACACAGTCTCTTGTGTGCTTAACACAGTAGAAGTACCAACGATTTCTACTCATACCTTCATTTAACTTGCCGGTATGATACAAGTCAATGTATCTAAACTTACAAAATGGAGAATAATTAATTGTATATATACCTCAAAGAGTACTAAAGAATTCTTCAGGAAATAAAATGTTTTATGAGGGAAAAGTTATTATTAAGATAGGGTCAGACATAATTTTGCTTGGTCTGTAGACTTAGTGTTAAAAAGCGTCAAACTGCGCAACTTTTTCGATGAGGTCGTCAAAAAGTTGGCGGGCGCGTAACCGACCATATGGACCATTTAATTTGAAAGTGGTGTAAGTGCATATTTTTTAAATGAGATCATATAATTTGTGATTAATTAAGTCAAAACTTTCTATTTATGACGTTATATGAATCACAGCTTATGTGATATTTTATTTAATAAAATATGTACTTACACTGCCTTCAAAATAAATATTCCGTACGGTTCGCAGCGCGTGCGCCGAAACTTTTTATTTATGTCGCTAAATGAATCACAAATTATATGATATCTCGCCTAAAAAAATGTACTCACACCACTTTCAAAATAAATGTTCCATATGATTCGCAATGTGCGCGCCGAAACTTTCCATTTATATCGTTCAATGAATCGTAAATTATGTGATATCTCGCTTGAAAAAAAAGTACTTAAACCACTTTCAAAATAAATATTCCATGTGATTGGTAGCACGCAGACCAAAACACTTTTTTTATGTCGCCAAATTGAACATAAATTATATGATATCCCACTGAAAAAAAGTACTTACACCACTTGCAAAATAAATATCCCACATGGTTCGTAACGGGCGTATCACAACTCTTTATTAATGTGGGCAAGTGCAACACAAATTATGTGATATCTCGTTTAAAAAAAAAAAAGGTACTTTCACCACTTTCAAAATAAAAGCTCCACATGGTTCATATCGCGCGTACCGGAACTCTTTATTTATCTCGCCAAATGAACCACAAATTATGTGATATCTCATTTAAAGAAAAATGAACTTACACATCACACGTTAATAAAAGTCAAATTAAACACATATAAAAATTTGTATTTACGTCGCTAAATTGATAACAAACGATGCGATATCTCACATAAAAAAGGAATGAACTCAGCGCTATCGAAATAAACGATTCACGTATCCTGCACGACCTTTACCAACTCCAGGTTGTCCGATTACGAGATGCGAGGTGGGGGAGGGGTAGAGGCTCGAGAATAACAGAGATGAAGAGATACAGAGCGAGCGAAGCGTGGACGGGGGGAGGTGACGTAACGCGATGAAATCGTAAAATCCGGAACGAGCCCGAAACGAATGTTCCCCGGAGTCCGGATATTCATCGATCGCGTGCATTCTTAACGCCGGTCCTTCCGAAGGATCTCCCGCGAGAGCCCGCAGGACTTTACGGACTCCGACTTCTTCCTTCTCGACTTTTACGCCCCGCGCTCATCTGCATAGAATGGTTTATGCATGGATATGCTTCCCGGATGAGTCGCGTGTCATTATTTCTAGGCTGCTTCTTCTGCGGAATCGCTGTTATCCTTCGAGGGACTGGATGAGAGTGAGGAAAGTCGGTGCGAGTCCATGTTTAAAAAAAGGAATGGGACATCATATATTATAATTAATGATTAACGTGTAAATGGTTTGTTTAGGTAATATTTAATTTAACACGTTGCGTGCCATGGGGGTCACCGGTGACCGGCACCGAGTCGCTCCGTTTGGCCATGGGGGTCACCGGTGACCCCAAAAAAAATTATTGCATTTTACGCTCTTATATACTTACTAAAATTTACCTGTTGTGCAAAAAATTTCGAAAAAATATGTAAGGTATAATAAGAAATTCACGTTGGCCAGACGCGGCGGACACGCAAAATCAGCGTGGCACGCAACGTGTTAAGAAAATGGATTTATATCATTTTCAAAATAAACAGACCACTTCTAGGCTGCTTCTTTTGCGGAATCGCTGTTATCGTTCGAGGGACTGGATAAGAGTGAGGAAAGTCGGTGCAAGTCCATGTTTAAAAAAGGAATGGGATATCATATAACTTATGATTAACATGTGTAAATGGTTTATTTATGTGATATTTAATTTTGTTAAAAAAATGGACTTACACCATTCTCAAAATAAACGGTTCATTTCTCGGCTGCTTTTTATTCGGAATCGTGTGTTACGTTTAACGCGGTGTAAACGGTTTGTTTATGTGATATTTTATTTAAAAAAAAATATGAACTTTCAACACTTTCAAAATAAACGGTCTATTTCTAGGCTGCTTTTTTTTCGGAATCGTGTGTTACGTTTAACGCGGTGTAAACGGTTTGTTTATGTGATATTTAACTAAAAAAAAAATGAATTTACACACTTTCAAATTAAACTGTCCATTTCTAGGCTTCTTCTTTTTCGGAATCACTTTTATCGTTTGAGCGACTGGATAAGAGTGAGGATAGTCGGCATTTGAGTGAGTGTGTGAGGTATGTAAGGTTTCAGTGTGCTGAGTGAAGCTTGCTTTTTACTCTTTGTTGAGACTCGGACGCTTTCGTTGGGATTTGTCAATTGTTAAGGTGTCTGCTGTGCTGAGTTTGAACGCTTGCTTGTCAAGTTGTACTGTGGTTGTGGATTGGGGTTGGTTTTGTTTGTTAATGTTTACCGGAGATGTTTTTGACACTTTGTAGACTATGTTATGTGTTTTTGGAGTACTTTGTGTTGCGTCGGTTTGGATTTTATGCCAGGTTTTTAATGTATGGTCTGAGGCTATGTGTGACGTTAAATAACATTTTTACTAGATTATCGGTCTTGAGTGGCAATGAGAGGGTAAAGTAGAGTACTTTTGCATGACTTGCATCTACTAAAACGGTATAAAACCTTCCAAACTGCAAAAGGACGCCTAAAAATATTTGGTATTATTTTGGATTTATAAGTAACCTATCCGATATATTTTAACTTGCTCTTAAAATTGATCGCAAGCAAAATATTGAATTCCTATAAGTTTCAAAGATTCAGCCATTTTTAGGAGGCGAAACAAATATTTTTGAAAGATCGACTTTTGCTGATGATCCTATCCGAAAGTAGGCGTCGAAAGCTTCAAGAAAATGTGGATTATCGTAGGTTTTGACCGCTGGTTCAAAAGTTACAGGCGATTGAAAAAATCGCATTTTTTTTAAGGCGTACCCTATCTCATTTGTGCCAAAAATCGAAGGTTGGTAGATCAAAACACCTTTTTGCCACATGGTAGGGGATCAAAAATAACTCAGAGCGCCGTTTGCCGTTTGTCGAAATTCACATTAGTTTCGTAGATACAGCCATTTTTCGGAAACGAAAAAAAATTTGTGTCTTACTTTTGCGAAAAACCGAAGATCGGCGGTTCGAATTGCTCTTTTGCTATCTTGTAGATCATCAAAAACAACTCAAAACGCCGTTTGTTCTTCGTCGAAATCCATAACAATTTCGGAGATCCGTCAAAAAATCTGGGAAGTAAATCAGTGAGTCTTCCCGTCCGTTTATCTCTGATCGCACTTTGCACCGTTCTATCTCATGTTTCATGCATCGTAGCGTTACATAAAGCAACGCCGGAAGTTCTGTGATCCGAAACGAACCGCGCCGCATATCTTCAGGTGAAACGAGCGAGCTGAAAGAGAAGCCGGCCGAAATTAACAAATTACAAGCACTCAAGAATTCATGAAAACGTTTAGCACGCGTCTGCGGCCGACGCGGCTAATTCGGCGTGCTCTCATCAGTTCTGTACAGGACACTCATTCGGTTAACAACAGGACGGTACGAGCCACTCCAGGACGACGCGGGACAGCGGCACACGAAATAGGGGTGAGAAGCGTACAATGCTACCCTGCCGGCATGACACTTGACTCTTGTCGCTTGCCCGTGCAAAATCGTCTAGTCAAAAAAGGAAGAGGGCGAGGTAAACGAATCGACGTCCCACCAGGATTTGCAGTGGCGCCCGGCGAAAGAAGGAAGAGCCTCTAAACAGCCCTCCGTCCTTCGAAGGGTGGCTCGATTCGGTGGGACCCTTCAAAAGGTCCCCAGTGACACTCTCCTACCTTCCTTTCGACACGCTTCGCTCAGACACTGACGTCTGATTCCTCGCCGGCCGACGCGACCGACTAACCTAAACTCCACCGGCTCAATTACAGATCATTTTCATTGCAATACGTGGGCGTCAGTTGAAGAACGAACGAGTCTGCGTGCCACGGTAAGCGTTCGTTCGCAGGATTAGCATACGCGCGGTTAAACGCGGTTACGCGCCGCGAGCGACGAGCCGGAAAATCGGAAATCGAAGGACGAACTCTCCTCCAACTCCGAACCTCCTCCACCTCCCCCGCCTCCTACGGACACGAAGTGGCGAATGGCGCCGGGCTGCGAACTGCATTTTCCCATGCAAATACGCCCTCGAATTCGAGTGTACCCTCCCTGACCGCCTAATGGCTGGCATGCATTAATTTCTGCCCCGCATGCATTCGCGATGCGCCCTCAGGACGAGACGTTCGACCTTCGACCCTCTCCTTCGTATCCGCGAGGTGCCAGGAATTAGCGATTACCTTCCACGGGTCCCGTTTCGCAAACCCCCGTTCCACCGTTCGCCCGGCAAGCGGAAGGATTTTGTCCGGGAAAAAATGAAAGCGGAGGGTGGGAAATGAACCCGGTAATTCAAGGGAGAATTCCCAGTAGCCGCGGGTGGAGGGCCCGTGTCGATATTCTCCCGGGACATGTCGCGTATCGACGCCGGTGTCGGAAAGAGAAGAGAGCGAGCGCGAGGGTGTGTGCGTCATGGGGATGGCAGGGGTGGGGGGTGAGGGGCCGCTTGGATGGAGAAAATGCGCGTAGGAAAGCCTCGGCGACAGCGAGCGAAGGATAGAGATAGAGAGAGAGACGGAGAGTCAGAGAGACAAAGCGAGCGACAGTAAAGAGATTAAAGGGAGTAGAACGTCCGACGAGAGAGGAGTAAGACGAGAATTTCATATATCGAGGACGAAAAGAGAATATTTCCATCCGCGCAGGAACAGAAATGACCAGAGAGGAACGGCAAGGTAAATGGAAGAAGAGATTTGAAAGGACAGCGAGACGTATTTCGCGCGGCGCTGTCTGTAGCAGCGGCAGCGGCAGCGGCGGCGGCGGCGGCTACGGCGGCGGCGGCGGTAGTGGTGGAGATAGCGGCCGGCGAGCGGAGAGGGGAGGGGTGGTACGCCTACGGCGTACGGCGCTGCAACGCGGCTACCCTTGCTGCGTGCTCGCGTTCAGTCTTGTCGGAGCTTCCGTCGTGCGCGGACGGTCTTCCACTCGCTGTTCCGCCGTTGGCCAATCCACTCGCGTCGAACTCTCCGACGTAACCGTTCGTCTCCTTCCATTCTGCCACCCTCGAGCCTCCCCTTCGCGGACTCTCGATGTTACGTTCGGTGTGTTAACGTTTCGTTCGGAAGCTTGATCGGAACTCGTGTCAGTTTCAGCGGCGCAGTGAGACTCGGATGAACGTGACACGTTCGACGTTTCTGACACTCTCGCAGTGGATCCGTGCGACTGATATCCGGATCGATGTCATAAGTTGGAGTCTGAGCGGAATCCATGACGGTCGGGGTGCGTAGGTGATCGCCGGCTGAGCATCTCGAGGAAGAGTCGGCTGGCCAGTGGTTTCAGCTGGAATCGGTGGGATCTGTTGGTTCGACGAGGCTGGCGAGGGGGAGGAGACGGTAGGCGAGAATAATCGACTCCTCCTCGCGTGTCAACGGGACGGAAACCGATGGGGGATGACGTTCGATGGAGAAGAAGGTAACGAACGACTTGCTCTCTTGAACCTGCGACGCCGGCTGGCACTGCTTCGGGATTCGTTGACTTTGTCGGGCGCTTGGGGCTGCTTTGGGAAGGGGATGGTACAGAATTTAGGAAGCAGTCGTAATGGGCTCCTAAATCATTCCACGTGGAGATGAGAAATTTTATTTTCCACAAAATTGAACGTTTAGGATGAATAGGTATTCTAGAAGCTGCCAGAATAAGATAAGTATGTAGAAGCACTGGTTCAAGGCTCTCGAATGAAATTAGTGCCAAAGCGACCAGAAATAATGAACGGAAGATGAACTTGTCGCTTGAAGAACGACCGCAATGCGACGGTAATTGATGACACCTGAGTTCTGTCTCTCGGCGTCAGATTATTCTATCCTTCATCAGAAACATCGTTTCTCTAAGAATTCGACTGAATCAAAGCTTTTCACACAGACATTCCACCCAGCTCCCCCAATCCCGTCCAATTTTTCATCGCCCGATCTCGTCATTTCCATTTCTCCAATTCTGCGCTTTATGAGTTTCGCGCTTGAAATATGACTTGGCCGAATGCGGCGAGTTTCAGGGAACGACGGTAGAACGGCGCGTAGAATTTGCAATTCACGGGAGGCGGGAGCTGACGGCGGTAAAAATTTCGTTGAATTTCCGCCGCCAGACCGGCTGGCCGACGATTATTCCCGTTCCGGAGAAACGTCCGGAGATTAAACGGATCCGAGGATTCTGCCGGAATGAGAAATGAGCGGGGCGAAGGCACGACTGTCTTCAAATGGAGCCATTCTGAATCGTCCCTGTCGCGACGAGATTTTCCTTGCGCCGAAAAGTGCCCGAAAATGTCGAGTCTCTCGCGTCAACTCGAAATACGGTAGACCCCCCCCTATATAATCGGGTTCGTATAAGACGGATTCGTATAACACAGAAAAATTGCGATCGTGTTCATATAACACATTAACCCTTAGAGTGCCGCGTACTTTTTGGCAACACTAATAACGACGTGGGGTCCTCAAGGGACCCCACTTAAAAAAATTGTAGAATTGGAAACAAAAAATGGAGATGTTTAATATATGTATTTATTGACATATTTACGGTATGAAAATATAAAATTAAATTTTATTCTTCTCACAAAAAAATTAATACATCAAGACATTCGATACAATTTTTTTCTATTACTTCTCTTCTATGATCAGTGCAGATGAACATTCGACATTATAACGTGAAAAAATGCGAGAAACCCGACTTGGTTGGCGTTATCTGCCGATTTATTGCGCGAGAAATGGGTGAACTTCTGGAGACCCCAGTATGTTTAGAGTTAAAAACAAAATAACTAATGTTTTTAGAATAGACATATCATCCACAATACTTGACGATGAAAGTGAGCAAGTACATGGAATATGAAAAATTACAAAAAATTATTTACAAAGTTATTAAGGAAATATGCTTTCTGGGGTCTCTGTAGGACCCCACTCGGCACTCTAAGGGTTAAAAGAGACACGTTTTACACGGCAAAAGAATGAGACAGATGTTGCGATTTTAATTACGTTTTAGTTATAATAATTAATATAACTTGTGGCTGGTCAGGCTAGACGTCATTGTACTTCTCAAATTCTGGAGAAGTTCCATTTTTAGAGAAGATCGTTTCAATTTTTTTTTAGTTGTAATACGCATTAAACGTGTCTGGAGAAAACTTTTGTATCGTATGATTTATTTTATTCAACTTAAATTGGGGGGAGAACAGGTTTTAGAGAAATAAATCTTTGCGAAATTAAACCCGATTTCATACAATATATCAACATATCTGTTACTTATGGCAAATACATATTTCTATGATCTGAGTGACTCGTACAACACCGATTCACATAACACGGAACGTATTTACCGTGTTTTGTGAAATCGTGCTATATGAGACCCAGAATCAGTACAAAAAGTTATAATCCAAAAATTGATAAAAAGACAAACAAAAAAAATTGTTTAACTTCGTATGAGCGACATAATTTTTAATGAAAATGTAAATGTATGTATAACACAAGGCAAAAAAAAATAATTTAATAAGTTTCTTCCTCATTAATACACAGTTCAATCAAACGAGAACGTTTTCTCGATTGAACGATGTATCATCGAAGCAGAGTTAAAAATGACTAAATTATATTTTATTCATATATTTTCACGTAGGGGCAGTATAGTTCATTATTCCGTCCCGTCATTATTTTATGGTAATTTACTTTCCAAAAATGTTAAACAAAAATCATGTTATCCAGTGCGATAGCAGTACAGTATTGTACAGCTTTCGCAATTTTCTTATCGTGTGAGAGCGAAACCGTGTTATAAGATACACATACACATGAAACACACCTTACTGTCATGCATTAAAAACCGGCATTCGCTCCCGTCGCATCTCGTCTACCGTCTCTGTACTCCGCATTCGATTTGCAACCCAGATTATCAACGTTGAACAACGTCACTGTTCACTCACGCGTGGTATGGCAAATGTTCGGCAGGCCGGAAACTGCAGGGTGGTGGAGTGAAATGAAAGAATCGGAACGTTTGTCTCTTCCGAGAATCTCAATACACATATTTGACCGAAGATGTATGCAAAAACTTGACATAAAAACTGTAAGCACAATTTTGTCTAGAAACTCTCAGACTCAAACTGCATGTACCTAGTACAGTATTACCTATATACAGAAAAATATTATTTTTACCTTGCAATCCCAAGTTTTACTTCTAAACCAGTCAGCTGTGTTTGACGACTATATCCATCATGGAGAAATTCTGTTACTCTTGCTATTTAAACTTTAATTTTAGCCGATACTCTAACATATATTCGAAGATCTCGATATGTTTAGAATCTTTGGAGACAGAGACGAAATAAAACAATCTATGAGCCGCTCTATGAATTTTCAAATTGAAATATGAAAAAAAATAAGTTCAATCTGTGGCATCCATTTAAAAAGTACGAAAAATCTTTTTTGCTCAACACATTTACGGTGACTGATATGAATGTAGACATACACCTTTGCCGGAATACAAATCCGGAAAAGGGTTATATACGGTGGCCGTAAAATAGGAGCGCGCGGTATCGAAGTTCTGTCTGGCGACCGCGGGTTCGCGGACAGAATTATGTATTCTCGCTCGAGGCAGGCTGAAAACGGAAGTTTTCGAGTTTCCTTGATAGGACATGGCCCGGGAGAGGCGCGGAAGGTCGAAAAATCGGTCGCACGTCACTCCCGTTCCCGCCAGAGGCATAATTCCAACTTAGCCGGCTATTCGCGTCGTGTCGCGATATCGCGCGAATGGCGAAGTGGAAACGATGAGAATAGTTTCTTCCGGGCGAGCTGACGGCGCGAAGGATGAAATATTGACAGCTCCTTCTTTCTTTAAGAGCGAGAGATCCCGGTACTCGCTCCGGGTTTTTATCGTTAAACGCCTCGCTTGGCTTCGCGCGAGTCTCATCGGTCGGGAGAGTCACGTGTGCACTCGAGTGAATCGAGTGAGGGAGGAATAAAATTCGGAATGAGATGACGGCAGAAATGCGCGTTAAGTCAGATTCAAATGAGACGCGAGTGATGGGATGGAGTTTGAGTACTGAGGAATGGTAGGAGAAGTTAAAATAAATGAGGTAAACGGCAAGTGTAGTAAACCATGAATGTTGAGATGGATGAAATTTTAGTACATACTGTAGGTAAAGTAAAAATAAGTGGAATTATAGGAAAAGTGTGGTCAGACGGGAAATATCTTCAATCGGACTTATATGAGACATGATCGGTTATATGTAGCATTTTAGAGTACTGATTAATGGTGGGTCATGTAAAAATTGATGAAATCATAGAAAAGGGGTGTAGTGGAATAAAAATCGCGCTAAATCGGACTTGAATAACCATAAATGATCAGATGTATGAAATTACAGTACTGTCGAATGATAGATAAAGTAAAAGTAAATTAAATAAAAAGCAGTGTAGTGAGACAGAAATCAGGCTAAACCGGAATTAAATAATACATGATCGGTTAGAGATATCAAGTTAGGGTACGGATGAATAGTGGGTGATGTAAAAATGCATGAAATCATAGAAAAGGGGTGTAGTGGAATAAAAATCGCGCTAAATCGGACTTAAATAACCATAAATGATCAGATGTATGAAATTACAGTACTGTCGAATGATAGATAAAGTAAAAGTAAATTAAATAAAAAGCAGTGTAGTGAGACAGAAATCAGGCTAAACCGGAATTAAATAATAACTGATCGGTCAGATGTATCAAGTTACTGATGAATGATAGGTGATGTAAAAATAAGTGAAATAATAGAAAAAGTAGTGTAGTAAGACAAGAACCATGTTAAATCGGACTTGAATGGACGTAACTGATGAGATGGATCAAGTTTGAGTACTAACGAAGGATAGGTAAAATATGAGTACTTAAACGAAGTAAAAAGCAGTGTAGTGAAACAGAAATCAGGCTAAACCGGTCTTACATAAGACATGAATGATCAGATGTACCAAATTAGAGTACTAACGAACGGTAGGTAATGTAAAAGTAAGTGCAATAAAAAGCAGTGTAGTGTGACAGAAATCAGGCTAAACCGGACTTAAATGAGACCCGAACGCTCAGATCTATGAAGTTAGAATGCTGATGAATGGTGGGTGATGTAAATATGAATGAAATACTAAACAGGGTAGTGAAGTGACACAAGAATTATGCTAATTCGGATTTAAATGAGACATGAATGGATGGATCAAGTTTTGAGTACAAATATTAGAAAAAGTTAAAATAAGTGAAGTGATGAAAAAGTCTGTGTAGTCAGACAAGAAACATGACAACTGATCAAATTTAAGTACAAATGGTAGGTAAAGTGAAAATAAATAAAATAAAAAAGACCGCGCAGTAAAATAAAAAGCATTCTAAATCGGACTTAAATGAGACATAAAAGATCAAATTGATAAAGTTCAAGTACAAATAATCCGTAAACTAAGAACAAATAAAATAATAGAAAAGGTAGTAAAACAATAAACCTTAACCCCTTAACGTACGACTTCTTTTAAAGAAACCGGCCAAAAAAAATCAATTTTTTTTTTATGTAAAACACACGGTAGAACATTGTCTTGGCAAAGACATAAAAAAAATACAAAATTAATCAAAATTTTTAATTTTAATTTTAGCTGCATGAAATACAACGCCGCCCAAATATACTCGGGTGTGCACGGTTTGGCCGGTTTAGGGCGCCCGAATATACTCGGGTGGGCACGTTAAGGGGTTAAACAAGACACGAATAATCAAATAAATCGAGTTTGAGTACAAATAGCAGACAAACTAAAAATAAATGAATCAACAGACAAATCAGGGAACGTTTAACTGACACGTAGGCAAAGAACATTACACCCCTTTACGGAGTGTTACACTCGCGTGTAAAATACAGACGAAAGGCGGAAAATTGGATTCCGTCGGTCTGGCGAAAAAGATGGTGGCGTCTTCCTCCGAAGCCATGCCGATCATAAGTCTCGCCCCCGCGTTACATAACCTCACATTCCTCCCGTTCCCCCGAACAATCCCAATTCCCACCTAAACAATCCGATTTCACGTTCTCGATCGTGAGAAGCGACCCGACTACTCGACATTACGCGAATAAAGTGTTACAACTCTTACTTACCATCTCGCAATCCGTCATAATTTCCCTAACGAGCCACATTCCGCCTCGAGTATCGGCGAAAATCAGTTGACGAGCTCGATTCTCATAACGTTACGCGCGGCGCGCCGTTACGAAATCTGTAACGAACGCTGACTAAATCCCACCGGAAGTGAGATGCGAACCCGACTCGGACTTTCTCAACTTCCGCCCCTAATCGCTTCCCAACCCCGGACGATCGCCAACTTCTTCACGGAAGAACACTTCGATTCTTGTCGGGTGCGATTTTCGAAATCCCAGGCGACTAGGGGTTAGAAGATTCTCATATGTGTGTGTGTGTGAGAGACAGAGAGTGAGTGAGAGTGAGAGAGAAAGGCAAAACTTGAAGGAGGAACGAATCCTCGAGGTCAATGATTCTCGCTAACGACCTCGTGCTTGAGCATCGATAGACGTTCAGGATGACTAGATGGGCGAGGTCAATGGGTAGGGAAGGGGTAGAGGAGGGGTAGAAGAGGTAGAGGAGGAGTCAGAGGAGTAGAAGAGCACCAGAAGGGAGGGGTCTCATTGCCAAGAGGGCCCGAGCCAACTTTTTCCCAAGGGGGCCCGCTTGGGGTGCGAAGTCGTTTGTCTCAAGGTCAAACGGCCAACGGAGATGAAGCTCGAGCGTCAAAATTGTCCGGATCGGATAATTGAGTCGAAAGAGGCGAGCTTGAAAGGATGCGTAAAGAAGGAGAGCGCTGGAAAGGAATGAAGGCTGCTGCGAAGTTCAGATGTGCGAGGAGGGATGAAGTGATAGAATGAAGAGAGTGTGGAAGTAGAGGAAGTATAGCGAGAGGGGGAGGAAAAGGGAGAGGGGAGGGCTGCGAAGTGCTGCAGTTTAATCGAGGGCCTCCCTTACTTTGACTGCCTCTTAAGGGAAAACGACAGGAAGGTCGAAACGAGAGGAGGGGTGGGAAGCGGGGGTGAGGGGGTGAAAGAGACAATAAATGGACAAGTCGTGAGACGCATGTGAATTATAGTACTGCAGAAGCGACTCTCGGCCGGAAGTGCATGGCCGCAGGCACCGGGAACTTCCCTTCTTCTTCTTCTTCTTCTTCGTCTTCTTCTTCTTTTTGACGAACTCTCTTCCTTTTGTCTCCACGGCGCTCTCGCTGCTTTTTTCAATCTTCTCGCACGATGCACTGACCGATTCAATACTGCCCTGAAGCTGTCAATTGTACTTCCTGTCCACGTTTCCCGGAAACTGCGACGAAATCCGGTGACGTATTCTCGACTCTCGGTCCAATTAACATTCTCAATGCTCGATTTCGAAGAATCTGCGGAATTCCCGGAATCCGATGCGGAACGGAACGCCATGTTTCGAGCTACGGAAACTTTGAAAATTCGAAATTTCTCTCGGATATTTGTCAAGTTGGCTAGAAAGTAATTTCGGTTTCGTAACGTGAAACAAAGTTGACGTTTTTGTACGAAAAAAAAAACTTTGGTCAACAATGCATTTTTTATTTTGTTCTGTAAGTTACATGCGACTAATATTAAAATACTCGTTAAAGGGGAAATGTGTAAGAATGGTGGAAGTACGGCAGGAAAATTATGACGCTATCTAAGCCTGAAAACGAAAAATACTTTCTTGCCAACCCAACATTTGTCCTGATAAGGCACCTGAGCCTCGGTTGGATCAAGCGATCTTGTCGGGAGGTTCAACGAAAGTTTCCGCAAACTTTCGCGGCTGTATTATCACATTTTATCCTTCCATTCGGCCGGCAGCCGACACTTGGCACGCAGTTGGCGCTAATAAAATAGATCCGAAATGTGCTCAACTTTCAACCCCTTATGATCGTGTGCGAAAGTTGCTTTTTGTAACTTTGCTCATCCGACCCGTACCGTATTATCAGAATCATTAAACAAGTGTCTTTACTATATAACAATCGTTAATAACAAGAATGTGTATCAAATTTTACTGATGATTAATCCATACATGTCATATGAATATTCATATCTACATCGATTTTTGCAACTTTGCTCATCCGACCCGTACCGTATTATCAGAATCATTAAACAAGTGTCTTTACTATATAACAATCATTAATTACAAGAATGTGTATCAAATTTTACTGATGATTAATCCATATATGTCATGTGAATATTCGTATCTACATCGATTTTTGCAACTTTGCTCATCCGACCCGTACCGTATTATCAGAATCATTAAACAAGTGTCTTTACTATATAACAATCATTAGTTACAATAATGTGTATCAAATTTTACCAATGATTAATCCATATATGTCATATGAATATTAATATCTACATCGATTTTTGCAACTTTGCTCATCCGACCCGTACCGTATTATCAGAATCATTAAACAAGTGTCTTTACTATATAACAATCATTAAGTACAAGAACGTGTATCAAATTTTACTAATGATTAATCCATATATGCCATATGAATATTCATATCTACATCGATTTTTGCAACTTTGCTCATCCGACCCGTACCGTATTATCAGAATCATTAAACAAGTGTCTTTACTATATAACAATCATTAGTTACAATAATGTGTATCAAATTTTACTGATGATTAATCCATACATGTCATATGAATATTCATATCTACATCGATTTTTGCAACTTTGCTCATCCGACCCGTACCGTATTATCAGAATCATTAAACAAGCGTCTTTACTATATAACAATCATTAATTACAAGAATGGGTATCAAATTTTACTGATGATTAATCCATATATGTCATGTGAATATTCATATCTACATCGATTTTTGCAACTTTGCTCATCAGACCCGTACCGTATTATCAGAATCATTAAACATGTGTCTTTACTATATAACAATCATTCATAAAAGAATGTATTAAAACTAATGATTAATCCATATATGTCATATGAATATTCATATCTACATCGATAAGTACATATATATGTAATATGTATAGTATTGTAGTATATATTATATACCTATATAATGATAATAACTAAATAATAATTTTGTTAAATTATTATTTTTAATCTATGTATGTAATAGTCAATAGTAAGAATGACAGATTAAAAGTATAATTAAATTATGAATATTCTTAAAAAAACTTTATAATAATTTTTTAGCATTGGTATGATAACCCTATAACTTAACGACAAACCGTCCAAGTTATAGAATAATCATTAATAACTACGAAGAAATCGCATTTTCAACAAATGGACATACATCACTTTCAATACAAAAAGTCCCATTAACATGAAAAATAATTATTTTTTATCAATAATTCCGACTGCGATGCGGTCAAAAACCAACAGGCTTCGACGCGGCGACAAATTCCAAAATCCCGGACGTGTTAATCGCGAGAGAAAGTGAGAGGTTGCGCTGAGAAGAGAAAGAGGGTGAAAGCCAGGGATTGTGGAGCGGTAGGGGGGGGGGGGAGGGGTTGGTTATAAATTGCCGGCGTCGCAATAAACCACCCCCGTCGAACTTTCGAATAAATATCAATGCGTGGACTCCGATGCCGCAGCATTGCAATAGGTGAGGGCTGAAAATGGAATGGGTGGACGGTTGACGGCGGTGGGGGGTGGAAGGGGGGAGAGGGGGGGGGGGGCGAATGTACGCACTTCTGTTTGAATTTGTATCGCCTCGTAACGCATCCGAGCGAGGAGAACAGAGGGTCGGCTCGAAAGAATAAAAAAGGAGGGGCAAAAAACTGAATGGAAGGCAGAAATGGAAAAAGCCTCGCGATTTGCATGAACTGCCGCGATATTCACTTTCAAGGGGGTGGATGGGTGGGGGTGGGACAAATTTTGCCGAACGGATGACGGATCTCTTATCGAACTCCGCTTCCTTTCGTTTCCAAGTTTTATGCGCTCGAGGCCGACTTGATATGGATTCGACGGGATCCTTGGCAAGGACGCGAGGACACGCCTTCCTGCTCGCCCGGAAGATCTCGGCTACTTCCGGCCGAGCGATCACGTGGTCCCACTTTACGGCCGGCGAGCGAATCCATTCTCCGATGCGGATGAGAGCCCTCGAGTGCAACCTTCGATCCCTGCCCCAGGAGACGTAACGTGGGGGTCCACTCGTTGCCGATCCTTCAGGAAGATTCTCCCGGGCGGATCTCGAGTCCGTTGCCAGACATTTGCTTAGCGAAATTAACCTGGGAGTGCCTTCAATTAGTACTCCCGAGTCACTCGAGTGCCTCGGTTTTCGAGTTTGTCTCGCGAAGCTTCAAGGTCATCGTTGTGATTGAGTATACTGGTCTAGTACTGAGAAATAATATTTTTTATTTTTATAAATTAACCTGGGAGTTCCTTCAATTAGTACTCCCGAGTCGCTCGAGTGCCTCGGTTTTCGAGTTTGGCTCGCGAAGCTTCAAGGTCATCGTTGTGATTGAGTATACTGGTCTAGTACTGAGAAATAATATTTTTTATTTTTAAAAATTAACCTGGGAATGCCTTCAATTAGTACTCCCGAGTCGCTCGAGTGCCTCGGTTTTCGAGTTTGTCTCGCGAAGCTTCAAGGTCATCGTTGTGATTGAGTATACTGGTCTAGTACTGAGAAATAATATTTTTTATTCTTATAAATTAACCTGGGAGTGCCTTCAATTAGTACTCCCGAGTCGCTCGAGTGCCTCCGTTTTCGAGTTTGTCTCGCGAAGCTTCAAGGTCATCGTTGTGATTGAGTATACTGGTCTAGTACTGAGAAATAATATTTTTTATTTTTATAAATTAACCTGGGAATGCCTTGAATTAGTACTCCCGAGTCGCTCGAGTGTCTCGGTTTTCGAGTTTGTCTCGCGAAGCTTCAAGGTCATCGTTGTGATTGAGTATACTGGTCTAGTACTGAGAAATAATATTTTTTATTTTTATAAATTAACCTGGGAGTTCCTTCAATTAGTACTCCCGAGTCGCTCGAGTGCCTCGGTTTTCGAGTTTGTCTCGCGAAGCTTCAAGGTCATCGTTGTGATTGATTATACTGGAGTACTGAGAAATAATATTTTTTATTTCTAGTCATATTTTTATAACTTGTCGGAATTAGACGAGTCAAGGTTGCGTGAATTTTCAGTGTAAAAGGCAGATAATTATTTAGTATTATTATTGCTTAACACTGAAACTACTCATGTTCTGAGTACTCAAGTTTTCATTTCAAACGTTGGAATGATACGGGTCGGTGTGCTTAACATTACAAAGTAGAATAGAATTAATCAATTTTGTATCCCAATGAGCGTTAAAGAATCGAAATAAGAAAAGAAGTCTCTAGAAATAGACTGTTAATTGATTAACAGATTAGTCTATTGTCAAGGTAGGATTGAACCAGTCGATTTGACGTTTTAGTATTATGCTTCAAGTAGTCGTGTCCTCTGAATTCTCAAGGATTGCAAAGTGAAATAGAATTAATCAATTTTCTGCCTCAATGAAAGCTGAAGAGTGTTTCTAGAAATAGATTGTTAATTGAGAATTATTATTCAGATTAGCCCATTGTTAAGGTAGGATTAGACGAGTCGTTTTGACATTCTAGTGTTGAGCTTTGGGTATTCATGTCCTCTGAATTCTCAAGGATTGCAAAGTGGAATAGAATTAATCAATTTTCTGCCTCAATGAGGTCTGAAGAATGTTCCTACAAATCGACTATTAATTGAAAATTATTATTCCGATTAGCTCATTGTCAAGGTAGAATTGGACCAGTCGTTTTGACGTTCTAGTGTTGAGCTTCGGTTGTTCATGTCCTCTGAATTCTCAAGGATTGCAAAGTGGAATAGAATTAATCAATTTTCTGACTCAAATGAGGTCTGAAGAATGATTCTGGAAATACACAGTTAATTGAAAATTATTATTCCGATTAGCTCATTGTCAAGGTAGAATTGGACCAGTCACTTTGACGTTCTAGTGTTAAGCTTCAAGAACTTGTGTTCTCTCAATTCTCAAGGATATCACGGGACTGTACGTTTCATAACTTTTGCACGACATAAGACAGAGAGAAAGAGACAGAGATTCAGAAAAAAAATAAAATTCTGGCCAAAAAGTACAGCTGAAGAAGAGACGAAAGCTCATACAGTCGTGAAAGCCTGGTGTGAATTCCTCCGATGTGGAATGGTCGTGCGTGCTCTTAGAAGTCTCGTACGAGTCTCGTACGAGTCTCGTACGAGTCTCACACCAGTCTCACACCAGTCTCACACCAGTCTTCCGGCCTCAGGGGTTGATTTCCTTCGCGGGCTGCCGACCGAGAGACGCGAGAAGGGTGTGGCGGCCGTAAGAATGATGAAAGGAAACATTCAAGACCAAAGAATGTCCCCGACTAACAACCTACGACTGCCGCGAAGGATCAAAGTGCCGACACACGGCAATTTCAAGGACGAAAGACCTAACTTTTCATTTTGCCACAATTTTCATCGCTTCAATGGATTAGCATCTGCATTGGATCAGTTTAGTTTCTCAGCATTTAACGTCGAGGACGTGGACTTTAGACTGTTTGAGGCTCCTCGAATTTGCAGGATAACGAGTCCTTAAACAAAGCCCTCTGAGCGGAAGGGTTGAAAAGGTAGCCAATTAAATGCTCTTAAATATTTTGCGAAATTTTCGCCTGCAGTGCTCGAGCGGAGCTGTAGTGGCACGGTTTCCTTCGCACCCCATGAAGAGAGAGTGAGAGAGAAAGAGAAAGAGGGAGAGAGGGAGGGAGAGGGGTGGGGTGGAGAAAGAGGGTAAAAGATGGGGTCGCTCGCTCAACCCCCGTTTTGCTCGCATACTTGTCTCTCCTTGCCATACCGATGCCAGGAGAGTACCGGCTGCCGCGAACTATTCCCACACCCTCCCCACCACCCCTCCCCATCCCTTTCTCACCCTCCTCCGTCAACCCTCTCTCGCACGCAACGAAGACGAGTCCTTCGTACAAAGTGCGTCTCGAGAATTACCCAACAACCCCCGGAGCCCTGATCCCAGACCAGTTCCGTTCAGTACCCCTCTCTTTCTACACCCCCCTTCATCCCTCCTTTAACCTGACTCACCCTCATTCTTACCCGGCGGACTCAAAGCGACGCACGGCGTCGTTCTTACGGACTGTAAGCGAATTGCAGATCTCGTATTGTTCCCTCTTTCGAGTTAACCCCTAAACAGGCCAAACTGTGCACGCTCGAGTATATTCGAGCGGCGTTGTATTTGATGCTGGCAAAATTAAAATCGAAATTTTGATTAATTTTGTATTTTTTTTTACGTCTTTGCTAAGGTATTGTTCTAAAGTGTGTGTTGTACGTAAAAATAAAATTGATTTTTTTTTGGCCGGTTTATTTCGAAGAAACCGTACGTAAAGGGGTTAATCGTTTTTTAGAGTTTTTGAGTCTCTTTGTAGTAATGTGGAGGCAGATGGTCGACTTTGAAATTTTGGGTATGATTTAGGTTAGGGATGTGACTGTGAGTTGGAGGGGCATTCGATTTTTTGTTTTCGTGGTTATTAAGTTTTGGACTTGCTTGAGTTTGTGAGCTTGACAGGTGTTGGGAAGTGACGAGTTGATACTGTTATCTGTGACAGATAACGGGAATGAAAGTAATTTGTCATGTGATGGAAATAGGGGGACAAGACAATTCTTTAGTTTATAATTTTTCATAGGAAGTTTGGTACTAATATTTGAAACCTTTCTGCGTAATTTTGAGTAGACATTCTTACTCTCAGTACTCTCATCTATGACACATGACGGAAACTAAAGTACTCATCTAGTTATGTAACAAAAACTGGCCAATAAGTCGATTATTTATTGCATATTTTTTTATAGTAATTTTGGTCGCCTACTTTAACTCTATCAACGTAATTTACGGTACGCATTTTTCTATTTTGCAGAATACTGTCATCTATGACATAGAACGGAAATGAAAGTAATTCGGCCAGTGTTATACTTCTAACTACAACAATTCAATGATTTTTAACTAAAAAACATTGACTTTAAGTAAACAAGCAAAAAATTATATAATTTAACATATTACAGTTTGAAAAAGTGAGTAAAATTATTAATAAAAAATTACAAAAAGAAAGAAAAAAGTTAATAAGTCTGACTCATCTAGTCAGCAGTCTCCCGACGTTTCGACACCTTGCGAGGTGTTTCAACAGTTTGTCGTATTATATGTGTACGTTTCGCTATGTCACGTAAGCAGGGTCCAATATTATGTGGAGGGGTTGATTTATTATCTAATTTTTCATAGTAAGTTTGGTACTAATATTTGAAATCTTTCTGCGTAATTTAAGGTAGACATTTTTACTTACAATTAGCAAAATACTCTCTGAAAGTAATTCCTCATATGACAGAACTAGACTGTTAGATTGATTATTTATTATCTAATTCTTCATAATAAGTTTGGTACTAATATTTAAAATCTTTCTCCACAATTTATGATATACATTCTTCCCTGTTTATCGGTATAAAAATCCATCTCAAAAGGAATTCATCGTTTATGCCTCTCGCGTATTGGATATATCTTTCATTATATGTATACGTTTCACTATGTCACGTAAGTGGGGGTCAATATTATGTGGAGAGATTGATTGTTTATTATCTAATTCTTCATAATAAGTTTGGTACTATTGTAATATTTAAAATCTTTCTCCACAATTTATGATATACATTCTTCCCTGTTTATCGGTATAAAAATCCATCTCAAAAGGAATTCATCGTTTATGCCTCTCGCGTATTGGATATATCTTTCATTATAATATGTATACGTTCACTATGTCACGTAAGTGGGGGTCAATATTATGTGGAGAGATTAATTGTTTATTATCTAATTCTTCATAATAAGTTTGGTACTAATGTTTAAAATCTTTCTCCACAATTTATGATATACATTCTTCCCTGTTTATCGGTATAAAAATCCATCTCGAAAGGAATTCATCGTTTATGCCTCTCGCGTATTGGATATATCTATCGTTTATCTCCCCCGCAGTTCGACATTTTTGTCAGCGGCGATAAATGAAACGTCGTGCGCGTAACGCGCTAGCTGTTCGGACGGAAGTTGCTCGCGATTTCTCGTATTTGATTCGCGAGCTGGTACATCGATGGGATCCATTCGGGCAACCTCGGCACGTCCCGAAGTTCTTGGCGACGAAGCGGAAGCCGTGAGGATATCGTTGTCGCCTTCGTCTGGAACTGGGTCGTTCCATAAAGCACTTACTACGGGACGTAACGGCCAGTGTCGGCCATAAGAATCGTATCGGCCAACGGGAGATGCCCATTTCTCTTCAAGCGTCTGCCAACTTGACAAAACGAGCCCTCCATTTTATATCCGAACGCGAATAAATAAGAGATGATGCCATTAAAGACTGCATTTCTATTCCGTTCGCCATTTGAAACTGAGTAACTGGTACGTTCCAGGGAACATTCTATCAAGTTGAGGTAGATAATTTCGGAAGATAACAGATTTGTCTTGAAGGTTTAGCCAACTTGACAAAACGAGCCCTCCATTTTATATTCAAACTCGAATAAATAAGAGCTGATGCCATTAAAGAAGGGGTTACTAATTTGTTGTGAATAATTCGAAGTTGAGGAGTTGGTACGCTTGAGTAAACATTCTATCAAGTTGAGGTAGATAATTTCGGAAGATAACAGATTTGTCTTGAAGGTTTAGCCAACTTGACAAAACGAGCCCTCCATTTTATATTTAAACTCGAATAAATAAATGATGATGCCATTAAAGACTGCATTTCTATTCTGTTCGCAATTTGAAAATTAGTAACTGGTACGTTCCACAGAACATTCGATCAAGCTGGGTTAGGTAATTTCTTGAAGGTTTAGCCAACTTGACAAAACGAGCCTTCCATTTTATATTCGAACGGGAATAAATATGGTAAGAGATGATGCCATTAAAGACTGCATTTCTATTCTGTTCGCCATTTGAAAATGAGTAACTGGTACGTTCCAGTAAACATTCGATTAAGTTTGGTTAGGTAATTTCGGAAGATGACAGATTTGTCTTGGAACGTCTGCCAGCTTGACAAAACAAGCCTTCCATTTTATATTCAAACTCGAATAAAGAAGAGCTGATGCCATTAAAGAAGGGGTTACTAATTTGTTGTGAATAATTCGAAGTTGAGAAGTTGGTACGCTTGAGTAAACATTCTATCAAGTTGAGGTAGATAATTTCGGAAGATAACAGATTTGTCTTGAAGGTTTAGCCAACTAGGAAAAACGTGCCCTCCATTTTATATTCCAACCCGAATAAATAAGAGCTGATGCCATTAAAGACTGCATTTCTATTCTGTTCGCTATTTGAAAATGAGTAACTGGTACGTTTCAGTAAGAATTCGATCAAGTTGGGTTTTGTAATTTCGGAAGATGACAGATTTGTCTCCAAGCATTAGCCAACTTGACAAAACCAGGCCACCATTTTATATCCCTGCTCGAATAAATAAGAGCTGATGCCGTTAAAGAGTGGGTTACTAATTTGTTATGAGCAATTCAAAATTGAGGAGTTGATACATTTCGGTAAATATTCGATCAAGTTGAGCTGGATAATATAGGCAGATGGCAGATTTGTCTTGGACCGTTAGCCGGCTTGACAGAACGAGCCCTCCATTTTACATTCCAGCACTCACGAATCAATAAGATATGATGCCATTAAAGACTGCACTCCTAATCTGTTCGCCATTCGAAAGTGAGCAATTGGTACGATTCAGTAAGCATTCGATAAAATTGAGTTGGATAACTTCAGAAGATGGCAGATTTGTCTTGAAGCATTAGCTAACTTGATAAAACGATTCCTCCATGTTATATTCGAACACTCACAAATAAATAAGACCTGATGCTATTAAGGAGTATATTTCTAATCTGTGTGTTTGCCATTCGAATTTGAGTAACTACGTTTCAGTAAGCATTCGATCAAATTGAGTTGGATAATTTCAGACGATGACAGATTTGTCTTGAAGCATTAGCCGACTTGACAAAATGAGCTCTCTATTTGATATTTCAACTCTGACGAATAAATCTCACGAACTCTGACGAAAATCATTAAGCAAAAAAAGTGAGGCCACACATTTACAGCTGTTGCAAATTACATTATAGCATTTACCGTTGTTGCGAAACAATTTTCTTCTTTATTTTAGATTAGTTCCAGCTTAACTTTTTCATAATTTTCTTATAAGAACTGTTCAATCCGATAAAAACAATTCTGTATCTACTAAACGTATATGATCTTACCTTTTGTATTTATAAAATTTTATTTCTCAACCGTACGCTTCATAACTTTCTGCTCTGAGAACGCAACTTTCATATAACCCAGCACGAATTACCTTTATTCTTCCCAGATTAAACCTACGTTTTTTTATAGCATCGGCTTTCATATAGCACGATACGAATTAATTGCGTTATAAAAGGGTTGACTAAAAGCGTTCGGCCGAGTCGACTAATTTGCGAGTGTCTTTTCTCGCTTTATTATCCAGGTCCGAGTTCGGTAAGCTGGCATCGATCGCGCCTCGTCCTTGTTGCACTTTGACGGACTGCAAAAAAGATGGCTCGACAACGAGGGTCATTGTGCCGGAGATTATTATCGCTCGATTTCGCGCATGTATAATTAAACGCGTGCTACGTCTCCCGTTTTGAAATGCGCGGGACGATCGTCGATTAATTATACCGGGATCGGGGCACTGGTTCCACCGGCATGGCAATGAGTGAGTTCGGTCGAGCAAGATGGTCAAAAGTGACCCTAAACCAGCGGTTTCCAACCTGGAAGTCGCGATCTATTCCCAGGTGACGTGTAAACATTTTTAAGAAAAATTAATTTTCATACCATGACATCTACGATGGAAGAAACGCAATAACAGTTAAAAAATAGATAACCAATAGTGACCCAATTTTTTTTTAATGAAGGTGTAGCATGAAGGTTGGAAGCCGCTCTAAATTGAAATTCATTTTTGATTGAGCCGTTCAGTAGCGTATGGCAAAAGAAACGTTTGTGGAGTTTCTTTGAATCTGGACTGCGGAATAGAGTAAAGTCAACAGGTTCTTCTGCCATTTTTATCAAAACATAGCGGATAAAAAATTGACCAAATGGTCGGAGCTGTAGCTGGTAACGGTGGACGATGTCAAATTTTTTTATTATTTTTAGATGGTAGTACTGGTCCGAAAGCAAAAATTCAGAAGACAAATAAAAGTCGTTTTGCTACTGAAAGAAAAGCTACTATTTTCATAAAATTAAAAATTGCTGACAATGAATCTCTGATTTTTTTTTATATTTTTAGCCTTGGTTGAAAAAAGCTAAAAAAAATGGTAAAAACGCTACCCATTTCTTGTGTGGTAAGAATGCGACTTTTCGTTTAATTTCGTCATACAACTATTTTATGGAATATATAATACAATACTATTAGGTATACAGTCGTAAGGGTTGTTCTAACATATGTAAACTAATATTTTACATATATTAATATTACATAATATTTATTTTAAAATATGGATCCAAAGTATGATTCCAAGAGTGTCACTAGTCCTTCAAATACTGTTATTTGTTTTTTGCGTTCAATTTTTCCTGCCCCGTGCAATAACGATTAACAATTACATTGTTTTTATGTGACTGAAGCACACATTTGCTTTTGTAGTTAAATTTTCTATTTGAAAATCTGCATAAAACCTGGAAAGCTTCTATCATTACAAGATTTCATTCCTTTAACAACTTTTCGTTCACAACGTTTTAAAAAAAATGGCGGAAGTGCTGTTTCTCTTCCTCTCTCACCCCTACACTCCTAATACAAACTTGAAACCTTAAACAAATGATTCTCTTCCTACATAGCTCATTACATAGCATACAACGTTGACATTCGTGACATTGGTCCGTCTTCGTATTAAATGTAGGAATTTTCGGCGTGTGTAAGACCAAGGGATTCCGTGTGTTTACTCAACGTTTCGACATTTATTTTATGTCCTTTTTCAAGAGTTTCCACGCTACAAATTAACATTCGTTATAATACTACTATTTGTGTTACATTATTCTATTCATACAAACGTGGTACGCTGATTCATTTTTATTTGAACAGAAATAAAATAAAATAAAATAAAATAAAATAAGTAGAAACTCTTGATAAGGACAAAAAATAAATGTCGAAACGTTGAGTAAACACACGGAATCCCATTATCTTACACACGCCGAAAATGCCTACATTCACCTACAACCTTTGACAAGCTCGAAACGAACATTCGTATCTAACAGAAGCCAATTACCATCGTCCACCGTAGCAGCAGCGAACGCCGCTGACAATCAAGCCCGGATCGAGTGTTGCCGAATGAAAAGTGATCGCGGTCAACCTATACCGAGTGTGCCCGGCGAAACGGAACACCGTTTCACGTTATCGTCCGCACAGAATCGAATCAAATGTCAAAACTTCTGTCCTCGTTCGAAGAATTCGCCAGCCTTCTCCGTTCCTCGCAATCAGGATTCGTCCTGGCTCGACGAAGGATCGGAAAGGATTCGAACGACGCCAAGGATGTGAAGGATGGCAAGGACGAAAAGGATGAGAAGTACGAGAAGAATTTGGAGCGAAGGCGTCCAGAAGAATTTGTCTCGAGCATCGCGAGAATTCCGTCACGGCCGATCGAAGGAGCGTGTTCGACGCTGATTGCCGATTAAAAATTCGTCCTGCGCCACGCTCGCGCCTAGCTGCATCGAAGGACGTGCCGCACATTGTTCCAGCCTTGACAATGCCTTCCAGCTCGCTCGTGGGTGGCTGATTTAAATTAGCCCCACCTCGGGCGCATGTCGCTACAAATTGGACTGAAGATGAGGCAGCGGCCCGAAACGAAGGGTGGGAAAGTGGAGGGGGAAGAAAAGAGAAGATGAAGGAGAAGGGGAATGGGGGGGGGGGGGTGGAGGTCGATAAACAAGAAAAAAGGAGCAGGCACCGGGAAAGGATTACCGGCGCTTAAAGGAGGAAGGTCGGAGGGTGCCGAGAAAAGTGAGTGAGAATGAAGATGAAGTTACGCTGATGAAGTCTGGGGTAGAGAAAGGGGGTGAAGGGGGGGGGGGGGGGGGGGAGAAGAAAATTTATTCAGCGTCCCGTCATCTCGGGTGCATGAATTTGAGTTTTTCAATTATTTGCGTCCAGGGACGGAGGCTCGACTACGTCCCGGGGTCAGACGTTAGGTATTCGCTCCCGACGACGACGACGACGACGACGACGTCGGTATCAAAGGAATTGCTTTATTCGATTCCTCGAATGACGGCCGAGGCGAACGGTTCGCAGTAGCGACGCTTGGCCGTCGGCCAGAATTCGACGAACCAGCACACGGCAGGATTCCGATGCGTGCGTATAACCAGGTCGAAATGAATAAGGGACGGTCGGAGTGAGACGGGGAGGGAACGAGAACGAAAGCTAAAGAGAGAGAGAGAGAGAAAGAGATAAAGAGATAGATAGGTAGATTGAGAAAGAGAGAGAGAGAGAGTAAGAGAGAAAGTGAGAAAGCGAAAGAAAGCAAGAGGGGGGAGAGAGAGAGACATAAAGTTAAAGAGAGAGAGAAAAGGAGAGAGATAAAGTTAAAGCGAAAGAGAGAGAAAGCAAAAGAGAGCGAGAAAGGGAGAGATAAAGTTAAAGCGAAAGAGAGAGAAAACAAAAGAGAGCGAGAAAGGGAAAGATAAAGTTATAGCGAAAGAGAGAGAAAGCAAAAGAGAGCGAGAAAGGGAGAGATAAAGTTAAACTGAAAGAGAGAGGAAGCAAAAGAGAGCGAGAAAGGGAGAGATAAAGTTAAACTGAAAGAGAGAGGAAGCAAAAGAGAGCGAGAAAGGAAGACAGAAAGATAAAGCAGAAGAGAGAGGGAGAGAGTGAGAGACAGAAGGGAAGAGAGAGACAGGCAGGGAAATGGACCTATTACATTTCACGGGCCTCCCGAGAGATTCGATATTTTAATGCGCGATATCGACCGTCTCTCCATCGTTCGCGCTTCTTAAAAACCTTTTTGCCCGAGCGAAGCGGTATTTATCGCTACGACGAATTTGTCGCGCGAGCTGCACGTCGCACCGGCGGATTAAAATTTCGTCGGGGAATAATTCGTCGGATAGCCTCTTTACCGAATATCGTTTTGTCCGTTCGCTGCTCGATCGCCGCTGAATGGGATAAAAAAAACGAGAAAGAGAGAGAGAGAGAGAGAGAGAAATAGTCGAGCCTTTCAAATTCTGTACCTTGGGGGGGACGGCCGTTAATTCCGCTTTTACCCCCCCCCCCCCCCATCCTCCCCTCTACTGCGCATCTACCCCCGGATTTTCATCCCTTCGAGAATCGGCCGACAGACGCGAAATCGTATCGGGATTGCCGGTGTTTGTCGAGTTAGAATATTAATTGGCGGATTATCGGTGCCAACGTTCGCCCTTTGCCTACCGTCGTTTCCGTGTGAAGTACCAGGATACCGGATAGAAAGGATTACGCTTCTAAGGACGAAACGTTATTACGTCGGACGCGCGAGTATATTCTCTCGCTAATGTTTACCGGCGTTACGATCAGAGGCGTTGTTTTACTCTACGGTTTAATTAAGAGTATCATTTTACGATGTCTCAGTGGAGAACTGATTATTATTTAACAACAGTCAATGTTATAATGATAAAAAAAATGTTTCAACAGCTATTTATACCTGAATTATAATTTTAATGTATGATTGTATTATAAATAATAATTTAACAAAATTGTTATTTGAACCGTTTATTTTGAATGTGGTGTAAGTCAATTTTTTGTTGTTGAGATATCATATAATCTTATAAGTAACTTAGTGTAAACTTTTAATGTATGTGATATCTCATTACAAAAAAATACCTACCTTCAAAATAAACGGTTCATTTATTCTTTAATTGCTATATACCTATACAATAGTATAATACTATATACATAACGTATACAGATTAATATCGAATAAAGTTTCATATGTATCATTGTTATTAACTATTCTTAAGTACTAAAGAAAAATATTCATAAATACTATGATGCAAGTATAATCCCAAAAATCGATCATAAAATAATTCATCAAAAGATAATAACCGTTCAGCATAAAAGTTACGTACTCGAAGCCGAGCTCTTCGCAATTTCCGATAGCAACCCTTCGCCGTTACCTTCAATAGGGCCGCTCGCGCGCCATTGGTCGAAATTTGGCGATCGGCCCTTCTCGTTAGCGCTAAAAAAAGGAACACCGTCCACGGCGCGCCGCTGCAAGCTCTCGGCGCCGGCCGGAATCGTACTCCGGCTAAACGACCTTGAACGAGCTACTTCCCTACGTCGATCGTTACGCGCAACGATTGACCGTGGCCTGCACCTTATGGGACCCCGTGGACGACGGAAGATCGTTTTCCAAGATAGAGGGGGGTCGGGGGTGGGGGGGGGGGGTGGAGGCTTTAACGGGAACGACACCTTGAGCCCCCAGAAGATGGCTAGTCGGTAGACCGTGAAATTTACGGTGTCCGACGGGATAAAGAATAGGGACAGAAGGATATCGAACGAGGGTTGCCCTTACGAAAGGACCGGAGTCCACCTTCGGCATAGAACGAGTCCGCACACGAACGCCCACACGTTCGCCCACTCGAACGAAAGAGGCCGAAATCGAGAAGAGAGAGAAATGGAGATTCAAAATCGATCACTCTGTGACGTCATACCGAATGTACATCCCCCCCCCCTCCCCCCCCACAGAAACTGGATATGGCTGAAATTGAGAGAACGAATCGTGCACCCCAGGCTTTTTCTAACCGAGAAAGGATCAGTGTATCGATCGACTTGCGGCAAGGCTGCACGAGGTGCCGAATCAATTTGAATATGAATATATTCCGTTGGGAGTGGGGGAGGGGGGCGATAGACAGGGGTGGAGGGTGGCTGGGGGGTAAAGCGGTGCAATAAATAATAAGCGTCGTTGGTCGCATAAATAGTACCCTCCCCCCTTTGCGTCCTCCTACTCTTCTCTTCTTCTCCCCCCCCCCCCCCCATCCTCATCCTCCTTCTCTTTCAAGCTTATCGACGTGTCGACCTCCTTCGACTATCGGCCTCCTCTCTTATTTCACTCTTGTTCAGAATGCCTGCACTGAGAACGTCCTATCATTCGTTTGCAATCGAGTGTGCAGAGTCGAAGCCTCGAGGAATCTCAATATCTTTCGTGCTACTCCGTTCTTTCGGATGAGTTACGATTCGTTCGGAAGTGAGGCACGTCGAAATAGATCGACACGCATCGGCGAGCGATTATTTTCGTTTGGGTTAAATTTGGCGCCAATTCCGACGAAAGACGCTCAACAGGCGTCCTTCTCTCGGCTTCCGGACGATCGTCTTCCGATCGTTCGGCGTGCGGAGGGTTTATTTTGAAGGTGGCGTAAGGCAGTTTTTTAAAGGAAGCTGAGTAATTTGTATCGGGATGAGTAATCATGTAATTTGTGATTCGGTGTAAAGTTCTTATTTGGGTGATATCTAATTTGACAGTAGGACTGCCGATGATTTTTATTCATATCTTCATTTAACGTAATGGTATTGTTCAAGTCAATGTGCTTGATGTTAAAGAATAGAGAAAATTGATTATTTGTCTACGTTACTGCTCAAGGATATTTAAAAAAATCGGATGTTTCATTTTACTCAGAGTAGTAATTTTGATTGGTCGGTAGTTCTAGAGATAAAACAAAAATGGACTTACATCACTTTCAAAATAAACGGTCCATGTCGTCTTCAAATATTTAACAATTGTGTCATAATTTCAGTAAAAATATAATCTCCAACGCTTCATATTTCACTTTTTATTCAGAAAAATGTCCTGCTTCGAGTTTACTCCAAATTATTTTGTTATGTAAACAAATAGGACTTAAAGCTCTGCCATACAAACTTCCGATCATTGTTCAGTACGTTTATTTAAATATTTGATCAGTTTTGAAATTGTCACCGTTTCCCGAAATCTTCCCGCTGGCCGAATCTGAGGAATGCAAACAGTTGGCCAGCGTGGAAGTGCGATAAATCGATCATCCGCGAGAGTGGGCGTCCTTATCATTCAGGCAGCAGCTGGTCAAACCGGCAGATAACGCATTCTCCTTTCTCATTTCAACTCTCGATATGCTTCCGGATGCTTTCCCACACCCTCTCTGTTTACGTAGGACTGCTTGTCGAAAATGTCCCACATCTTCATTAGCGACGAAATGATACGCAAAAATGTTGCAAGAAAGTATTTTCAGATATCAAACATAACTGTCAATTTTTGCCCATGACGGAATTTTTTGTAAGTTCGAAACTGCGAATTTTCTAGAAAGATGACAATGTATCGATTCTGTGTGATATTAAATTGTTGTTTGTGTGTGATGTTCTGATATTGTGACATTGCAACAATGCTTGCAAACATGACATGTTGCAGAATGTGTGAAAAGAGATTGAATACCGGCTCGATATTTTGCATGTTAACAGAAGTGCATTACATATGTTGAAGTGTATTACCCGTATTCAATTTTTATGTGAGGTTCAAAATTTAACGAGTAGAGGCATATGTTGTATAACGCACGTCTCATTCACTGTATCCGTTTAAGATTTACATTGTTTTGTCATCAGAGTAAACATTTATGGACACCCTGTACTTTATACTCTGTATAAAATATGAATTTTAGACTGCAGGACCGAAATTACTTTCTTGCCAACCGAACATATACAATAACTTTTTCATGTTGTAAGGTAAAATAGGGTTGCAAACAATCCAGTTATTGACAGTCAGTGATAGATGTACAATAATGGGTTTTTGGCGAATTCGATCAATATTTTAAATATATAAACTAAATACCAATGATTTTAACTATACATACTTAATTTAAAGTGATCGAAACTTTTACTTGTTGGATTCGACTATAAATAATTGTAAAGAAAGGAAAGAAAAAATTGTTACCAATTATGAATAGATGACTATTAATATTTATAAATATAAATATTAAATAATTGGTATTTAATTGATATATTTAAAATATTGACCGAATTCGCCAAAAGTTCACTATTATGCATACCTCGTTCACGAACACGACTTTTTCGTATTCACAGACTAATTTATTTCCTGATAATTACATAAACATTCTTACCCCTCCGTCGTTTATAATTATCTAACAATTACGTCCGCACGTTTGTCCCCCGATCGTTTCTAAAAGCGTTCGTTGCGCAATGTGTTATTAGCGGCAAGATTGAAACGGCACGTATAGGCGTGTCATATCGAACTCTCTCAGTTCCAGGAGTTGCATAATTTTCCGAGGCGGTTAACGACCGGAGAAATTCCGATTTTCCAGTTCTGCCGACTTATCATTCGCGCAACGGCCGTCGTCGCTTGAACTAACCCACTATGTATACTAAACCACTGACGCCTAACCTGTTACCCACATTCATGCATTTTTCAAATAAACGGCATTCTGGTGTAACAGGAATTTTAGATACGTCGTTAATTTACCCGCACGAGAAAACTGGCGCCACATTCATTTTTCACGACATTATATTCTTAGCTTGATCGTAAACGGGAAAGCACGCGACCGAACATTGTATTAGTAGTACAAATAGGTAAGTTCGGTTGTTCTTGCATACAATCAGCTGTAATTAGGTCTTAAATAAAAATTTACTTTCTTACTTTGATGTCTTAGAATCCGTACCCAATCTTACCCCCCTCTCCTTTTTTTTCGAATCTCAAGAAATACATCATCACACCACGGCATTCCAGAAAAAGAATATCAGACATTGTATTCCTTTTCGCATTCGAGTTGAAAAAAAAAATGCTACTGAAGCTTAGAAAATGATTTGTTCGACGTTGAGCGAAAACACTGTAACACACACAAGACGTGTAAAAAGTGATTCCAAAGGTGTAGTAGTGAAAATGTTGACGTTAACGATGCAGGACGCATCGGAACGCCGAAAAAAGTGAAGCACGAGTAAAGAAAGCAACTGTTGGTCAAATATTTTTATCAATCACAGCAAGAACTCGGTGCAACGCAACAAGCAATTTCCGTTCTCCGAAAGAAACCGTATCAAAATAAACATCGAATATACGATAAAAAGGGAACTTATTTGTTCACCTAATATGAAATACAGGGGGGAAGAGGAGAGGGAGGAGGGGGAGGATGAACAGGGAGGGGGGGATGCTCAGACAGAGTTGAGAATGCCGTGTCGAACAATAAAGCGACATTATTCCATATTCTTAACGAGCCCAACGACTACCGATCGCGAGTACCGAAAAGGAAATTATTCGTTGGCAGCACAATGAGTTCTCTCGAGGCAGGACGAGGGTCCCGGACGACAAAGGATCCTGATAATAAGGGTCGCACTGGAAGGAGGCCGCACCGGCGAATGCGAGAAAACCGGCGGTGAGGGAGGTTGGGAGGAGGGAGGGGAAGGGGGGTGCAGACTCAGGAGACAACGAGGATCGACGGGAGTGACCGAGGAAGACCGACACCGGGACGGGGGAGTGTTGAGAGTCTTTTCGGCGGGCAACTTTGGTGTACGGACCGTTTATTTTGAAAGTGGTGTATATAAAAGAAATGAGATTTGTGATTAATTCAGTGTAAATTTCCCTGTTTATATGATATTTTGTTGTTTCGGGTAAATTAAAGGTTTAGAAAGATTAAATAAAACGTCATCTTATAATTTGTGATTAATTCGCCGTAAATTTCTTATGTGTACGATATTTCATGCTTTTTTGCAGATTCAAGAATCGAAAAAATTGTTACATAATGAGATGTGACATAATTTGTAATTATTTTAGTGTAATCTGTTTATTTATATAATATTCTGTTTTTTAAATAAATTGATGAATTAGAAAACATAAAAAAATGAGATATTACATAATTAGGGATTAACTTAGTGTAATTTTGCTTATTTATATAATATTCTATTTTCTTTCAATTAAAAAAATTAAAAAATTCGGTATTACGTTATTTACATTTTTTTTTTTTAAGTGACATGAAATAATCGGTCCGTATTATGAAAATTGCAAGCTTTCGACGTCGAGCGTCCGTATTTACACAATCCATAGCAGCGTCCTTCTAATCTATTATCATAACCCAAGGATTACGACTGATCGATCCGTTCGCTGACAATGTTTCTTTCACGCTGCTCGTACTCTGCGCTCGCAGTTTCGACTGACTCGGAGTACAATGGATCTGTGAGAGATCAGTCGGCGTCGGAAGCGGGGAAAGAAAGTGGCAGGATACAGTGCCGGTGGCGAGAAACGACGATATAACCCAGACCTTGGGCGAGAAGTACGGGGAAAGCGTGAAAGTCGGAGGAAGCGAGACGGACGTCGGAGAACAATCGGGACGGCATTCGTTGAATGGGCGAAAGTTAAAGACACCGAGCGATAACTCCAGACGAACGCGAAGCGACAAAGCGATCCATTGTCCGACGGAAAATGGGGAAGAGTCGTCGGCCGGCTCGAAAATTTCGCGAGAGCGGGACAGCAGCGGGATTAAGGAAGCCTGGGAGGTCGTGACCTCACGTGCCTGCTGCTCAACTTTTTGCCTGCCGCGAACCGGCGAACTCGAAAGTCGGGTCCTGCTTGAATTCGTACGATTCGTTCGCCAAGTTCCAGCGACTTTGACTGCTAGTCCTCTTTTCCAATTATAATTCCGGACGTTTGCCCGGAAGTCAACGCAACTTTTCGTCCTGCTCGGACGGGACTGTCTCTCGAGTTCCATATTGTAATTGCGAAAGTCGGAAGTCGGTTAAAGCTTTATTGGTACTCCTACAATTATTAGATCGGAATGTCGGATATTTGTGTTATGGTAAATGTTATGAATTATTAAATGTTTATCAAGATATATTAATGTACACGTATTATTATTGTAGAGACTAATATGTATATGTAATCATATAAACAAATGCACCGGCGAGTTTGTATAATTCCTAACTCCTGATAAATATTTAACAATTTGTAGGGGTAGCAATAAACGTTATTTATACAAATTTTATTTTTCTGAAGAATGGGTTTAGTTTCATTTGGTATGTTACTATTTACTGTAAGTTCCAATAATAAAATTAGTGTCTCTACTTAGGTTGTTCATTTGCCAAGAGATGTCCAGTTCCTTATGTAAATTTCATGCATCCATATGACTGAAAATTGCACTTGTAGAATTTTTAATTGAAAATTATAAAATATTGTTATACGCAATATATAACATCTCACACTACAAAACTGAAATTACTTTCTCGTCAAACTGATACATAACTCATTCCAGGAGACACCGTAAACAGAAATGAAAATAAAATAATCATTCCCTAATAATTACATACACATATTACACCTCAATCGTTCCTATCAGTAATGTGGCGAAGACTAATGTTTGATTAATAGAAAGATTGAACCCATAGCCATAGTGTCAAAAAAAAACTATCTTTCTGCCAAGTAACTACTCAACCAACTGTACTACATTCTACTGACTAAATCAATGAAAATATTTATCATATTTACCAAATTTAATAATGATCATACATAATAACCGGCAATGATACCCCATCCCAAGTTTACTACATTTACCATAGCACATATTCTGAGTGATTTATGATCTCCAAAGGATCGACATTATCGCAGGAATCCGTGCGTGCGGATTAAATCTGTAGAAGATAACTAGCGCCAGCACCGACGAGATATACTTAAAGACCGCTAGCCCTGGGTAAAATTTCGGGCACGCAAGGGGGCTCAAAGGGGCCCAAATGCTCTGTCGGCACGGAAGAATTCCGAGGTTCTAACTTTGTAGGTAACACCAAGCACCGACGAGGAATTCCTAAGAACCACTGTCGTGACGGGCGTGGTGGGGAAAAGATGTACATTGAGATGTATGTATACGTGCTCTCAGTCAGCGAGTCGTCTACTACGTACCGAACGGAGACAAGAAATAAGCTACGGCTCCGACTCCTCTCCGACACGATTGCATACAAGTGTTTCCTTTGGTATAAGCCAGCGGTATTAAAATGCTTTTTGTCCCTAACCTAACCGATAATCTGATAAAGTATCTTATTCGAAGGGTGATGATGGGGCTCAAAAGCGATCCCAAAACAATTATAAACCAAAAACGTCATTCGAAAGCTTATTAAAAAATTCCCATTTTCATCATGTGTTAACGTTGAATCTGCAAGGGCGATGGGCAGTGAAGTGTAAATTGAAAACTTCCCTTTTTGCTCATTTTTAAAAAAGGGGTGTCAGTGAAAAAGTCAAGATCATCCTTTCTAGTCGTTTACTGGCGTGTTAAACTAATTTGTAGAACGAACTTTTATACTTTATCGAATCCCATCACTCCCAATTTTTGTATCGTGATAATTTTAAGTGCTAGCAGCACCGACGAGGTTGAAAATGTTACAAAAAGTACTTGTTAATTAAAGAAGTAAATGCCTTCCAATACACTTGCTCTCTTACATTGATTATTGTATTCCATTTCATACAAATGATCGGAACATGAGAAACGAAACGACCCTGTCTGTACGCAAAACTTGTTTATTTCTATCTTTGCAATTCTAAAGTTTTTCCGTTGCTCGTACATACATCCGGTGATTTGACACGAATGTCGTCTCTGCGCCACGTTGCCGGCCACGCTGGGCCACGCGCCCGTCTCTTTGTAATTTGCCGACACCGCCAAACGTAGGGACAGTTGATATAGAAAGAGGGAGTGAAGGTGAAGCCATTGTTGAATGATTGAATTCCACATGACGATGAGGCAACACTAGTGCAGCGAAGAAATTTTTACAACTTTGAATTTTTATGAATAAAAATGTCAGTACCGTATTGCTAATATTTTGCCAAGTAAAATGAGACCAAACACGAAACCAATCGGGTTATATTTTGTTACTAATTAAAACTCCTATTTACATATAAAATTGCTTGCCACTTTATTTGCGTATGAGGAGTTTAAAGCCGTCTAAACTGTAGCAGGATCCCTGTGTGAGTTTGTGAGGAGGCACCTGCCAATGGTGTCCCTACACGGTAAGAGACGCAAAAAAAATGCCGCCAAATGGGCTTATAACGAATAGGGGACATTCATTCCACTCAAGAAAACTTTGTTTCTCATCCAGCTCCACGGTAAGCGTCGATTCATTCGCCAGGTACTTGATTCCATCGAATAGAAGTTCCTTCTTCACACCACATTGATCTCGCGACGTTTAGGCGACAGTGTGTTTGACAAGCCAGAATAGCGAAACCAAGTGTCGTAACCATTTCGTATTTGGTCTTATTTTTATTAGAAAAACGTCTCCAATATACCAGTAAACTTCTTTTTACCGAAAAATTGCAATTAACAATTTTTGATTTCTTAACTAGGGTTAGTGTCTCACCGATAGACCGCGTCGCTGTTCAATTGTCAGCATCAAAAAATGCCACTGCGATACAAGCGACGGGGAACCGCTCGGCCGACGACGACCCCTGTTTGTGAAAGGGGCATCCGGGGACAGATATCGTGTAGCTCAAATCGGACTCATACATATAGAAAATCTACTGTAGTCGAATTCGTTCGTTTGCTTTTTGCCGATACGGATGATCAGAAGTAGAAACGGCAGATAAGGAAAAAAGACGGACTGAAGACAAAACATATTAGTAATATTATTCCGAGTAAAATGAGACCAAACACAGTACAACTCGGTTTATATTTGTACTTATTAAAACGTTTACATATTTCACGTTCGTACATATGTACATAGTCGTTGCTGTAACAAACGCAAGCCGGCGCATGTCAATGGACGCTAGAGCTGGCGGCCGCTGACGTCACCGAGCAGAATTTGCACGAGGGGAGGCGCGAAGCGCGTTTCTTTCCGGACGGCACCGGACGGACACGGACGGACAAGGGATATAGCATTTTGAGTAGTAGAGCAGAGCAGATGCAAGGAAAATCAGAGTTAAACCGAATAGTAGTTGTTTTCTCGAAAATCACCTTACATTACTTATAAAATTATCAACTTTTCACCACGTTACGTTAGTATTCAAAGGAATTACGCTGCGATATCAGGCGTGACAGTTGCCGAATGCGAGGGGGAATCCCGCCTAGTGGTGGGGTTTAAGCGTCAAAATTTATCTGGGAGATCTCAGGAAAAATTCATCGGGCCTCCACTGTATCGCCTCCGCGAACTCTTAAAACTTGGCAACTAATAAATGTTAATAACAATTTATGCAGGATCGGAAAAATTTCACACTCAGGTGAGGAGTTCTGAATCGTAACCATTGGATCCTGAAGCCGGCCAAGTACATTTACTAATAGACATTTCGCATATATATTAATGTTTTTCTTGTACAAATACATTGTAAGAAGAAAAACATAAAAATGCACGTAAAGAATACGTCGAAAATATGACAATCGTCAAGAATACGACAATCGCATGGCGGAGGGGTGTCCCTATGTCTAGTGATCTTGAGAGTATTGAATTCGTGCGCAGATACCGAAAGTGTAAATGTAAGTGGGTACGTGTTCCCGGAACGCAGCAGTGGGAAGGTTTGAATCGGTCCGGTTAACATTAAATGCGCTTGAACATTACATGAAATATAATTCGGCGCATGCACCGCATTCGTTTTATGCGGGGGGCTACAGAACATGGGTCAAAAAAAGAAGCTGGCTTTAATTTCTAATTGAATATAACTAAACCTAAATATTATGTTAACTTATATCTAGGAAAAAGAAAAATAAAGGATAAAATACAGAGAGATTATGCTGCACACAAAAAGAAGAAAAAGAAAGAAACGACAAAATAATAATAATAAACTAAAGGAAAAAATAATAAAGAGAGCAGTACTGAGAAAAAAGACGTTATGCCGTTGTGCAACCGATAATATTAGCGGAACTACAAATATTTTAGGATATAACAAGCGCCATTACTACATATTCTCCTTGTTTTAGCAGTTTTCTTAGCATCTATATTTGTTTATTGTACCCCATCTCATAGCATTGAATATTGCATAATATACTTATCTTATAAAGGATGCATGAAAATTCGTTCTACAAATTAATTTTAACACGCCAGAATCGGCCAGAATTCTTGATTTTTTAACGGACATCCCTTTTTTAGAAATGAGCAAAAACGAAAGTTTTTAATTTACAACCTACTGCCCCTTGCCCTTCTAGATTGAAAGTTAAAACGTGATGAAAATGGGTATTTTTTAATGAGCTATCAAATGACGTTTTCGATTTATAATTGTTTTGGGAACACTTTTGACCCCATCATCCAACTACACCCTTCGAATAAAATACTTTATCAGATTATCGGATAGGTTAGGAACGAAAAAGCATTTTAATACCGCTGGCTTATGTCAAAGGAAACACGCATACGATCGTGCCGGAGAAGAGTCAGAGCCATAGCTCATTCTTTGACTCCGTTCGATACATTGTAGTAGACGACTCGCTGACTGACAGCACGCATCTGAACTTTCCCCCACCACGATCGTCACGGCAGTGGTTCTTCGCAATTCTTCGTAACTTGGTGTAAAAACTGGAATCAGTGAGTTCGTTGCGTTGCCTTGAGTTTCCTGATTCGGCCGCTCTATACGCCGAGAGGGCGTCCCAGTACGGCTCAATTTTCGTGCGACACAAAGTCCCATAAGGCTAGCGGTCTTTAAGTATATCTCGTCGGTGGCGCCAGTCTAGTCACAGGTATACGGCCGCAGCGATAGCGAGTGTGTTAAGAGCTCCAGTATGTCCCGAGTGGTTACCGAGGATCGTCTGCACGCTGAAGATTAGGGCAATACGGGCCGTTCGAGGCAGGCAATTCGTACTAATTCGACTACTTAGAGGATCGGCATAATACGATTAAATTCAAGCGTTCCTGCGAGGCCGTCCTTTCGTGCGTTCCCGTATATCCGCGTCCGCTCGCTTCCCACTCGAGATTCTCACGCGTAATCGTCACGCCTGTCACGAAACAGAGGGCGAAAATGCTCGCCACCGAGATCAAAGCAGTTTCCCTGGCTGCCAGACAGACGAGCCGGAACGAATCGGCGCGGTGCAACGCGCGAATAACAGCCAAGACGCGAACGACGTCGAAAATCCTGCTTAAGGAATACAGGAATCACTGCCAAAGTCGAACTTCAACTATGAAGGATCGAAAGTTTTTAAACGAACAGGGGGGGAAAAAATTGTGTAAAATCGAGAAAATTCCTTCGGTTCACATATCGGGAGTCTGACATGTGCATGTCAAACTCGACCGAACGACATGCACCCTAGGCCATTGAAAAAAAAAGCGGGCGGGTGACTCAGGCTTTTGAACGCCTTTATCGGGAGCTGTAAATCCAATTGGATTGAAACGTAAATCCGTGCGTCGTCGTTCGTCCTTCTTCGTCCGAGGTCGAGTCGATTACTCAGGCGCTTTCTGCCGTTCGGCAAATCACGGAGCTTCTCAAAACGAGAGCTACCGTTTCGGGCTTGACATACGAGGAGACGAGAGCCTAAGGCGAGTTATACGAGAGCGTCTCGCTTTGCCTTTCGAGGATGGGAAAGAGAAAATGGACACCTTTATGGGTTAGTTTTCGAGAGTGCAGTCGCACGTCGCGCGAACGGGACGTGTCTCTATCAACATGAGTATCTGTCTCTACGTGTCAATATATATAACATAATGTAAGAAGCATATATATGGATGTTGCTGCTTTGAGTTGGTTATGTGTATGTGTATGTAAATAAATGTTACGTGACTCACGCGTATTTTGCATTGCAACGTATCAATCGAGTACGTTGAATCGTTACATATACATATATTATATATAAAATAATAATTATTATAGAAAATTTGTATGTAAACATATTATAAATTATAATTTAATAAAATTACTATTTATTTATTCATCATTATATGTATCTAATGTTTGATATGTATATATATGTATGCTATACATATTACAAATGCCATATATTATGTGTATTACTTTATTATATTACTCATAATATCTGGAATACATATGTACATATATACAGTGACATATTATAAGTATAATAAGAGAGTATATATTATAAAATCATTTATTTATTGTAAAATAAAAAATAATATTCAATAGATATGAGATATATGCATATATATGTGTATATATGCTTCTTTGCTTTGGCTCACGCGAGAATGTTCGCGAGGGCACTCGACAATGGAAGTTTAATGATTTTCAAACTCACCGACTCACGTCGAACAGCATGTGCGACCTCGTGAAGTATTCTCAGCTCTGCTCAGTATCTCGTTTCCCAGTTTGGATTCAACCAGAAACAGCCCCGGCAGATCGATTAGACGGGAAATCACTGCTAAGCACGGCACAGAAACGTGGAATATTATAAAATTTTACTCGTTTCGACGCAGCGACGAAATTATGACACCGAACTTTTGAATAAACAATCGGACAAGAACGCCCTCTGGCTCAGACTCTGTAATTTAAGGAAGCGTACAGTTGCCCTGATTTTGTTAATCCACTTGAGGTTAACTCCGATTAATCTCATTTGTTTTTTTCATCAATTTTGTTCCAGTCACTCTGTTTAAGCTGTATTCTTATTAAAATCCAAAGAAAGAATAATAATCTAGCTAAAATTTTGTCAAGAATCTTCGCAATATCGGTTCAGAAATTTTGTCCAATATGTAGCGTTGGATGTTAAATGCAAAAATTTTATTAATAATACTAACACATATACTTTACACACGTTATGCGACAAAAAAATGACTGAATTAAAGTCAAATATAATCTAAGACCGGTCAAAGCAAAAAAAGTGGTTTAACGTATTTTCATTCTTGCCATTTTTTCGCAGTTGGCAATAATGAGATATTTTTATTTTACAGCCGCCGACAGGTGGCACCACTGTCGCGTTACCGTTTGAAAGAATTGCGACGTGCTATTGTCGTTACGTTAAGATTTGCTCGTTCTTGTGATTTTGTGATTATCCGCGCTGTTCCTCATGGAGAATTTCGTTGCAGTTCACCCACTGAAGCTGTTCCTGGCTGGTGTTTCCTCGGAGAAGATAATTCTGCTTGAAAATCCGGCGAGAAAAGTGACGTCAGTCCACATGCAGCTCAAAACGCATTCGGTGAGTCTCACAAAGCTTAGCATTTGTTCGTGTAGCATGTCACTGTTAAGGAGTGCTTGACCTTGTTCAACGCTGAATGTCACTGCCGACATTAATGTAACAGAATGTTGTCGATTGTTTAAACTTGATCTTCGACGCCGAATATCATTCCCAAGATTAAACTCACTCAATGTTGTCTATTGTTTAAATTTGATGTTTAACGCCGAATACCATTGTCAAGATCAATTTCACTCAATGTTCTTGGTTGTTTAAATTTGATATTCAACGCCGAATATCATTGTCAAGAGCAATCCAACTTATGTTGTTTATTGTTTGATGTTCAATGCTGAATATCATTGCTGAGATAAATACAACTCAATACTGTGAATAATTAAAATACTATTCGTCATTACAAGAGAATCGAATGGTTATGGGCTCTGTATATGGTGGCCATATTTTTGGGGGGAAAATAAAGAAGCACTTTTTACATTTATAAGTTTCTAACTTTTATCACGGAAATAGTAGCATACAATAAACCTACATTGAAATCCGATACAATTCTAATTATTACCCATACACGCGCATTGTAAGAATTTAATAACATTAACTTTGATACCTTGCAGTAGAATTAATTTTTAATTGTGACATAATGGACGTATAGCCACCATACCTATATATCATAAAAATATGACATTTTCCAGTCTCAATTTGAAACTCCAGATGACAATGCCTATAATGTAATGCTTTATGTATTACTGATATTTTAATATCTTCGCGTCCGTTCCGATTTTACGTAAGATTTTATCGTTCCATATGCGTTCCGATTGAAACGAATAGTACCTTCTTTTTTCGGCATTATCGTTATGTCAGAAAAAGTATATCCCTGGATTTTGTCGAAGACAAATCGCGTCCTTCATCTCGGGGAATCTCGCCTGAAATCCTTACGTAATGCGCAACGTGACTCGTCGGCCAAGGGTTGGCAAAAAGCTGTTATTGACAGAAGTAATGCGAAGGCCAACATCCGAAATGGCTACCCTTCAGTGTGGTTTCACGCTTTCACGGGCATAAACGTGAGAAACGTAGACGACTGATTGTTCTTTCTACTGTTCACTGAAATCTCCACTTCCGTCACATTTACGTACAAGGGCTGTTATACATTTTTTCTCACAATCTGTGTTACGATATACATCTTCTACGACATACATCTCACAATGTTATCTTTCCGCTACAATCGAGCGTATTCATACTAGACAAAAAGAGTGCCTGCCTGTAATGGACATTTAGCACCATTATATCTTCGTACTTATTTCGAAATTGCCTTCCAAATTATAATATTAGGTCAATTGTCATTCTGATAACCTCATCACACCTCGCTTTCTCTTTTTATGCAATTTGAATTTTTCTGCCGTCGGAAAGGAAATTCACGAATATCGAAACGTCAGGCGGAATTTGTGTATTATCTATTTGTTCGTATTTATTTTTTTCGTAATACCAATATCAGCCCAATTCAATATTCACTTACAGAAATAAATTTAGTAATAAGCTTGCATTAAAGAGACATCTTAAGTGTTTAACATTCACACTTCTTATATGCCATACTTTACGCTATATACAGATGAGATGCAACTTTATTTCTGATGTATATACTGCTGACAGCACTTTATTCCTCCAAAAGTTCTTTGCAATTCTGCAATTTTCCTAAAAACTTATTACTGTCAAAACAAATTGCCTTTAATCGCATGATGATTTCACACTCTGTTCACACCTATTCCCAATTCCCAGAAATACATTTCTTCTTTTACTTCTCGAACTCTATTTCATCAAACTTCTGAAATCCATCTACTACAGCCATATTACTTCTTCCACATTTATACCTACAATTTTCCAATACACTTTCCCCAAAACTCATTCACCAATCATGTAAAAAAACGTGTACAATCCTTCTCCAACTTCCTCTGACAGATTAGTCCACGAACACTAGTCTCACACGCAGTTTAACTCGACATTCACTTACCAAAAACAATCATCTATGCCGTAAAGGTACAATAAATGTGCCCTCCCCATCGCCTCCACTTCGACAAATCCAACGTAAAACTTTCATCAGACCTTCGTGCAGAATCGAAAGCCTCCCTAGCCCGGCGACAGGCGCAGGTCACGTTTCAGAAATTCCATTCGACGGAAACCAGGGTCGCCCTTGCAGACCGTCTATCTCGACAACCAGAATGGAATGAATTTCTGTAATGGGAGAAATTCGAAAATCGCCGATAAATCGCCTCGTTTCGTTGTCGGGAACGATAAGCGACCGCGATTACCCTGGAAATGAGAATTCCTAAGTCTGAAGGGGTATAGAGTAGAGAAGTGGTTGGGAGAGGGAGGGGTTGGGGGGGGAGGGGGGTTCCACACGAATGCCGTCGACTGCAGGGATTTCGGACGAATGTTTGCTTTTTCGGCGGAGAGACGGAGAATCTCGAAATAAAGCATCGATCCGCAAACTCTCGCTTATCTTGCCCATCTTCGAACGTACGGGGTACGAGTATACGTAATGTTCGATTAATTAGGAAGGTCGCGTGACCGCATAAGCGAGGAATTGCATAATTTTGGCCGCCGGCCAAACGGTCGTCGCAATCGGGGCGAACGACGGGGCTGGCATGTTTACCGGTTAGTTTTGGTCCGTTCGTGTAACCTTCCTGTTCTCCTTGCGACGAGCGCGTGTAAGTTGATGCCTCGGTCCGTTTCCGTGCGTGCGAATCTTCCATCAATCTTGTCGCCGCGTCCGGCGTGCGAAGGTCATTGTTCGCTTCGCGGAGATTTTTCTGCGATTCTTCGCTGCCGTGCTCGCGGATGTGCGGAAAATTATGGTGTGGGGGATAGGGTTGGCCGATTAGGTCGAAGGAAGCGTAGGAAGCAACCTAAGAGAAAATGAAAGGTTTTTTTTTTTTCATACTTCCACTTTATTATTTGTTCCTATTTACACCGAATAAAAATGAAAGGTGGATATTGGATTGTTCGGCAATTTTGGAAATGAAAGACGGTGAATGATAGGGGACTCATATTGACGCGTAGTAATTATAAGTTGAAGGGACGAAGTCGAATAAGATGACAGGAAATGCATTGAGTAAGTTTTAATCTTAGAACGTACGCTTAGGATTGCCATCTCGCAAAAGTAGCGCAGTTCGGAGCAGCGCGCGTGGCCGACGGTTGTTCCCTGATAAATTCGCATAGCAGTTAGCGTGTTACCCTTAAAATTTTTATTTTTGAGCATATAAATGAATAATATTAGTGTTAATAAAGTGTTTTGCGAAATATCTGCTCTCGTTCTTGTGATAATTCTTTGACACGTTCGCCGCCGGGTCAGTCAGCGCGTCAAATGAGACGGTGCAAAAATGCCCTGTAACTTTTTATCCGTTGAGTTGCGACCCATATATTATTTGACAAAAAGTGCTTGTATTCACGTGTTCTACCACACCTCAATTTTTTTCCCTCGAATTCTGACTCACCCTGTATAATGTATACCTAATTGACATGTGCGCACCGTTACCGGATGTAGCTCTGATTTTTTTTTTTTCTTGTCCACTAGATTCCGAAAATATAGTTGGAAAATCCGACATTACATATTACCCTTTCCCACCCCTCACAGTCGAAACACAAAATGGACGCTTTAGACAAATGATTCTGTTCTTATAAATTATCGAACTGCTCATTGAAAATTTAAATCATTTCAGGGTCACTTTTGACCATCATATTCTCCTATACTCTTCAATCACATTAACACTGCTGCCAATATTACTCAGCTACATTTCGAAAATGAGCCTGCCCCAACAACTGCGTGCCAGAATCTGACCAGTACATTGGTTCCTGCGACAAATGGGTCAGCCGAAAAAAGAGTTCGCCTGTAGGCAGCGATCGAGGGAGTGGGGGGGCAGTCTGGCAAAAAAAGGACGAGCGGGGCAGAAAAAGAGGCGGAATCTCGTTCGGCCCCGTTCGTTCGCCGATTTTAAACGAGCATCGCCGTTACAAGGGTGTACAAGCTGTCGGAGGGAAGCGCAGCGTGAATCGAAAGCGAGCCCTTCTCATTCCGCTCGGATCGTTAGCTACCTTCGGCGAGGCCATTAATCAGACGAGGAATACTTCGCCCGACCCTGCGAGCAGCTTCTTACATACACAGCCTGCCCTCCTACGCCTACGACTCTCCGTACACGCTTTTCTCCGCTTTCCTACGCGCACCTACCCCTCCCTTCCCCTCTCCTACCTTCTCCTTTCTTCCCCTACCTCCCCTACCTCCTCTACCTCCCGCTATAAAGACGTTGCTGCGTAGATTTTGCGTCGCACTAATATTCGATGAAAAATCGTTACTCACGTAGTGGGACAATATTGAAATATTGGAAGAATATTAGTTCTAGATATTTTAGGTATGTACAAGAATGTAAAGTGAATGAGCAGAAAATATCGATTAAATACCAGGAAAAAAATCAGTCAAATATTCGAGGAATATAGGGTGGATATTTGAAAAAATGTATTTAATATTTAAGTTTTATTGAATGGTGTTGAAATTTAAAACTAGGATCATCGTCGATTCCTGTCTATATTTTCATATAACTTGCCGGAATGATATGAGTCAATGTGTTTGAACTTTAAAAGGGGAAACAGTGGGCCATATACCGAACTAACGAGTGCCAAAGAATGTTACAAGAAATGAAGTCATTGTTAAGACAGGCTCAGACTAGTCACTTTGACTGCTCGGTAGTTCTAGCGTTAAAAAACAAAATAAGAGACACTAAAACTACTTCATATCTTGAGAAATATATTTCTCCGTACTTAATGTGAACTAAATTTGATAGGCACGATCGGGATTGGAAAAACATATTTCTTTCTAAATCTAAAATAATATATTTGACAGATATTTAAGTATTAAAAAGATATCCAATATCTTTAATACTCGATACATCTGGATTCAATACGTTGTGCTACCAAAGTCTCTTCCTTTATCATCATCTTCATTTTCATATCCTACACATTTTCTGAACCGTATCAGTTGTGAACCGTATTATCTATGAACAATGACTAGTAGGTGCTACTACCAACTACTGGTAGGTACGATAGTTTTGGCAAGCCCTAACAATGGTGTCGACCGAGTCGGGCCAGTGGATGGGGAACTATTAACAATTCGGGAAACCTGCTCGTTTCACCTAATCCCAAGGTCGACGATCTATCAGCGTCAGCCATTGTATCTGGCATCGGGAAGTTTCGTTTCGCGCCGCTAACGGCCGACGCGAAACTCTCGTCGCTTACAGGATTAGGATACCCACCCTGGGAACACTCGCCCTCAGGAACCTAACCCTCAGGAAGTGATCGTCGTCGAGTGGCGGGGTGGGCCCTTGAATAAAAATTCGCGTCGGCGAAGGTGAGAGAGGCTGGTTTCCATGGACGACGGAGTACAGTAACGATTAGCTCTAATATCGATATGGCCTTCTTTCTTCTAATGCGACATTTCTATTCTGAGAATCGTCTGCTCCACTATCGTATTCCGTGATCTGTATAGGATAATTCCAGATAGGGGTCGATGAACGCTTTGCTCTTATCGTTACGTTCTATTCAGAAATGTCTAATATCTAATGTTGGGTGTTAAATACTTAACATTCTATTTATGAAAGTGATATGTTTACTTTGTATACTTTAGGTTGAAAGGCAGATGAATCGAAGTCAAACGCAACCTAAAAGCAAAAAAAGAGGATTAAAATATTTTCTTTCTTGGCATGGCACCACTGTCGGAATATAGTGCTGTTTTCTTTATGTTTAGATTTGTAATTAACATTGTGCGTTGAATACTCAACATTTTATTTATGAGCGTGATATGTTTACTTTACAGAATCTATTAAGCAAAAAAAGAGGGTCAGCATATTGTCTTTCTTGTCATGGCACCACTGTCGGAGTATCATGCTTTTGTCGTTACATAATTTCTGTTTAGAAATTTTGTTCGATACGTAACATTATACGTTGAATGCTCAACATTTCAATAATAAAAGTGATACGTTCACTTTAACAGTTTAGCTACAAAGACAAATCAATCGAAGTTAAACATAACATAAGATCGGTTAAGCAAAAAAAATGGATTAACATATTTTCTCTCTTATCATGGCACCACTGTCGCCATATTGTGCTTTTATCGTTACGTTTACATTTACTAATTCTTCCAAATTCTATAAACGCGATCGTCGTTACGCAACTTCTAATCTCGACTTTAGATGTAATATTACACTACTTACACGGTCTCATGAAATTACAAAGGCGATGAAACAGGGCAGGATCGTAATCCATCTTACAAGCGTCTGTTCGTAAACGACTATCCAATCGACCGAAGCAAACATCGAGCGGCGGAACTCGACGCAGTTCTAATCTGTCATCGTCACGAGCACGGCCGACGTTCATCCGTCCTCGAATCCATAAAGTTCGGAAAACGCAACCGTTGCGGAATGTACGCGGTGGAAAGAATGTCAGTGGGAAAGGAATTGCGCCGGAGGGCAGAGCCACGAAACTGAACGAGGCTGTACGAATCTACGTTTCCTTTGCCGCTGCCACCGCTGCCATTGCCACCATCGCCGAGGCCATCTAATCGCCACTGTCAATAGGTGATCGAAGAGCAACACCCTCGCAGAAGCCATCGACGGAAAGGGCAGAGAACGAGGATCGTCGAACGTGAAACCGATCGAGAGCGATCGGAGAATTGCGACCCGATCGATCGAAACACCCTGTAGATCCGGGGGTTGCCTGGGGGCGAGAGCTCGGAGGGTTGCCATGGCGACCACCATTGCCCCGTCACAGGCCAGCGGTGCTCAACCGAACCCTTCCGGGAAGCTTCGAGCATCGGTCGTTCTTCAAGCAGAGCCGATAAAGATTCCGTTCCGTCGACGGAAATGTGATACGAGCTGCTTCGATCGACCGACATCCAGACATTCGACAGACCCGTCATGTGCCTCGACACTTCCGGAAATACACTTCTCGCCTTTAACGTCCTCGGCAGCCGACTCGGTTACTGACCTAGCGAAGCGAGTTCGTTAAGTTAAAATTTGGTCGAATACTCGTTCGGTTTGCGAGTTTCGTCAGGCTAGTCAGGCCCGTTAGATATCTCGACACTTCAGGAAATACACTTGTCGCCCTTGATATCCTCAGTATCCGATTCGATTCTAACCTGGCGAAGCAGGTCCGTTAAGCTAAAAATTCGGCGGAATATTCAGTCGAGTTGCTAATTTCGTCAGATCCGTTAGGTCCGTCAGGTATCTCGACAGTTCAGGAAATACACTTTTCACCTTTAATATCCTCAGCATCCGATTCAGTTCTAACTTGGCGAAGCGAGTTCGTTAAGCTGAAAATTCGGTCGAATACTCGTTCGACTCGCGAGTTTCGTCAGGCTAGTCAGGTCCGTCAGGTATCTCGACACTTCCGGAAATACACTTCTCGCCCTTAATATTCTCAGCATCCGATTCGATTCTAACCTGGTGAAGTAGGTTCATCAGGCTAAAAATTAGGCTTGTGAATTTTATCAGACTTGTCAAGTACCTGAACACTTCCAGAAATACACTTCTCACCCTTAATATTCTCAACATCGAATTTAGTTCTCACCTGGCGAAGCGAGTTCGTTAAGCTGAAAATTCGGTCGAAAACTCGTTCGACTCGCGAGTTTCGTCAGACCCGACAGGTCCATCAGGTATCTCAACACTTCAGGAAATACACTTCTCGCCCTTAATATCCTCAGTATCCGATTCGATTCTAACCTGGCGAAGTAGGTTCATCAGGCTAAAAATTAGGCTTGCGAGTTTTATCAGACTTGTCAAGTACCTGAACACTTCCAGAAATACACTTCTCACCCTTAATATTCTCAGCATCGAATTTAGTTCTCACCTGGCGAAGCGAGTTCGTTAAGCTAAAAATTCGGTCGAATACTCGTTCGACTCGCGAGTTTCGTCAGGCTAGTCAGGTCCGTCAGGTATCTCGACACTTCCGGAAATACACTTCTCACCGTTAACAGCCTCAACATCCGATTCAATGCTAACCCGGTTAAGCTAAAAATTCGGCTCGCAAGTTTCGTCAGATCCGACAGATACCACGACACTTCCGGAAATACACTTCTCGTCCTTAACACTTTCAGCATCCGATTCTGTTCTAACCTGGCGAAGTGGGTCTGTTAAGCTAAAAACTCCGCTTGCGAGTTTCGTTTGACATCCTCAGCGTCCGATTCAATTCTAACCTGGCGAAGCAAGTCCGTTAAACTAAAAATTCGGTCAATTAGTCATTCAGCTCGCAAGTTTCGTCAGACCCGTCAGGTAGTTCGTCACTTCCGAAAATACACTTTTCGCCATTAACATCCTTAACATCTGATTCAATTTTAACCTAGCGAAAAATGTTCGTGAAGTTAAAAATTTCACCACACGCTCGTTCGACTCGCGAATTTTGTCAGAGCCGTCAGGTCCGTTATCTCGACACTCTCGGAAATATACTTCTCGCCCTTTATGTTTCACAACATCAGATTCGGTTCTAACCAGCGAAGCAGTTCCGTTAACCTAAAAATTCGGCCAAACGCTCCGTCGACTCGCGAGTTTCGCCAGACAAGCGGTTAATCCGCGACAAAATATCTACATCCGTCATCCGTGCCGTTCTTACCCAGAGGCACGGAACGTCCGACGTCAAATTAGCCCTTCACAAGGTTAACCCGTCAGCCTGCCTGCTAATCCCGTTTGCGGGACATTCCGCCTGGACGGGAATACGATTTACTCCCGTACAACGCGAAATAGGTTTTTGCATTAGTTAAGCCACACCTACCCATTCTACCTTCCTGAATGATTGAAGGTAACGAGACCGTTTCCGTTTCGACTCGCGTAAACGATGTCCTTACAATCCGCGAGTGCATAAAATATCGACCGCGTCGATTGACACGGACCGCTGCTGCGTCAAAAAAAAAAAAAAAAATGTGCACTACACGAAAGGGCATCGACGTTTTTGCGTCCACCTTCGTCACGTACTTGAAATCGATCCTGCAATTTGCATGCGCAGGACCTCGGCAGGGGATTGAGCTGCGCTTCGCTCGTCGAATTTCCCGTTTTCCAATAAAACTCCACCGTTACTGGCGCGAGTTAATGGAATTACGGTTTAGCGGGAAGCTTCCGTACAGAGAGTTACCCCTCCCCTCCCCTCCCCCTACCCCAAGCCTCCTCTTCCTGTTCCATCACCCAGTTCATCCCTCAGCTTCTCGATCCGTCTTTCCTTCGAGTCTTGGCCAGCAGCTTCCGAGTCTGAAATTTTCATTCTTCCGCATCGTCCGAAATTTCCCAATTCCGCAGGACAGCGGAAACTTCCGACAATTTCGAAATTTGCCTCCGAAGTTCCGACGGGGCGGTTCGCTGCGGGAAATTTTAATTAGCAACTTCTCTCGCGTGACTTCTCGCCGGCTCGCTGCGGACTCCGTGAGAGAGGCCAAGTTTGGGGAGGTAACGTTGCTTTATTGTTTAACAATAATTAGTTGTGATAGTAATTATTGTTAAATTATAGAATTTTTACTAACATTTTATAATTTAACATTTTCTTAGATTATTGGTGGTAATAATTACTATATAATACATAGTATAATACTATATGTGGTTGGTTTATTTCGAAAATGGTCTAAGTTTATTTTTTTTTAATTGAGATATCACATATATAACAAGTTTACACTTTTATCACAACTTACGTGATACTCATTTAATAAAAATAGACTTACGCTACTTCAACATAAACAGTCCATATGTCATGTACAATATAAAATAATAATCAATAAAATGTTAAGTAATAAAAATGTATATTCAACAAATATTAATATAATATACCGCTAGGCACATATTAAACATTATTCATTCAATTAGTTATAAAATGCTAGGTTCAAAGATCCCTTAGCACATAGAAAGTTATTATTGTATTACCAGGTTAAATGCTTATGATAAGGGTAGGTAACAGAACGGATTAATTCGCATCCTCAATTTGCACGTCGAGGCCGAGTCCGAGGCGCAGTGCTCGTTTCGAAAAGCAAGCGCGCACTCTGAGCGTAATATTACGCTCTCTCTCTTTCTCTCTCTCTCCCTTTTTGCGGACAGTCTCTGGACGTCAGACTCGTTCCCTTTCTTCCCGGGACGACGGGTGCAATTTCAACGTTTCCCACTTTCCCGCATTCTGCCGCTCGTATTACATTACGCTGGCGCGCAAACAACGCCCTATCATCGCTAGCAGAATTCCCTGACATCGTTGCCTACCTTATACCTCGTACCTACTGCCCACTGTCTGCCACCTACGTCCTGTGCATGTTCCGCTCTGCCTTGACTTAGCGCATTATTGCTGCACGGCATCGTTCTACATTGTGCTCAGTCGACCGCCGATATGCGTCAGAGGAAAACAAAATGAAAGAGAGAGAGAGAGAGAGAGAGAGAGAGAGAGAGAGAGAGAGGACGAGTTAAAACGGGAACGTTGACGAAATATCCGGAACGTTTTTCGAGACTCCGTCAGATTTATTCTCGTCTCCTTCCTCTCTACCGGAAACGCCAGCCTGCTGAACCTGTCGTCGACTGGTGGATGTGAGATGTGGAGTATAGAGGCAGAATTTTGACAGGATTGACTGTAATGCGAAGGGTGCGATGTACATGTATAGTAGAAGGTATTCAGGATGATTTCCACGCGTTAGATTTAGTTTAGTTCATTGCTCGATGTGAGACGCAGAATTTTGATAGGTTCAACTGTAATGCGAAGAGCGAGTGGTAGATGAAAAATAGAAGAATTTAAGGATTATTAAAACGTGTTAGATTTGGCTTAGTTAGTTGCTCGATGTGAGACGCAGAATTTTGATAGGTTCGACTGTAATGCGAAGAGCGACTTGTAAATGAAAAATAGAAAAATTTAAGGATTATTATCACGTGTTAGATTTAGCTTAGCTAGTTGCTCGATGTGAGACGTAGACGTATAGTAAAAGGTATTTGGAATGATTTCCACCCGCTAGATTTGGCTTAGTTCATTGCTCCAATGAGATGCAGAGTATGAAGGCAGAATTTTGACAGAATCGACTGTAATACGAAGAGCGAGTCGTGGATGAATAATAGAAGGAATTAAGGAATATTTCTGCATGTTAGATTTGGCTTATTGTTAGTTCATCGCTCGATGTGAAATGCAGAGAATAATGGCAGAATTTTGACAGAATCGACTGTAATGCGAAGAGCGAGTCGTAGATGAATGATAGAAGGAATTAAGGAATATTTCTGCATATTAGATTTGGCTTAGTTCGTTGCTCGATGTGAGATGCAGAATTTTGATAGGATCAAGTGTAAGGTGAGGAACGTGTAGTAGATATATAGTAGAAGGTATTCAGAATTATTTCCACGTGTTAGATTTGGCTTAGTTCATCGCTCCGTATGAAATGCAGAGTATGAAGGTTGAATTTTGACAGAATCGACTGTAATACGGAGAGCGAGTCGTAGATGAATAATAGAAGGAAATAAGGAATATTTCTGCGCGTTAGATTTGGCTTAGCTCGTTGCTCGAATGAGATGCAGATTATGAAGGCAAAATTTCGACAGAATCTACTGTAATACGGAGAGCAAGTCGTAAATGAATAATAAAAGGAATTACGAATTCTTTCCACGCAGTAGATTTGACACTTTGTTCATTGTTCAATATCAGATACAGGATGTAGAGACAGAATTCTGACAGGATAGACTGTAATATAAAGACCGAATTATAGATATATGGACAGTTTATTTTGAAAGTGGTGTAAGTCCATTTTTAAAAAAATATTAAATATCACATAAATAAACTCGTTTACATCACGTTAATCATAAATTATATATCGCATTTTTGTTATATATACGGACTTACTCCACTTTCAAAATAAACGGTCCATATAGGAAACGGAATACTAGATTATTACCACGCAATTAATCCGTCACTTACTTCACCGATCGATGTGAGACACGCAGTATAAAAACAGAATATCGACAAAATCAACGATAGCACGCGAAGCCACTCGTAGAATCATTTTCGCTCGTTAGACCCGACGCACATCCTTCCCATCTCATCCGACCCAACCCGACCTTGAAGCACATTTCGGACATCCGCCAAGCGTTTCGCAGAGACTCACTCGCAAACTCTCCGCTTCTCACTTCACTTTCTCCCTCCCGCGCGTCGCAATCCCAAAATATATCCGTACTCGATCCTGCACTCGCTTAAATTAACGGCTTTTTACGCTACCCGTGAGTAAGAAGGTAGGGAACGTTAATCCCGAGTGACGTCACTGCCGTTCTCTTTGGGGATAAAATAGGGGGTCCTACCGATTATACTAAACGGCACTCTGTCTAATTTCTGTCTAATTTCCATCTAATTAATCGCATCCTGCGCCTTGCGAAGAATGCTATCGATGGAACGACCTTGCCAAGGTCAAACGTCTGCGGGCCCAGCACTTGGGCATACTTCGCGCTTAGCGAAACGTACCCTCGTTAGGCGACGATTAGAACTCGTTTACCTTTTTGCAGGGCGAGTCTGACTCACGTACGGTAGCCGCCTTTGATGTGTCTGTGTTTGCGTTGAGCCACAAAGGGCGCGAACGCAGGCTGATGCGTTTTTCGTTTCTTTTCGACAGGGGAAGGGTGAAGGAGGGGGGGTTAAACGTTGAGAGTAACGGACGCGAACGTTCGACTAAAAAAGGAGGCTTTCAAGTTCCGGCAAAGCGGAAGTTTCGCGAGTGCTCCTGAAAGAATCGAAGAGACTCTTTACAGTCTCGCTGGCACGTTTCTGTTCTCTGCTTCTCTCTCTCTCTCTCTCTCTCGCGCACGTACTCTCTGTATATGTATTATATATCACAATATAGCGTCAAGTTTATGTATTTAAGCATTGAATATAAAATTATCTATTTATTATTAATTTCCAGAGTAATATAATTAAATATACCTAAAATTCTATAATTTGTTTAGTCTTTTGAAGCTTTGGATCTGTAATGAAATTTTTTGCACTTTGCCGCTATGAATAGGGGGGGGATAATAATTCAGACCTATTTGGAGACGAATTTCTCTTTCTCTCCCTGTATATATATATAAGTATATATAAATACAATGAATATGACAATATAGCATCAAGTTTATGAATCCAAACATTGAATATAAAATCATATAATTTATTTACATATTTGAACCTCGGTTTGGAAGGTAATTTTTTGCGCTCTGCCACTTTAAGCAGGAGAGGGGGAAATAGTAGTTGAGAGGCTCTTTTAGATAGGTACATTTCTGTCTCTCTCTCTCTCTCTCTCTCTCTCTCTCTCTCTCTCTCTCTATCACACACTCCGCTCGCAAATTCTCGTCAAAGCTTCCCGTATCCTTAATCTGGAACTAACGAAGTTGACACGCCAGCTCCTCAAGACAATTTCTTTAATAATTTCCCAGTTGGGCCGCGGAATGGGTAAAGTTTGCGGACGAGGAGCGTTTTCCTCTTGATGAGATTCTATCCTGAGGAATATGGGATTAATTTGCGACGGGTTCTACTGTCGGCGAGCTAGGACCGTTCCGGGAGTAGGTTCGATATTTTGGCGGTTTGGGCGATTTGAGCGGGTCGTTTTTCTCGCCTTTTTTCCGGCTTCTTGAAGGGAACCTCTCGAAAGGGTCGACGGCCTTCGACTGTTCGGGCAAAAATTGCGCCGAAAGCGATTGGCCCTCCGCCCGTGGCGGAAAATTGATTCGTCGGGGTTGGGGGGGGAAAAAAAGTGCGAGCAAAAGGAGGACTCGGAGGGGGACGTGATCAAGCGCCGGATTAAGGGTATAAAGGGTGAATACAAAATGACGACCGGTTTTGCCAAACTACTTCATCTTTATCTGCATACTCGTTAGCGCGGGAATTGTCTGTCGTCTATACAGTGTACCATTAAGTTCGGCGCGCGGTCCATGTACATTCGGTCACTCAAAATATCGTTTCTCATGTAACGTGTGGACTGTTTACTTTAAAAGTGTAAATCCGTTTTTTATTGTTTCGAGCAAATTAGAGGTTGGGATATTAGTTGGTTAAAGTGTATAAATTCATGATGTCGGGTCTGGCAATGTTTCTATTAATTTGGCAATTTGTAATTTGATTATATAAATTTCATTTAAGCGGATTTAACTGAAATATTATATGTTTACGAGTTATAAATAGACTTATGCCATTTTTGTTAGTTAGTTGTATAATTCATTCAATTTAAATTATATAAAATTAAGTATTACGTAAAATATATTTTGTGTTATCCAATTTTGCTCATAAATAGTAACAAGAGATAAAATTGGAGTAGTATTTTTTATTTTCAATGCTAATTATATTTATATATTGTTAAACTTAACATAAAATACTGCTATTATTTATTTAGGCATTCTAGGTGGAAGTGTTTTGAAATATTTATGATACACAGGAAGTATATAAATATTAAATGCTTCACATCCTTGTATTTTTCATAGGTAACTAATCTGGTGTTATTATCCATAGACGTCTAGGCGATTCTTTCCAATTTTGGCGGTCCTCCCGATATATAAGTGATAAATCTATGGTCTTAAATTCAATGTCCTCCATCGATGTTTCATATAAAATAATATATGGTACGCTGTTGCTAAACCGCATCCTACACATTAGTTTTGGAATACTGTTTTGTAGATTATTTATTGAAAGGAAATCCTCTCATTTCATTTCGTGTAAAATAAAGCTACCATTTTGTCTACATTGTTTTATAACATCATAATAATCAGAGCATTGCCATATTTTAAATTATTAAGATATTCAATATTTACTAGTTGCAAATAAAAAGTTTACACTAAATTAATCACAAATTCCGATGTCTCATTTTTGTCTTAAATAGACTCGCACCTCAAATTTTTGACACGAATGGGACGTACCAGGGTAAATATAAAAATTGACCATCAACTAAAATCGCAGAAAGATTCCCGAGTTCCACGCGATCGTTGAATTACCTTAGACTCGCTTATTGGATTAGTCTGAGAAAACTTATTAGTTTGCCGCCGGATTCTTTTCAAGCGCAGGGTGTACCTACGGGCCCGTTCGAAGTTTTATTTGCAATTGAAAGTTGCCCAGGCAGGAAGGAAGTGTTTTTCACCGAGCCGTTCCCTTCCTTCGAAAACGAGGCGGATTCAATTAAGCGAAAGAGGCTTCGAGTCGGAACGAATGGGGGTGGGTGGGAGGAGGAGGGGGGTGGGGTGCACTTTTTTTCCCGCGCCCAGTGAATCTTCGCGGATTTAGTCGGACTCTAACGAAGGCGCGAGATTAGCATAAAGGGAAATTTGCTGCGAAAGGCGCAATTAAAGAGTCCGCAGACGGCCGAGAAGCAAAGAAACGGAAATAAAGTCGGCTTTTCGCGTCAATCCGGCGCGTCGTCCCTGAAATTCTTCATTTTCCTGTTGAAGAACGCTGTCAGGTTCATTTTTAATCCTTTTAGTGGTGAACGACGATATGTGAACCGTTTATTTTGAAAGTGGTGTAAGTCCATATTTAGAAAAAAATTGAGATAACGTATAATATATGATTTACGTGATGTAAACGGTTTATTTACGTGACTTTTTAATTTTTTTAAATGGACTTATACCACTTTCAAAATAAACGGTTCATGTCGTCGCTTATCCGAAGCGTCTTATAATTCGCATTGCAAAAAAGCTCTATCTTAAAATAAAATAAAACTTTTTAAACGGTGTAAATTCATTGCGATAGAATTTATAAAGTTGTTTCTTGGGTTTAACTTCTTGTTACATTCTATGCTAGTTAATTAATTTAAGCGAAATTCTCTTATTATAATATTCAAAAATGATTGAAAATTTAATACTTGTACTTCATGCTCCGTGATCTACGAAAATCTGTGATCAAACGATGATTATTGTTGTTTGTGAATATTGTTTGTAGAACGGAAACTTGTTTCTATGTTTTTCGTCATGTTTTATATTGATATTATTTGTATGATTTTCAAGAAATCTTGAAATACAATTGACATTACTTTATTCTTTCTTTATATTCATGACCTTCGATCCTCTTCCCGAACGAAGTTGGGTCGACGATGGTAAGATCGTTAACAAAATTTATATTCATACGTTCCGACCACTTTAATTTGGATCGTCTTCAGCTACTATACACTTAATAATGGTTCAACATTTTTATGGAATACAATTAGGCGGAGTACAACGTATAGAATTGGTTACTTACTAATACAAATTTAAATAAATATTATATTAATAATAAATTTATTCTTTCTTTATTTCGTCATATGCCGCTTTTTAAATTTTGTAAATATAATTTTTCGTTTGGTTTTTATGAACTTGTTCTCAAACCTTAGCTTTCTCATATTGGCTCCGTATTCTTTGCATACGTACGATTCTTTTGCGCGGCACAAAAAGGTTTGAGACCACGTACCTCCGCGGATACGGAACCAACGGGACACCCTGTATATCGGCCTCTCCACGCACAGAATTGAAATCGTCTAGAAAGCAATAGTGCCGCAGCCTATTATTCCGAAGGCTTTTGTCGCGATGAAAGGCCCCACATCGGGGAAACTTTGCAAATGAACTGCAGTCCTGATAATGCAATGATAAAATGGAACTCAATATTCCCGCCTCTCCATTCCGCGTACGTCTGCGACGTAATAAGGTCGCTAGTTCCTCAATTCCTTATTCGTCTCTTGCCGTGCGAAGGAAAGTATTCCGCGTCTAAAATCTAATTCGGCGTGTAATTGACTTACTCCCGCGCATATTTCACTCGCCAGCGCGCACTGAGACAGTATTCATCGGCCATATTCAATTTTTCATGACTTTCCACCCTCCCCCACCTTCGGCGAATTTAATCTTAGACGTCCCAGCACAGTTTTCTTCCCAACAGCAATTTGTACGCTCGCCCTTCCCGACTGTCGTTCGGACGATTTCCCGGATAGGAGGGGGAGACTTGTCGAGAATTGAACGAAGTTCGCGCAAAAAAAAATGGAACGTCTCACTTTCCGAGAGAATAGTCCCCATTCGCGAGGTCGTTTGGGAAAAAAATTGGAATATGCCGGGTTTAAGGAAACATCGACGTACTGCGTTATATGAATTTATATTCTGGACGGTTCTTTCGTTTTATATTTTATTGTGGGCTGAAATGCGCCTTACATTTGAGTTAATAGTAGAATAATGACTGGCCTGACTTGTCCTTGAACCAACGATCAGTGAACATGACTAGTCTGACCCTACCTTAATAATTTTTCTCTCATTGAATATTTGTTTTTTTTTAAATACTGCTTATCCTTCATTCAAACATACTGACTGATGTCATTCCGGCAAATCAAATAGAAGTATGAGTAGAAATCATTGGTATTTCCAATATTAATAATGAGTATAATTCTTGATACATTTCATTTTTGGAAATATCCATTAGAACTCAGTTCAGCTCAACTCGGTATTTGTGCCCATAATTATGAAAGTGGTCTAAAACAAATGTAAAAAAAAAAAAAATTACATTGAATAAATTTAGTGTAAACAAATGTGGTGTGAAATAACTGATAAACTCATTTTTTTTTAAATCTTGACTTAGACCACTTTCATAATTATGGGCACATTTAATGATTCCTTAATAGGGTTACATAGGTACACTTTCGTTAACCTAACTTATTACACTTTCTTATCCTATCTTACACCCTAGCGCAATCTATTTACGTTCCTCGAAACCTAAACCTTATACTGCTCTTAGAACCAATCTATAAGTTCAACGTAATTGACAACATTCCGACAAACCAAATAAAAATATAAGACTCAGTTGTTCAAGTGTTAAGTTAGCCTACTCCACCGAAAGAAATGGCATTGAAATAGGCCTATCGGAGAATGATCATTTCTCTTCGTTCCGAGTCGGGGAACGATTCGTGTCTGAGTGAAAGACATTTTTCTCGCAGGACCTCGCCACGTGTCCTCGAGAGCTACGAAAGCTCGGCCTGCTTTGCCCTGGGGACCGATGTCGTCGGGGATCCCCATAGGTATTCCCCATAAAAGACCGGGCCGCCCCCTGCTTCGCATCCAGTGCCGGCAGATTGCCCCCAGAATGGAGTTAGACGACTTAACCAATTCTCGAATGCCGCCCGCGCATATTTGCGGAAGGAAGGAAGGAATGGAGGAAGGAAGTAACCAAATATCGAGAGCTGCTCGTCGGAGCTAGTCGACGAGATGAAAAGATATATTCTATCTGTGCTCCCATGTTGATTCCTTGTAGTATTGATATATTAGGATAAAGGATTTCAACATTTTTTGATTGGTAAGAGCGGATTGTTTAAAATATGGAAGATGGGACACTTTTGAAAGTTAGGTGTCTGGAGTGTAAAAGAATGTGAATATTAATTAGTATGACCTACAATAAAAAAAATGATAGGGAAGTGGTACTTTTTGGAGTGGAAGGATGGAATAAAATATTGAGGGCTGCTCGTCGGAGCTAGTCGACGAGATGAAAATATATATTCTAACTGTGCTTCTATATTGATTCCTTGTAGAATTGATATATTAGGATAAAAAATTTCAATATTCTTTGATCGGTAAGAGTAGATTGTTTAGAACATGGAAGGTGGGACATTTTTGAAAGTTAGGTGTCTGGAGTGTAAAAAAATGTGAATATTAATTAGTATATCCTACAATTTTAAAAATGATAGGGAAATGGTATTTTTTTGAGTGGAAGGACGAAATTAAATATTGAGAGCTTCTTTTCGGTGCTATTCGACGAGATTAATGGATACATTCTATCTGTGCCTGTAAATTGATTCCTTACAGTATTGATATTATGGTAAAGAATTTAAATGTCCTTAATGGACAATTAAAGTATGTTCAGAATAAAGGATTCAGCGTTCTAAAAGGTTAGAATTCCCGACTATAAGAGAATGTGAATAAACTTTGTGTATTCTACAGTTGCGAAAATGTTGAGGAAAGAGTATTTTTTTGCAATGGAAGAAAAGAGTAAAATATGCACAGTAGTCACAAGGCTCGCAATAAACCTTGACACCGTGGCTATTTCAGGATTAAGAGCTAGAATATTCCTTGATATAAGATAGAACGATTTTAGAGGTTAGAGACCCCGACTATATGAGAACGTAACCATTAATTCCCAAACCGTCAGAGAAGCGATACTATTCATCAGGATAAAATGACAATTTTCGCCGTAAATATAAACCTCCCAAAAACGCTGCAAACACCATTAACATTTTATGAAAAAAAAAACATAGAACCTTAACGTACAATTAAAAAATGTTTAAAACAAGTAAACTCAACCACATTCAAAGGTTAGAAATTCCTCTATGAGAGAATGCGAACATTAAATCGCCCGCAATTCCAGCTGCGAAAAGAGTGTACCTTTTTGGAGTGTAAAGGAGTCGTGAGAACGGCCGAAATTGGCATGACCCCTTGGAGAGGGGTGGCCGGAGGCGAGGGGAGGGGGAAAAAACGAGGCATCTAATTAAAGAACGGCGAGACACGAGATCGCAGGAGCGCATTCATCGTCCCGACTGACTCACGCTCGTAACACATCGCGGGACTCTATCTTTGGCCCGAATTTTTCCCGATTGCGCAGCCTCGCAAGCGGAATCATCGCTTGCGGCCGACTCGAACCACGAATTTCACTGCCTTGCGGAATCCGCAAATCATTCCGCGCGCGGACGTGCGCTAAAAATGGCCGCCGGCCGGGGGAGTTTCGGCGACTGTGCGATAAAGACCATAAACTGGCCAGAAGACGACTCATACTTTAACCCAGCGGTCGGGGAACCGGGATAAATTACCCCAAATGGGGTAAAAATGAAATTTTTGGGGGTAAAAATGAAACTTTTGTGAGTAAAAAGTATATATTTTTAATTTGCTATTTTATATATGCATGGGGGCAATAATATGAAAGATGCTAAAAAGAGGCGATTTCGTTTTTTTTTTTTGCTCTTCGCCATGGGGTAATATCAACTTACACAAAAATATTTTGGGGTAATGATTAAAAAAGTTCCCCGACCGCTGCTTTAACCCCTTACTGCATCACAGTTCATATTTCAGCCAAAACATGAGAACGGCAGTTACTTCTTGGTTTGAGAGTTCATAATCTTTTGCAGGGCAGGCCAGAAATTAACGTTTTCTTGACATGTTGGCGAGTTGTGCTGAAACCTGTTAGTCGGTGGGATAAGTTTTTGAAGGGTAGTTTTGACAGGTCCTGTACGATATTTTTATTCTTTTGATACGTATTTGAAATTAGTCCGATATAATAATTTCTTATGAACTTTGATTATATCGAGTATATGAGTATTAACAATGTTTTTATAATATTATTATTGTTGATATGACGAAAATGACTGTTTCGTTTATATATGGTGTTTCGTATAGTTGTTGTTAGGCAAAGCTTATTTGCTTATTTGGAGGAAAATGTTTTTTTTTTATTACCACAAATATTGTACTTTTACATGCACTCTTACATTGTAGAATTTAGGTACGTATTATTTCTCTTACGCAAATACTTCATCCCAGCAACGAACTTGAGAATGAAATTCAGAAACGAAACGAAATGGGATCTCTGATTCTATTCCTGAAATGTGTATTCACCGAGACAATGTCGACACCATCCCAAGTTGGTAAACGAGAATCAGGTGTAAATATACGAAATGCACCGAGAGGTCCTCTATGCACTGTGTAAAGTGTAAGGTTCCATTCTGTGTAAACAAAGACGGAAACAGCTTCTTGCTAATTCATATCACTTGAACCAGAAACTGTAAAACTGGTGTGTTCAAACTGATGAAAAAGACTAAACTGTAGTTTTATATCTATAAATGCATGTTAGCCAAACAACTACAAAATAGATCGATTTTTTTAACAATTGCTTCACTCGACCACTAGCATCAAAAGTAACAACACATATTTTTATCACCTGTTTCTAAAGAAGCATGCGGTAAGGGGCTAACTTGCCGGAATGAATCACACAACGCACACAACTGATCACTTACCTACCGCAAGCTCTGCTAAAGACCACTCTAAAAAAAAAGACTTCAAATAGCGCTAAAATACATTGACAAAAAAAATATTCCATAACATAATATTCATTCAAAACATCGTAAACGCACTCATTCAGAATATCTCAAAATCCTGAAATCCACAAGTAATACACACATCGACTCGAGCACGATCCGTCTCGAAGGTTGCCGATTGCGGTAGCTGAAAAACGAGGAGCGAAGGTGTGGGAGGGTGAAGGGGCAAGGGTGGAGGGTGGAAAAAGCGTGCGAACTGAGGGTCTAAATGAACAGAGGCGCGGTCTGGCGAAAAATGCGTGTCTTCCGCCCAAGCGAATTTTCCGTATGCGCGAGCAAATTGCGAACTTGCCAGCCCGATCATGCAAGACCCCGTTGGCATATGGTCACGTGCGTTGTCAGTGTTCGCACGTTGCCAGTGCCGAACGATAACGGGCGGCACCGAAACGATATCGGTAGAGTTTAACCGCTCCCTTCGCCCGCCATGCTCGCCACCTTTATTTCCGGCGACATAGGGTCCCGCGGGAAGTTCGCTGAGAAGGGCGGTGGTAGGGGGGGAGGTCGACACGGGCGAGAGGGGAGATCAGCCACCCCACCGTCATAATTTCCGTCCGTCTCTCTTTTTAATCCGTCGCACGTGCGCATTGCGAGCGAGAGAATCGAACCTGCTCGCCATTAGACGGACACCGATCTCTCTCTCTCTCTCTCTCTCTCTCTCTCTCTCTCTCTCTCTCTCTTTCTCTCACTCACTCACTTTTGCTATTTGTCCCTTTTTTAAATTTAACTCTTGTACTATATTTATTGATCATTACATATATGGACCGTTTATTTTGAAAGGGGTAGTAAGTGTAATATCACACAAATCAACCGTTTACCAAAAAAATGAGATATTATATAGTTTACGATTAACGTGGTGTAAACGGTTTATTTTTGTGATATACACCATTTTGAAAATAAACGGTCCATGTGCATATTTATATTTTAATAATCATTGCTCATAGTAAAGATGTACATAAAAATATATAAATAATAATTTTGTTAGATTATAATTTACAATATGTTTATATATTAATCATTGCTAACAAAAATATACAAAATTATAATTCCATTATATATTACCGAATATACTTATTGATTATAATTAATTTATACATAGTCGTTAAAAAATGGTCTCATAATTACTAATGTAAATTTCACTATTTAACAATAATTATTATTAAAAATGATTACGGTTAAATAATAATTATTCTTCTGTATGGAAGTGTGCTAATCATAGAACGGAAATAATAAGAAAAAATTTGTTTAACAATTAATACTAATGATGAGTAGGAAAAATGTATCTAATATAAAATGTTTTATTATATTCTCTGTCTCTCTCTCTCCAACACGATCCTGACACGCCTCGTCTCTGCCCGTAGACATAACTCCATTCCAGACAGGGTGTTTTTTTTCCTTTTCCTTTGTATACTTGCGGCGGGTAAAAAAAGAGCGACCGAACATGTAGCTATGACACAGGCTAAGGAGCGTAATTGGGTTAAGATGCGTTCCGCATAAATACCGGCTTAAGAAGATGCGTTAGACGCAATCAGTAATAGATAAGCATGATGACGCAATCCGTTAGCGAATATCAATAAAGTCATACATACATACGTAACTCAATTCCACTTTCACAAACGGTCGCGAGCTATCAAGATGTCCGACTTTCGACGAGTCGACGATGTTTACCGAGTGTCTGCCTATCGATACGTCTAGACGTTTCGCGGGAAGCGAACTTGAGGTGGGAAGAAGGAATGGATGGGTTAGAGGGTGAGTAGTGATGGTGGGGGAGAGGGGGGGGTGAAGAAAAGGTCGACAGTTTCCGCGCGACGAAGGCGTGAAAATCTCGAAGAAGAGACGTCGGAGCCGAACGGGGGACAGGGTGAACAGGGTGAGCCCTGCCAAGGAATGACGAGGGGGGGGGATGGCGACGGGGAAGGGGTAGGACACGGCAAATCGCATTTTCTGCCATCTCGATGAATTCGCGGAGGGTTGGACTCCCGGGACCGCGAAGTGCCACGTCGAAAGGGAAGTAACGACGTAGGTCGCCAAAGAACTCACCGCCCTCTCCAACCCCTTCACCCCCCCATTCCCCTCACCATCCATTCAGTGCACTTCCATCTCCGCGGAACTGATATTCACCTCCTAACCCGGCGGAATCCTTATTTTTCTGCCGGGAGGTTCTAGCGTTGCTAGGTCGGCTCGCCACGGACAACGTCGCATACATTTTACTGGTGTTTGCAATTTTGAATTTTTTTGCTTTTTTGGGATTGTGATACGATTGTAAGTTCATGCGCGAGTTCAATAATGACGGGCGGAGTTAGTTTCGCTAATTCGACTCGGCCGTCGCTTATCTTCATTCGATATTATGATAATGGCGTATGGAGGACTCGAACGATAACCATTGAAATTCCGTTGGGAGAGCAATTTAGCCGGCAATATGGCCGACTCGCGTTCGGGTGGAAATCGTTATCGGGGTCAGCCTGTAACGCATCGCTCGATGCGCGCGACGATATTACATGTGCTGTTTAGTAAGGTGACCAATTGTACTCATTTACTGAGTTTTGTACTCTTTTTTCGCAGACCGTACTCTTTTCAAATCCTGTACTCTGAAAGTACTCATTTGTATAATTTCATACTCATTTGTATTTCTAAAATATTTTTTTAGATTATTTTATTTCAATTTTATTAATATCATATCCCACATGAAAATTGAAAAGTTTTAATAGAAATTTCCTTATGTTGTCCAGGCACTAATGCTGCTGTCGAAAGGGTATTTTCACTAGGGAATGATTATTGGAGCAGTGAGAAGTCGCAACTTTCTGTAAAAACATTATCTGCCGTCTTAACAGTCAAATTTAATATGCAAAATGAAAGTTGTTCGGATGTGGCTACATTATTAGACGAACATCCTCATTTAGCAAAAAAAATCCACTCCGAAGAAAAATATGTTTTTAAAAGAAAATAAAGTTTTTATCGTTTTTTCTTCTTTTTTTCACCTATGAAATACTTGCAAAGTGTACTACTTTTTGAACAAAAAATAGTTGGTCACCTTATGTTTACACGTTCGTTGACCTGTCGGCAGTTCGGTTGCTCGGAAGGTCGAGAAATCGGGATCGGGTGCGTGAATGCATAGACTGAGGTTATTAGAGCATTGAAGGTATCTTGGAATGACTGAAAAAGTGCAATTAATTTCTCGCTTTCAATGAATTAATTGTCCAGTGCTAGAACATATAATGAATTTAGATCATTGAACGTATCTGTGATTATCATCGGAAAAAAGGTTTTTATTCTTTCCCTCTTGCGTATTCATAATTAAGTGCGTGAACGTAAGGATTGAGGTCGTTAGAACATTGAACGTATCTTGTGATGATTAAGAAAACATATAATTTTCTGCTGCATTTATATATTTATTATTATATATCTTATATTATAAATTTGCCATTACTGAACTAATGATCAAGTGTATGAATGTATGATGGTATTCGGATCATTAGAACACTGAACCAATTGTATGGTTATGATAAAAGGAATGCAAATAATTCTTCGCGTGTACTGCACTTAAAATCATATACTAAACCTACTGAAGTCATCATCGAGTGTGTGAACGCATGCCGCATTAAGATTCTTCGAACATTGAACATATCGTGTGGTCATAGTTGAAAAAATTTGTCCAATTCTTCGTCTCTACCGAGAACTGTACGATCTGTTTCGAGGTCAAGCAGACTTGAAGCACGATCGAGCAAAATTGTCTGGACTGCGTGTAAATAGTGGGCTCGCTCGTTGCCAAAATAATTACTGGCCAGCGGAGCGTCTCATTTCCCGCGTGCACGTTAATTAACGTGGCCGGGGCAAAGTTTCGTTGGGAAAGGAATGGGCAGCGTGGGCGGCGCTAATTATGCGCATACGACTATCATCGTGAGCTGCATTAATTACGGACGTACGCAGGAACTTCTAAAGACTGCCTGTCGTTTACACGCTTCGCTCCGTCAAAATGGACGATCCTCCGTTAAGCATCATCCCCCCCTCAAAAAAAGGGCAAAAATGGTTTCTCGGGCAGAAACCTCCAAATCGACTTGCCCGTTTCAGGCAAAATTGGTCTTCTGGACAAGTCAAAATGAGAACGTTCTTTCCATATTTCTGCCCACTGAGCCAAGCTGAATCCCGAACATAACCTGTCGCTACCCATTGTCATTCAAATTCAGGTTATACAGGGAGAGTCGGGAGTTGAACCTTCTGTCACTAAATTAATCTGGATCCTGTGGATTTTTCTACTATCAGTTTTTCAAATTCTCGTTTCTGGGCAACGCTTTCAATGATTGTATGTAAATTTTTTGTTCTCTTCACATTGCAACAAAATATATAAGTAACTTATGAAATCACTTCCCTCTATATTTCAATCCCAAGAAAAAGTCAAATCACCTAAGTTATCATAGGGAAGTCTTTCTCATAACATTATATTGAATTGAATCCAGAGAACATCTCATTGCAATTATATATTATAGTATTTATTATAATTCCTTGCATACCATTTTCATATTGTTTCATACTTCCGTCTTTTGCATTTATACATTTCTACTGGTCGGCCTTGTTTTTCCACATGCTAACTTTAACATTTCCTTGTCGAGCATCCAAACAATAGGCTCGAAACATCGAATATTATTAACACTTTAATGGCCGAGCGTCTGCGCAGTCAAACATCGCCAGGGGCCGGCAATTATTTTTTAAGAATTAATTTAATATATCTAAAATTAAAAACATGCAACAATACAACAATTGCCTGAAACGAAAGACGTACCGATAAAATACAAATAGCAATATCCACCCTTGTTTACGACCATCAGTCATCACACAGAGAGTACCGGCCAATAAACTTCGACGGTCACATACATCTGTGAACGGCCATTAAATTAAACTAGTTTTGAACACAAGTTTGTCCCTACGCCGGAGGCAGAACCTTAACATTACGAACAGCGCCATTCAAATGCGATCGTACATCCGTTCGCACCGACTCCTTTAAAAGGAACGCGAGTCGGAGCCCGAGAAACAGTGAAGCTCGCTAAAGGGTCGAGGGGTGAAATTGAAAAAATAAAGCGGCGCCTAAAAATCGTCTGAGCACGCATGAAATGACAGTGAGGGCAACGGGACGTGTGCGCGTGTAATTGAAGCGAGCGAAGGGTGAGAGAGATGGGAGGATAGAGCGTGCAAGAGAGAGAGAGAGAGAGAGAGAGAGAGAGAGAGAGAGAGAGCGTGAACGAGAAACAGAGAAAGAGAGAGAGAGAGAGAGAGAGAGAGAGAGAGAGAGAGAGAGAGAGAAAACGAAAGAGAGAAAGAGAGAGAGATCGACTGAGAGAGAAAGCGAAAGAGAGAGAGAGAGAGAGAGAGAAGGGGTAAAGTAGAGAAATAGAGGCACGCTCGTTAGGCGTCACGGTCTGCGTGGCAAACAGCCACATTCAGCTGAAGGGTAGTTGAAGTGAGCGCGGCAACCCCTGTAATTTATCGCGCGACCACGCCGCGGAGTGTGTAATGACGATGATATCGGGGTAACTTCCAGCTTGATTAAAGCTCGAGCTTATCGCGGCCGACGGGCCGGATACTCGTCCTAGGTCCTCTCGAAACTACCCGAGGCCTCTCTCGCCGATGAGTCGCGAGGACTTGGCCTCGGATATTAAATAACGCTCGACCGCGCCAGTTTCTAAGTCGTCGGGAATAGGCAGTGCGGGGACTTAGGGAAACGATAGTCGCAGAAATGGCGCCGTACGAGCTTGAATGCCGCTCGTTTGCCAACTTCGGGATAGCTTGATTAACGTATTGAGGAGAGAGGCGGCCAGATTGGCTGACGTTGGATGTTTGTTGGGTCTGGCTGGCGGGCGGTGTTGATTCTACGTTATTGTGATGCGCGGAAGATTGTGGATTTTAGGACGTTCAAGGTTGTGGGGAATAATTCCTGGTTCGAATATATTTGTCTGATGTTTGAGCGGAGGGTAGTCGGTGTGATTGGGATGATTTTAAGGCTGGGTTTTGGTTTATTGTAACTGGTGTGAGTTCTGCGATGGTGTGATTAGAGTAGAATCTGTTTTGCCGTATTATTTTAAGTATTGCAGTTAGAACGGGCCGGTTTCGGTTCTTTCAAAGGAGATTGAATTTTTTTTTCAGATCTTTCTACTGACATTGAATGAAACGTTGCGTATTTGCGTTTGATTACACATTTTTTGTGTTGTGGTTAAAAATGTTGCACTTAGAAGCGTCTGATTGCGATTTTTGTGATCCACTTTTGATCCTCTATCGACGTGTAAAGCCATCAGTCGATCTGAAGGCTTTTATTCTTTGGTCCATTTTTCGATGTTTTGTTGGCAGTAACTCCCAAACTAATGCGAATTCGGGCCAACGGCAAACGAATCTATGGATTATTTTTGACCCCCTACTATGCAGCAAAAGGGCGATCCAATCCGACGACCTTCGATTTTTTGCAAGAATGAGAAGGGGTACCCTTAAAAAATTCGAATTTTTTAAATCGCCTGTAACTTTTGAAGCGGTGATCGAAACCTATGATAATCATACATTTTCTTGAAGCTTTTGACACGTACTTTCAGATAGGACTGTCAGCGAAAGTCAATCTTTCAACAAATTTTTTGTCGACCTTGAAAAATGGCTGTATCTCCGAAACTATTCAGAATTTGAAAGTTCGCTTGCGACCAACTTTCAGGGCAAGTCAAAATCTATGGGATAGTACACTTATAAATGCAAAATAAGACCAGGAATTGTTCGTCTATTTTTCGCCATTTTAACGACTTTATCATCTTTTTTTACGCAGAAGTTATGCCAAAGCATCCTCCTTTAGTCTCTCAATGCGATAAAAAAGCGACATGCCAGTCAAATATATTGCTATTTGTCCTGAAAATCCGCTCCAGACATCTTCCAGTCGAAAATCTGGCATACAATGCAAAAAGCGACAATACAGTACCGAGAAACAGTTCACAATAACACAAAACAACACAATACACCAGAGAAAGTATCCTACGTTAAGAACACTCAAGCTAAACGCCAATACAACCACCTCGGTAATTAGCCCGTGAAAAGCTCTGCTCACTTTTTTAATCCTTTGAGCCACCGCTCGAACCCTACCAAGCCAGCCACACAATAACCCATCAAAAGCGTAAACAAATTCCTAAGATAACACACCGACCTAGTCCCGAATCTGATTATCATAATCCGTGCCATACAGAAACAACACGTACTCTAAACAAATCAACAACTCGCAGGACAAGCGTACCAGTAAACACAATCCAGTACAATCCACAACATACCAACGCAAACTACCAGTCTCTGCCAACCTAACCCCTGCAATCTGCCAAATTTCGTACATTTTGCAACTTAACTTGTCTGAAATCCTCCGTCCAGGCCAAAAGTTCGTATTCCGTTCAAAGCTCGCTTGCCTAGGCAGACATTGATAATTGAATAATCATGCACACATAGTTCCATAAAACTGTCGTATAACGAAGATCCGAAGAATTGTCAATTTTTTAGCATTTTTTGTACATTTCTTGTTGTAGCTTCGAAAATATTGCACTTACAATATCCCGGTTGCAATTTTTGTGGCCCTCTGCTGATTCTTTGTCAACATGCCAAGTCACGCGTCGATCTGAAGACTTTCATTTTTTGGCCCATTTTTCGACCGCCATTTTTTGACGATTTTTGGCTGTAACTTCGAAAGTACTGCGAATTTCGACCAAGGGCAAACGGCTTTATGACTTCTTTTTGACCCCCTACTAAGTATTAAAAGGGCGATTCGATCTACCGACTTTCAATTTTTGGCAAAAATGAGAAGGGACACCCCTTAAAAAATTCGCTTTTTTTTAAATCGATTGTAACCTTTGAACCAACGATCAAACTCTATGATAATCATATATTTTCTTGAAGCTTTTGACATGCTTTTTCAGACAGGATCATCAGCGAAAGCCGAACTTTAAATTTTATTTTTTTTTGTGACTCGGTCCAGACCAAAAGTTTATCTTGCATTCAAAACTCGCTTGCCTATCCAGACCTTGATAATTCAATAATCATGCACACATACTTCCGGGCCGAGATCGCGTAGTTCGACGTTTCGCTGCCTTCCCCAGCTTAATTAGTTAATATCTGTACGCGAGGGTGGCCGGCCGGCCGGCTGGCTCGGGCAGAAATGTGAGGTTAGGTTGCCGCAGGATGGTGGAAGTTGCAAGGTGCCGCGGCACGCTACGCTGCCGCACATCGGTTCGACCCCATCCGTTGTTCATCCCCCGTTCAACCCCCTCCGTTCATCCCCCCCGTTCATCCCCCCAGGTTCACGGAGGGTGAGCCGCGCGCTAGGGGAGAGTCCTGTGACAAATTTCTTTGCGGCCGCCATGCAACGTTTCCACCCGCGTTTAATATACAGGGCGCGCCGGAAGTCGCGATGTACAGCCGGCGAAAGGAACGATCCGCCGGCACGCTCGGGCTCATTTGCACGAGTGTCGTCCTCCGGCACGATTACGCCATTCAGACTTCCAACCCCCTCCCTTCCATTCGAGGGAGGGGGGGGGGGTTGAAGTCTGCGGAGTGTTATTCTTCCGGGGAGTGAAAGCGTCGCTAATTGTAATTCCTCATCGGCGCTCAGACGAATTTCCTAATTTTGAACGGACTTCGTCTACTCCCCCCACCCCCTCCCTCTCCCTCTCCCCCTACTGCCACCAACAGGACGACCAATTCGGCACAGCCGTGCGACTCTCATCGAGTATTCGAAATTCGTCGTCCTCAGCTCCTTGCCAGGCGGTTACGCAACTCCTTCGAGGAAATTTGTCGAGTGGCAGGGAAAGAGATCTCCCAATTTCCGGTCACGTATATCCTCCCGGCTCCTCGCAGACGGAGGTGGTCCGCAGGACTTGCGGGGATGGGAGGGATCGAAACGCGGACCGGCGTCGTCTCGCACATACGGGGTGTAACGAGAGTAGCCAATTCGAGGGTGCGCTATTTGGGACGGAGGTTATCCACTGAGTCTGCTCGAAATCGAATCCTCTTCCGGCCGAGTCGCTCCTTTCTGCGTCGCAAGCTGGTTCTTCCTGATTTCGTCGCTGAGAATCGTCCTTCACGTGACCTCTGTACCTTTTTAGGAATCGTTCTTCAGCTGAGTTGTGTTCGATCGAGTGAAGCGCTCTGAGAATCGTCCTTCACCTGATCTGTGCTCTCCCTCAAATCGTCCTTCATCTGACCTATGTTGCCGCTCGCGAAACACTCGGAGAATTATCCTTCACCTGACTTGTGTTCTCTGTTGAAATATCACGAGAATCGTCCTTCACCTGATTCCTGTTCCCTCTCGCAAAGCACCCCCGGAATCATTCTTCACCCGACCTCCTGTTCTCTCTCGAAACATTCTGCGAATCATCCTTCAACTGTCCTATGTTCTTTCTCGAAACGCCCCGAGAATCGACCTTCACCTGACCTCTGTTTGTTCTCGAAAAACAGCTTTCACCTGATCTCTACTCCCATTCGCGGAACACTGCGCTAATTGTCCTTCACCTGACCTCTATTCCCTCTCGCGAAACACTCCGAGGATCGACCTTCATCTGACCTCCGTGCTCTCGCGAAACACCTCGGGAAGAATGTTTCACCTAACGTCTGTACCTTTTCGCGACACACTCCAACATTCGTCCTTCCCCTGACCTCTGTACCTTTTCGCGAAACACCCCAACATTCGTCCTTCACCTGACCTCTGTACCTCTTCACAAAACACTCCGAGAATCGTCCTTCACCTAACCTCTGCTCCCCCTTCGCAAAACACCCCGAGAGTCGTCCTTCACCTGACCTCCATTCCCTCTCACAAGACACCCTCTGCACAGAGCGCGTCGGCAGGTGGCTCCGGAAGAACACGGAGGGTGAATATCCGTCAAGTTCGTTAGGAATCAGGCCCGGAAAGTGGAAAATCATGGCCCCGCCTCGGATTCGTCCCATGATCTGCATAATGTCGGCGAGCGGATCGCAGAGACCCTGCTGCGGGGGAGTAAGTGCGTACGGCGGGTGGTTGGAGGTGGGTAGAGGTTGGTGAAGGGGGGGGGGGGGTAGGATGGGGGGAGTGTCTGGCTTTGTCTGTCCCGGGAGGGACATACGCACGACAAATGAAGGACCGCCGCTGTTCTCTATCAGCGACTCGCGTTTCAAGTCGCCGAGTTTCACAACATTTGCCCGAGACCCGCGGCGCACCAGACGTTATCGTCTACTTCTGTCTGCGAGAGTCTGCGAGAGTCGGCGAGAGTCTGCGAGAGTCGGCGAGAGTCTGCGGGAGTCTGCTCTCACCGCCGGCAAATTGTTCGCGGCTCGTTGCCGTGCTTTGTAGTTCCTACGGCTCGTTCCCCTGAAATTCGCCTCTGCCTCTACCAGCGTCGCTCGATAAGAATAGAAGACTCTGGGTTCCGATTTTTTAAAAGTATATTGACCGCTCTATCGTATTATAGTTGAGTAATTGTGACAGTTGGGGGTGGGAAAGGATAAAATGTACTGTTTGCTTCTACTGCCATTTTCTTGGAATTTAGAGAAAAAAAAATTTGAAAAAAAGGTCAGAGCTAAATCTGGTAATGGTGCACACATTTCAGATCTTTTTTTCACCTTTTAACTGAACATTTAAGGTAACAGGTATTATACGGCACTGAACCGGCAAAATATCGAGTTTTCACTATTTTCACTATTTTTCTATTTTCACTATTTTCTTACCTTTTCTTGTACCGTATCTCCGAAACTATTACACTTAGAAGACTCGAGTTGCGATTTTTTACAGTGTTTTGACTGTTCTATCATATTATAGGAGATAAATTGACAGAAATTGTCGTATGGGGAAAAGTCAGCGAAACGCCTATTTTTCAGCTTTTTTTCGTACATTTTTGGTTGTGTCTCCGAAACTATTGACAGTTCGGAACTTTGCTTGCGAGCAATTTTCAGGTCAGCCCAGGGTTAAATCTATGGGATACGATACTAAGGGAACCAGATAATAAAGCAATACATGCATACATACTTATAAATCCAAACTAAAGCCAAACATTTTTCAGCAATTTTCACCAGTTTGACGATTTTATCATGTTTTATTACGTAAAAGTTTTGCCGAAATCACTCAATGCGAAACAAAAGCGATAAGCCAGTTACATATGTTGCTACGTACTTTCTCGGTTTATTCCCTTGAAATTCTCTTCAGCCTCTCGCAACGTTGCAGCGCATTCGACGATGCATATTCTGTTACGACTTTCAGACATCATTTTCCTAGCCAGCCTGAGAACGCCAAAGCTGTTCCAGAAGCATCCAGAACGTTCGCTACCAATCTCTACTAGATGCAAAATGATTATTCACGCTCGCGAACATTCCCATCATTTCATCATTTTCTCGTAAATTTTTAGCTGCAACTTCGAAAACATTGCACTAAAAATCCTTCGGTTACAATTTTTGCTATCCCCTTTTGATCCCCTGTCAAAATGCAAAGCCACCAGTCGATCTGAAGACTTTCATTTTTTGGTCTATTTTTCAACCCTATTATTCGACGGTTTTTTGGCTGTACCTCCGAAACTAATGCGAATTTCGAGAACGTTCGCTGCTAATCCGTCTCTGTGAACCCTTTACTTCTCCAGCTCAGATTGAACAATGAATGATACTAGATGTAAAATGATTATTCACGCTCGAGAGCACACCCATTATTTTAACATTTTCTCGTACATTTTTGGCTGCAACTTCGAAAATATTACACTTAAAAGGTTACGATTGTTGCGATCCCCTTTTCATCCCCTATTAACATATAAGCCACCAGTCCATCCGAAGACATTTTTGGCCTATTTTTCGATTCCTATTATTCGACGGTTCTTTGGCTGTATCACCCGAAACTGATGCGAATTTCGAGAACGTTCGCTGTCAATCCGTCTCCGTGACCCCTTTACTTCTCCAGCTCAGATCGAACAATGAATGACACCAGATGCAAAATGATAATTCACGCTCGAGAGCACTTCCATTTTTCGTTCACATTAATTCCCGCGTAATACGCGCAAAGCGCATTAAAGGAGCTTAGCTTCCTGAAAGTTTTACGTCCACTTCGACTCTAACGCCGAAGTTAATCCGGACGTGTCCCAAATTTTAGATCATCCCGGACTTATTCGAGGCCTCGCTCTTGAGAAATGATTTTTAATTGTTGCCGGCCGACTGACTTCGGCCGAACTTCCGGTACGCTCGAAAGCCTGCCGCAGACCCGGACTGGGATTGCGCGGGATTTTAAACTTGGCAATACATTTTCTGCGGGGTGCTCTTAAAACTTTGCTGACAGTCGAATCCCACCCCGGGAAGGCTATCGTCTTCGTACAGACGCGTCGAATTTTCGCAGTCGCCCCCCGGTCGCGCCCGATCGGATTCCATTATATTCGCCGACGGATTAAGGATATTAGACGTCGCTTCGAGAGGCATTAAAACTTTGCCGAACATTCGATATCCGGGGACCCCTAATTGCATCCGGCAATTCATTCGTCGAAGTTCGTCCGATTCGGTCGAGCGTCGAAATGGAATATAAACAATACAGTAAACCATCATATAACACGGGCTCATATAAGTCGGATTCGTATAATAGGGTGGAAAATTGTGATTGTGTTCGTGTAACACTCGAAAAGAATGGGACAGATGTTGCGATTTTATTACATTTTAATTTTCACTTGGTTTGGAAACCCTCTTTTTTTTCTGGTGAAATTGGGTACACAATTTCAACCAAAAAAAAAAAAAGAGGGCTTCCAAACCAAGTGAAATTTAAATCATAGTGGTTGAATACTAACAATAATTACATTTTAATTATAATAATTAATACAACTTTGGGCTGATATTAAACGTCAGTGTAGTTCTCAAATTTTGGGGAAACCTCATTTTTAGAGGTGATCGTTTCAGTCCGTTTCTGTGATGCACGTTAAACATGTCTGAACAAACTTTTTCATCGCATGTTTTATTTTATTCAACTTAAAGAGGAAAAAGGTTTAGAAAAAAAATATCTGTAAAGTTATACACGATTTCATTTACAGGTAGCACATTTTTATTACATTTTTATACCTTTCTTATGGAAAAAAAAACATTTATGCTTCAACGGCCAAAAAAGTTGTTGTCATGTAGTGTCTTGGGCCTAATTATTACAGAAAGTTATTTTAAATATAACAAGTAAGTTAATTACTTTGGGCCAAAAACGGCGCATGTATATTGTTGTATAATTTAACTGACGCGTACAACATGGATTCATTTAACGCGGAACGTATCTACCGTGTTACAGGGAGGTCTACTGTACGTGTAATACGTGCAAAATGCAGTCATTAATTAAATGCTCGTGGCACAGACAAAATTGATGTTTTTCCTGCTTTCACGATAAATATCATCCAAACAGTTCGCATTATATTTATCACCATAATCGTAATTATATATTATTGATAGATTTTAGAATTACAGTCAAAACTAACAGTTACAAAATATAGGCAAATAAAAAATTACAAAACGTGAAACCTATAATGTATATTTTATAAGTTATGATATATATTTTGAATTATTATTTATTTACAAATTAAATATGTAAATATCTTTTGGGAGGCAATTTCAAAAGCGTCTGCAAAATTTCAGCGCGAATCATAAACAGATTTTTGACCTCGCAATTTTTCAAAAATTGAGGAACGTTGCCACTTTCAGCAAAACGCATGTCCAATATTTCCGCCTAAAAAAGATCTGTGCAAAATTCAAACATAATCAGTGACCCACAACTGTGATCCTCCCCTTAACAGATATCATTATACATTACAAGCGAGTTAAATCGACACTTTTTCTCTCCTTCCAGATTTATCGTTCTGCGTCGAGGAATGGCGCGTGGAAGAGAATTGCGTCGTCGCACAAGGTCAGCGCGAAGCGATACCGTGCAAGAGTGATGCCCACCACTTAGTATGTTAACGCGTGACGAACGAGTCGATCCTTAGGGTCCCGGAGGACCGGCCACAGGAGCAGCCCCTTAATCTTAGCTCATCAGCACCGAAACGAACGAGCGGCGACAAAATCCGACCCGAAGAAAACTATCGGTGTCTAACATTTTAAAAAAAAAAATTAAAAAAAAAGAAAATGTGATCTCCGAGGCGAGCATCAAGACATTGACAAGTTAATCGTAGCCCGATGCTCGGTCAATTCTCAATTAAATGCTCACTTTCGTAACGTTCGAGGAATCGATCGATAGGCAGGACGCGAGTGTCGGTACAGTTCTCCGAACGAAGTAGCTTAGCGTGGCAAACAAGTGTGCAACATGTTCGGGACGAAATTGCGCACGTGGATGGAGGCACACATCGTGCGATCGAAGAAGAAGAAGGACCGGAAGAAGGGCGAGAAGGGATTCGACTCGACCTGCAATTCGCCGAGGAGCCACAGTGCCAATCGTTCGCCAGCGCCGCATCAGGTCAGTTGTCTGAGCTTTGGTTCCTTTCCTTCTGAATCTTCGATCTGATTCTGACCGCTTGAGTATCGTTTTATCCGCTTATGGCAGAAAGGGAATTATATAATGATTAACCTTCCGTTAGTCGCGGCCTCTATTTCTACACGAATGGTCGCGCGTATCTCCTAGATACGCTATTGTCACAATCGAAGATTTGATAGTACAATTATTGAAATTTTGTTGCGTATAATATATTATGAATAATCACGCTTCATTTATGATAAAATTTATTTTTCAAAACATATACAAAATATTATAAATCTATATATAAACATGCAGTCACATCACTGTCACGTAAAATCAAGTCTTCTATAGTATCAAAATCACTATGATCGTCCATCTTATTTTAACTGTTGTCTACCTCTCTTGAAAAAACAACAAGTGCAAGAAAACAAATTAGATACCACAAACCACAAAATTCGGGAAAAAAATCGACACAAAAAACGGATGATTAGAAACAGAATGAATGATGTGGGAAAGTCTTACCGGAACAGTCGCGTGTATTTCTCAGATACAAATGTCGATTTGCTGAAAATGTGTATTCGCTTTGAACTCTAAACTGATACTGGAAAGATGGTCTAGAAGAGAGGGAAGAATACCTGAAATGGGCTTATCGCAGCGGGATTAGGAAAAATGATATTATACAAAACATATCTGCAGTGTATCCTACAGATACGCGCGACCATCGGAAGGTTAATAAAGTTTGATAAAATATTATTTATTTGTTGATCATATGTTAATTGTTATTAACAATTAGATTATTATTCCATTATGTAGTTGTTTACAAAATTTCTTGTCATCAGTAATGTGAATTTATTTAATATAATTTTATCGGATTTTGTTTAGATTTATGTAATCATGTGTTGATGGTGGTAGGTCAACAAATGATTTATGTAATCTATAACTATATATTTTGCCATTTATATATATCGGTAAGGATTAATAAATTATTTATGTCATATATATGATATATTTATAATTATATATATTTTATATCTGAATCTGAATTCTTGAATGGAACTTCAAAAGGATTTTGTGCAATAGTTTTTATTTGATTGCTTATTTAACAATAATTTTGATTAGAATTGTTGTTAAATAATATGGGAGTCGACAGCCAATTGATAGTTTACCTAGGAACCCGGAAGAAAGTGGAAGAGCGGGTCGTAGAAAGTGAAAGAAATCGAATGTTTCACCAATCATACGTTCGACTACTTCGGATAGATCTAAATTCTAGTCCTCTCCATTCAAAACTGCTATCCCTAATCATAGCATTGTCTTACAATTAGTAATTGTCGCAGAGTCATATTAATCGACTAATAAGGCTCTTAATTGGCCAATTGCATAAGACACTGTAACGTTCGTTATGTCTGAACTCCTTAACTTTCCTAAAATCGTATTAACCTATACAGATATATTGTTCGCACACATTGTACGTACACAATAAACTCTCCACGGTACGATCTACTCTAATAACAGACAAATGATATCGCGATAATACTGTGTGACGAATAGTAAATTACGTTAAGCCAGTCTTCCTGATTCAATAAGAAATCTTTAGTTTAGGTTTTTGGACAAAGTGGGTGACGCGTTTTTGTTTTCAGTTGCCTGTAAAAATTCAAAAAAGTATCGTAACACCTTCGGCAAAGATTCCATCGTTCCCTAGAAGATACTTACAGAGTACAGCACAATAAGATCTACAAAAGTGTACCTAAACCAAATTATATTTTGAATCAATTATTCTGTAGCTGATAAAAAAAGAAACACTTACATATGCAAAGTTTCAACTTTGCATCTCGACTGTAGGCGGTGGGAAAGAATAAAATAAAACACCAAGTTCTCCCATAATTTTCTCGAAACATGGTAGAGAAAGAAATTTCCAGAAAAACCATAACTACACTTAGGAATGGTGCAGACATTTCAGATTTTTACATCGAAAATTCACCCAATGCAAAAACCAAAAAGCAATCGCAGAAACGTCGATGTGATACTAAAGAAATCTTTCTAATAACTTATCTCTTTTTTTTTACATTTTCCGCTTTGATGGAACATTTTTAAAAAAATCAAAAAGCATTTCCAGAATCCTTTGTCCTTTTGCGCCTGCGGCAGCCCTCGTCCTGGCCTCGAGTCCTGCAGAAATTGCGTTAGAGCCTTTCAGCGCGCCGCTCTCTTTCCTAAATCAAGTTTCACGATAGGCCAACCGTCGATTAACATTCAAAGGCCCCGGTGTACGCGTCCGACGGAATCGTCCGACGCGGGCGTCGACGGCCGCGGTCGGCTCGATGTTTACGGAGGATATTAAATTCGAAGTTCAAACAGTCCGGAATTCGATGAGTGCCGGACAAACGTAGCGACGTCGATGTTAACTTACGCTTCCCTCGTCTGCGGCCCTCCAATTTTCCGTCAAACTACTCGAATTCCTCTTTCTAAACTTGAACGCTAGACCTACTGACGATTTTTATTCGTATTTTTTCTTAATTTGCCGGAAAGATGTGCGTTCAAGTTTACAAAATGGAAACAAATGCTAATGCACTTATCTTTATCTTTATCTTAATAAGTAAATGGAAAATAGGTAGCCCTCCTATAACACGGTTTCAGTTCTAATACGATAAGAAAATTAGGAAAATCTTTGTACAACACTGTACTTCCATAGTACAGGATAACACTGTTTTTGTTTAACATATTTAAAAACTAAATTACCTTAATAAAATAATGAAGGGGAGGAATGATGAACTGTAATGCCTTTACGTGAAAATATGTAAATAAATTATAATTTACTCATTTATAAACTCTATTATGGTGTTATATCCTTGGTGATATTGATCAAACGAAAAAATGTTCTCATTTGCTTGAACTGAGTAGTAATAAGGAAGAAATTGATTAAATTTAGGTGACATTAAATTAAAATAATGTTTTCTTGTTGCGTGTTATAGGTACATACATTTACATTTTTAGTCAAAAATTAACTTCCTCGGAATAAGAAAACAATGTCTTTGTAAGTTTTCGGAATGTAACTCCCTTTATGTACTGACTCTGTCTATTTATAAGCAAATTAATTTTTGTTAAAAATGTAAACATACCTGTTTGCCACAAAAAAAAAATTTTATTAATTATTTTCCGCTTTGTGCTACACGTACACTTATATTTTTAACAAAAAGTAAGTTGCTTATATGATATTTAAAAAAAAATGTTTTTCATCAGTTTTCGGAACGTAACTCCTCCACTTTGTACTACCTCTGTCTGATAGAACACGGAATTCTCTAGGAAGTCATCCACCGTGTTACAGGAGAGCTACCTGTACTAGTCTCAACAAAGAACACTCTCACAAACGATTCAAAAAATAATCGAACGACTAATTCTGGCAGGCAGGAAACTTCGCAAACGAGCCGATCCCGGCATCCTCGGAAACTCCGAGCCGTAAACTTTCCCAGCGTTTTCCGCCGAGGCTCGCCACTACGCGCGTTGCTCATTCCTTCCGCTCAGACTAAACCCGGTATTCCATCCCGGACGATTGTTTGCTCGTTACGCTCCCACGTACCATCGCCAAGAAGTCGGCAGAAACGAATGAGAGTGAGAGCGCGAACGAAAGAGAGAAAGAAAGAGAGAGAGAGAGAGAGAAAAGGAAGTAAAGAGCAGAGGTACAAAAGACTCGATCTCGCATTCTGCCGCAGTGGATTTCAAACTCGCGCAAACTCAGGCCCTTAAGACAATTCCCCTCTCCCCCCTGTACGGCTACGGAAAACAGTCTTTCGGAAAAACATTATTGACCCAGATTCCGCGCGCCTTCTCTGTCCACTGAGCGCGCGCATTGAACGCAATTTTGAATGTGCGCCGTGTCAACGGTTTTCCGGCCCTTGTTTCTCATTCGAGACATTGATAAGTCTCAGAGTTGTTCTCTCTCGGCCTCTCAACTCTTTGTCTCTCCTTACACCCTCCCCTCCCCTTCTTTCCTCTTCTACTCTCTCCTTTCCTCGTCATCCTCCTATGACCGGCACACACCCAATTAGACCGCACCGACGGTTGCGCTTGCACCTTTTTTTTTTTCGCAAACTACTTACGTTCGCTGCTCTGCCCTCTGAATGGAGACGAGACGAGCCTTTTACGACGACTCGTCACGCGGAAGTCGCATGAATTAAATGCCTAACGAGCCGGACTTTTACCCCCCTGTGGCCCATTTTCGAGGCTTCCCGGCCATCGTCAGCGACGAATTATTGGGTCGGGTCGTGGAGTAACTTCCGACGGCTTTTTTGGCCAGTCAGCAGTGTTTGATAATACGTCATGGAGAAATATGCATATTCTGTGTCATGACGACTATATCCGTCATGGAGGAATTGTATTTTTTGTGTCAAGGCGTCTATGTCCGTCATGGAGAAAATGCATATTTTGTGTCGTGACGACTATATCCGTCATGGAGGAATTGTATATTTTGTGTCGTGACGTCTATATCCGTCATGGAGAAAATGTATATTTTGTGTCATGACGACTATATCCGTCATGGAGAAAATGCATATTTTGTGTCGTGACGACTATATCCGTCATGGAGGAATTGTATATTTTGTGTCATGACGACTATATCCGTCATGAAGAAAATGTATATTTTGTGTCATGACGACTATATCCGTCATGGAGAAAATGCATATTTTGTGTCGTGAAGTCTATATCCGTCATGGAGAAAATGTATATTTTGTGTCAAGACGTCTATATCCGTCATGGAGAAATAGCATATTTTGTGTCAAGACGTCTATATCCGTCATGGAGAAATAGCATATTGTTACTGACTGGCTTATTTTTGTAACACGACATTGGGCGATCAAGGAAGGGTACCTTGGCCTATATTACACCTAATTAAAGACAGTAGAGCCATCCCAACAGCCTTTATGACATTTTGCTCGACAAAGACCCATGTTAGCTCCAATTTGAAACATGTTTGACTCGCTCGCGCTTGTAATATGACATTGGGCGACCAATGTAAAGTACTTTGGCATTACTTGGACCTATTGAAACCTGTTACAATCTTCAGAACCGTTGGAAAAAGCTGAAAAAATTTTGGTCTTATTTTTATTTCTTTACCACCCTATCCCATAGATTTTAACTCGCCCTGAAAGTTGGTCGCAAGCAAAGTTTGCGAATTCCTAATAGTTTCGAAGATACAGCCATTTTTCGGTGTCGTAAAAAAATTTGTTAAAAGATCGATTTTTGCTGATGATCCTATCTTGAACTGCGCGTCAAAACCTTGAAGAAAATGTATGATTATCATAGGTTTCGATCACCGATTGAAATGTTACAAGCAATTTAAGAAATCACGAATTTGTTAAGGTACCTCTTCTCATTTTTGCAAAAAATCGAAGGTCGGCGGAGCGGATCGCCCTATTGCTACCTGGTATGTAGTCAAAAATAACTCAAAAAGTTGCTTGCCGTTGGTCAAAATTTGCATTAGTTTCGGAGATACAGCCAAAAACCCGTCGAAAAATGGAGGTCGAAAAATGGACCACAAAATAAAAGACTTTAGATCTGCTAGTAGCTTTGCATTTTGATAGACAAATGGATAGGCAAAAATGTACGAGAAAATGATGAGAAATGGAAATTTCACGGGTTCTTCGCCATATGGCAGTTTCTATCACAATTATTCCAGTATAATATGATAGAGCAGTCAAACTACTTTTAAAAAATCGCAAACCGACCTTCTAAGTGCAATAGTTTCGGAGATACCGTCATGAGAAGCTGAGAGAACAGTGAAAAAATGGTGAAAAATCGATTGTCAAAAGTGACCCCAAACCGATTGTCGAATAACCCATTGGATAATTTACAAAAACAAAACCACTTCCGTCAAACATCAATATTTCTTTACTAATCGACTTTTCTACATAAGAATCTGACAAAAAAATCTGAAATGTACGCACCATTACCAAGTAGCTCCGATTTCCTTCTTTCGTTATCCATTAGATTCCAAGAAAATGATGCGAAAAGCAGACAGTACATTTACCCTCTCCCACCCCCACTCTCTCCGCTATTCTCACCACAGCGACAACTACTTCAAACTTGTCCACGTCCCGACAATCAACGGAGAAAAACCTCCGAACCTCGTAACGCCACTTCGAAAATAAACGATCCCCCTTCTGCCCCCCAGGTTCACCCGGTGGATTCGCCGAGCAAGAACGTGGACGGAATCCAGCTGCATGCCGACGGCTACAGTGCCACGGTGACGACGTCGTCCGGCGCGTCGGCTGGTACCGGAAGCGTGAACCTCTCGTCGCCGGAAAGTGCCTACAGTACCGGATACTCGACGGACGGCACCTCGCCGGGCGCCAGCTTTCCACCGGAGTACTACATCAACATCCGCACCGGGACGCACTACTTCCAGAGCAGCGAGAAGGCCAGAGCGAAGAGGCCGATCGAGTCGGCCGATCAGCGAGCGACGTCGGCCGCGGTGGCCGATGTCAAGCCTCAGGATCGTTCCAAGGTCACCGTCGACGCCGGCCCCAGCGCCATGACCAGGGACAGCAAGCAGCCCAGGGACGTCAGGGCCAGCAGCCTCGACAAGGCGAGTCCCAGAGTCCGACTCTGCTTCCGGAATCTTGCGCGGACACCTTCTTTCAATCTTCTTGCCCTTTGAAGAGTGAGATACGTTCAAAGTCGCGCGAGATTAGCATCGTTTCAGCGAGAGACCCTCTCGCGGGGTTCCGCGTCTTTCAACGGAGGGTTCAACGACTTCTAGCCTCTTTTCCGACGGCAGGCAGGACGCATACATTTTAGAGAGGCGTCTTCCACGGCGGGCTGTCTGTTACGGATTTAAACGTTGGATTGTTGGTGTCGTTGCTTTGATCGTGGGGAGGGGTCATTGGGAAACGGGGGAAAAGTGGCTAATGGCGCGGTTTTGGTTGTATGGACCGTTTATTTTGGAAGGGAAGTCCAGTTTCAAACAAAAATTAAATATCATATAAATGAACCGTTTACATCGCGTTAATCATAAATTGTATGAGATCCGATTTTTTTTTAAATATGGACTTACACCACTTTCAACATTTACAATCGTTTATTTTGAAGGTGGTTTAATTCCAGTTTCAAACAAAACTTAAATATCATATAAATAAACCGTTTACACCACGTTAATCATTGAGTGATCATATGAGATCCGATTTTTTTTAAATATGGACTTACACCACTTTCAACATTTACAATCGTTTATTTTGAAGGTGGTTTAATTCCAGTTTCAAACGAAAATTAAATATCATATAAATGAACCGTTTACATCGCGTTAATCATAAATTATATGATATCCCATTTTTTTTTTTAATATTGACTTACACCACTTTCAAAATTTACAAACGTTTATATTGAAAGTGGTGTAAGTCCAGTTTCAAACAAAAATTAAATATCATATAACTGGACCGTTTACACCGCGTTAATCATAAATTATATGATGTCCCATTGTTTTTTAAATATGGACTTACACCACTTTCAAAATAAACGGTCCATATTTTGTGTTGGGGAATGAGAGTCGGATAGCGATTGTCAATTCTTCTTTGCGTGTTGACAAAGTTAACCGTTTGAGTCTCAGGGTTCATTGAGAGACTCTGTTGACAAGGGATGATTAGGTTCGTAGGGATTGTCTTTATTTTTGTTGCCAAAGGGATTGTATTGTTGCATATCGTTGCAAAGGTGTTGTATATCTGTACATGTTCGTTGGAAAATTATTGGCCACCCTTATATGTCGCATTTGACGGCCATTTGCTTATCTGAATACCCGATATTCTAAAAAGTCTCAATTGTCCTTCAAATCTGTTCTGAACTCGACGCGAATGACTATTTTATTAAAGTGTGCAAATAAAACGTCTTGTAGGTAATGAGACAGTTATGGTAGCGACATAAACGATGTATTATAAAAAAGAAATTCATCCAATGCGTGTGTAGACAAACACCACTGTTATCAATTTTAACTTTTACTTTTATTTAAATGTTGTTCGCACTTCAAATTACATAATTTTTTATTTGTAACTTATTACTCTATAAAATATATTCGCTTTGCAATTCATTCAAATTGATTTTGAAAGTGGTTTGTCGACTTTTTTAAAATGTGATATCAGTTAATTTATCATTCATTTAGTTTGAACTTTTTATTTACGTGGTATTTCATTTTATTTTTCAAATGGACACACCACTGGCAAAATAAACTCGCCGTATGTACTATGAGTTTTTAAATATCTCGTTTTCGCATACAAAATATATCACTTGTAGCATTTACATTGCAACAATGCAACAATGCAATGTTCATATAAAATTAAACGCGTTTCTTCGACAGACTGTGGGGTACTTCTCCACAGCATTGAAATATTCCAGGTTTCAAAAAATCAGTCCAATCACATTGCTAGGGGCTCAAACTGTTAACTTCATTCATTCTTAACGCTGATTAAAACGTGCACTCCCCCTGTTTATATACACAAACTAAAGCCGTGGCATTTAATAAGATGCGTCTTCAAGGTCATCGGCACGAGGCAATACTTTTCGCACATAAAACCAAAATTAAATCGATACTATCTCGGTAGAGAGAAGAAAGCCTCATCGTTTCCTTTCAGCGAATGGTCGAACTACCCTCGCGGTACACAATCGATCAGAATGAAAAGGGGGGGGAACGTTCATTTTTCATTCTTCCGGCACATTAAGGACGCCTCTCTCACGCCGCAGTACACGTACACATCCTACGTGCGCTGAAAGGCGCCGGGAACAGAATCGGGCAGGGAATAGAGAACGTCGAGCGAAGGAAGAAACGTGTCGGCAGAAATCCAATAACTTCGCTCGAGGTTCGCTCAAAGTGCTCGGAGTCTAACTTCGGCACAAATCGCGTGTACAAAGAAGTAGATGGAAGTAGATTTTTGGCCAAGTATGCTTGCCAGAGGGAACAGAGATAGAGGAACAATTTTTGAAGAATTCTGGAAGAATGCTGTTGCTCGAATTCTCGACTCAGCGTCAGTGACCGGGTAAAAATTCTTAATTTCCGGGAGTGTTGATAGATTTTTGGCCAAGTATCCTTGCCAAAAGTAACAGTGATAGAAAAAAAATTATAGAAAAATACAGATAAAATTCTATTGGTCGAATTCTCGACTTTGCATCGATGGCCGGTTAAAAATTATTCATTTCCGGGAGTGTTGATAGAATTTTGGCCAAATATCCTTGCAAGAAGTAACAGCGGTAGAAATAAAATTCTAGAAAAATTCTGAAAAAATTCTGTTGCTCGAATTTTCAACTCAGCTTCGATGACCGGCTAAAAATTATTAATTTCCAAGAGTGTTGATAGATTTCTCGGTCAAGTATCCTTGCAAGAAGTAACGGTGGTGAAGATAAAATTCTAGAAAAATACTGAACAAATTCTGAAAATATTCTGTTCCTCGAATTCTCGACTAAGCATCGATGGCCGGCTAAAAATTATTAAATATTCGGGAGTGTTGATCAATTTTTGGCAAAGTATCCCTGCTAGAAAGAACACATATAGAGGTAAAATTCTAGAAAAATTCTGAAAAAACTTTGTTGCTCGAAATCTCGTCTCAGCATCGATCTCCGGCTAAAAATTATTAATTTCCGGTAATGTTAATAAATTTTTGGCCAAGTGCCCTTGCAAGAAGTAACAGCGGCACAGATCAAATTCTAGAAATATCCTGAAAAAATTCTATTGCTCGAACTTTCAACTCAGCATCGATGGCCGACTAAAAACCATAAATTTCCGGAACTGTCGAACCATTTACCATCCTATACCATCTCTCACCATCTCTCTTCGCATCCGCCAACAGGGCACCGGCACCATCGGCGACGCCCAGAAGCATCATCAGCAGTCTCACCAGCAGCCGCGGGAGGACACTCCGAACGGCCGGCGACGAACGGAGTCCTTCTCGGCGGACTCCTCCAGGAACAGTCTCCCGGTACCTTCCTCGATCCCCCCGCCCCTCGTCTCGCCCTCGGTGCAGTCACCCCGCGAGCGTTCGCGAATCCGAACGAATCCTTGGCTGTCGGCTAACTCGTCCGGCTCGAGCACCGGCCTCAAATCCAGACTGACCTTGGACGAGACCAGCAGCAGCTCCGGCCTCAAGCTGACCGAGTCCTCGGGCAGCGCGAGTGACGTCAACGTCAACAGCACCCGGGACACTCATGCCAGAAGAGAGTATCGCCAGGAGAGTCTCAGCGCTGGACGCAGCCCGTTAGTAATCCATCAGCGTCATCATCAGCGGATCGATAGATCCACCTTCCGGCCGAGCGTTCTCAAGGCCGTCTCGCTCCGTTCCTCCCTTCTTGGCTCTTTCCTTCGTCGATCGAATCTTCTCGTCCCGCCAAACTTTTAATTAGGAAAGTCCGAACGTGGCCGAGCTAAGGACTGACGTGAGGCACACGGAGGAAAGAGGAGAGGGGAGGGGAGGGGCGGAAGAGGTCTACTTCGTGAGGGCGACCTGTCTCATGCCCTCTTTCGAGTATTCGACTCTGGCCTCCGCAGGAGAATGTACTTAGTTCGAATCGGCCGGAAGGTGGAGAAGGAGAGTAAAGTTTGAGCTTGAGAAAAAGCTCGCGAACATCGAACTGTTAGCTATAATAAATAACTCGTCGGTGGAAAGTTCGAAAATTTTAATGGCGCCGGGAAATTGCGATTCTTTCGCGAGTCGGCGTAGTTTCCGGCTCGAGAGACGTGTATGATACTCTAGATGACGACAGTTTCATGTGTCCAGATGTTGCGCGTTATGTCGAAAGTAATGATTTACATTTGTATGTTTCTTATTTCAACCCTGTGTTTAGTATTTAATTTAAATTTAAAGAGACCACGCTGCGGTTGAAAATTTCGGAAATATATTTGAATTTAGTCTACATGTTTCAACACCTTCCGGTGTCCTCATCAGGAATCTACAAAAATATATTTTTATCGTTACATTGGTGCATATTACAGAAATTTCTTTCAAAGTATATTTTATCGTTACATTGGTGCATATTACAGAAATTCTTTTTAAAATATATTTTATCGTTTCATTGGTGCATATTACAGAAATTTCTTTCAAAGTATATTTTATCGTTACATTGGTGCATATTACAGAAATTCCTTTTAAAATATATTTTATCGTTTCATTGGTGCATATTACAGAAATTTCTTTCAAAATAGATTTTTATCATACATTGGTGGATATTACAGAAATTTCTTTCGAAATGTATTTTTATCGTTGCATTGGTGCATATTACAGAAATTTCTTTCAAAATATATTTTATCGTTGCATTGGTGCATATTACAGAAATTTCTTTCGAAATGTATTTTTATCGTTGCATTGGTGCATATTACAGAAATTTCTTTCAAAATATATTTTATCGTTACATTGGTGCATATTACAGAAATTTCTTTCAAAATATATTTTATCGTTACATTGGTGCATATTACAGAAATTTCTTTCAAAATATATTTTTGTAAACTCCTGATGCGGACACCGTAAGGTGTTGAAACATATAGAATAAATTCAAATACATATCCGAAATTTTCAACCGCAACAAGAGCTTTTTAAACATGAAAGTAATCACTTTTATATCGACGACTTGATCCTTTCGAAGTGGCCGATGTTTCTCTCATCTCAGGCAATCTGTCTCGGTATTCGATCGATGACGGACGAACTAAAACGGTACTCTACCCTGTGTCTCTCCCGCAGAATCAACCAAAACTGGCGTCTCGCACCGGGCATGGAGATCAGACCGAAGATTGCGCTCAGCATGCAGCGTCGCACCAGCAGCTCCAGCTCGACTTCCGGCAGTTCCGGGACGAATTCCTCGCCGTCGTCGATGACGCAGAGCGCAAGGTCGTCGGAGGACGACATCACCTTGAACGAGATGATGGGCAAGTTCGACGAGAGCTACGTGTACGAGAAGGAGACCGACATACTGTCCGACAGCGATCCGACGGACTGCGACGATTACGTCGACTCGCTGTCGGACATTGACACGGGACAAGATGGCGGCGACGAGAATGACCCCTTCGAGAACGACGACTTCGATTACATCGACAACGGCTCGTTCCTGGACCTGGACAACCTGGACTGCACCGGACACTTCCCCAACACGGGACACTGCACCTACTTCACCTTCACCAGCGAGCTGAGCAGAAGGAGTACAAGGTTAAGGGACTCTTTCATTAAAAGAAGAAATAAGGAGGACGTTGCCCCGCAAAGGTGACTTTTGCGATTTTCCCTAACGTCTTCTCGTAACATCTGGACATCTGACATGTCAAACATCTGGGACTAGCGTTAGATGCGTGATCGTCTGCGTTGTCGGTCGAGTCTGACGATTTGGGCAGCTCGTCGGCAATAGTATAAGGTGCAGTGGGGTAAATCCGTACACGGGGCAAATCCGCACTAGGCTCTTATTTATTCGAATACCTATACGTTGTATTGTACCAACTGTAAGGTAGAAATCTTCCTTTGGCTAGTATTCAGTGGTTTGGATAGTATTCAACATAGGTGGCCGCCCTGTATTCTGTCATTCCCCCGTTTAACTCGTTCGACAAAGTTCGTATTACTACAATAATAATATTTCCGCTTTTGCCCCATAATATAAGGATATAAGATTCAATCATTTTTAAACAGGTTGGGCGGTTTTGCCCCAATTCTTACTTGCCCTCGTTTTTAATTTATTGAGACAATTGTAAGTCTCAGAAGATATTTTTATTCTAAATTAACGCTACTTAAAGAATAAACCATGCGCTAAATGAAAACACTAAGATTATTAGGTTTTAGTGGAATAGATAGAAAATACATCAGTTTAAAGTAAACTTTACAATTTCTGGGTCGGTTTTACCTCACTCCACCTTACGTTGCATTGTACCAACTGTAAGGAAGAAATCTTCTTTTGGTTAGTATTCAACCGTGTGGATAGTATTCAACATAGGTGGACGCCATGTATTCTCTGATTCCCCCGTTTAACTCGTTCGACAAAGTTCGTATTACTAATAATAATTCCGCTTTTGCCCCATAATGTAAGGATATGAGATTCAATCATTTTTAAACAGTTTGGGCGGTTTTCCGTTCCGGGACAAGTCCGCCCTAAAAGCACTGTTTTTAATTTATGAAGAAAATCATAAGTTTCAGAAGATATTTTTAATCCAATATAATGCAATTTAAAGAATAAACCATGCGCTAAATGAAAACACTAAGATTATTAGGTTTTAGTGGAATAGATAGAAAATACATCAGTTTAAAGTGAACTTTACAATTTCTGGGTCAGTTTTACCCCACTTCACCTTATCGTCGCTTGATCGCAGATTGGCGAGCGTGCGAAACGGCGCCAAGCGGCAGAGTATGAGGCACAAGAAGACGGACGACAAGCAGAGCGAGAAGCGGAAGAAGCGTATCTCGCAGCGACGGAAGCCGACCACGGAGAAGTACGACGACGAGACGACGAACCTGAACCGAGTCCTGGTGGAGCGGATGCTGCTGAGGAACTCGGGCTTCAATCAGGGCAGCAGAAGCGTCGGCGGGACGCCGATTTGTCTGAGGCGCAAGAAGCACGATGTCAATAAGAATCTGTCGCCGATGAGGATAAACGATAATCAGTCGCCCGTTACGCCGACCGTTGTCGAGAGTGAAATTGTTAAGCGACGATCGAATTCGGTGCGTATAATGATTTCTGCGGACAAACGGCGATAGAATCAATTTGCTAATTTGAGGAACTGACATGTCAATATTGGCTAAATCGTGTATTATGTTAGTTTGCTATGTTGCGACGTGTCGGATTGTACGTTCAGATTTTGACTGAGGCTGGGTGGAATTTTGATAATGAACAGCCTTGTAGTACAATACATGTATGGACCGTTTATTTTGTAAGAGGTGTAAGTTTGTTTTAAAAAAAATAATTTACACTACTTTCAGAATAAAAAAAATTCTATTTATGTGACTTTTTAACTTTATTTTATATAAGTAGTATATATTTATAATAAAATATATAATAATAATTACTTTATACTTTATTTATAACCTTATTTTACTTTATTTAAAATTTTTATTCATGGGTATCTCAATTATTTAAAAAATATCAGACGTCACATGAATAAAAAGTTTACACTAAATTAATCACAAATTATTCAAGTAACTGTCGATTCAAAATAAGCTGTCCATATGTATACGAGACGGAAAGCATTTCTGCGTGTAACAACAACAAATCATACAATCTTCTAATCAGAACAAGCTGTCTAATGAAAAATTCTTCTTCAGGTAAGCTACGTAAACGGAAACCTCGTCCGTCGCCACGTGACCGGAAACACATACATGACAACGTTCGCGTCCGAAATCGCACTGATCGAGGCGGACAAGGAAGCTGACCGAAAGTATCGAGAGCTGATAATGGAAGCCGAGAACATTCTCGTCAACATGCAGAAGAACAACTCCGCCCCGATCGTGCCGTCGCCATCGCGAAAATTGCACAACGGCCTGGCAAACAAACGTGTCGAACTGATCAAAAATACGGAGCTCAATATCGAGCTGGCACTGTCGAAGAGCAGAAATTCGCAGCCCGAGTTGCAGAGTGGCAGCATACGAGACTTGGAGCACACCAGTCCTAAGAGACAGTTTACCCAGCCATGCTCGCCCATTCATCGATTCATGGAGAGGCATTCTTCCATCGGAAGTGTCGGGATGCCAAGCGGCTTGCTGTCATCCAAGGACACACTGTACCGACAGGACTCTATCTCGAAGTGTCCCGACTCGCCATTGATGTCGCGAAGAACTCCGCAGGGTTCCCCGGTGAGAAATCTCTTGCCAAGGCCAAGGCCAACGGACCCTGACGTCAAGGTCAGGCAAGCACTGAACTGCAACGGATCGCCGATTCCGGCAAAGTTAAACGAACGAGGACCGACCGGCAGTCCATTTCTGGCTAACAAAAATCAGCTGATGCTGAGGCAACAGAAAGAGAACGTGGTTGGGGCCAGAAAGGAGTTGGCGGTGAGGGGGTCTAGGTTGACCAAGGAGGAGGGTGTGACCTCGAGCTCATCGGACTCGGAGGAGAAGTGTGATATTAGGCGTAGGGCACCGCTGATGACGTTTAGGTAAGTTAATTAACAAAGATAATTTTATTCTCTACATGATCAGTTATTAAGAATTGAATTATGGAAGGAACATTCTACTGTCCAACTTGTGCTGAATGCGTTGCAATTCTAGGTCCGTCGACATGGGTCCCATTAAGGAAGGATCATCGTACTGTCCTCAGAGTGAGCCGGTCAAAAGGAAAGTGTACGCTGGCAGTGCTACTTACGGCAGAATACAGAAAACTTTGGGCGAGCACCACGTTATGTTGAGAAACTCGGACGGTGACACTGCGACGGATGACACTGGTAATGTTATAGAAAGAAACTCCATAGTGATAGGATTAGGGTGTTTCTAACCCAAACGTGCTTGATGACGTCACCCATGGCGTTTGGGAGAGAAATTCAGAAATGATGACGTTTGAGATAAAAAATTAAAAAATGGTGACGTCACCTATGACGTCGATGCCGTCACTGAGGACGTTTGGGTAAGAAATTCAAAATTAATGACGTTCGGGAAAGAAATTCAGAAATGATGATGTTGGGATAAAAAATTGAAATGTGTTGACGTCACCTATGACGTCGATGCCGTCACAGGGACGTTTGGGTAAGAAATTCAAAAATGATGACGTATGGGAAAGAAATTCAGAAATTTGATGTTTTGGGATAAAAAATTGAAAAATGATGACATTTGGTACAAAAAATTAAAAAATGGTGACGTCACCTATGACGTCGATGCCGTCACTGAGGGCGTTTGGGAAAGAAATTCAAAAATAATGATGTTTCGGATAAAAAAAATTCCAAAATTATGACGCCATTTATGACGTCACCGATGACGTTTGGGAAAAAATTAAAAAAAAATGATCAATGACGTTTGGGTTAGAAACCTCCTAGTCCCACTAGCCTCAATAATAAAGAACCGACTCTTTTTCCTTACTCAAGAATAACAATCTTGAGAACTCGACTATACAATTACATTACATACAGTATTTTCATATCTAATCGATTCGAACGTTGTTACGTTCTTCTGTGCAGACGACTCCAGACGATCGCTGAAAGAGAAAGTGGCTCAGTTACGTCAAGAAAGACTGGCAGCGGAAGCGAACATAAACTCTCAAGACTCCCAGCAGTTTCAGCATCAGCTGTCCCAGCTCCGGCGACAGATGCTGATGCAGACCATCGAAGGCCTCAAACGCAGCCTCGAGGATCAGTCGGCAACCCTGAAGCAAACCTGCCTGGATCACGTGCTCGCGGACGATCTACCATAGATCAATGCACAAATGTTCCGGACATCGTCCTCTCCAGCGGCGACGCTGACAAGTTTCTAGCAAACCAATTGCCAGAAACTGAGTCGGGCAAGAGAATACGCTAGACGAGATAGACTAACTGGATAATTTTTGATTGGGTGAATGGTCGTTAAAGTATTTAAGACGCATGTGCGTATGCATAAACGCGTAAAAGCCGCTTACGCCTTGTACGACTAACCGTTCGTTGATTAAATGATAACATGTACAGGGTGTTTCTCAAGGTCACATTTTTTGCGAATTCAGGGTTATCGATGTTTCATATGAACGAAAGAGAATTATTTAACGACGTCAGTAATTTGGAAACGGCAAGCCGAATTCTGAAGATTTACGGTATGTTGACCTTCAATACAAATTAAGTGATTAACTGTTATTATGCGATCAGCGAAAGGTTACCGAATGCGTACACCACCGATCGACGAAGGCAAATTCCTCCGCGTCGGTCTACGAAAAAAAGGGAGATTAGGGAAGAATTTCTACCGGGTAGCGAAATGTCGTGCGCAGAATGGGAGTGGATATATTTTTGTTGCCGAACTTACACGCAACGCTACAGAATCAAAATTTCGAGAGTAACATATTTTTCGGGCATTGTTCTCGTCGCATCCTGTCGGAATGAGATGCGATTTGAAGCGCGTAAGAGGAGAGAAGATGAATATTTTAGTAACAGAGTCACTTTAAATTGAGTTTCACACTCTTGAGTTCGGGATGCTCGTTTATTCGATCATTTTTCTTTCAGGCAAGAACATCGCATATCAAGCTGAATCTCGTGCATGAGATAATGCTTACAGTATATTATCTTGTATAAATTAATGACTGAAATGTGTCGAATAAACCCGCATATCTGAGTTAAACTCAAATCAAGATCTTCCACCATTCGTATACTGCAGAGATATTAAGAGTTTCCATTATTTGCCAATTGCTCGACATACATGACGTAACTGTCGGTTAACGGCGCCAAAATTCGACCCGTATACCGAAAAGTATCAATCTGAAATCGCAAACTCGTTCTGGCACAGATTCTATTGCAACCCAATTAGTTCGAAGTCTAATGAGAACTGCCAGCCAATAATGCCCGCCATCGTTTATTTCGCAACAGACAGAAACCAATGTACGACAGTGTGCAATTTAGTCTAGCACATAGTTTGCCAGCAAAGAGGCATCGGAAGACATAGACACGTTTCTACGAGACTAGTGGTTAAGGGATAATCGAACGTATAGTGAATTTCGCGAATATTACTCATAATGTTCCTACTTCCGCAAGAATTCATACATAGCAGTAATCAGGAAGGAATGCGATAATATGAAATTTTCTCAAACATGTACGTTGCGCGAGATTCTCGTCACGTTTGTCGATAGCGTTAAGGATAACACCCCCCCCAATTTAGTAAGCCAAAGATAATAACTTAGAGTAGACGGTGTAGATGCCCATTTATTTCGCGGGGCCCGATAACGGACCCCACGAGTTTACGAGTTAGTCGCATTATTAGGTAAAGAGGAAGAGGCGTTAGATCATTTGGCCTGCATTTTGTAGAGGGATTCGAGTTATTTCAAATGGGATTAAAATGAAAAAAGATCTTCCACGTGATCCAGAGTCAGTTAGGTAATAAAGCATTGTAGATCTATTATCATCGTAGTAAATTAAGGAAGTGAGATTGGACACACTTAGCACTTACGTAGGCACACTTGAGAAATTACTTTTTTCGCAAATACGAAGGAAAAGGAATACAGGAAAAACACGTTTCAGCGTATAAAGTATCTATGCCAAATTACTGTATACACTTACCGAAAATTTAGATGAAATTATATCGACTCTGGTGTTGCGTTAAATGGCAAAGACAAGTTTCAGTCATAGTGATATTTTTGTGAGAATAGACTGATAGCGTTTATCGATCATTGTTAGATTTACGACTCTTTAGTGATGATCCTTTGAATGTGATTTATATGTTATAATTGTTCTTTAAGAACGGGACAGGTCGTAATAACGCACACGATATTTATTTGTGTTAGATATTAGAGGTCATAGCTAAATCGATGCATTAAGAAAACTATAGTGTTAGTAGAGTTAGTGCACTAGGCAAAAACTGAACAAGTAAAGCGAAGAAAATCTAGAAACCTTCCTCTTCCGTCACACTTCGGTTCCCTGATTTTCGGAACAGCGAGAGTCAGTGTCAGTCTCGACGTTATCATCCCCGCAATACAGAGACAGTTTTACGTTACGTAAGGATTAGCTTAGGCCAGACTTTCCTTAGCAACAAGTTTTTATACTCGAACACGCAATGTACATACTTACGTTACAAGGCAGTCACCATGATTTTGTCACCCTCCCCGTTTCATCTCATTTATCGTTTCCTCGCCCGCAAACTTGTACCCAAACATTCCACGAATTTTGAGCGAAAGTAATGTAAACGAGGGAGAAAGAAACAAGATGCGAAGGTGCGTTAACGAGGCTGAAAGAACTCCCACATCCACGGAAAATCTCGTACATTTCTCGATCGTCTAGTTAGTTGATTGATTTCAGCCTTTCTTCCCTGCCACAAACCGCTAACGCTAGTCACACTTGAACGTTTTTGTGCAGGGGCGGCAATCGGTAACAATCGGACATGTTTAGGCGAGATGTGGAAACTATTGTTGCAAACAATATCTCCTGTGTACTATGCCATTTATAAAACTAAATGGTTCTTTTTATATGATTATGAATAAATTATATTATGTCGTTGGACTACTGGACTAGTTTATTTCGCCATGCATGACCTGTAAAACTGTTTGAAAATACGATTCAGGTATATAATAATGTATAACTGTGGTATTTAGCTTTTAGATTTTTTATTAATATACCCACTTATTGCGTAAACAATGCAAGATAAATCACAGATTATGTAGTTAAACTACCGAAGTAATGCATACTTTCTTAATTTGCACTTATATTAATAATATAATTGTTACACATAGGAAATAATACAGTCAAACAAAAATTTGTTATATTCAGTACAAAAATTAGTCTTATTTTAGTGTAAGTGAAGGAACAGTTACATGTTAAATTCCTTATTTGATTCTCTCAAACCTATGTTCAATTTCATAAACTCCCACAGGTTGTTTGATCTTCTCACAATAGTCTGCCCATTCTCCTTCAGTCAGGTCTACCTCGTCAAATTCTTTTCCTTGATCAATTGCCTTTGCAATCCACCCTTCTCTAGCAGAAAAGTCTAGGGGTTCTATACCTCTACAGTCAAACACAACTGTAGTTTTAAACTTGCCTTGATCCTCCGCAGTAATTGACTTTACTGAATCCTCAAGGATAGACATGGAATTTTCTCTGGCACACATTTTACATTTGCTAACAAAATGATTTACTGCATTGCCTCTAGGAGCTGGAGTAGAGACATCCAGAGATACGTAGTTCCACTTCTCTGACGTTTCGCCACAGTTAGTACACGTGAATTTGAGGTACCACCTGAACTCTGGCCCGCAGGGTTTGAGCTCTTCTATATTTTCGAGCGTCGCTTTCATTTGCAAAGCTATCTTTACCATTTTGTATGCTTTTTCTATAAACAATGTATCATTCTCACACCTTGCATTTAACAGCTGGTCTACTCTCTATATTTTACATCTGTTGTCCAGCAGATAATCAGGTTATGTTATTAATTATCTACTTACTCAGCAAGGAATATCTACATCCACACACAATTCGTATAAGTCAAAATACAAAAGTAACGAATATCAATGAATGAACATTGAAACAATTACGTACTTAGATCCGGGAGAAGTCTTGTTTTGTTGCTCTGGAGAAGGAATCGTCAGACGTCCCTGTTTAGCGCGTTTGGAGATAACGGCAGATAGCAGCAGTTGTCTCGCGATTTAATTCCGACTGTGTGCCCCATGAGAGCGAAGAATGATGATTGGAAAATGGGTACATTTTACAATTGTGCTCGTCTATTTATTTAATATATTTTCAAATGGTCTTGCTCAAGACATATTAGGGTGCGGTGGATTCTTGAAAAGCCATGCCGACATAGACTTTTCAAAAGTGCATATCAAGTTGTGAGTACACCTGTTAAGGGTTATGACGAGGCACGTTCGGATGACATTGTAGTTCATAAAATAATGAATGAAAATCCTCGTTAATTCAGGTATACGAAGACGGGGAGCTTGAAGGATCAGACAGAATGTGCGCCCAACAACGGATATTACTTTTTGCCTTTGTATGACAAAGGAGAATATGTGCTGAAGGTACAGACGAAAGTTGTGAATAATTTTGTACATGCAAATTTATAGTACCCGATCATTTAATATAATTTGTTATAGCAATATTCAGTATAATAACAGTAATGTTGATATTTAATTAATGTGAGATTTTGTTAACCCTCCTTTAGGTTGACCCACCGAAAGGATGGAGTTTTGAACCAACCGAAGTAGTATTAAATGTAGATGGACAAACAGATGTCTGCAGTCTGCAGAAAGATATTAACTTTACCTTCAAAGGTTTTGGTATCACTGGAAGAGTAAGTCACAGCTTACATATTAAGGTTGACGCCTGAAGTTAAAATTTGTTACTTTCCATTATTACATTTTGTAGGTCATCACTCATGGATCTGATACTGGGCCAAGAGGAGTTACAGTATCATTGTATAATGAGAGTAACAAGCAAACTCCTGCTGGAAAAACTGTTACTGCCGAAGGCGGTTCTTTTTACTTCACACCTATTCAACCTGGAAAATATACTTTAGTTGCGTCTCACCCAGTGTAAGTACAAAAGCCTGAAATTAACATTGTAATGAACAATATAAGTAAATAAATTCTGAAATGACGTGATTGTGCTATGTTCTCCAGATGGATGTTAAAAGAAAGTACCATAGAGGTAACTGTGTTAGAAGGAAACACAGAACTGGCAGACGGTAGTCTCGTAATTTATGGATATGATGTAAGCGGAAAAGTAACAAGTGACAATGAACCAGTCAGTGGTGTGACTTTCATTCTTTTTGGTGTAAGATCTTTTGTACCCTTATTTACATTATACTCAATGCTTCATACAGTAATTGAATTATAGTTTTGGAATTTTGTGTGAACATAACAAAGATTCAGATTTCTGTTCTTCCAACTCTTACAGACTGGAATAGCGAAAAACTGTGCCACAACACCAATTGCCAAAGATTTTGGAAACAAGCAACCTCTGTGCCATGTTATTTCCGACAAAAAAGGAAAGTTCACATTTCCAGCTTTGTCGCCCGGCGAATATAAGCTTATTCCGCATTATGCCGGTGCTCAGACGAAATTTGACGTCCGGCCACAAGAATTGGTATTCAAAGTAGGCCACGAAAGTGTGCTATTGCCACAGGACTTCGAAGTTACTGGCTTTACAGTTAGCGGAACAATCCGCATGTCGCCAAATGGACTTCCGTTGCCGGGAGCGACCATTACATTATTGGGTAAAGGTGCAGCAACGTCGGACAAGAATGGAAAATACGTGTTCGATAACATGAAGGCAGGCGAATACGTTCTTACAGCCGAGGCGAAAACACGTAAGACACAAGATAAAGATTATTATGTGTACACGTGTGTCCAAACGATTATAATGTTATGCACATTACAGAGGACGTACAGTTTGAGAAGAAGCCTGTCAAAGTGTCGCCTAGTTCACCCGAATTACCGTTATTAGTACCCTCCTTTTATAAAGTTTGTGGAAAAGTAACTTATTCGGCTAAAGGAACATTACATTTCCACAAAGTCTCAGTGCAGAATATCGCAACAACATTCTACAAGGAAATCGAGACTGATTCGAAAACTAACGAATTTTGCACTTATCTGAGTCCCGATAAATATCAATTAAGTGTCTTGGTTAGCGCAGAGGAAAAAGCAAAGGGTCTGCAGTATGTATTTCAAATCAATGACGCTGAAGATTCTTATATAACAATTCTGTACAATGATAACAATTTCTATAGAACTCTACGTAATCTTTCAGATTTTTCCCGTTGCAACAAACCATCAATGTACAGTCAGAACCAATCTCCAACATCAACTTTCTTCAATTAAAAGCCACTCTCACCGGCACAGTTCAATGTTTGCCACAAACGGATTGTAGTCAGGCTTCCGTAACCTTGAAGATTCTCGACGGAATCACAATAAGAACGGTCCAAGCCGAAGGTAAGACCGAGCGTAAAAAATCTATATCCAGATTCAATTTACTCTCCTTCGCGCCATTATATACGTGTCTGCTATAACAAGTATGTCTTCTCATGATTCCGTATCAGAACTATCTTTGTATGTAATCTTAATGGAACGAGAAGTACACACTTGCTATGGCAGAAGTATCAGTCTCTATTAGAACAACTTTCACAATCCGCGCTGTGAAGTTATTTTCAAAAATGCAGATGGCCAGTACAAGTTCGTGGACATTCTACCGGGTCACTACGAAGTCCTCATTGACAATGACGTCTTCTGCTGGGAGAATCCGAGCTACAGAGTTTCCATCACGTCGGAATTCGCTGAGGTGCCGACATTCAAGCAGACCGGATTCTCCATCACATTCATATCGTCACACGAAACAGCGGTGGAGTTCGTTGAACCGAACGACACGAAGAAGGTGACGCTTGCTTTGGCGAAGGGTAGCACTAGACATTGCGTCGCGAATCCTGGCGTCTATACCTTTACCCCGAAAGGCTGTCACGTGTACGACAAAACGATATATACATGGGATACCAATAATTTGGCGCCTATTATACTTTCGTCGACTGAACACAGCCATAAAGGGAGCATCGTGAGTAGCTCTGCATTGGACGGTGTTTATGCCAAGATTGAAGGACTGAACGACCTTGACACGACGTAAGCCTCTTATTGTTGAAGTTTAAACAGATTTATCTCGTTTTATCTAGCTAATATTCATCTTACTGTTTCGTTTCTTTGTTAGCATTGGACCGTTGAAGCCCATAAAACAGGAAAATGTGTACAAGTACGAGTTCGAGTTCAAAGCAAAGACTGATCATATGTATACTATCACACCTTTGTCAGAGATCTTGCTGTTCAATCCTACATCAGTAAAAGTACTGGGATCTAATGACTGTCACGATGATATTGCCACATTCGAAGGTGACCTAGGAAAGGTAACTGTGTTCTTATCATACGCTTTACGTTAAGTTTGTACAGAGAAAACAGCAATTATTCTTTTTATAGATTATTGCTGGTCAAATCTCACCACCTCTGGAAGGTGTAACTGTACAAATATTTGGTAAAGACAAAGAAGTGCCAGTGTACACTCTTGTAACGCAGAAGGATGGTAGTTACAGTATCGGTCCACTGGACGGAAAGATAGAGTACAGGTATGCATGGCACAAATTCTTTGTTTTAAATAATATTTTACGCATCAAAATTTGAGTTACTACAAACTACACCAAAAATATTTTCTTCATCCAGCGTTACAGCCGAGAAGGAAGGTTTTGTCATCACTGGTCCAGATGCAAATGGTATTTTCATGGCTCATAAACTGGCAGAAATCATCGTTCAAGTTTCCGACCAAGCCGACAAATCACCATTACAGGTAAGACTTCAGACACTCCTATCATTTAATGTTACTTTGGACCAAATATTATTATATAATTTTATTATAGGGCGTGTTGCTTTCACTTTCCGGTGGACAAAGTTACCGTAAAAATAGTATAACCAGCGAGGATGGAAAGCTGGTATTCAACTCCTTGTCGCCCGGCGATTATTACCTTAGGCCAATGATGAAGGAGTACAGATTCGACCCGCCATCGAAAATGATTAGGGTCGAAGAAGGTGCGACCGTGAAAGTGAGCCTCTTCGGGAAAAGAGTCGCTTTCAGTGCTTACGGTTCGGTCACGTCATTAAACGGCGAACCTGAGGCTGGCTTGTTAGTTGAGGTTCAAGGCCAAGGCAACTGCTCTAACCTACAAGAAGAAGCTACAACCGAGGAGACCGGCATTTTCCGAATTAGAGGACTTCAGCCAACGGTAAAGCATCATCGATATCTATTATTTTTATATATTTATATATGTATACAGAGTGTCCCACCTAACGTAACCACATGAAATTTCCCGCTTGCCTTTAATGATAGTCAAAAATGAGAGAGGACATATTTATTTTATCGGAAGGGCTGACGTTTTGGCGTAGAAAAATTTGTTGCCAAAGTTATATTTTTCAATACATCAACGTCATCGGTATTTTTTTACATAGCATTGTAGCTGAGGTCAAGACCAATCCAGCAAACTATATGTCGTTCATGTAACTTTAAGGTTGAAAATTCCAGGAATGTTTCCGTTTTATGTACATGATGGCAAAATAGCGATTTACATACATTTATATAAATTGTAATATATATATTGTTGCGTGACGAGACATATCAGAAAGATCCAAGTCACAAAATACCAAATCGTTTATTTAATAACACCACGTCCGATCACACTCATGGCCACACTCAGACTGGTAACTGACAACAATTACAACGACGTCATTCTGATATTATAATCTATTGATCGGTCGATGCTTCACTCTCACTTTACCCTTCCCCACGTCCGCAACAATACATGGGCTATTTATTTTGAAAGTAGTGTAGGTCAATATTTAAAAAAAAAATGAGATATATCATTTATGGTTAATGTGATGTAAACAGTTTATTTATGTGATATTTAATTTTTTTTTAAATGGATAAAATAATAGATGTGTCCATTTAAATATATATATATATATCTTTTTCCTTTTGATGTACACGATGTATGAATATATTTTTCTCCTGCCGCCACAGTGTACCTACGCCTTCCGTCTGAAGACAGGCGTCGAAGCAAACGCCCACATTGAACGTACAAGCCCCAGTTCCCAACTCATCCAAACGAAAGAAGATCTCCATGGCCTCCGCCTGATAGCGTTCCACCCAATCTCTCGCACCGACGTCTCCGTGCACGTGATCTCAGCGCAGCCCGAATTTTATCGAACCTTGAAGATCAAACTGTGCCGCGAGGACAGTCCAGACTCGCCAATTCACACTGCCAAGCTCGACAGTCAGCAGTCCAGCAAGCTCAGCGCCAACAATTACAACGCCGGCTACCTGAATCACTTCCCGCCGCTTCAGGCTGACGGGAAGAAATACTTTGTGCAATTAGAGTCGTCCCTCTCGCAGGCCTTGCACAAGTACAAGACGTCTACAGTGTACTTTGAAGCGAACTCTTCATTTAAGTACATCAAGATGGCCTTCACCGCGGAGAGGAAAGCTGACCAGGGTGACATGAATCAGACCTCTATCGTAGCACTTCCTTTCATAATGCTGGTGGCCTTCGCTTTCCTTAATCGTGAAAAGCTCTGGGCTTGGCTGAATGCTCTGGTGGAAAGATGGTCGAAGCCGGTGCCGACTGTCAGGGCACCCGTTCAGGCCATCCCAATCGATCCCAGGGCGGACGACATCATCGTCGAGCAAATTATGAACATCAACAAGAGGAAAACGAAGCCGCGAAAAACGTAAATGCAGCGGCGGACTGTTACAGACACTTAAATCATCGATGTTGCCTTTGCTCGCACAATAGGAGTTGTGTCGAATTTTCTACGTTCAAGGGCAGGACCAATGTCAATGTGTAATTTAGATAATTGATATTAAAGCGATTACGCCAGGGAGTCAGTTTTGCAATTTGTTTATTGTCTCACAGTGTTGGGAACCTTATAATTAGTATAGGTACAATATGGTTGAGTACATGCGTGGGATTGAATCTTCGAATTTTCCATGAGACTCGGCATCGCAGATCACACGACGAAGTAGGCCTGAGAAAGAAGAATTAGGAAATAATACGATAACAAATGTGAATCTTGTTGATGTATAGTTGACTGTTTATCGTAGATGAGATGTATTGGTGAACTGTTTCCAGTCTGCTTTATTGTCCAATGTCAACAGTTGTTCAATAAAGCTGACTGGAAACAGCCCACCAATACATCTCACAATGAAATTTTACTGCATTGATGAGTTTGTACTTACGACAGGATTGGCTTCGAATACGCATACGTTAAACTTGAATGCTAAGTCGCAACGATCGGCCCCCGCTGTTGATCACAAATAATTAATTAGAGAATTATTGGTAGAAGGGAAAGTGGGATAATAATAAAGTTACAAATTACTAAACTGCCAACGCCAGGACCGACAATTGGAATTCACTTACTTGTATGAACGCATTCGTCGAGGATTTCGTTACCCATCTCCTTGTACTCTTCCGGTATGATCTTCCTCATTAACTTAAAGTTCAGCGAACCGTCCTTGTTCATCTATTACGAAAACATTTAGTTACCCTCATTAAAGATCAAAGCTAACGTAACGATTCTCCGACGTTGCAGATCAAGGCTAAATAAAAGTTAAGTTACCATTTTGTACTTCTCAAGTACGCACTTGAAGTAACAGCCGAGATTCTGGTCTTCCGGGAACTTTCCCAATTCGGCGTCCTCCACGACGTCTGCAATCGAAAACGGTTCGTTCGCCGAAGAGTTCGGAATTCGTAAGTAGATGAGCCGTACACTTTCAAATTCTACTCACCCTCCGGCGTGCCAGCTTCAGCTAGGCATTTTTTGCGTACTCCCGCCGTCATTTTCCTCAGTTCCTCGCGTTGAGCCTAATTTGAAATTATGCACACTTGAAATTGCGAGATTATAAATGGACCGTTTATTTTGAAAGTGACGCAAGTCCATATTTAAAAAAATTGGATATATCATATATTTTATGATTGACGTAGTGTAAACGGTTTATTTATGTAATAATTAAATTTTTTTCAAATGGACTTACACCACTTTCAAAATAAACGATCCAAATGATAAACGTCGAGCTTTATCATACTTCATCCATCAAACATCATGAACGAAGGCAAAAACTCACAGCGGAAAGCCAAACGAGACAGCAGAATGCCAATACGAACAGGTGAGCCCTCGCCATTGCTTAGAAAACTAAACTCTATCACCCGAGAAGCTTGCGAACTGAAGAACTAACAAAAAGTGTCCGCCGCGCACGAAATTGCCTGCTTTATATGCTTTCCGCAAAGTGGGAAGTAAGCGACACGTGATCTTCCCAAAACAAAATCTGACAATTTTTTTATGACAAACCCAATCAAAGCTACCGCAATAAATATCAGTACAATAATAATTTACTCACCTTTCGCATAAATTTCCGAATTTATTAAAACGACCTAATACCAACAATAAATATCTCTCGCGGGGAGTCCTCTGAGATCCTTCGTGCGGATAAGAGGATAATTGAGGCTGACCGGAGGAATTAAGGAAAAAACACACAGCGGACGCATAATTCTGCCTAACCGACCGTTTTTCGCCGGATCAGAGAATCATTGGCCGCGACATTGTGGCACGCAGTGGGCGCGCAATGGCATTTACCGGTGTCTGACCTGTGATCAGCGCGAGTCCGACCCGTCATTAAGTCATTACGCTTGTTTATGCTCCTACTTGGACCACCACTTTTTTTCTGTCACATTCGGCCGCGGCCGAAATCACGTACGCCCCTACATACGCCTCTCATTGTCTCGAGTCGACCGCTTACGCAATCGGCGCGCAAGTACGTACGTACAGGTACTTGATACGTACCGGCCCTCCTATAACACGGCATCCTATAACGCGAATGGGATAATATTGCGGGAACCCTCGCCTGGCGCGGCAATCTATGACACTGTTGCGATCTAACGCGATTAAATTGCTAAATCGTTTGTGCGGCACTGGATAATATCGTTTTTGCTTGGTATATGGACCGTTTATTTTGAAAGTGATGTAAATCCATATTAAAAAAAAAAGTGATATATAATTTTTGATTAACGTGGTGTAAACGGTTTATTTATGTGATAGTTAATTTTTTTTTTAAGTGGACTTACATCATTCCCGTCATCGTTGGAAGGTAATTTAGTTCTGAAATATGGGCCTTTTATTTTGAAAGTGGTGATATTTAATACTTCAAACAATTAATATATCACATAATTTATGAATGGTGTAGCGTAAACTTTTCCTTTATCTGATATTTAATTTTTTTTTTTGTAATATTGACACACCACTTTCAAAATAAACGATCCATATTTCGGAACTAATTTACGTTAAAGCAACAACGGGAAGGATTAATATAAAATAATTGAAAATATATAAATAGATTAGAAGCTAATCGTTTGTAACTCTATTCCGATATTATATCGTTGGTGATATCGAAAAAAAGAAAGTGTTTTTGTTATAATATGTTTTCGGAACGTAATCCCGCGGTTTGTACTGGTTCTGGGTCTCATATTTTAACTTAATTTGAATAACTTAATTTTTGTTAAAAATGTAAATTTATGTACTTATTTATAATACAAAATGGAAAAAAAATATTATCTTCATTTGATGCGACCATAATTTAAAAAATTTCTTTCCTATCACTTCGCAGTACAATCAAGCGAGAACGTTTTTTTGGTTGAACAATATCACCAATGATATAGCACGGAATAGAGTTATAAATGAGTAAATTATAATTTAATTATATATCTTCACGTTAAGGCGCTATAATTCATTATTCCAATCCGTCATGACTTTAACGTAATTTACTTTTTAAATGTGTTAAACAAAAATCCTGCTATCCAGTGCTGTAGAAGTACAGCCTTGTACAAAGGTTTTCGTATTTTTCTTGTCATGTGAAAGCGAAACCGTGTTATAGAATGCCGTGCTATAGGAGGGTCCTCTCAAGTTGTGCTATCCTGTTAGAGCGAAATCGTGTTATAGAATGCAGTGTTGTAGGAGGGTTTTCTGTGTTTCATTCAGATTGGTATATGAGCCTTTGTTTCTTATTTTGTATGTTTGAACACACATTTTTCTGGCAAGTCAAATGAAAGTATGAATAAAAATCGTCTGCAGCTCTAGTGTTAAATTAGTGTAAGAGTTTCGGAATGCCGTGTTGTAGGAGGGCTACCTGTAATGCAGTGATGGCGGACCTTTAGCGTTCGGCGCGTCAAAGTTTCGAAAAACCCTAACATAACTCTGGTGCCGTGTCACACATAGAAAAATTCATAATTTTTTCATATTTTCAACCGTAGTTAAAATTATTGATATTTATGTTATTCATTTAAACGCAATTTAAGAATTAAAAATCAACCAAAGTACGGACTCCATTACAACGGTTCTAGTCAGCTTCTCGAAATACTTTTTTATCCCAGAAAAATACTTATAAGTTTCAGTTTCAATATTGTGTTTAAAAATTTCAAGTTTACTTCCAAAACCCATCGTTGCCCGAGGCATATATTAGCAATAATGAGGCCGCTACCAGAAACGGTCACTCTCTTACACGAAACGAAATAAAATGATATGAGTAAAAATTAATATACAGTGCAACTTTTAACCTTTTTACATTAATATCAACATTGTAACAATGTATCTTGGCAGGTTTCACTATGCTATGCAACACCGACCCATTTACATCCGCTTTTCGAATTACATCATTACTCATGAGTAACCCGAATATTAACACGTTCGCGAACGTGAATGCTATAGCATTCAAATCGTAAAGTCAGTTATTTTGAATTTAATTTTATATAACCTTAAGTTTTGCTATAGTTAAGATGCTATAGCGTTCATTGTGTATAACAATTAAAATACGATAATCTGACTACCCTTATAAACTGTGTTCAATCAAATTTCGGATATCACAACCAAATTAAGGATAAAACGACCGTCAAGTTTTGTGTCTCGCCGAAACTTTTACTGTCCGCGAACGTGTTAATATCGACTTAACTGATGATCTGATCGTTGCAAAAAGGCAGATATTCGAATTGTGCAACTTTCTCTCTCTGTCTATCATAATACATTCGCGTGTCGAAACTTCGCCATCGTCGCTCTGTCGCGAGTATCCCTTCGCATCGCGTCGGAGCCCATCGTACGGAATACTACTGTGAGACACCGTCGCGTCCGATCAATGCCGGATCCCATTCACTGCAGACCCGACCGATCGCATCGCCCACTCCGCTCGCAATTTGCACCCGCCCGCTTCGGGCCCTTACGTTCTACTTTACGATGATATCAAACGTGACCTCAATTGACAATTGGACCGGCGAACGCGAAGTAGCCGAACATCAATGTCGAACCGGTTGAAACTGATTCACCCGTAGAACGACCATAACAAAATTGACGTAGGCACTCCGAAGTTCTTGTTCGCACGATTCCTGCCTCTGCAATGAGGGAGGGAAGAGTGTGTGAGAGAGAGAGAGAGGGGCGGGGGGGAGGGGGAGGAATAAATCGTTGAGTCCGTTAAACATTTTATTCGATCAACGCATCGTATACGGTGCTATAGAATACATATGGGTCGATTAAAATGATCGAAGAGAGTGAAAAAGTTCACGTAAAACGTAGATATCCAACGCGTTCGGCGAAATTGTCGTATTGAGCAGCATCATCTTTGGTCTCGTCATCCTCCGACGCCCCGCGTCCCGTTAAAATAGGTAATAGGTCTGCAAACGAGACGTTAACGGCTGTTATCAGTAATCGACTCCTGCAAAGCCCGTGTCGGACACTTCAGCTTAACCCATTACCCGCCGTAATACAAAAATACAAAAATATAAATTTTGGGGCTGGCGCTATTTTAGGATCACTCTATAAAAGACAATTAATTAAATTCAAGGACGAAACGAAAATTTTTAATTTTTGTATTTTGAAATATAAGTTTAATTTTAGTGACCCTTCTTTAATTAAACGTATAAATGTTGGGGCTGGCGTTATTTTAGGATCACTCTATAAAAGACAACTAATTAAATTAAAAATTTTCGTTTCGTCCTTGAATTTAATTAGTATTTCAAAATACAACAATTAAAAATGAGATTAACCTGTTAACTGTTGTTCGACGACTATATCCGTCGCGAAGAAATTTCATTGTGTCATGAGTTTCGTGTCATGACAACGATATGCGTCATGCGTAGAATACAGTTAGATTACAGTAGATTACAGTAATAAATACAGTACAGTAGATTACCGTAGAATACATACCCTTGCTATTTAAACTTCATTCCCAGTGGAAATAAAAATAAATTCGGAAATTTCAATGTGTTTAGAATCTTTAGAGATAAAGACGAAATAAAACTGAGGGCTGCTCTGAGAAGAGGCCGCCACACTTAACTGATTAACTGTACGTTTAGGAGTTGCAGTCATTAAAAGAAAACAATTTGAGACTGTGTTCCAAAAATGGGACATTGGCGGATAATGGATTAAACCCTTGACGCACGGTTTCTTTGAAATAATAACGTGCTATAGCTTACAATCCTATATAAATGATAAGTATCAATAAATTAATTTTTTTCTTAGCTTTTACATTCTTATTTTCAATTCTCGATTATATTCGAGTGTGAAAAATTACAGCAGCATCGAATACAACGCCGCTCGAATTATCTCGAGTGCGCACAGTTTGGCCTGTTTAGCGCGCTCGAATAAACTCGAGCGTGCACATTGAGGGGTAAATACTCACCCTCGGCGACGATACGGAGTAGCACCTGTTAAACGTGTACGCGTAGTCGCAATTGTCACCCTTAGCTGTTTCGAACAGAAAGAAAGTCTCACGTCAATTATGAACTTGCGCCGTCGGACTCGATGGATCGTGTGCAATCGAAAAGAATTCGATCAACGATGGAAAAGAAAGTAAACAAAAATTGTATCATCGAAATTGGCCTCGAGCGCACTCAATCGATCGATCGTCGCGTCGTCGAACGGAAAGTAAATACAAACAAAATAGATACCCAATAATTTACCGACAGCCTTGCACTCGCTTATCGTTTTCTGTACCTCGGCCCTGTAGGCCGGTATTCGCTGGAAGAAGGACAGCATGCCGTTCAGGCTCAGCTCGCGCTTGTCGTCTACCAGGCCGAACTGCTCCCAGAGGCAGTACATGTAACACTGCAACAAAGTGGTCGCGCTTTCAGACTGATTGGAACTGTTAACGAACGTTACCGCGAAAGCTCTCGCCAATGATGGCCGGGTTAGACTACGTCTATGGCATCTATTGTATGCACTTTGGGTATTCACCTTCAGTTGACGCTTTTGAGGCCATTGACCGTTTCGCACCGCTTCTATGTCCGCTGAAATTAAATTCGTACCACTTGAGACGCGCCATTCAGTAGTTCGATAATTATATTTGCTCTTAGGTTTCGACGTATACTTGACTGCCTAATTCTGAGCTATGCGATTGATATTGTTTTTTTTTCTTATAATAAATGAATGGAAATTAATCGTGCGGGAGCATCAGAATGTGAGCTAGAATGTGAGTTAGAATTGTTTTGAGTAATAAAGGATAGTTAGGTGTGTTGACAGTACCGGTGGCCACTCCTGTTTGTGTTTGACAGGCGTTCACCACGCTCGCCGCAGCTGCGATCATTTGGTCCGATACGAAACTGGGCCGTGTCTGCAAACGAGATCGATCCTGCTCAGTGATTAGGTTCGCCGAACATCCATGCAATTTTGTAAAAGGCGACGTTACTTATAAAAGACGTAAAAGTTTCATTCCTGCAAGCTCTCGTTGCATGCGTGCTTCAATGGAAACCTTTCCTGGCCATGCTAACATGCCCGGCACCCGTTACGGGATCTAAACAATCTAAACATTTGCCCAGGACGGTAACCTTCCGTAATCTATGCCATGAACTCGATGATTTAAGTACACGTTTGCATTGACAAGAATCTATGACTTTCCAGAACTCCCTCCCTCTTACTGACAGCTTACAAATCTTACTTCCTAAAACCACTCGCCCTCTCCGGACAAAACATCCGTAAGACGCGTCAATCGATTCCATACAAACATTCCGTTACAAACTTCCTAAAGACTAAGCAGGCAGGCGCGCGCACATGCAATACACTATTTGTCATTCTCAAGAGTGACAGCATCACATACCCCGCAGTGGACAACCCACGCCTCGACCAAACAAAGGATCGCAGCGAAGATTAGCCGCATGCCTAATCCCGTTCTTAATCACTGTGTCGAGTTCGCCCTGCGGTCCCTGACCGTTTAATCGCGACGCCTCGAACGCTTGTGCGGATTCTGGGGAAAATGAGAGGAAGAGGAAGGCGATGATAAGGACGAAACTCTCGCACTTTCGCTCTCGAAGCTCGTACTCTCTCTCCCGTTTGTCCGAGGCTCGTGCACTGTCGTGCGACGCTTGGTGGCACTGTGGAGTCGCCGAGTGCGAGGGTGCGACTGATAGCCGGGGCTGGCGAGCGGCGCGTCGCGAGCGGGAGTAGCGGGTGAGTGGGTAGGGGGGGGGGGGCGCAGCGAGTGACAGCGAAGGGGCGGCAGCGGAGGGAAGGTAGCGAGCGGTGCGTCGCGAGCGGGAGTAGCGGGTGAGTGGGTAGGGTGGGGGGGCGCAGCGAGCGGCAGCGAAGGGGAGGCAGCGGAGGGAAGGTAGCGAGCGGCGCGTCGCGAGCGAGAGCAGCGAGCGAGTGGGTAGGGTGGGGGGGCGCAGCGAGCGGCTACTAAGGGGAGGCAGCGGAGGGGAGGTAGCGAGCGGTACGATGCGAAGGCACGCGCGCGACTCGACGAGACAAACACAGCGACGCACGGAAAGGATGACTTGTCGGCGCCTGCGGCAGATATGAGCCCTTGCTGACTTTCTCCAATGAGGGTGGATGAAAAGGGAAGTGGACTGGTGTGCGAGCTTCGAGGCGGCAACAGTCCGAATCCGAATGAATCCGGTTGCATCCCTGAAACTGCGACGGACGACCGAGCGTGGACAGTTATGCCCTAATGACGCCGGGGATGTGAGCTTAATGTGCCGAATGGCAGGCAACCACCCTACATTTGAAAGGTATCGCTCTGATCTGGCACGATTCTAGGTCAGAACGTGCGTGAGTGGATTTGATCGGCGGATGTTACCGTTTTACGATCTGACCCTACCTAATCTCTCCTGTCCTATACACCCGTCAATCAAACGCTCTCTTCAGTCATCCTACGTTTCGACGAACGCTCGTCACTTAATGACACGTGGTACCTTAATGCATTTAGAATGAAAGAGGTCTGATTCCGAGCGGGTGACATGCAGCAATCAGGGCTCCAGCGACTGACGGTGTGCATGCGTGTAGGTATGTGTATGTTACGTATGTATATGCATATACGCGTTTGTTATTCACATTAAGAAGCCAAACAGTATATTTGCCCCTATCAGAAGATATCGGCGGAAAATCTTGTTCGACAATGTATCAACATCTTCGATAATGTAATTTGTTAGATGCAAAATTGCAAATTGGAAAAAATGTGCGAAAACAGAAGTATTCCTTTAATTTTTGTTATGAATGATATATGTGCTATAATGACTTAATTGCAGGAAATTTAGTGGTTCTCTAAAACGGAGACAGGCAAGATCACTTTGACGGACTGTACAGCTGGACCATTATTGATTATAATAACTTTCCAATGTATGCCTGACTCGGAAGTTGAAGGAATAAAAGCGTAACTTCCCCCAATTGTCTTCTTCAAAGTTTGTCCCCGTTAAGATAGCTGGGTGATAAGAAGGTTATAAAGTCTGAAAAGTAGAGTTGGACAAAATATTTTCGTCAGACTGTACAGCTGGAGTAGAATTGACTACCCGCATGCTTTACTTACTAATCGAATAGTTTTCATAGGAAAGCACTTCGCGCAATATTGTGCGACGAAAGTTCTTTAGTTTACATTGGTTCATTTATATATACAACAAGTGTGTGTGCATAAACTTCGTCCAATAATTTTTGGACAATATCATCACAACAGACTGTACAGCTGGAATTCTATTGTCATCTCTGTGCGTTTATTTTACACTATTACACTAAATTCCCTCGCGTCCATCTCGTTCTACCTACCATCAGACAACACATTTTCATTTCTTTTGCCAACATTCCCTGAAAACAATTTCTTACACTTAAGTCCGCTCTCAGTAACGACAAGCGCAGTACATATTTGAAAGAGCATGGCGTCGGACAAAAGCATTTCGACGGACTGTACACAGAGTGGGAGTAGCACTAGCTGCTGTGCATTCTTGTTCCCTGTTCAACAGTTACTCCAACAGTGTCTAAATCTGTGAAAACCGTTTCAAATCGAAAAGTTAACCCAACATCGAGCCCGAACGTAACCGCCAATGGCATCGAACCACCGTACAGGATCCTCTATCGGAAAATCATTCTGACTGACTGTACCAGAAAAATATGGTACAACCCGGACCCCCATCCGATTTCGCAAAGGAGATCAACACCGCGTCCATCGATCTCCTTCAACGCATCAGGTGTTTCGACAGTCGGCTCCGTGGGAGAAAAAGCGGTGCCTGAAAGGCGGCGCGCGGCCGCTGGCGGCCAGCGGCGGACAAAATATTCTCGACGGACTGTACAGCGGGGCGGGAGTAGTATTGACTTGCCGCGGCTTTTCTCCCGTGCGGGCTCTCCGTCGAAAAGCAGGACGCGCGAGGCGCGGGGTCAGTCGTCGATTTTCCGGCAAGGCATCTCGCACCGGCCTGGCCACCGTGTGTCTTCCTCCGCCTCCCACTCTCCCCCCTCTCCCTCCGACGCACCGTCCGTCCATCGTGCCGTCTCACTCTCTCTCTCTCTCGCGCGCCCGGCCGTAATCCCGTTGGCGCGATCGGCCCGTCCTGTGCGTCGAGCGAGAGGCGAGCAAAAAAAAAACAGAGAGGAGAGAGTGCGAGCGGCGAATCGTCGGACAGATGCGATCGGGTTCCTCCTCGTTCGGGAGTCGTTCGACGAGCGTTCATCGGCGGTCGGCAGGATGTCAAAGGCTAAGAGGCGACGATGCGTTCTGAGGATCGCTATCGGCGGCAGTCGGGCACGTGCGAAATGACACGGGCCAGGAACCGGCACCGGCCCGGCAAGAGCTGGCAAGAACTGAACCTCGCCGTTTGACACCGTTCCTCGTCGCCGACGAAGAGGGACATCCTTGCCCGTCGTTCGCGTATACGCTCGTCCGCGTCGATCGTGGGGACTAGGTAGCACGGCACTGCCATTTGTCACGTGGTCGCCTCCTTCCCAAGCTACGTCAGAGGGTACGCGTCAAGTTTAAATCGCCGCGGAGGAAGCTGCATTTTTCGAATTCGCCCGGCGGCCCCGGTGCCGGGCATTTTCTGTCCTTTTCTCTCTGTTCTGTTTCTCTCCTTCTCTCTCTCTCTCTCTCTCTCTCTGTCTCGCTACCCACGCCGTGTGTGACTTGTTGATCGGTGCGTGGGTCCGAAGATGGGCAAGACGAGGGGCGTGCACGAGACGACGCCGGAATTAAGGAACCGGATGGTGGGTATGTACGAGGCCGGACTTGGACTCAGGGAAATTGCTGCTGCTGTTAATTGCTCGGTACGTAGTGTCAGCCACTGCTGTTGTGGCTCATCCAGCGTGTTGTCTTGTCAGTGCGCACTCTGTTTGAGTTCAGGTTTGCTCCCTGTCGGCTTCCTGATTCTAACAATGTCTTCGTTGTCTATTCCGTCTCTCTAGCAGTTACTCTTTGATATTGCAGCAACGTACTGTCAAGAGGTGGCTCAATCGCTTCGATAAGGAAGGTACTGTGGAGACGAGAGAGCGTTGTGGGCGCAAAAGGGCTACGACAAGTGAGCAAGACGAAGCCATTGTCCGTCTTGCTACGGAAACTCCACTTACAGCGGCAAAGACAGTTCTTCCAGCCTTGGGACTCACGTGTTCTGTAGATACTGTGCGTGAAAGACTACACAAGGCTGGGATACACAGTTGGAGTCCATCGAGGAAGTATATACAAAGGATACCTCTTGGGTATGTACTATTTACACAATGCTGTTCGTAAGAAACTGAAATTTGTCTGTATTAAGACTCTCCGTTATATTCAATACTCAACATACAGAAACGATGCAAACGGAAATCCCATTCAACAAGCATTGTGGAGGCCTACGGGAACACAACTGGGAAAGAAGAAAAGTTCTAAAGAGAGATTGAAAAATGAAAAACCAACTACAGGGCTAAGAAAAAAAGTTCCACCTAAAAAAGTTAGAGCACGGGATGTGTATGTTGGTGACGGTGCGCCCGCTAATAACAATGGAAAACATGCGAATAATCACCCACAACAGGAAGATGAAGTTGAGCCAGAAGAATACGTATACCATCCACCCGACATTCCTGAGCCGCAATCGAACGAAATACAAACGTCTGCGCAACCACTGCAACCGAATCAAGCTGAATTCAGTAATGCGTTAAGTCTAGCTCAAGCTCCTCAGCCAATGTACGAACATCCAGGATTGAACATTGCGCAAAGTTGGCCGTTGGATCTTGGCAGTCATCATTATCCACAGGTTTGTTTATCAGTAGCCATATTTGGTCATCAAATACAGTTCCAGAACAATATGAATTATTAATGTCTATTCGCAGAACCAATCAAACCAAATAGCTCACGAAGAACCACCGCCTCAACAGCAACTTGAAGAATTACACACTCAGCAAGAGCAGCAGCGAAGGATGCAAGATCAGGCCCAGCAAACAGCTCAATCGCATCATCACAATATAGATCAATCGCAGTTGTCGGTTGATCATCAAATTCCACATCACGCTCACCATGTGCAAACTCAAATGCCCAGCCCACAGGGCAATACGAACATTGACATGGATTGTACCAATACGTGTAGCTCGAGTAGCAGTCAGGGAGCCGACGATAGCGAGTCCAGGGATAAATCCACAGGAACAGTGATAAAAGGCGGCAGACTTGACAGGTCTAAAAGAATGAAGAAAGGCGGCAAGGCAAAGGGAACACTGGAGACAAGTGTAGAAATCAGAAATCGGATGATTGGAATGTCGGAAGCGGGACTCTCGACATTATCTATTGCATTAGCAATCGATCGATCGGTAAGAATTGAAGAGTTAAAGAGTTCAACTCTGTGTATGTAACGCTCCAGAAGGCGCGACCATGTGGTTTGTTATTCTTGATGATGTGATATTATTGATTATGAACAGGAACGAACGGTGAAAAGGTGGCTGGAACGTTGGCACAAAGAGGGTAACGTCCAGACGAAGGAAAGAAAAGGTCGCCGTCGGATAACAACAAAGGAACAGGACGAGGCAATCGTTGCCATGGCTACTCAGCATCCGCTGACAGCTGCCAAACACGTTGCGCCTGCTTTGGGGTTAAAATGCAGTGTTGACACTATAAGAGAGAGACTTCATAAAGCCGGAATACACAGTTGGAAGCTCGGAAAGAAGCAAGGGTATGTTGACAAGCTTGATCTTTGCTTAGAATCCATTAACCGATACTAAACGTGAACTTTTGATTCCACAGAGAAGGAAACGCAGTGCATACTGTCCACCTGTGGCAGCCAAGTGGCAACAGACCAAACAAGCCAAAATTACCTGGTGAAAAGAAGAAGAAACTATCATCTGGCAAGAAGAAAGACCAGATGTCAGGGAATGCACAGAAACGTGCATCTAAGAAAAAGAAGTCTGATAGTCCGTCATTGAAAATGGCACCTGCACCGACCACTATAATGCCCAGTGAACAGCCAACGATACCTTTCCACAATCCTGACACAAGTGAGTACTACAATTTCTTCTCATCTGCGAGCCAGTCCTCCAACTCTTCCTTCCTGTATAATGATTTGTTGTTCGAGAAAAGTGAATTGGTGACATACTTTCTTAACTAATGCCAGTTGAAAACCACTCGTTAGTGGCAACCTATGTTTCAGGACCGAACATAATGCCAGTGCATACCATTCCTTCGGCACCAGGAGCAGCAAATTTAAGTCAAGCGCCACCTCCTCCGCCTCCGCCACCTCCACCACCTCCAGGACCTCCGCCTCTGCAGCCAATGCCCATCATGCAACACAGACCAGACTGCAGATTAGCGCCTACAATCGTGCCATCAGTTTCCGGCCAAGGAAATTCTGGAGTAGCCTATCCTTCATGTATGGTCGGCAGCAATAGTCACGCTGGTCATATGGATCAACCGGATCCGTTGAATTACGAACCATACATCTGGAGCTTCTAAGCACTCACCTTTGCCCAAAGCGACAGTTGCTGAGACTACTCTTTATTAGTTATCGAACAATAAGGTAGATAAACTGTAAGACAGCGATCCTGACATGTCTTTTCATGTTCGATTCGTGTCTTTCGGTTGTTAACGTGTTAGTGGCAAGTGACGAGTCTTCTTCATTTCCCCGCTGCGAAAATGCCATGTAATAGTCTAAATGGACTTCTCCGAGTCTACAGGCCGATATGGCTTTGAGAGAACACTCACCATAGCGTATATTTTTGAAAATTTGCGGATATCGAACGGATAACGCTCAGTCACGTTTCATGACACGGAGAACTGTGACTGCGTTTAATTGGTATCAGAGAAAGGAAAGGTGTACTAGGGAACGTGTCGTACTAGGAAACTAAATCTCTTTTACTTTTCTATGAGTACAGTCTTGATGCATTAAGCTATAATTAGATTAAAATATAAATGGTAATAATATCTAACGTCGTATACATATTAACGTATATGTATGAGAATGCTATTGAAGTTATATTAACTTTGAGCTCCCTTATAGAGAAAAGAGAATGCCCATCAGCGTAGTTGCATTTTAATTTTCATTTTCGACTGACGTACATAAATCGATGGAAAGGCATTAACACTGTACATATATACATATAAATATAAATATATATATATATAATATAAACGTAATGTGTAAACGGGAGTAGGAAGAATAGATACACAGTTTATTTTGCTATCATGTACCGTTTCTCTAAATACATATTTAATCATGCTGTAAGGAATGAAACAGACCAGCGAAATACGCTGAACACCGATGATTGTAAAAAAATTAATTTTCTACCGTTGACAGTAGAATCTTTTATACTAAAAAAGAGGTACGTTTCTTTTGTAGATAATTTTTCATTCTGCCTGTGCAGAGTTTTGAAATGGATTTGAAACGATGTTCTGCGATTAAATCGATCGTTCATAATTCCGTTGAAACGTATGTGATACGATGAGAGAATATAGGAGCTGAACCCATTCGGCTCACACGTCAAATTTGAGGCATTTCTCTTTAAATGAAAAATCGATCTCTATTTTGTACGATTGACGGAAATGCGAATTTGTTTTAATACATATCACCCATACTGTGGTATATTTTCACCAAATTGCATCGGTATGTTTATTTGTAAAAAGGCAAAGAACATCATAGAGACCGTTTACACGAACCTGCATTTTTGGGATGTATGCTTTAAAAGAGAAATTTCCTTTTGGATGATATAGTACAAATTGGCATACACTAATCAAAGAATTGTCAAATTGTAGAGGCAATCGTTGTCATAATTTTAGTAACGCGATTTTACCGATCATAAGATCTTTTAGTCATCAAAATGACAGTCCTCAACGTCGCGGATGAAGAAAAACTGTATCACTTTTACCCCCCATCTGATTTCCCTTTCTTAGACGTAAGACATATCTATGTATTGATAAAATTCATACCGTTTTACGTACTGCTAATATACTTTATTATCCTATCGATGTGATCTGCGTTAACGGAGACGAAACGTGTTCATTATTTAAGAAGATATATTTGAGTAACCAAGGACACTGTGAGTTTTTATTATACAATATAAGTTATTTACAGTCATTTGCATGATGATCAAACAATCTTAATGTCAAATGGATACGTCATTATACAGAGCAGTATTTATATAGCACGTCCATGTATGAATTCAGTGGTAATATGTACACAGAATAGCGTACTTAGTCGGTAAACGGAAATAAAATAATCTGTCATACAAACATGAGTACTATTTGATCTTGCAAGAACGAATCCACAATTTACACCATGCGAGAGAAAAGGAAAAATGTTATATTTATAAAACCGTGATGAATATAAATACGACACTGCGAGGTATATTTTAGTATACACTGTCAGTCAGATCAGTGGCACACTAACTATTGTGTACTATTATTCAAATCTGTTCCGTGATGAGCGTCTCTCAATATCCAAGCCTCTGTGCTTATTATTGCCTCATGTATAACACTTTCCATTCAAGCATTGGTACACAGACGAATGTAACGCATTATCGTTATCATGTCAATTCCCATATTTGCCCGACATTGGTTATTACTTTTTCTGGATCGTGTTTATGAAACATGAAAAAGCCCTGGATTTGTGCTGGGCTAACATTTTTCTTCTGGCTCATTACGTTTTCTGCGAACTGTTTTGCCAATTCTGTGGCAGGCTTATCCGCGCATTTGTAGAAACGTAGAAACATTTGTTCGACCTGACTGTAGCTACACCAACCTGAAGTTCAAAAAAGAGACATTATGAAGTACTTTAATCTTAATCTGACATTCATCAAACAGGGATTGAAAGAGATAATATTTTATACGCACCTATATATTCTCTGACATCGACTCTGCCTGGTCTGATTAGTGCAGGGTCTAACCTTTCTAAATAGTTTGTTGTCATGAATAAAATACGTGCCTCCGTTGAAGCGACACCATCTAAACAGTTTAATAAGCCGCTGAATGTAACTCTGTTCAGCCCCTCATACGCTGCTTTAACTGTAACAAAGCAGAATTTATTCAGTATCAATTATATCAATTTATCAATTGTTTCACACCATCTGTTCCGTTTTTGTGAACATATTCAAGAACTGATTGTACACTAATACTTTGTTCTGACCTTCTTTTGATTCCTCGCGATTACCAAAAGCAGCATCAACATCTTCCAGAAGGACAATCGTTTGCTGTGGTGCTACAGCTAGCAAATGATTCAGTCTGTCATCAGTCAAGCCTCTTTCTGATAAATTCAAAACACATATTCCACGTTCTAGTTCACCAGCCAAAGCAGTGATAAATGATGATTTTCCACATCCAGGTGGACCATATAATAAATACCCCCTACGATATGGAATTCCTAAAATAAATATATTTGTTGCTAAGCAATAGTCAAAAAGCATGATGCACAGAGTTTAAAAAAATGGTACCTCTATCGCTGTACCAGGCATTATTATTTATAAACTCGTTACAATCTTTAAGCAATCTTTCGCCAATGCCTGTGTCCAGCACAACAGATTCCAGTGGTCTTCTTTTTCTGGGATGCCCAAATTGTCGCCATTCACTACCCATTGCAGTGTACATTATTGTCTTTCCTTCATGCTCCTTCAAAGCCATTTGTCTGGCTACGAACAAAAAATGTCTACAAAATTTGATTTTGCCATGGTTCTTCCACAATTATTGGATCAGAATTCAACCTTCTTCAAGTATATTGAAGTATATACTCCTGTCCCTTCCGAATGCAGTAAGTTGGACAGTCTCCCATGGTACACCCATATGTAGATCTAATGTTTGTTGCTCTCTAGTTCTTTCCACTTTTATCCAGTTTCCCATGTATCTGCATGAACCAAAAAAGTTAATTTAATTTTAGTTGTAAATTTAAAATATAATTGTCTATTCAATGATTAACAAAAATGATAGAGTGTATACTGGTGTTATGTAAGAACATTAAAATCATATGAATGGGTTTCAATAGATACAGGATAAAAACATTGTAAGTATCATATTCACCTAAAGAAATGTATTCCTATGCTTGGTATAAATTCATATCTGGTAGTAATATGGCCTGTTTCTTTCTGCTCAAAGCTTGTTTCGACAGATAGATGTTGAGTTTTTCTTGCTCCCTTGTGCGTGATCCATTGTAAGAGCCACTGGTAACTTTTATCTCGGCAAGGAACTTCCAATGTAATCATGTAATGTCGTCTATGTAAGCAATAAGAGCATTTTTGAATAACGTCGTAAAGTTTCTACGATAGTATTGTTAAATCAAATAGCAAAATTAATAACGTACCTGAAAATTACCATGCCAAATTGCATTCCCTTTCTTAATAACGCTGCAGAAGCTCCTAATCCAAATAGCCCAAACCCAGCACCAAAGTACGGATTATCAGACAATGCATGTACATAATCCATCATGTTTTTTTTTTATTTTTGAACGAATTACGCAACAGACAGGATCAGAAATTTGTTGTCTTGTAAAGTTATATATAAAATAATGCACCTGTAACTATTCAAAGGTTATCTTTTAGAAACCTATCTTTATTCACTGTTACAAGAAAATAACAACACTATAATATTTACTATTTTCACTGTCGTTGCGGTACATGTTACAGAAACTCCGTAGAAACTAAATCTTTTTGCTGCACATTTCGTGGAAAAATATTACAACAGTTCGCCGCTAGTTTGGTCTGCATTTACGCACCGTAAAATTGCCGGTACGATTACGTGGTGACTAAGTCACGTTTTTATGAAACAAAGTGTTCAAGGTAGTCGCTGATTTTTATTAAAATGAACGTTAATTACAAACTAAAACCCAATATGCGGGTTTCGAGAGATTATAAAATTAACGTGCAATATCTTGATTGCATTTTTACTTTATTCTCCTTAGCGAATACAAGAATAACGCAATGTATCAAAAATAGCCAATACAAAAACATGCTATAATTTCCTTTACTTATCTTATATAAATGCTACATTTATTTTGTTCATTTGTATGAAAATAAATTTCATTGTTTATACGAAAAGAGTTTCAATATTTCCACAAGTTTTGTATCATTCAGAATTGCCGCCTCTACACTGCGGCAGAATTCAGCGCTATAGATCTTAAAATTTCCTTACTTCTTCTGGTTCCCTGCTCATTTCCACATTCGGACTTACACGGATCGCAGGAACGGTAAAGAAGTCGACTGAGTTTCCCGCCAGAATGTGACGTCACTGAGCAGCTGCTGAATCTCTATGAGACTCTGTCCGAAGTTAATAGGATAACATGACATGCAAAGAAGTTTATAGACTTGACCACTAGGCCTACACATGTATATGTATTTCTACACAATAGTCTTCTGTGATCAAAGCGTAATCATTGAAACTTTTATATTCATATCCATCGATGCATTACTTTTATTATGATTTAGGGTGTGCAAAACCCACATTTTCCTTATAAAGTAAAATTCGTTACAACATTAATAGTGCTTCATTACATTGAAGAATATTCCAATATTATACATTGTGTGTATTTTATTCTACATAGCCTTCATATAATTTATATCGAGTATTCAACGTGCATAATGTAATGCAATAAAGTTACATCAACGCGATTTATGCCGCAAATATGGCTCATTGTGTTCCGAGAAGAACGAATGCAGACACTCAACCATCTTGACGCATTCCTAGCTATCCAATTTGTACGCGTAATGGCGAGAAAATAGTCTCTCATACCTCCTACAATTTCTTTTTTTCTTTCGGCATTCATAACACTTGCCAGAAAAAAAGTTTCCAACATTTATTTAAGTACTCTCAGCAATTGACAATTAATTCAGATAGAACTATAAATTACTGTTTAATTCACCATATTCATGCTGTGTTTATTTGGGTATAAACGAAGAATAAGAAAAAGAAAATTGATTTTTTGTAAACTTCTTTCTTAAACGATACATACACATATTTTTTATATCTTTAACAATGTTACGCTATTTACAAAAAATTATTTTTTATGCATTTCTGAAGTACGTTATAAAATGTACGTGTGTGGCACGGTAGACAACAGACACTATATTTTGAGAACGTTCTCTAAATTTAATTAATAACGTTACAACATGACCATTTAAAACTCAAAATTTCAATGTTAATGAAGCAAGAATGGTTACACCAAAAAGATGTAATTCGTGTATTGGAGGGCATAAATAAGAAAAAAATTCTGCTATCTGTAAAATTATTTTAATCTTTCTAATATAAATATACCATGCATTTTCGGTGACTTATTCAACATATATAATATATTTTTTGTTTAACTTTAGAAATTATTTCTGTACAAATCCTTTTAATAATAGAGTATAATTTCTATTTGGTTTATGCTGCTAATGATTGCCCTATCCTTATACATTTGAACGACATTAATAGCGAAGGTACACCATCTTCTTTGTTTCTCATGTTATCCTACTCATGTCAGAGCAAGCCTCATAGAGCCTTAGAAGCTGCACTGTGACGTCATGTTCTGGCGGGAAAAGCATATGTTATTCGACCTCTTTGTAACTCCTGTTCCTCGTTCACCCACAATTGTGCAACGCAGTAGGAAAGCATGAGGAGCACGGAAGGTTAAGAATTATGACGTCACTCCCGCCGCTATGTAAAAACATACATACATAGAGTAAAACAACTGATGCAAAACATAGTGAATATAGTACACAAATAGAATTTGACAAAGATGACCTAAGTAAACGAAAAGTAGCACATTTAATTTGTTCATTTATTACACGTGGAAAATGCATTATCTACTTCAAAAATAGCTACTTAAAAATTTATTTTCAACTTCTTAATGCAATACCTTTGAAGTGTATATAATGTGTGTGTACAAACTATATTGGACACGTAATAAGTAAAATATTTTATTTTCTATCAATATTATGGTATAGACATATTTATAATACTGAAACAGTAACAACTCATTTTATAACATATGTTCAGCTCAAGTTTTCTTGAAGAGGCGCTTTGGAAACATATACATATGTATAATATGTATATATGTAGTAAAAGGCATAGGTGAATAAGACGGTGAAATGTGCTCCCAAACCGATCGAAATTCTGAATGAGCCATTCGGTAGCTTATGAAAAAAAGAAAGATTTTTGTGAATTTTCAACTTTGTATCTCGACCGTGGGGGGCGGGGGGTGTAAAATGTACTGTCCACTCTCTCTCACCATTTTCTCGGAATTTAGTGCATAAAAAAAATCGAGAAAAATCAGAGCTATATCTAGCAATGGCGCGCATATTCTACATTTTTTTTCAGATTTTTACATACAAAATCCAATTGGTAAAAAAATAAAAACCGAAAACACAATCAGAAAAATCAGTGATGCCGCTTTTTCCGTAATGTAATATTACATTCAACATCTCTCTAATTTTTTTAATAATTTTTGCTCACCAGCAACAATGTCGGAAAAATGAAAATCCCGTTTTTTCGGCAGTTTTTGGGTGTCAGAACAACGTATAAGGTAAACTTTGATTCAATTTTTGTCACATAACTATTTCATGTAACGTTTAATGTTTTTGATTACATTGCACAGCCGTAATAGTACAAGAAAGCTAAATAAATGGAAGAAATCAATGTCAGAATGTATGCCTTATATTCTGAAAAATTGAAGATCAACCAAAAATCGTTGGTAGCGACACGCGAAAGGTGACAGTCTGTTTTGCTCAAGCAAACTTTTTTTTTGGGTCCGAATCCAAATTCAAAGTTGATTTTCTCGTAGACGGAGCATTTAAAAAAACATTATCATACGTTTTTTTCGACTTATTTTTACATGCAGATTCACCTCCTTTTCGGTTGTACCACCGGTTCGTGACCCCACCCCTGTATTTTATACCGGTGTGTCATTCGACCCGCAGAACGAATTTCAGCCACATCTGAAAAAGTTAGCGTTTCGGCGGATACAAAGAGATATTTATTACGGATTGCCTTCTCCTTGCAAATTCGTATTTGGGAGGAATAACTAATAACTGGAAATTAAGGAACTTTATTTGTATTATATTATGACTCGACTAATGTCAAGTCTTGAAAAAATTCTTATAGACACATCAATTGTTCCCCTCCACGGAAATCTTTAGTAAAAGGCGAAAGATTTATGCGTATTTTGAAGGGAAACCAGTGTAACTTCTACCGGTTTCCATTGGGTACCTATAGACTACATTATGTAATTTTAGTAGCGCGAAATATCGCCATCTGGCGGGAGTAATGCTAACTGTGAAAATATACCTATTCAGCGGTTAGGTGCAGTTAGGTGCCTCTCAAACTCAATCTACCATTGGCACAAATACAGTACACAGTTGTCCACATAATTCGGAGGGAAATGCAAGCCGTATTATATCAATACTTATGTGCACTAAGTAAACAATTAATTTCCTCTAAGACACATATGGCCTCAACGCCATACCTTTAATTTCGAAAAAGCCTTTGCTCAATTCTTAATACTCATTTTGACAAAGCAAGTGGACTAGTTCGCATTTCCAGTTGCATTATTATAGCAAAATTCGTACCTCTCCTCACCAAGAGATGTCGCCACTCGCAGCGTCAACGAAAAATCATAATTTTTTCATTATTCAACAAATTGAAAAGTAAGCCGTTTATCGCGCGGCAAGGAATGTCAGGAAGGGTCGTATGAAACAAATTACCAAAATAGAGGTACATATACCCGAAAAGACATCTGCATGATTCTTCGATTTCGGTACATTGAACGTCGTAATTGAAAGTCGTTCGAACGGTTATTTCACCGAAGCAAACGAAAATATTATTGGTCTCGGCCGTTGTAGGATCGAAGCGTTTATTTATAATGTAAGAGTTATGACGATTTGGGGGGAAAACGTCAGGTATCCGTTGCACATGCGAACGGCGTCAATTATAGATCTGTTACAGAATTTACATACTGCGCGGCGTCGGTCGGCACGTGCACAACGTGGATTGGTCGCCGATCATCAAATGTGCCTCTCACGCTCGAGATCAATTTTTGTTGGCAAAAATTTTCAAAAAGTGCGTACGACATAGCATTCATCGTATCGCGTTACGCCGTCGGCGAATGTTTACCCATTGGCGGCTTTACGACCTATCGATGTAACTCTACATCTTATGCTGGCGACAATTGTTCTCATCTTTCGGCGTTTCACCTGCCGCAATATCGATACGCGTCCGCGAAACTGAACAAATACATTTAGATTAACGTTATGCACATAGTAAATGTTTAACGACAACGTGAGTATTACTGATATACGTTCGTTATATTCTGATCGTAGGGGAAATATGATAATGTTTATGTAATAATAGCGTGCGCTGACAATATTGTTTTTGAGTTTGTTGTTCGATTTTGTTGAGACACCACTGTCGATGAATCGACGTGGCAAGGTAATTTCTGGGAAGGACGGGTCATATTCGATAATATTTATGCAGGGGCAAAGGAATTACATATGATATTGAATCTGAGTGAATGGACAATGTACCCTGATTTATGTAGAATTAACAATATGTTGCAGATGTGGAAAGTTATATTTCTCTATGCATTGTTATTGTGCACCACACTGCGGGCAGCTGATAAAAAATTGAATAAATATGTAACAACTTTAATCGACGCAAAATGGAAGGAGACTCCATTGGTTCTTGAGGCTGCTGAGTATCTCAGCGATGAAAATCCAAATTACTTCTGGAAGTTTATAGATGCTTATTGCGATCATGCCACTGATCTGGGCAATGGTAGGATTAATGTTGCAACATTAATATTATCTTTCCAAAAAATGACAATATCTGTATTTTGATTACATTTTACATTTATATTTTATAGGCACAGAGAGAGATTCTTATAATACTATTATTGAACTCGCTGGACAGTTTCTAACTCCAGCAGAAGTGGCGATCCTAAAATTAGGGTTATCCTTGCGCGTTTATTCTGCACGCGTTGAAATGTTCTCCCAAATGGGTGAGAACAAAAACATGTCTACACTGGACTGTTTGAATGTTGTAAATATAGGTGAACGTTACACGTGTTCTTTGGATGAAATAGATGAACTCATTGATGAGGTTTGTTTCTTTTTGCGAATCACATGTTAGTTTGTTAAAGTTTGGTAGTTTTTAAGTTATTTCATTTTAATACAGTTATAAAGGTAAAATATTTTGTTCTTGACAGGCTGTGTGGGTCAATGCAGATACTTACAATGTAGATCATCGATACCTAGGAACACCGGGATCTGAAAAAATTGTTATTCTGTATGGTCGAATAGGATCCCCTGGATTTGCAGACTTTCATAAAAAGTTGAAAACTGTAGCTGAGACTAAAGGGATTACATACATCCTACGCCATTATGTAAAAGTATGCTGTGTTTAAGTAAATCTACTTTGTCATTCTTTTTACATACTTGTTGGAATATAAAAATTAGGATAATTTAACTTATTTAGGATTAAGCGATATAACAAAATTGATTAAATTTATATATCACTTTTTATTTACTTTAAGAACAGGCCAGATAAGCGTCTGCGATTGTCAGGGTATGGAGTGGAACTGCAAATGAAATCTACAGAATACAAGGCTACGGACGATTCCGATATAAAAGACAATTCGAGGAAAGGATCAGAGACAGCCAATGATGGCATCGAAGAAATCGAAGGAATTAACTTCGTGACTTTAAAGTAAGGTGGTTATTGTCTAAGATACTTGTTAAACGTACGTTTAAAGCTTCATTCATGATATTGACTAACTACACCATTTTCAGGAGTTTGTATGCTGATAAACATGAGGAATTAGATAAATTACAGAATCATTTATTGGATACCAGTCACGAAATCAGTGCATTGAAAGTATGGCAGTTCCAGGAACTGAGTCATCAAGCAGCAGAGAGAATAATGAATTCTCCATCAGATGAAGCCATCAAAGTTCTCACTGATATTTCTCAAAATTTCCCCATGCAGGTGAAGTTTACGTGATTTATCATGTCAACGTATTTTTCCTAATTTTGATATTTTACTAGAATAACTTACGAAATTATTATCATTGTAGGCGAAATCACTTATACGCACAAAGGTAAACAATGAGATGAAAAAGGAAATGAAACTGAATCAAGAAATATTCTCGGCAAGCTTAAACATTCAACCGACAGACACAGCTCTTTTTATGAATGGCTTGTTCTTTGATTTGGAAGCAATCGATGTTCTGACGTTGTTAGAGTCTTTAAGAAGCGAGTTGCGAGTAATGGAATCTTTCCATAAAATAGGTAAGAATAATGAACAGTCTTTGCTTCAGCTTAACGTGTAATACGTCTAAGCATTTATGCAGTATTATTGTTATTGTTTCAGGTTTTAATAATCGGAAGATGAATAAACTGTTAGCCCTTGACCTGTCGGGCAGTACTGACAGTCAAGATTTTGGAATGGATATAAGAGACTCGGCAATAAATTGGATAAATGACATCGAGCACGACTCGCGTTACAGTAAATGGTCTCGATCCTTGACCGAATTATTACGCCCAACGTTTCCCGGCATGCTGCGAAACATTCGGCGAAATCTGTTCAATTTGGTTAGTGTTCACCTTCAATCGCAATGTAACTCTCAATCGTTTCCCGAATACTGCCTACATTTAACATAGCTCCAAAGCAAGGCAATCTAACGATGACTTACATTTTAACATAACGTTCTTACTTGACACTGTCGGCCGATAACCACATACGATTCTTATTTTCATCAGGTGCTAATTATTGATCCGTTAAGTGAAGATACTGTGCCTTTAATCGTTCTAGCAGAATCGCTCTATTCACACTCTGCACCATTGCGGGTAGGATTTGTATTTGTGACCAATTACGATACTTCTGTAACTGGTCTCACCGATGCTAGCGTTGCGGTTAACAATGCCTATCATTATTTTTCCGTAATAAGAGGTCCAAAAGTCGCACTCGCGTTCTTGTCCGAGGTAAGTGACGAACGAATGATAAACATTAGAAAGTTGTCACATCTGTTTGAGAGGCTTACAATTTCTGAATATCTCTTTCGTGCAGTTAACAAATTACGTTAGCTCAAGCGGGGCTGATGTAAGTGCTGTAAAGGATGCGATTAGGGCTACCGATCCCTCGGCAAATATCAATTATATTCTTGGCGAGGAATCCGAATACGACGTTGGCAGGCACTTGGCGAGTGACTTCGTGAAGCGTTCGGGATTCAAAAAGTTTCCTCAGGCATTGTTGAACGGCGTGCCCTTGTCGCCGAATCAGGTCACTTCCGACTCATTGGAAGAAGCTGTGTTATCCACCATTATATCGCAAACTCCAACGCTGCAGAAGGCAGTTTATCGGGGGGAATTAACAGAGAACGAGGATGTCGTCGATTTTATTATGAGCCAACCTAACATTATGCCACGGTAAAAACTCGCATAACTATTTTTCCAGTAATTCATATTTACATTATTTATATTAATATTAAATTTTTATATTAAAAATTGATTCCCCTTGCTACAGATTGAATGAGCGTGTATTGAAAGTTGATAAGCACGCATTGCTGAACTTAATCGGTAACATTCCCGAAGACGAAGACTACACTAAGTGGAATCATCAAGATCTGTCGAGCTGGATAATGGAGAAGATGAAGTATTTGTATTTTCATCGTCGCAGCACGATACGTCATTCGTACACGTTCTGGATTGTTGCCGATTTGAACACGCGCGCTGGGCGACAATTGTTCAGCGAAGCAATCGAATACATAGTACGCAGTTAGATATATGTTAACGTTATACATTGGTAATAAGTTCAGGGTAGCAGTTGAAATTATTTGTATTTACATAGGGATCCAATACCGACATTAAAGTCACGTTAGTGGCCAATGGCGAGAAAGAAGTAGAAGCAGCGATTGATCTGAACAGAATAGTTCTGGCTGCATTGAATGTGTTGCCAGTACAAAAAGCTTTGCCATTTATCCGTAAGCTTATGAAGGAGGATTCAGTATCGTCGCTGATCGAAGGAACATACGATTTTGAGGTACCTACGAATCTATTCATGTTTGAACTGTGAACAGTCCTAGGAAAGTACCGGATATTCATGTTTACACGTTGACACAGGAGGAATCAGTGAAGGAACAGATGAAAGAGGAGACTAAGATGCTGGACGTGTACAAGTTTTATGTAAAAAATGTCCTGGGCATTAATCCTGGATCAAGAGCAATCTTATGCAACGGTCGCATAATCGGTCCCTTAGATGAGGGAGAAGAGTTTACCAACGATGACTTTTCGCTTCTGGAAAGATTCAGTCAGAGTACATACGGCAATAAGTTGTTCACAAGCATGCAGACTTTATTATTGGAAGACGATGACGATGATTATGGTGATGACCATTTCATGTAACTTGCTTTTATCATCATTTTTATTGACTCACGCTGAATAATGTGTTTCTAATGGTTGATGCAGAAAATAGCGAGTTGACTGATAATATGATCATGAAGATCACTTCATTGTTGGTTCCACGTCCACAGACTAGAAGGCGATTCGATGTTCCTTTCCAAGGGGACGAGCACAGGTGATCCCTACGTTCTTAACCTCAATGTGTTCCAAGATCTGTTGAAGTACAAATCTCTATTTAATCACGTATTACAGTGTTATAAAAATTCCGGCCGCCAATCCGAACGGTGTGGCCTTCAACTTGATCGCCATTGTTGATCCTGTTTCACGAGGTGCACAAAAATTGGGTCCAATACTGAAAACCTTACAGCAGTCGCTTAACTGTAACATCAAAGTGTTCCTGAACTGTTTGGATAAGAACAGTGACATGCCGTTGAAGAGGTACTGTTAACCTTCATCCCATATATGATGAATTTGAAGTAATGAATTACGTTCATTTCAGCTTCTATCGCTTTGTACTCGAACCTGAGCTACAATTCACCCCGGATGGCGACATAAATGGCGCCATAGCGAAGTTCACGAAGCTTCCCACGTCCTCACTGTTAACACAGTACATTCATGCTCCTGAAAATTGGCTGGTGGAGGTAGTACGCAGTGTATACGATTTGGATAACATCAAACTCGACAATGTCGCAATCGGTGTTCACAGGTAGGAATGACACAGTTGATATATGGACCGTTTATTTTGAAAGTCGTGTAAGCCTTTATTTAAAAAAAAAATGGGATATATCATTTATGATTAACGTGGTGTAGACGGTTTTTTTACGTGATATTTAATTTTTTTTTTAAAGGATACTACTTTTAAAATAAACGGTTCATATGTATATTAATTTAATTTTATTTATTTTCTGCATCCGACACAAGTGTTCTTTTTTTCACAGCGAATTTGAACTGGAGCATCTGCTCCTTGAAGGTCACTGCTTTGAAGCTGTGATGGGAAATCCTCCGAGAGGATTGCAGATAACGCTGGGGACTGAAACACGACCGGTGATGGTGGACACCATAGTGATGGCAAACTTGGGCTACTTCCAGCTGAAAGCGAATCCTGGCGAGTGGATACTAAGACTGCGACAGGGACGTTCCGCTGAAATTTACGACATTACCACCGTCGACGGCCAAAATGTCATTCAAAACGATAACGACGTCAAAGTTCTGATTGGATCGCTGAGGAGCCACGTCCTGAAAGTGAAGGTTTCGAAGAAGCCGGACAAAGTCGGGATGGACCTGTTGTCCGACGATGACAAACAGTCAGGACTCTGGAACTCCATATCCAGGTAAGACTAAACTTAAGCATTATTGTGTTATTAACACTTAACCGGCCTTTGTTCTGTCAGTGTAAATTGACGGAATCCAGTCGAGATTGGCCTGAATTTCCTTGTTTCTTCCCAAGCCTTTTTCAGTAACAATGCTGGTGACGGTGAAGAGACATGTACGAATTCCGCTTCTAACGTTAAGGGTGATGGGCTCCATTGTTAGACTATACTGAGTGTACTTGTTTAGGTAATAGCAGTTAGTACCTTATGTAGAAGAATAGCATGATTGTCTGCGAGTTCAGGCTATGCGTAAGTATTCAGCAATGAAGCACAACAGGCCGGTTAAGTGTTAACTTACGGATTTGTGTCAGTTTCCAGTCTATCGGTCAGAAATGATATAATATTTGATAACAGTAGGCTGGCACCGAGGCTGTCTTTAACTTTTGTTTGTTCTCTCTTTTTTTAGCTTTTCCAAATTTTGGTAAGGTTTCCATTACTAACTAGATAAGTACTCATCTTAACTATCGTCGTTACATACGATACCCGTCGAACATATAACATGCCGTCGTTGTTTCACAACATCATTGTTAACCCGCATACGTAGTGCTCCCGCTTCTTATTCTCTGTGTATCCATTATGTACAGTCTGATACAGACACGCTGCTATCACAAAAAAAAAATGCGTCTGCTAACGTAACCGTCCCACTCGCTATTTGAAATTAGGACATTTACTGCCACGGACGAAAATGAGGAGCAAGAGGAGAAGTTGAACATCTTCTCCCTAGCCTCGGGACATCTTTATGAGAGATTCCTGAAGATTATGATGCTCAGCGTTATCAAGCACACAAAGTCACCAGTCAAGTTTTGGTTCCTCAAGAATTATCTTTCGCCAACGGTGAAAGTGAGTGAATGTTTTGAAACTGAGGTTATGGGAAGTAGGTGCAGCGTAACAACACCTTTTGCATCCTTAGGACTTCTTACCACACATGGCGGAGGAATACGGTTTTGAATATGAACTGGTACAGTACAAGTGGCCACGATGGCTGCATCAACAGACAGAGAAGCAACGAACCATATGGGGTTACAAGATATTGTTCCTGGATGTACTTTTCCCCTTGAACGTGAAGAAAATCATATTTGTTGATGCTGATCAGGTGTGGAATCTTTCCTCATACGATTTCAAGTGATCTGTGATGAGTCCACTGAATTCAGACAAATAATTTCCTATACATCAATTAGGTTGTAAGGGCAGATCTAAAGGAATTGGCAACTATGGACTTGGGCGGTGCACCATATGCGTATACACCATTCTGCGACAGCAGAACAGAAATGGATGGTTTTAGATTCTGGAAGCAAGGATACTGGAGGAATCATTTGCAGGGTCGTTCTTATCACATCAGCGCGCTTTACGTGGTTGATCTGAAGCGATTCCGACGAGTTGCAGCTGGAGACCGACTGAGAGGACAGTATCAGGCCTTGAGTCAAGATCCAAACAGTTTGGCAAATCTTGATCAAGTACGTTGAAGTTTCAAATAATCAAAAAGATTGTGTCCCAAGCCATTTATGGCGTCAGTCTTAAATTAAATAGTGATATAAGTGCGTAGTATGAACAGTGCACATTTTTTTGCGCAGGATCTCCCTAACAACATGATTCATCAAGTTGCCATAAAGACGTTGCCGCAGGAATGGTTGTGGTGCGAAACTTGGTGCGACGATGCATCGAAGAAGTATGCCAAAACAATAGACTTGGTAAGTGCAAACTGTTACATGTAAGAAACGCGAGGGCTGGTAACAGCGTGAAGCTAACCTTTGAGAAGTGAACGGTAGACGTAGTTCAAGCGTAAAGTAAGGAAAGTAAACTCTTCTTCTAAACTTCTCCTATTACAGTGTAACAATCCCATGACGAAGGAAGCTAAGCTACAAGCCGCAATGCGTATTCTTCCCGAGTGGGTTGGATACGACGAGGAAATCAAGTCGCTCCAACAAAAAATAGAAAATGACAGTAGGCAAATTGAGAAGGAGGAGCACGGTAAGCAAACAGCCTTATTAACTTACAGACATAATTTAAGTCCAAGGTAAAGTTTCACGTGCGTCGACTAACGAGACGTGCCGTTAAATTTCAGAGGTGAAGGAAGACTCTTCGAAGCACGAAGAGCTTTGAGGAAAACGAACGGAAAGCAGGAAAAGGGGAACACGGTAACGCAGAAAACGTAACGAAAAAAAAAACTCTCCGAAATAACAATTAACACTTTATCTACCGGCCCATTTAATTGGCACTTCGGCTCTCGTTTTTCTATCTTAAGGTCTCTAAGCTTTACCGGCACGTCGATTCTGAACGGTAGATAAAGTGTTAAACCATAATTACACAGTAGACGGGTGACACAACCTTAGTAGTGACTTTGTCATCGCTCAATGGACAATGATGTACGGCGTCGTTTTTAATACGACGCCAAGAGTGAAACACCGTTGTACACACCCAAACAGGGAACACACACACACACACATAGGCATATACACGTTAACACTGTATCCTTCACCGTTAACGTTCGAACAACGATCCACTGCTACACCCAAAGTTTGATGATAGAGAAAAACGAAAGAGAGCGAGAGGGAGAAGAAAAAGAAAGAGTCGAACCTTCCATTACGCAATTGTTGACTTACGTAACGGGCGACGTTCCAGTTTCCGGATTCAAGAGTCGGGTCGTCGAACGGGAGGGAGATTCGTTGTGAAATTGTCAGGCTCGCAGGAGAGAAGAAAAGCTCGGTGGACCGTTCGACGAATCACGTCCGCGGATTCTAATCCCGCCGATGATCCCTAACGAGACGTCTATGTTGCCCACCGGGCGCGCCAGTATTCCTAGGGAATTGGGAACGCACTGTTCCGTCGTTACCGTTGTCGTTGTCGTCATCGTCTACGTCTACGTCTACGTGACGACTGTGATTTTATATTGTCTACATCCGTAGCTCTAAGTAATAAACTTGTAACATTTGTACACGCGACGTTTCTCTGTTTCTCTCGCCAACTCCCAATTCCGCCAGGAGGACGATGGACATGGTGGACGCTGAGGAAGTAAGGTCTGAGACGAGGTAAGGGACCTTTGAAACCGGAGGAAGATTTAATCTCATCGCTTGTCAAACGAGTCATTTGCGAAAATGGAATTGTCAGATTATCATAGGTGATTAGACATAATTTGCGCATCGCGAGTGCTGCGAAGTTTGATGTTCGAAAACGTCACCTGGGCCTTTCCGAAATGCAGTCTGCAATCTCGATGTCTTCAATGGTGGGATCAGATAGGGACGGTACGTCGCATTTTCGGGAAAGAAATCTGATTATCGGCTACGTTGCGCAACATCGAGTCGATCTTAATTCCGTTCCGGCATTAACCTTCGCCGTATATGGAAAAAGTCATGCATATTGCTATCTCGAGGCGACATGCACAGATAGCGATTACTGGCTGAGATTCTTTCGAATCCTGGCTTATCGATTCTAGCCAAGTGCCATCGCTGTTTGACAACAATCTGTTGTAACAATAATTATTGTTCGATCATGACGAAGAAGATTTTTTGACAGATGTTTATAAAATTGAATTATAGTTTTGATATAGTAATCATTATTAATTATGATCACTTGTAGTAGTAATTATTATTAGCAGTGAAGAACATTTTTTAACCGCTACTTGTGAAGTTGTATTATAATTTTCATATATGGATCGTTTATTTTAAAATTGCCGGAAAGTCGATTTAGAAAAAAAATGGAATATTACATTAAAAGTTTCCGCTAAATTAGTCATCAATGATGTGATGACATTTTTTTTAAATGGACGTACACTACTTTCAAAATACGCGATCGATATTATTATTAATAATAATGAGCAATATATTAAAATTATAATTCAGTTTTACTAATAGTGGCTAAAAAATGTTCTTCATTATTACTAACAATAATTTGATTACTCAACAGTAATCATTATTATAAGTGATTATATAAATATAACAACAATATAATAACAAAATATCATAACAAAATTACTATTTATTTAATAATTATATATATAACATATAATGTTGTATACGTTATATGTATAAATTAATGATCAATCAGATTTTACATACGTTACTAGTAAAGATTATCAAGTAGCAAAAATACATACTTAAATTACATTAATAGTCAAATACCTAATACGATTACTCTTAATATATTACTACATGATCACATAACACCACTTTATTATTTATTTATTAATCTATATATGTATATAACATACAATACTGCATACGTTACATATATAGTTTAATAATCAATCAGATTTTATATAAATTATTAATAACGATTATCAAGTACCAAAAATACCTACTTAAATGACATTTTCACTTTATAATACTAATAACAAAATTCTAATACGACTACTATTAATACATGATTAGCATCAGTTTACTATATAAACACATCAAACTACCGTCCATAAAAGAAAAATGCCGAGTATCCGTATCCGCGAATCCAGGATAACGGCATTCGAAGCGATCTCCGCGTATCGATCTCGATCGTTAATAGCCCACTCGCGGTATCGGAGATCGGAAGAACGCCGAAACCGGCTCAGATTCGGTCGACGCCTCGGCGTCCTTGTTATCGAAAATCTGCCGTCGGCGCCGCTATCTGGATCGATCGGGGTCGGCGTCGCGCGCTGTCAATCACCCTGGGCCGAACGATATTTTTGTAAACAATCCGGCGCACACAACAGCAATGACATCTTCCGTTCGTCGGGTGGACACGGCGTATAATGCACGCCTCATCCTCGGCATTTACTCGTCCGCGCTTGTTCGGCGCCGATCGTTTGTTCGCCGACTTGGCTTGCCGCAAATTGCTCGCAGTCGCTCGTCAGGCTTCACTCTCGGCGACCGACACTTGGTTTACGGGGCTCACTTTACATCCTCGGCTTACGAAGTCCGCCATCGACTCTTCAGCCAGTCGACAGATCGCGTCTTGTCCCGACTTTAGCGAGTAGTCGGCGTAGACTGGCCGGAAATTCGAGACTGACGGAAAGATGGACTATGTGGGAAAGAAGACTGATCATGGGAATGATGTTCAGGACACTTGTAACGGGTGAGTTACCGTGTTTATCCGTGTAACGAAGCACTGTCCGCTCGACAGAGAAAGCGTGCGGTAGAGTATCTTATGTATGGTGTATGTGTGTTAGGCGTACAAGTTCGGTGCCGTTTTATCGTATGTTCGATGTTTGTTTTGATGCGGTTCCTTTGGGAGAACGGAAGTTCGTGTTACATCAAGTTGTTCTGCGAGTTATTGCTGTGATTTGTAAAAATCTTTGGACAGCAGTTGGTCCGTTTCCCTGTCCCTTTTTGGGCGTTCTTATTATAAAAATAGTATATAAAAATACTCGTATATAAAAATTTGGGATCACTTTTTGCAGGTTTTATGCGTGACAGTGTTTTCGCTCAACGTAGAATAAATCATTTTCTAAGCTTCAGCAGCATTTTTTCTCAACTCGAATACGAGAAGAATATAGTGTCTCGTGTGCTTTTTCTGGAATGCCATGGTGCAAAGAATTATTTAGGGGTAAGGGGGCAAGATTGCATTATATTCTCAGTAAGGTGAGGGTAATATTTTAAGACATGAAAGTAAGGAAGTGAATTTTTATTTAAGACGTAATTACAGCTGATTATATGCAAGAGAACCGAATTTACTTGTACACCTAATATGGATCATTTATTTTGAAAGTGGTGTAAGTCCATATTTAAAAAAAAAAGCGATCATACAATTTCTGATTAACGTGGTGGAAATGGTTTATGTATCTAATATTTATAATAATAATAATTTATTAACGGCATAAGCGCCTTTGACAACAAATAAAAATACATTAACATCAGTTCGATAATATGGTACTGAAATGGTTAAACATGCCAGAAATAAGTGTTAGTCAGCGTACAATCTATAAAGCTGACTAATTAACTTATTTTCATATTTTATTATGAACACTTAATTTTTTTTTAAATTGAACTTGCACCACTTTCAAAATAAACGGTCCACACATTGGAAGAAAATTAGGCGGCCGCAGGGTGACGTAGATCCGGTAAGGGTGGATATTCCGAAAATTTGAAAAAAAATCTCTGCAAGAGGAGGATGGGAGTGCCTTCGGATGCGAAACGTGACAGGTGGAGATTAATTCGTGCGCAATGTTTATGCACGAGCGGATTTGACAGCGGAGAGTATATCGCGCGGATTGACGATAATCGTCGCCGAGTGACGGAGGGTCACGGATTTTAGTGCTCTTTCCGCGAACGCCCGTTTGCGGTCGTACCGAGGTGGTAGGAGATAATTGAAACTGTCGAACGGGCAGGCACCAGAAACGCGCGGAATGCGCAAAATTCTGTCTCGCGTCCGTTTTAAAACGCGCAGCCCGACTTTTGATGTTACGGCGTCACGATGATCTCTCGCCTCCTCGGCCCACCTCGCCATTATATCGTAACAACAATAGGCGCATTGGCGGTAATCCGAGGTCGTCCCCGCGTAGGATTTGAAGATGCACTTTGAATATGAACCAGCCGCGGAACGATTTCGATTGCGAAATCGGAACGGCGGATCGACGGCGACGCAGTATAGATCGGAGTCGGGACGGTCGAAATATCTGTCGCTGGGTTGACAATGATTTTTCTCTAGTGTGTATGTCATTTTATTGTTCCCATTTGGGTTACAATTTTTTAACATCTTTCTCGCCTCTTATTTCTAGCTCTTGTTCTTACTTTTACGCCTTATAAACTAACTTAACCTACTCCGTTATTCAAAAGATTTTTCTCTAGTATCGTATTGTATTTGGTTAATTACGCAGTAAGATCGGAGTCGGGACGGTCGAAATATCTGTCGCTGGATTGACAATGATTTTATCTCTAGTATGTATGTCATTTTATTGTTCCCATTTGGGTTACAATTTTTTAACATCTTCCTCGCCTCTTATTTCTAGCTCTTGTTCTTACTTTTACGCCTTATAAACTAACTTAACCTACTCCGTTATTCAAAAGATTTTTCTGTGGTATCGTATTGTATTTGGTTATTACGCAGTAAGATCGGAGTCGGGACGGTCGAAATATCTGTCGCTGGATTGACAATGATTTTTCTCTAGTGTGTTATGTCATTTTATTGTTCCCATTTGGGTTACAATTTTTTAACATCTCTATCGCCTCTTATTTCTAGCTCTTGTTCTTACTTTTACACCTTATAAACTAACTTAACCTACTCCGTTATTCAAAAGATTTTTCTGTGGTATTGTATTGTATTTGTTTATTAAGGTTTTCCTTAAGGGTTCACGTTTACATTTCTTTCTGTCCTCTTCACCTCTTTCCGCCTTCTTCACTGCACTTAAGCTATTTATTCTAACTTATTCTATTTTACTTATTCTACTTATTCTACCCCTCTCCTCCTTTTTTCTCCGGTGAAAGTATATTTCTTGAAATATTGTAGGTGGATAGGTGTTTCGAATTTTGGAGGTTTGGATACGTTGAGTTATGTCGTTCTGGCGAATTAAATGAACATTGAATCATTGGTTGTTGTAGCGTTAAAATTGTAACATTGCTTCTAAAAATATTTAAAATGGTTAATTGTTTTCCATTCTGGAAGTTTAGATAGGTTAACTTATGTAATTTCAGCAAATTAAATGAAAATGAGTTGGACTTGTTGATAGTTCCAGTGGTAATAATGTAATAATGTTTCTTGAACTGTTGTAAATGATTAATTGGTTTCCATTCTGTAGATTTAATACCTTTACTTGCTCTATTCCGGCAAGTTAAATCATAATGAGTTGGAGTCGTTGATAATTCTAGTAATAATACTGTAACATTGTTTCTTGAAATACTTCAAATGATTAATATTGTTTTCCATTCTGTGAGTTTGGATTCGTTAACTTTGTGCGAAGTTAAATGAAAATGAGTATTGTAACTCTAGTGTTAATGCGTGCATCAAATCACGATCAACTTTTGCATTAGGTTACACCAAAACCAAAAACATGAAAAAATCAGGGATACTTTATTAGAAATCTATAATTTCAGAAAAAAGCGGCATCCGTGATTTGATATTTCTTCAGTATTAAATCGACCTTTTTCTGATTGTTCTTTTGCACTAGTTGAATTTTTGTTGAAAGAATCTGAAATGTCTGCACAATTGCCAGGTGTACATTTGATTTTGTTGACATTTTTCTCTTCACCACGTTCCGAGAAAATGATAAAAGAACCGAGTATTTTATTTTATCCTTTCCACCCCCACAGTCGAAATACAAACTTGAAACTTCACATAAATGTTTCCCGTTTTATAAGCTATCGAATGGCTCAATCAAAATGTAATTTGACTTAATTACTTTTGACCATCTTATTCGGCTATACCCTGCGTACATCTTCCGCAGAACTATGGAAACTTTGTCGAAGACGTCAGGACACTTTTTTTAATTTTTCCATCCGACAGCGAACAAAAGCGCGTGACCCCCTTTCGTTTATCTAAAAACTTTACCTAAGGATTCCTTATCGAAAGAGGAAGATTTGCTCAACGTAACTGTCTATTGATCCTCACACAGCATTATCGTGATATCATTCGACTGTTATTAGACCGAATCGTACCGTGACGAGTTTATTCTGCTCAATGTGTGCGAACAATATATCAGATACAAGTTGACACGATTTTAGGAAAGTTAGTAGAGTTCTAAACAATAACAGTTGACCGGTCTGCTCCAAGTGGCCAATTAACGGCCTCATTACTTGATTGATTTGACTGAACGTCAATTACTGACACAATGGCATCGTTAGAGATAGCAGTCTCGAACGGAGTACTGGAAATTAGATCTAAGCGCGTTTAGAGGTACGATCGGCGAAACGTTTGATTCCTTCCCCGTTTCACGATCCGACCGTCGATTCAGAACGATATGACCGTCGGTCGGATAAGAAGTGCCGAGACTGGCACGTTATCGCCGACCAGTAAGGTTGCGAAGATAAAACAGCTGTAATCCGCCGTTTCAAATATCATAACTATCCGCGTAACGTTGTAATAACTCATTTGTATCACGGACCGGGCCGTAACTCACTCATTGACGTTAGAAAGTCGGCAAAATATGCAAGGAGCTCACTGTAGAACGTATCGGATCTTGCCGGAGTTCTGCTTCTGATACGTTTACGTAATCGCGAGATTTTTGCGCGGATCTTATTTAGAGAATAACGTCACGTTCCTTCCGCGATTCTCGACTCTTCCTATTTAAACACGTTCGCGGACGGTAAAAGTTTCGGCGAGGTACAAGACTTGACAGTCGTTTTACTCTTAAATTGGTTGTGATATCCGAAATTCGATTAAACACAGTTTATAAGGGTTGTCAGATTATCGTATTTTAATTGTTATATACAGTGAATGCTATAGCATCTTAACTATAGCAAAACTTAAGGTTATATAAAATTAAATTCAAAATAATTCACTTTATGATTCGAATGCTGTAGCATCTTAAGTATAGCAAAACTTAAGGTTATATAAAATTAAATTCAAAATAATTCACTTTATGATTTGAATGCTATAGCATCTTAACTATAGCAAAACTTAAGGTTATATAACATTAAATTCAAAATAATTCACTTTATGATTTGAATGCTATAGCATCTTAAGTATAGCAAAACTTAAGGTTATATAAAATTAAATGCAAAATAATTCACTTTATGATTTGAATGCTATAGCATCTTAACTATAGCAAAACTTAAGGTTATATAAAATTAAATGCAAATTGATTCACTTTATGATTCGAATGCTATAGCATCTTAAGTATAGCAAAACTTAAGGTTATATAAAATTAAATTCAAAATAATTCACTTTATGATTCGAATGCTATAGCATCTTAACTATAGCAAAACTTAAGGTTATATAAAATTAAATTCAAAATGATTCACTTTATGATTTGAATGCTATAGCATCTTAACTATAGCAAAACTTAAGGTTATATAAAATTAAATGCAAAATAATTCACTTTATGATTTGAATGCTATAGCATCTTAACTATAGCAAAACTTAAGGTTATATAAAATTAAATGCAAATTGATTCACTTTATGATTCGAATGCTATAGCATCTTAAGTATAGCAAAACTTAAGGTTATATAAAATTAAATTCAAAATAATTCACTTTATGATTCGAATGCTATAGCATCTTAACTATAGCAAAACTTAAGGTTATATAAAATTAAATTCAAAATAATTCACTTTATGATTTGAATGCTATAGCATCTTAACTATAGCAAAACTTAAGGTTATATAAAATTAAATGCAAAATAATTCACTTTATGATTTGAATGCTATAGCATCTTAACTATAGCAAAACTTAAGGTTATATAACATTAAATTCAAAATAATTCACTTTATGATTTGAATGCTATAGCATCTTAAGTATAGCAAAACTTAAGGTTATATAAAATTAAATTCAAAATAATTCACTTTATGATTCGAATGCTATAGCATCTTAAGTATAGCAAAACTTAAGGTTATATAAAATTAAATTCAAAATGATTCACTTTATGATTTGAATGCTATAGCATCTTAACTATAGCAAAACTTAAGGTTATATAAAATTAAATTCAAAATAATTCACTTTATGATTTGAATGCTATAGCATCTTAACTATAGCAAAACTTAAGGTTATATAAAATTAAATTCAAAATGATTCACTTTATGATTTGAATGCTATAGCATCTTAAGTATAGCAAAACTTAAGGTTATATAAAATTAAATTCAAAATAATTCACTTTATGATTTGAATGCTATAGCATCTTAACTACAGCAAAACTTAAGGTTATATAAAATTAAATTCAAAATGATTCACTTTATGATTTGAATGCTATAGCATCTTAAGTATAGCAAAACTTAAGGTTATATAAAATTAAATTCAAAATAATTCACTTTATGATTTGAATGCTATAGCATTCATGTCATTCTGCATTATCGTGAAAATGAATGCTATAGCATTCACGTCCGCGAACGTGTTAACTGTACAGGCACGGGTTTTATGTGTAGAGGAAAGTGGCGCGAAGAGAGTACACGTGCACGGAGTGCGAGGAAACATGCATCGTGATGATAATAAAAAATCGTGGGAGAAGCTGAATTCAGGTGACTGACATCGATCGGCGGAATGAGTCATTGGCGATCGATCGATGATCCCGCTTGCGAGTTCAGTTTTGAATTTCATTTGGCTGCAGCTTTGAATTTCGTTTAGCTGTAGGTTTGGATTGCGTTCAATTGCAGGTTTGAATTTCGTTCGACTGCAGACGTGAATTTTATTCGATTGTCCATTTGAATTTTGTTCGATTGTAAATTAGAATTTAGTTCGATTGTAAATTAGAATTTAGTTCGACTTCAGCTTTGAATTTAGTTCGATCGCATATGTGAATTTCATTTGATTGCAGCTTTGTATCTTGTTCGATTGCAGCTTCGCATCATCTTCGTTTGCAGCTTTGAATTTCGTTCGATTGCAGATTTGCATTGCGTTTGATTGCAGATGTGAATTTTGTTCGATTGCAAATTTGAATTGAATTCCATTGCAGCTTTGAATTTCGTTCAATTGCAGATTCGCATTGCGTTTAATTGCACATTTTAATTTCGTCGGCTTGCACCTTTGAATTTCGTTCGATTGCAACTTTGAAATTCGTTCGACTGCAGAAAGATCACTTCCATTCCATCTGCTCAGCACATGTTAAACGCTCCTCATCTTGTACACAAGTGCCGAGGAGAATAGAAAACTCACGATTGACAGGCAGCCACTGAAATATGTGACAGATTGCTAACGAGAATTCCCCCGACGATAAACTCGAGCGCGGACAGAGAAATTAGCGGCGAAACGTTGAAAAGTATTGCGACACGCTTGTCGGCGTCAGGACTGGAATATTGCGGCCGACTTGAACAACGATCCTAAGAATAAGCCTTCTAAGAGCAAACCTTGTAAGAGTAACTCAAAGGGAAAGTGAAAGACATCAAAAGAAAAATATCTGCTCCGATCGTCTAAAATACACCACCCGATTCCAAAGCGAACAAAAACAGACAAAGTCATAACAAAAAACCGCGTAACGAAGAGAAGCCGGGAAAGCAAAATCGTCGGAAAAGGACGACGATGAAGGCGCAGGCTCGCACATCCTCTCCAGATCTCATGAGAAGAAAGTGCATAGCGGGTCAGAGTGTAGCGGAGAGAGGAGGCGACGAGGAGGGAAGAGAAGGAAAGATATCGGGGCTCTCCTGGTAGGGGTAAATGCTCGAAAAGGGATAGACGCACTTGCATCTAGGTGGGGAAGATTCCGACAGTGGGAGTCGAGAAGAGAGACAGAGTGTTTGTGTGAGAGAGAGAGACAGACGGCGGAGCTCTTCGATAACTGGACGAGGAAGTGCAATAGACAGGAGGATGGTTAGAGAGTGAGAGAGAGAGAGAGAGAGAGAGAGAGAGAGAGAGAGAGAGAGAGAGAGAGAGAGAGAGAGAGAGAGAGAGAGAGAGAGTAAGAGACCGACATCGCGAGAGAGAGAGAGAGAGAGAGAGAGAGAACGATTGTGAGAGAGTGAGAGAGGCAGAGAGACAGAGACGATAAACAGAGAGACAGAGAGACAGGGAAAGAGAGAGGGAACGAGTAAAAGAGAACGAGTAAGCGAGAGAGAGAGAGAGAGAGAGAGAGAGAGAGAGAGTGAGAGAGAGAGAAAAGGCGAAGAAGAGCAGGAGGGAAGATTCGTTTTTCGTTCCACGTCCAGAGTTAAGCTATCTGTTCAAACAAACTGGTCAGATCGTCTGGCGGCATGCAGCGGCGGCGGGCTTTTGTTATTTATTTGAGGAGTGACGCTCGCAGTCTATCCACGTCTCTCCGGCCGTCCGGAGACGACACGGCCACCGACGATTGAACAATTCTTCACTCCCGCCTTTTATTTTTCCCCTGTAACTCGCGGCACACAATTTGCCCGTTCACGCCTTCGCGAACATTCCGTTTACGATTATTCGCGTTCGATTCGCGACCGACCGATCGAGTTCGAGTGCGGAGCTTGATTTCGTTGAATCGCTGACGGGAGGAAGCGCGTTCCAGTGCGTCCAAGAGGACTGGAGAAGAAGCTGGAGACCATCATGGACGACGAGAAGATCAAGCTGTGAGTTTGAGGCTTTGATAGAGTCGGGCAGAACGTTCGGGATTAGGTTCGTGAGAGTAGAGTGCGGAGGATCGGAAAGTGTTCCAAGGTCAGCTCTTCCTGTCCTGCTCTCTCCAGCAGGGCTTGCCAGGCATGGCTCGATGCTGGCTGCTGATTATTGCTGGTTACTGTCGGTTACTGTTGGTTACTGCTGATTATTGCTGCTCGCTGCTACTTGCCGTTGGCTGAGGATCGGCTCGATCTACCGTGTACCGTTAGCCAGTTGCCGACCGTTTTGCATCGACTTGTGGCTTCGCAGAAGGCGGCCGACTATTTACAGTGGCGCGTGCTTAATTATAGACTTCTGCGGGGGAGAGGGTAATTTGGTGAATCGGCGAGGGACGGGAATGCTTCGGCAGTGACACGAACGCTTGGACAAGGGATTTTTCTGCCGGCACCTGCGTTTATACTCTCGCACGAGCCTCGCTTGGTGAATTTCTGAATTAACGATGGCATTTTGAACTGGAAGTACTGGAAATACTGTTTTTTTGAAGTACAGGAAATACTGTTTTTTTGAAGTACAGGAAATACGGTTTTTTTGAAGTACAGGAAATACGGTTTTTTTGAAGTACAGGAAATACGGTTTTTTTGAAGTACAGGAAATACGGTTTTTGGTTAGTCTTTCTGGTAGGAGTCAATAGGAGTGGGAGGTGATGATTTGTTTTGATCGTTGCTTGATCGAACGTTTTAATTGCTCGGCCCGTAGATATAAACGTGCCGTGAAGAGAACGTTAGCTTGCGGTTCCGTACCTTTAGAGTCTTCGGTTTCATGTTGCGGGACAAAAACTCGTGCGAAACCGTACGGTTTCAGAGTCGGTCGAGGTGAATCACTGAACGCGGCGATACAGCCTCGTTTCGGTATTCCATTTATGTATGTACCTGCCCTGCAAAGCTGCGGTACTCGTCGAGCTCCATCGTACTATTTCGGCAAAAATATTCCTGGGCGCGAATCGGATCGCAAGTTTCAGGCTCCGATAATATTACGACGCGACTATAGCAAAATAATTTTGAAAAACAGTGAAACGAAGCACTTTTATCGATACGTTATCGGTTAAGAAATTTATCGATCGCCGTCCGTGAATCATCCTCGTGTTATAATTATAAATAATTCACTTCCTTTTCCGTATGCGCGCTAGCGATTGTTTATCACATCATACATACATACATATATATATATATGTACGTTGTTCATCGGTACAGATACGCGTCGCTCATCCCGCGCGGAATTAATTATTAACAAGGCGGATATGATCCGTCTCTTATACGAGCCGTTTGCCAAATATCCCTAATCGAATATTTTCTTTCCCAACTCCTCGTACAATAAATATTTTCCATCTCTTTATCTACGTCGCATTGTGCGCAAGTATGTCAAATTCCTGGCCGCACTTCCGAAACGGAGTGTTTTGCGGAGGTGCGTGCAAGCCCGTATTGTTTCAGCATATTCTGTAAAAATATTTGCATTCAATCACTTCCTCGCAATCTACGCGTCGGCCATCGTTACCGTTCTATGCAGTCTGATTACATAAAGACGAAAAAACATCTTGCCCCCCCCCCCCCCCCCCCCCCCCCGGACAGTTTAAAAACGGGAATAAATGTGTGATGTACGGTTAGCGCGTTATGCGTCCAGACGGAGGTACGGTTTTTTTTCTTCTGCTTTTTTTTTGCGAAGCAGAAAACGTACGCTGTGTACGTACGCCGTGTACACACGCGAACGTAACTTACGTTCGGTTCGAACGATCGCGATGACCGTAATGATGAGCATCGGGGCATTATTTATTGCACAACGGATGTCGTCCCGCTCGAGCGAATGTTACGTTCCGAAAAAAAAACCTGTCTAGCAGTCTTTGGATCGTTTAACTTTCTACATGGCCGTCATTGTCATCATCGGCACCTGTGCGCGCGAGGCCGTTCAACTTTCACGGAGCGAAAACAATCCGTCTGATCAGGCGGACAAGTTCCCTTTAAATTCTACTCCGAATTATGTCAACAAGTTGAATTTCAATTCTCTGGTAAATCGTGCCTAGGACACAGATGAAAGGTTGTAGTAGGTTCCATTCGTATCGTTAGTATGATGGATATTTTTTGGTCAGATTATGTCTGTGAGTTATGTGAGTGGATTCAAAGTTTCCGGTGAATCATGCTTGTGGGATAGACAAATGTTTGTTCCAATTTTCGATTTATTTCATTACTATGAAAACGTATTCTTTTTCGGGCAGTTTATGTTTGCAAGTTCGATTCGAAGTTCTCTGCTGAATCATGCTCCTGATACAGATGAAGGAATGTACAAAATTTTATTCGTATCGTCACTATAATAGTATTTTTTAGTTAGATCATGTTCGCAAGGTCGATACAAAATTCTATACTAAATCACCGCAATGGCACAGATGATGGAATATACCTTTCCATTCATATCATCACTGTGAAGGCATATATTTTTTAGTCGGAGCAGTCCTGCAATTTCTGTTCAACGTTCCCCACTAAATTATGCCCATAACATAAACGAAGGAATATATCAAAGTTTATTAATTTCGTTACTATAAAGGCATATATTTTTTTGTTGGATCACTCCTGCAATTTTGGTTTAAAGTTCCCCATAAATTATGCCTATAACACAAATGAAGGAATATATCAAAGTTTATTCACTTTGTCACTACGAAGACATATATTTTTTTGGTCAGATCATGCCTGCAAAATCGATTAAAAATTCTCTACTAAATCATACCTATGGCAAAGATAAAGGATTCTATCAGAGATTCATATCATTACTATGACGACGTATATTTTTTGGTCATTTCATGCTACAAGTCCGATTAAAAATTCTCTATTAAATCATGCCTAAGACAAAGATAAAGGATTGTGCCTTTGATTCATATCATTAGTATGAAGACAAATATTTTTCGGTGAGATCGTACCAACAAGTTCGCCCTAAAATTCTTCCGAAATCATGCTCGTAACACTAGATGGAAGAACATATCTCTGATTAATATCGACGCTATGAAGGCAAATATTTTTTGATCAGATCATGTCCGCAAGATCTCTCCCAAATTATGCCTGTGGACGGAATGTAGGTACCTTCCATTCACAATGTGACTATAAATAAGGTGACCAACTATTTTTTGTTCAAAAAGAGTACACTTTGCAAGTATTTCGTAGGTGAAAAAAAAAGAAGAAAAAACGATAAAAACTTTATTTTCTTTTAAAAACATATTTTTCTTCGGAGTGGATTTTTTTTGCTAAATGAGGATGTTCGTCTAATAATGTCGCCACATCCGAACAACTTTCATTTTGCATATTAAATTTGACTGTTAAGACGGCAGATAATGTTTTTACAGAAAGTTGCGACTTCTCACTGCTCCAATAATCATTCCCTAGTGAAAATATCCTTTCAACAGCAGCATTAGTGCCTGGACAACATAAGGAAATTTCTATTAAAACTTTTAAATTCTCATGTGGGATATGATATTAATAAAATTGAAATAAAATAATCGAAAAAAATGTTTTAGAAATACAAATGAGTATAAAATTATACAAATGAGTACTTTCAGAGTACAGGATTTGAAAAGAGAGTACGGTTTGCGAAAAAAGAGTACAAAACTCAGTAAATGAGTACAGTTGGTCACCTTACTATAAATGTATATCTCTCAGCAGCCCTCGAAGTCACGACTCTCACATCCAAATCAACAAGCCCCTATTCCTAATCAGGTACACATCCATCCCCCGCTACTAATCCTGATTCTACCTACCTTCTCTGCCGTACAAAATTATTACAAACGATTACTGATTCTCCCGGCAATCAAGTCGAACAGGAAAAGGTACGATAAAACTGGAGCATGTCTATCACGAGGGAAAGGAAGCTCGACAAGGCGTGTCGTTAGCAACACAGAGATACTGAGAGTCAGTCATGACGTCCGTGTCCTCAATGACCTCGAACTCATCCTTCCGCCAAGAGGGATCTCATAAACAAGCTTCTCAGCCATCTAATGCCACTATGCATCATTAGAAATTTCAGCGCCGATCATTCGTTCTACGAATGGTGCCTTTCCGTCGAAGACGACCGTGAAAGCATCGAATCTGTCTCAAAGTCGGTCACGGCGCTCACGTAGAAACTACGAAGGACGGCTTCTAATTTCGTATTAGGCCCACTAGTACACCGGTCACGAACATCGGTCGCGAGTCAAATTATCTGTCAGCTTCGTTCCACGCACACTCGTGACCGGGTATCCTATGCCGACACAGTGACTTCATTCTCGCTAAGGAATCGTTCCTGATCCCGACGGCTTACCCATCCGTTCAATTGAGTCAACGCCGCTTACATAACCTCACTCTCGGCCCAGTCCGCAGGTGCAATTAACGTGTCCGCATGGCGTCCCAGTAGCGAAATAATTCTAGACGTCCACCTAGGACTGGTCGAGAACCATCGAGAGGCCTCAGGTAGGGTTACGTCGGTACAATGTTCAAACAACTTGTGTCCGAGCCGTACACACCTTGCGAATGGCAATTAAGTTTGCCGGTTATGCAATTACGCGACATTGCGCGGTTGGGATAAAAAGTTGAGTTCACCGTTTCTTGTCGGCTATCATTCTTGCCCGGTTGCAATTAAAGATTTTGCGGAGCAAGGGTGCGGTACTTGTGCAGGAAGTCGAGTCCTTACCGTGAACCGTGAAAAAGAGTGTGACTGCCAATGGAAATGTGTAAAAGCCAGAGACCGATTCGCGGAAAAACCGTTGTCGCAACTCGTCCGCAACACAAAAATGGCGTGCGTCGATTCCACGCTCGGGGAAGAACGATAATCGAATCTGTAGCGTTCTATCCCGACAGGGAAATCCGTCCGCGGAACCGGAGAAGAAAGGTCGGACGCTATCAGAGATTGCAATTTCGCGAGGCTAGCGATGGTTAGAATCGAATGTTGACGAGCATTATTCGGTCAGATAGAGTTAATAGTCTTATAACGTGATTAATTCGATAATTTAAACTTGTAACATTGTTTCTGGAAATACTTCAAATGATTATTTGTTTTCCATTGTGTGAGTTTGGATTCGTTAACTTTGTACGAAGTTAAATGAAAATGAGTATTGTAGCTCTAGTGTTAATGCGCGCATCAAATCACGATCAACTTTTGCATTAGGGTACACGAAAATTAAAAACATGAAAAAATCAGAGTTGGCTTATTAGAACTTCAGAAAAATCAGAGTTGGCTTATTAGAAGTCTACAATTTCAGAAAGAGCGGGTTTCGTGATTTTATTTTCCTTCAGTATCAAATCGACCTTTATTATTATTCGGTCAGATAGAGTTGATAGTCTTATAACGCGATTAATTCGATAATTTAAACTTGTAAGGAACCAGGTTAAGTGTTACAATACGTGAAAGTCATTCTTTGAACACCGAGTCATGATGCGTGCTCGAAATAAAAATTTTTAAATATATGTTCAGTATATAAGTATGTGTTAGAAGATAATATGCGTTCAGTTCATTATGGTAGATGATAATATATATTCAGTTCATTATGTTAGAAGATAATATGTATTCAGTTCATTATGCTAGAAGATAATATGTGTTCAGTTCATATACGTTCGAAAAAAATATATGAGCACATATAAACTGATTTTTCTTAGATCGAACGGTTTACGTAAGGATATGATCGAAAAATGAAACAAACATTAATCTAAATGCATTAAAAAACTGTTTCGCAACAGCCATACGGAAACCGTGTTATAAGACCTCATTATAGGTCGGCTGACCGTAGCATTTGCTAACAAAAGCCCAGGAATAAGAAGTTGAATGGACTGAATATATGATAAAAGATAATATATATTCACTCCATATACGTCGGAAAATAATACATTGTTCAGTGCATATAAAATTATTTTCATTAGATGAAACAGTTCACGTAAGAAAATGACCGAAAAACAAAACAAAAACTAATCTAAATCCACTAAAAAAACTGTTCCGCAACAGCTATACGGAAATTGTGTTATAAAACCTCGTTACAGAAGGATTGACCGTAGCATTCGCTAACAAAAGCCCAGAAATAAGAAGTCGATCAGACTGAATATATGTTCAACTCATATATTATGTTAGAAGATAATATATATGTTCAATCAGCACATACAAAAATATTTCTCTTAGATCGAACAGTTCACATAAGAAAATTCTCGGAAAATGAAGCATAAGATAAATTCACTAAAAAAAACTGTTTTGCAAGTCATACAGAGACTATAATATAAGACCTCGCTGCAGGACGGTTGACCATACCGTTCGCTAACAAGATTCCAGGAATAAGAAGTCGATCGTACGGAATTCGCGAGCCTCCTTATCGCGCTTCGCTATCTGCCGATTTCTAGGCCATCGATACGCGACGGACGCGGTGACGATCCGTATTGATACAGATACCGAATCGATGCCTTAATTCACGATTAGCGAGATAGGGTCGCCGCGGTCGAGATTGTTTGCACGATCGACGGAACTTTGGAGAGGGCAGCCCACCGAATCCGAGAAAGTCGAGGAACGAATCCCGTAGCTCTCTCTCTCTCTCTCTCCCTCTCTCTCTCTCGCTCTCTCTCTCTCTCTTTCTCTCTCTCTCGCACGCGCTGCCTGGGGACTACGTGACATTGTAATATGACGGACGTGTCGTTATCGTGAGCTTATTTCCCAGAGTCGGCTCTCCTATCTGGACAGTACGATATCAATGATGCCGTGTGCAAACGCGCATTCGTATTCCGCCTTCTGCATCGAGCGCGGACGACGCAAATATCTCAAACTTCGCATCTCGATACTTTTACATTCCTCCTAGACCAGGGGTCGACAATCCGCGGCTCTTTCGATGTCGCAGACGCGGCTCTTCAGTTTCATGCGCAAATATTAATAATTCTATTATTTTAGCGATTCTTTAAAAACCGAATAGAATAGAACTCATAGAAAAATGTTAGTAGCTCTTTAAAAACGGGAAAATTTTCTAAATTGTAATTTTCTCCGTTTCAAAAGATTGCCGATTCCAATCCTAGACGACTAGACCATCGAATGCAGATAATTCAAATATTTCAAACACATCTCACTACTTTTACATTCCTCCTAGACCAGGGGTCGACAATCCGCGGCTCTTCAGTTCCACGCGCAAATATTAATAATTATATTATTTTAGCGATTCTTTAAAAACCGAATAGAATAGAATTCATAGAAAAATGTTAGTAGCTCTTTAAAAACGGGAAAATTTTCTAAATTGTAATTTCCTCCGTTTCAAAAGATTGTCGACCCCTGCCCTACACTCAAATATCTCAAATTTCTTCGCATCTTACTACTTTTAGATTCCTCCTAGACGATCAGAGCATCGAACGCGGACGACGCAAATATCTCAAACTTCGCACCTGGCTACTTTTACATTCCTCCTAAACGACCAGATCATCTCTTTCCTCTCCCTCCTATTCTTCTCTCTGTCCTTTTCCACGCTCGTACCATAACAAGCTATCGATAGTCTCAAACCTTCAAATCACGTATCTGTCTCTCAAATCTATTATCAGCGGTAAACGTGGAAATATTGAATAATGAGATCTAGTTTTTTTCTCCTCGACTCTTGACGAAAGAGGGGGAGGGCGGGAGGGGGGGGGAGGTGGTATTGATTATCGATGACGAACCGTGCGCAAAACTCTTGTTCGACTTGACACGGGTATATCGGAGAATGGGTGTGCGTCTCGTCGATCCATCTTCTTTTTTTTCGTGCCGGACGTACATACGTTGAAGGTGCCGATTCACGATGTCACGAGGTGTGCGCGAAGATAGTCTTTGCCGGTGTACTTAACGTGTCAATCACATGTTGCTTTTTTAGCCTATGACGCCTTATCCCCTCGACAGCTCACTGCCAAGACGCTTTTTATCATCGAATATTAACGGTCAAGCCTTTTGCGTCCGACATTCATTGTTTTCCATCTATCGTGGAATAATGAGAGGGATAAGAGGGGAGGGTTCAATTAAATCGGACGTTTCACTTGTTCCCTTTTAAACTGGATCGATGACACGGTACGAAATCGTCGGAGCGACTCTCGGTCTCGTTTCTACGAATTATCAATGGCATCCGGTTATCTTTGAGCCACGTGCTACCTGAATGCGTGTACATTGTACGTGTATATCTGTTCTCAGCTACTTCTTATCTGGCGACAGTTCGCATCACAGGAGCTTCGACGGAAAATGGGAAAATATTCTAATAAGCGTGGAATTGCAAAGTCCGCAATGAACACACGCGTACGATTAATTATAAGTACGGGTAACCCTCCTGTAACACGGTAGGTAGGTTCCTAGAAAACACCGTGTTCTATTAGATCCATAGATCCAGATAATGTAATGTATACGGTAAATGTAATCGTAAAAGATTCATTATACTGCATAGAGGTAGTTCTATATGTAAAGTGCATGTCCCAGAATAATTCTCTGGTTATTTTTATCTGGTTAAAGTAGTATTCGTTTTATTTGTAAATATTATTTTGCGCGGTTGCTTTTCATCGGTTTTAAATAAAAAATATAAAAAATGGATGCCAACGGCACACGGTGTTCCCAAGCAGTCACCCATCTAAGTACTGACCGTGCCCACCGCCGTTTAACTTTAGTGATCGGACGAGAACTAGTGCTATCAGCGGGGTCTGGCTGTTGGCTTGATACTCAGATTTTTAATACGCCCTTATAAATGGTAATAGTCTTTCAATTCAAAGTAAATATATGAAGTTCATTATAGTCCAATAATGACAATGATATACACAGCGCTTTGAAGATTAAATTAGGCTAGATTGAACTGATCTCTTAGTTTTGAACATTGTACAATGAATGAAGCATAACTGTACGAACTATGTGTCTGGATTAATGTATATTAATCATTAACCAGTAAATGTATCTGTAATGTATGAGATCCAGAACAAAAAGGGGCGTTACGTTCCAAAATCTTATTAAAAATAATTTTTTTTTCATAATTCCATGTAACCAACTTAATATGTATATGAACTGATTATTTTGAAAGTGGTGTAAGTCCATATTTAAAAAACCATAATATATCATATAATTTATGGTTAACGTGGTCTAAACGGTTTACTTATGTGATATTTTTTATTTAAATGGACTTACACCACTTTCAAAATAAACGGTCCATATAACACGAAACAAAAAAAAAAGGACAAGACATATTAGTCTTGACTGTTGGTTTATTTGAATTAAGACTTTTTCCAATGTGAGATGCTTTTTGTCCTTTTAGAAGGGCTACCAAAACTCATATTTTTACTGCTGAAGAAATAAATTCCTACTTAAACGTTGGTTTTTTTACCTTTATCGGACATAGTTTGGAACAGAAACTTTCCAAAAATTAGTCATAAAGACAAAATTGATTCTTAAACGTATAGCGGCTCGATATGGACTGGCCGGAGTACAGTGTTGCACAAAGGTTTTCGCAACTTTTCTTACGTATTATAGCATGCCGTGTTGTAGGAAGGTTTCCGCAATTCATGAATTGTGTATAATAATAAGTTTTCGGTGTATTCGGTCACTGTTGTACTGTTTCTTATAAAAACTACCTAAATTAATTTTATAAAAAAAAAACGTAATTAGTTTTTATAATAACTACCTAAATTAATTTATTAAAAAAAAAACGTAATTAGTTTTTATAAAAAAAGTACAACAGTGACCGAATATACCGAAAACTTATTATTATACACAATTTGTAAATTGCGGAAACCTTCTTACAACACGGCATCCTATAATACACTAACGGTCAATAACCAATTAATTTTAAAACCAAATTTATGAATAGTGCTATAAGATACCGTGTTTTAACAGGGCTACCTTTACGTAAATTTTATTCGAACCCTCTATCAACCTCAGATTGAAATCCGACTGTTAACGCCCAAAAGCATTGAACTTTCGGTCGATCGGAAGAAAGTATACTTTCCTCGGGAATTTTCGTGCGTTGCACTCGCAATTGCAATTAATCGCCCGGCACTGCGATGCCGCTCGCGACAGAATTAAAATTCAGTGTAAGCGTTGTAAGCGGTAACGTCGGTCGACAAGCGGTCATTAGATTCCGTCCCCTTATCGAACCTCGTAATTACTGACAAGTCAACCCCTTCGCGCTGGTCGCATATCGCAGCTCCGTCCGTGAGAAATTGAACTCCGCCATATTCAAAAATTCACTTATTTTCCAACGTCAGATTCGCTACCGTCATATTTTTCTTTTCTTTTTAATTTCATAAAAGTACCAAGGGATTAGTTATATAATTTTCAATATTAGTTACCGTCACGTGATGCGCGTAAAGACGTGTTAATCTGTCGGGAAATTGTTAAATATCGGACAAGGAATGAGATGTCAACGATCGTCAAGGAATGATCAGCACTCGTCAATGAATGAGAGCTGTCAATAGAGAAGGTTGGATCAAATGTTTCTCAGCGACAGCGCAATGAACGCCGAGGGAACTTCGAGCAGGTTATCTCTCCTTACCGTTATCGAAAGAAATAAAGCTAGTTTCGCCGGAAACGTCGGCCTTATCGATCATTTTCAAGGCACGAATATTCGACTTCGAAAGCGGCGAATGAATCCAGATTCAATTTTTACATATTCGATTACGTTCAGAAATTTAATGTCAACTCGAACAGTGATTCCTTCCAAACTGTCCGTCGACTTGAATTCCGATAAGCGAATTGTGAAAACAGGGACTCGATAAGGATAATTAATTAAGTGAAAATGCCCGCCACAACGGACATTATACTTTTCCCTGCACGAACGCACGTTCGACGCGTGAAACGACTTTCTACGTTGCGCAACAATCGATCGATGGTTTTAGGTCGTTTTTGCCACGATCAAAATAGTATGCCAGTTTCGCTTAAGAGACCGACTGTGAGAACGATTGACAGGGTTCCTTCATGTAACACGTGTCGTGCTCTTGTACGAGATTTTCTTAAGCCTCCAGACCCGCATAAGCTGTTTTCTAGATGGAAGCTGGTAAAGTCTCTTGTTATGCGGGTCTTTACACCGTTTCGACAAGCCTGATAATCGTAAATGCTCGCTTGAGCTCTTTGGAAATTGGTATCGCACTAAAGCCTGCACAGGGCTCGACAAATGTCAACATTCGCTGTTGAACTAGTTCTGAAACATGCGCAAGCTTCAGGTTTAGAGCGATGGATTAATACAGCCTATTTTGAAATCAAATGTTTGGAAACCAAATGTCAATTCTGCATTTAACATTAGCTATGGTTCAAGACTTATACTGTAGGCTCCTGAAAAGGTAAAAGAGACCTGTTAGTTCTTGGCCCAATAGAATTACTCATTCATATTTTCATTTTACCTCCAAGAAAGTCAGTAGAACTTGCAAAACGAAAAAATCTAACCGTTAGAGGATATTAAAAAAATAAAACGCGTGAGAGAAATGTGTCAATGTCAACTGACCGGTAGTTGTAGTGTTATAAAGGCAATGATATCAATTCTGGATTTAACATTAGCTAAGGTTGAAGACTTATGCTATAGGCTCCTGCAAAGATAAACGAATCCTTTCAGCGCTTGGTAGAATATTAATCCCAAAATTACCGATTCCCATTCATATTTTCATTTTACTCCCAGAAAGTCAGTAGAACTCATAAAACGAAAAAATCTAACCGTTAGAGGATATTAAAAAAATAAAACGCGTGAGAGAAATGTGTCAATGTCGACTGACCGGTAGTTGTAGTGTTAAAAAAGCAATAATATCAATTCTCCATTTAAAATTAGCTAAGGTCCAAGACTTATGCTATAGGCTCCCGAAAAGATAAAAGAATTCTTTCAGTGCTTGGCAGAATATTAATCCCAAAATTACCGATTCCCATTCATACTTTCATTTTACTTCCCAGAAAGTCAGTAGATTTTACAAAACGAAAAAATCTAATCGTTAGAGGTTACTACAAAAATAAAATGCGTGAGAGAAATGTGTCAATGTCGACTGACCGGTAGTTGTAGAGTTAAAAAAGCAATGATAACCACTGTTCTGCAGTTGCACTTTCGAATAATTCGATAAGACTATCCTGAAATAGCCATCCGACTGGCTACACGCACTACGGTAGTCAAGCTGTTAGCGAGGTACAATGCCGATGTTTCTTGTTACAGGTTCAAAGATAAAGCGATATACGGATATGGCACGAGCATTCCGCCAAACAATAATGAGGCCGAGGAGAACGACATGTCGGCGCGGAAAGTCATATTTTGCGTTCACGGAAAGCTGTCAGGCTGCTGCACGGTGGTAAAAGGTATATCGGCAGACGAAAATCCACCTCCTGAGTATCAGCAAAATCCGTCCAGTGAGTATCCTTCATCTTCTCACTCGAATGTCTTGTATCTCGTGTCTGTCATTTTTGACTCATCTTGCAGTGCCATTAGAAGATCATTGTCACAGAGAGAGGAACGAGGAGATAGACAAGAAGGCCAGGAAGAAGCTTCTGATAGCCAGCACCTTGTGCGTCGTCTTCATGATCGGCGAGATAGTAGGTGAGCTGAAAATGTTCGTTAAGTACGTTAATATTAGGTCTATCGAAAAGTTCTGTCCGCCTTTGCAAAAAAGCAAAGGTATACATTTTGTATACCATGAGCGTTTTAAGGCATTTTAAAAATGTGGGATATACAAATTGCTATCATGATGGCAATTATATTATTCAATAAAGTTTATTCAAGGTATGAGAAATTTATTGTTTTGCTTTAGGCTTTTTGCTTTTACTTTACAAAAAAGCAAAAGTATAAATTTTTTATACCATGAGCATTTTAAGGCATTTTAAAAAAAATGGGATAAACAAATTTCCGTCATGGTGGCAATTATATTATTCAATAAAGTTTATTCAAGGTATGAGAAATTTATTGTTTTGCTTTAGGCTTTCTGCTTTTACTTTACAAAAAAGCAAAAGTATAAATTTTTATATACCATGAGCATTTTAAGGCATTTTAAAAATGTGGGATAAACAAATTGCCGTCATGGTGGCAATTATATTATTCAATCAAGTTTATTCGAGGTATGAGAAATTTATTGTTTTGCTTTAGGCTTTTTGCTTTTACTTTACAAAAAAGCAAAAGTATAAATTTTTTATACAATGAGCATTTCAAGGCATTTTAAAAAAATGGGATAAACAAATTGCCGTCATGGTGGCAATTATATTATTCAATAAAGTTTAGTCATGGTACGAGAAATTTATTGTTTTGCTTTATGCTTTTTGCTTTTACTTTACAAAAAAGCAATAGTATACATTTTTTATACCATGAGCATTTTAAGGCATTTTAAAAATGTGGGATGTCAAAATTGCCATCATGGTTGCAATTATATTATTCAATAAAGATTATTCAAGGTATGAGAAATTTATTGTTTTGCTTTATGCATTTTGCTTTTACTTTATAAGAAAGCAAAAGTATAAATTTTTTATACCATGAGCGTTTTAAGGCATTTTAAAAATGTGGGATAAACAAATTGCTATCATGGTGGCAATTATATTATTCAATCAAGTTTATTCAAGGTATGACAAATTTATTGTTTTGCTTTAGGCTTTCTGCTTTTACTTTACAAAAAAGCGAAAGTATACATTTTTTATACCATGAGCGTTTTAAGGCATTTAAAAAAAATGGGATAAACAAATTGCCGTCATGGTGGCAATTATATTATTCAATCAAGTTTATTCGAGGTATGAGAAATTTATTGTGTTGCTTTAGGCTTTCTGCTTTTACTTTACAAAAAAGCAAAAGTATAAATTTTTTATACCATGAGCATTTTAAGGCATTTTAAAAAATGGGATATACAATTTGCCGTCATGGTGGCAATTATATTATTGAATAAAGATTATTCAAGGTATGAGTTTATTCTTTTGCTATATTGCAAAGGCCGACAGAACTTTCCGGTAGACCTAATATAAGCGTAGGCTTTCTAAGGTGAAGTCAACTGACCGTTCAAAGTTTGCGGAAACGATACCGGGATACGCTGGCCATAGAAAGTAAGGAAGAGTCGAATAAGTTCTGTGGAGACAATGAAGGCTGGCGTCTTTTTCGCAGGCGGCGTACTTTCGAACAGTTTGGCAATAGCGACGGATGCGGCCCACTTGTTGACAGACTTTGCCTCCTTCATGATATCATTGTTCTCGATATGGGTCGCCGGAAGGCCGGCAACGAGGAAAATGCCATTTGGATGGTACCGGGCCGAAGTGAGTCCGATTCGTTTGTTGACAGAAGTGCGGATATGAACCGGACGTGGTCCGGATGTCCAAGGATGGGGAAACATTTATTATTCTGTCAAATTGCAGGTCATCGGCGCGCTCACTTCCGTTCTACTGATTTGGGTCGTTACCGGCATTCTGTTCTACCTTGCCATCGAGAGGATTGTTCACAGGGACTTTGAGCTAGACGCCAAGGTCATGCTGATTACATCTGCTGTTGGTGTTGCGGTAAATCTAGTGTTAGTGATACCATGAACGATCATATTATATTTACGCCCGTGCAATTAGAAACAGTCTCATTGAAGTCGTTAATATTGCTTTCAAATTAATTATCAATCTTTAAGAGCCATATGTGTTCAAAGTGGCCAACGAAATTATCTTAACTTTCATTTCATGATGACTAACCGATCAACTTGCTAATATTATACAAATATTGAGTTACAGTACTATGACCAAAACTTAACAGAATCACTGTTGATGTCCTCGTTCTAAGTGACGCAATTATTTTGCGCAGAATGGGCCTGAGTTTGCATCAACACGGACACAGTCACGGAGGTGGCCACGGTCACAGTCACAGCAGTGACTCCAGGAAGGACATAGATGCCGAAGATAACTCTCACAAAATGGACGAGCGCAAGAACATCAACGTTCGCGCTGCGTTCATCCACGTTCTAGGAGACTTCATTCAGAGCGTGGGCGTGTTCATTGCGGCCTTAGTTATTTACTTCAAGGTACGGAATAAATGGGGTGTTGCCAATAAAGTGGGGTAAATCCGTACACGGGGCAAATCCGCACTAGGCCCTTATTTATTCGAATATTGCATTGTACCAACTGTAAGGTAAAAATCTTCTTTTGGTTAGTATTCAACCGTGTGGATAGTATTCAACATAGGTGGACGCCATGTATTCTGTGATTCCCACGTTTAACTCGTTCGACAAAGTTCGTATTACTAATAATAATTCCGCTTTTGCCCCATAATATAAGGATGTAAGATTCAATCATTTTTAAACAGTTTGGGCGGTTTTCCGTACACGGGACAAGTCCGCCCTAAAAGCACTGTTTTTAATTTATGAAGAAAATCATAAGTTTCAGAAGATATTTTTAATCCAATATAATGCAAGTTAAAGAATAAACCATGCGCTAAATAAAAACACTAAAATTTTTAGATTTTAGTAGAATAGATAGAAAATACATCAGTTTAAAGTAAACTTTACACTTTCCGGGTCGGTTTTACCATACTCCATCTTACTAACAATACGACCATATTTGTGAAATGGGAAGGTCTGAGTCTAAACGAACATTTTCTTATACAGCCCAGTTACAACCTGGTGGATCCTATCTGCACATTCCTATTCTCAGTATTGGTCGTCCTGACCACGGTTGCCATAATCAAGGACGTGATGAACGTCCTCATGGAAGGGATTCCGAAGGGTTTCGAGTACTCCCAGGTGGAGAGTACGTTCATGCAGATCGACGGCGTCGTCAAGGTGCACAACTTGAGAATCTGGGCACTCTCGCTCGACAAGACGGCCTTATCTGCTCATCTCGCCATCAGTAAGTCTGCCCTCCCCGTCCTCGGCAGAAGTCGTACGTTTCCGTCGCGGAACGTTTCGCCCGCCCGACGAAATCTCATGCACATATTTTTTCATGCCTCTTGTTTGCACAGAACCCGGTGCCAGCCCGCAAGACATTCTGCGCACGGCGACGAGAAACATTCACGACAAGTACAACTTTTTCGAGATGACTCTGCAGATCGAAGAGTTCAACGAGCGAATGGAGAACTGCAAGCAGTGCAAGGCGTTATCGCAGTAGCGCCGACGCTCTAGTTTGGACAATTGTTTTTCCAGGGGCGGAGGTGCGAGACAGTTTTAGCTGCGGCTAATCTCTAATATTATTTTCGTTCGACGTTAAGACGGACGAGCGGAGCTACAGCGTTCGGAGTGTCGTTGATAAGAGAGACGCCTGAAGAAACTGTCCGCCAATCGAACGATAACGACATTCCGTACAGTGATAACGGGGAAAGTGCCTTATTTTCTTGCAACAACGCCCGACCGAGGTGCTCATTTGTCAGTCTCGAGAGTGGGCGAAAACCGCTCGGGATTCGGGGTCAGCTCAATATTTCCTCGCACTGAAAACAGTCTGGATCAAGCTTCTATTTTTCTTTATTTTTTTTTTTTGGCGAGTTCACGGCTCCTCGATAAGTCCGGGAATCTTAAAACAATTGATTCAGGTGAAATAACTGAGTCGGTCTCGGCTCGAAATTGCACCCGAATTCCTTGAGAGTTCGCACGCCCTCGGGTTAGTTCAATTTTCTTATTGTTCGATGTAAATAAATCCTTGAGCGATCGACAATCGACTTTATAGGCCGCGTAAGGGTCAAACTTGATGGTCAGCGTACGATGATACGGAATCGTTCTAAGTTTCGTGTCATCGGATTCATTCGCGTGCTCACCGTTATGTAATTAATATTTATTAGAGAAATTACATTTAGGCTGAGAGGTCCGAACTTCGTCTGATCCGCTCGAATAAGCGGGAGAGGAAATTAGCGTGTGGCCAAACAAATGGGATTGAATAAATCGGACAGAAAGACACGAGGTCTTTGTTTTTCTTAAACTGGGTCTGTGTTAATCGATGGTCCTAGTCCATTTGTATAATAGATAATATTAGAGCGTCGTACAAAGTTTATACGTTGCGTACATTTGTATATCCAATTGAATCGTGCTGATCTAATGAAAGTAAAAATTGTACACGTCCAAGTTCAAGATACACATACATATCTGGATGTACATAACGTACAGTGAAATTATGACTATGGACTCACTGAGATGACTTAATTGTAGATATCCATTGTTATACTCAAACCCTTGGCTGTCGTTGCTCCCAGTTAAGATGTCGTTAACCTGAAAAAAAGGAAGCCAATTCTTTTCATTCTGCTTTACCAGATATCGTTTACGAACATGAAGATATTTGTAATTTATTTAATATCGATTGTTATGCATTTGTTTCCTTGGAATTATGAATATATTTCCTTGATCTTTTAAGGAGCAGTAATAAAATAATTTTTTATTGTTATGTCAATACCGTATAAAAAAACTTATAATTCAGATTTCGCTGAACAGTTAGTTCCATGAATTCATTCAAATATCTCTCTCACAAAATAATGTCGTAATATTAATATATAGACAAGGCATACCGCATGAAGTAATCAGTAGACGACAATGTATCACAAACTGTTCGAAACACAATTTATATACAACGGTTACACATTTACTTTTGCGCAAAATTCGCGCTTGCAAAAATCAAACACGTGGCGACATCTTCCGACGCTTTCGTAAACTAACCTCTTCAAACTGACAAACCAATGGTGTTATGATTCTTCAAATTTTTTTGCCTAGCCAGAAATCAGTTTGTACACATTTAAGAATTGTTTGGAATGTGTAACGTAAAATGTATGTGTTTGACAGTTACAATGCTTTCACATCCCAAAGCTTTGTAAAAATACTGCCAGGTACCATGCCGCAGAAAATAAATTCAATATATCAGGACCCATTGTAACGAAAGATCAGGTACTTTATGCTTGTATCAGTTCCAAAATACTTATTTAACCGATTTTGTTGTACCAACGGTCGGAGAAAACGCGCGCAAAATTCGTAATTGCCACCGGTCCCGATGTTTGAATGTGTTGGATGACGTCGACTGACGTTCCACACTGTCGCAACCTCGGCTATATATATATGTGCGTTGCACGCCACTTCTTTTCAATTGGCACGTTATATCCGGTGTACACGATTTTGGCTAGCCCTCCGATATTGCATAAATCTGACAGTGTCCGAAGAATTACAAGGTAAGCTAATCATTGATTAGGGCGATGATTAATTGTTCTTGTCTAATTCTGTGCCTGCTGCCCTTGCGCTCCCGAATTTCTTCGGGAAATCTCGTTCGGCGGAATGTGTCCGGGCTGATCGATACGGCACATGTTAAGAATATCAGGAATACGGTATTGGTTTAAAATCTATTCGGTACGTCTGTAGAGATTCGATTATCTCAGGATTTTTATATTAGGGTGTATCCTCTCTTCAGCATAGTTCATAATTTTCTGGAAATGTTCGTTTGGTAGGGGACATAACCTATACTCGTCATTCTGAGGTCATTTTTTTTGCAAACAGATGTCCGTACTAAGTGGCCCAGTTTCATGTTAGTCAGTTAAATTTTTATTTTAATGTATACGACTAGTGAAATTCTTGTCTCCGGCTACGGTGAGAGATTAATTTTGAAAGACTCAGTACAGTACGATAAGGACTGCGTACCACCTAGGTGGTAAATTAAGTTTGTGTAGGAGACAGGCTCTTTCTGTTTTGCAGGCTGTTTCGTTACAAACGTCCACATGTCGTCATTTCTGGGGATTATAGAAGAGATACCAGGCATCTCTGTGGATCGTTTTGACAAGGAGAACTTAAACTCTTCTGCATTTTTTCTTAGCCATTGTCATACTGATCATGAAAAGGGCTTAGACAATTTCTTTTTTACTACTTTGATCAACACTAAAAGATATCTATATTGTACAGCCATCTCAAAGTTAATTCTGCAGAACAAGTACAATATAAAAGATGCGTCCTGCATTAGAGAAATCTCTATTAATAGTAGGAGAATCATTGAATACGAATTAAATGGAAGAAGTAACGTTGTTTCAGTAGTGTTGATTTCTGGTGGACATTCATTAGGATCAGTTATGTTTCATTTTGAACAAAATGATAAATCAATTTTGTACACTGGTGATTTTCGTATCAATCCAAGTGACCTTCCCAAACTAAGACTTCTTCACAATTTCGATGGGCCGATTAAGATCCCAAAGAAATTTACCAGAATATACCTGGATACAACATTCGCGACTGACTTCTCTTACTTACCAACAAGAAAAGAAAGTTTTTTGAAGATACGTGATGTTTGTAAAGAGTGGCTTGATCGAGATCCATACAACGCTGTGTCTTTAGAATGTTCTCATAATTATGGATCCGAATATCTTTATGTGGAGCTATCAAAATTCTTCAGTAAAAAAGTGCATGTCAAAGAGAATGTCTATAAGAGTTACCGTCATATTCCTGAACTTACGTCTCACGTAACAATCGATGCATTTAGCACTAATATTCACGCGTGCAAGCCAAAATTCGCTCGTTACAGCTTGTACTGTAGGAAAGATTTTCCCGACTCGAGAGTCTTGACCATAGTTCCATCCGTTCAAAGATGGAAGGGTAAGGATACTCGTGTAGTTGCAGAATGGGATACGAAGAAAGAACGAACATACAACGTGTGCTATTCGACACATAGCTCCTCTGAGGAGATTAAAGCATTTATTGATTATTTTCAATGCTCAAATATACATCCGTGCGTTTGCGAAGACGAGAATCATGAACAACAAATTAAGTCATTACTAAATGTAGAGAAAGCAAGTGCTGTCGTTGGCACCAGCGTACAGGATAAGCCACCTATTCCAAACTTTTTAAACTTTAAACGAAAAGTTATTCTTAAGTCTTCATATGCCGACGTCGAAAGTCGCGACGTCGATGACGATAGTCCATAACTTTTAAGTATAAATCATTTTAAATAATTTTATTTTTATACTTGTTGATCAATATGGAATGTAACGACATGTTAAACTGATGACATTAGCTTTTAGATCCTTTAATTAGTCTGATAACATTGTGTGTACAATGATAGTGTAAGTGAAGATTTTTTTACCTGTTTTAATAAATGTGTCAGATTTTGGCTTCTTCAATGTCATTATCCCGAACGCAAGCTTATTTAACGATTTGACGTTAGTGTTGTACGATATATGCGTTGTTTGAAACTTGCGAGTGTGGCAATTGCGAAATTGGCTCATTCTCATCGAATGCTTCAACATTCGCTAATCACGTGTGCTTTCGATCGTTTCAGCGGCAAATCATCTCGCATCATATTCTGTTACAGAAATTATTATCCCACTTTTCTCTCATAACTAAAGTCGCACAGTAACAATGGCAGCAGCGGCACTGGCTAAAGAAAAGGTATGGTTCGATAAACCATCCTATGACAAAGCGGAACGACTATATTTTGAACGTATGGCAAAGGTAAGAATGCTACCTTGCGATTACATTAATTTTGTATCTGTTTATTTAGCTGAGCGGGATCATTTTATGTTTTTCTATTTTTCTCCCTTATTGTGGTATGGTACAGGGAACACGGGATACTTTAAAGAATAAATCTTAATAGATAATTTTAAACAAACTTGTTGGTGCTATTATATATTGTTGTTAAATAATGGATTTTCTAATGATGTAGATTTATTCTTTGAAATATTATTACGCGTTAAAAAAATTGTTGGACGCCCAATGTTGAAATACAAAATATCCTTTTTTTTTTACATTAATAAACATTATCGATTTTGAAACCTCATACAGCGGTGTAATCTTATTTAAATACCGTGTAACATTTAAGAGTAAGTTTTTACAGAACACATTACCCTGTTACCTTCTTCGATAATCCATCATCTATCCTGCCTCGGCATCCACAGCTGACATGCATTTATTGTTTTGTTTTGATGCATCTGTTTTTTCATTTCATTTATGTATTCTGTGGCTTAATAACATTAACTAACACACACGAGGGAATATCTGGTGATAGGTAATTAATTATTATTAATTATTGCCGTTTGATTGCATTTTAACCATGGTATTTTTGTGTCTAAGAGCTGTACTTCGTGCGAAGGTTTCTCAGTTGTGTTTCTATTAAGAACGCTATGTATGCGACAATATGTTTACCGCAATTGAGCAAGTTTTCGTTCATCCCTCACGAGACATCAGCATAAAAATTCACTAAATGGCAATATCGTTCTTCGTCGAAGAACGCCAGCACCTTCAATGCCATCATTCTCGCATTTAGCTTTTATACGCCTTAGGGTCGCGTACACACACACACATCCACGCAAGTAGGACGTTGAAATAGCACGTCGGCGATACTTGCAGAGAACAAAGTGCATGCTTCGTGCGAAAATCGTTGAAAGCTTCACGCGAGGCTTGCCCTACACGAGACTAAAGTTTAAAGATCGTCTTGATCACGAATGAGTAACAAAAAAATGACAACTGAGACATATGCACAGACGTATTTGTTTCCCTTCATACATGCATAGTTTGAAACATGATTCAAGGTGGGCTTACGTAAAATTTTGGAAAGCACCCCTATTAATCCCGATGGCAATGCGTACAACACTGGTCAGTACATAGCTTGCGAGAACAACAATCCGTCGAGGGGGAAGTCTGACAAGTGTAAGGATAACAAGTCGGTGGCGTTGAATAACGAGCTAAACGAGACGAAGCACACGAAGACGAAAAGCGGGAAGGGATCTAGGAAGAACAATGCCAATCTGCAGAAAATTGAGACTGCGGAGGAGAAGGAGAAGCATGATAGTAATGAGATGAAGGAGAATGAGAAGGAGAAAGAGAAAAAGATGGAAAAGGAAAAGGAAAAAGAGAAAGAGAAGGAAAAGGAGAAGGAGAAGGAGAAAGAGAAGGAAAAGGAGAAGGAGAAAGAGAAAGAGAAGGAGACGAAATATAAGTGTACCGTGAAAGAGGCGAAAGAGAAAAAGAATAAGGCCGATACGAGACACAGTAATAGGGAAAGAGTACAGAAAGAAGCTAAGGAGAAAATTGAACATATTGCAGAACAGGTACAGATCACGACGCATATGTGAGTTAGTTGTCAGTGTGCATCGACATAGTAGTTTCTTTTTTCATTTTCTGAATGGCGATCTGTTCTTCTTTATCATGCCATTGTAGTAAAGCTTTATGACAGGCCATTCATATATATCTCACAAAAATATATTTGTCTTGCACAAATTTTACAAGTATTACAGACAGAACGTTTTTATTAGATGTAATCATAAGAATCGTTCCTGTGATTATTGACTGTAATTACTTGAATATATACACAGTCAGCTTTTATGCAGTATATTTTCTATGATTTAGTTTGCAATTTAATAGAAAAGTGTATGGGCCGTGAGAAAATTAATTCCATGCAAGGTAATATCGTACGAACAAAGCACACCCTAAAATTGTCCTTCATTTCAGCACACAAAGATATTTGTCCATGCCTGTAGAAATACTTTACCAAATGTTGTATGCTCTCAATGTGTTGTGACCGAACTTGCGCATAAAAATATCATTTATTTTCAGTCATTATAACTGGGCTCGTACCTTACACGTTAAACATATTTGTCTGCACTGCATGTTCTGTAATTTGTGCATGTTCCATGTATATTCCATCTGTTGCATGTCCCCACACCCATCCGACTAAACAGATTCATTTAACACGCATGTTGAAACATAATGGGCGTGTCATTTGTGTAACACATAATCGAAAATGTATTTTTCATAGACGCCTACTCGTCGACGTTCATCTCGCAGCATGCTGAGAACTATATGACTGTCGCTGCTTACTGATTATCACTTAATCATCTTCTACCTTAATATTCACAACGTCTATCTCCACTCAGGCAGACTGGGCCGATTCAACAAAGATCCCTGGAACTATTAACATTGCATTTGAACCTCTTTCAAAATAGTCGATAGGCACCGACCGTAACGCTGTACCAATATCCATACCATAAAAAATATACTCGATATTAGATATTCGTATGCTTGTGTCAGTGTAGAGCCTCAGTGGAGGTATGGCATCAGGTTGTTTCTCGTGTTATCAACCTGACGTGAATTGACCCTCTTAATATCGGTGAATGCAGGAAAATCAGCAGTGCTCTTGCCCAATATTACCTTCTGGTGGAACTTTGGCCAACGAGGTCGCCAAGGCTCGTCAACACATTAAACAGTCTTTACAGTGTGTGAGTACTGGACTCTTTGCTTTAACCCCATCTAAACCGCTAAAGTCAGCCCGAAATTGGAGCGGCCGCTTCTCAGAAAGATCATCCTTTGTGTTAGCTTAGTTTACACATGATTTTTATTTAAGAGTATATTCACAGCCGCTTACTAATGTAGTGTTTGTTAATATCAAACTCGTAACCAATCGCGTGCCTTCTTTGATTTCTTTTTTTTTTCAAACGACTCACATTACACACAGTACACACGTGTAGGAAGAATCTTATGTCAGCAGAGAAGATACGTTCTGCTCTTATATGTACTTTTGACACGTTCGTCGCTGTGAGCGTGACTCCGACGTGACGTAACGTTATCAAACCTTAGATTTATTACAAAGAATAGAATATTCAGTTCCGAAATTGAGAAAGTGAAAAGCTTTTCGGAAATGTGGACTCTTCAGCGTGGGATCACACTGTAGTTATTCCAGATCCTTCGTTCGACAAGTATATTTTTTCTGACAAGCAATGATTTTTTATCGTCAAAATGATGATTGCATGACGGAAAAGTATAATTGTTAGTGAGAAGAATAGCGTTGAAGAGAAGAAAGTTCTGAGCTTTAGAAGAAAGATTGTAGATAAAGTTTTCTTCAACTTTTTCCCCTTTTCATTACGGACCTTCGCATCTTTTTATCTTTATATTTTTTCCCTTCTATCTCTGCTCCCACTATCAGTATAGCAATTTTTCTGTCAATTATCTTTGCCCACACCCTCCTCTTCAAGTAGTCGTGCATGAATAAAAATTTGTACAACGTTCTGCTTACGACAGAACATACAGCGTATATTTTCATTTTGTTTATTTTAGTGCTTATTCCATTACATTCCTTATAAAATTTCAATGAAAAATACTATTTCGTTTGAATAACGAGGACGTCACACAAACCTGGGTGACGTGGCGACGAACGTGTTAACGCATGTACTATAACGAGTTCTGCGGAACGCACAGTTGATATGTCATTAGTTTGACAAGTTTAAGAAATTGAACAAGATACAAAACCTGTATAATCATCACTTGGACTACGTACACAGAACACTGAGATAAATAGACGTTAGGATTATCATTAGTTTTAGGAGAGAAGTCGACACTCGCAACTTCACTGACAACAGTGAACAATTTTTACGTCCCCAACGACAGATCTTAGGATAAGAGATACAGTATAATCGAGATACGATCCTGATGGCGCCTTGAATATATCTAAAACGTTTTACAATCATTTTTAGATGGATGACATCGCTGTTCTCGCTGGCGCTTCAAATGACGATGTCGTCTCGCGCGTGTCCGTCCTTGAGAAGGAAAATGAGACCTTACGTAATGGTATGTAAATCAGTGAGGGTACGGTCATGGAAACAAATATTGCCCTGAAACCGTTTGATGCTTCGACGCTATTCTTTCCACAGACGTCGAGGAACTGAAGGGCATAATTAGCAAACTGCGAGAGAGCGTTATGTTCATCGAATACGAGCTGCATCCGGAAAAGCACCCACGCCTCATGATATGCCCCCAGAAACCACCGTCGCCGGAAGCGGAGCCGCCGAAGAAAGCGGAGGAAAAGGACGACGATGTCGATCTGTTCGGTTCCGATTCCGAGGCAAGTGTACAAGCGTTAAAAAAAAAGTGGCAAAATAATGGATAGCCCTCGAAAGGCAACTTCTCAGACGTTCCCTCTCAACGCTTTTAATCGAAACTTTTATCTCGTCACAATGCTTACACGAATTCACCTATAACAACGGAACTACTTTTTAGCCTACGACTGTGATATATATACGTACATCGTCTGATTTTCTCTCGACCAACGCGTACCGACGTCTTCGTATATATGATACACCAGATATTCCCAGAAAGACCTCATTCGATCGCTTTTTTTTTTAATCACATGTCACACGTGTCCGGCACAGACATTATAATTCCTTTCCAGTTCGACAAGTCAATACTGTACATAGTATATTCAGTAGCGGTTACGGGGAGCGTGTAAGTTTGTGGGTCTCTATCACGTTTGACTTGTTAGGGCGAAGATGCTGAAGCAGCGAAGATCCGAGAAGAAAGACTCGCCGCGTACGCTGCCAAAAAGTCGAAGAGTGCGTAAAAACTGTTTTGGGGCATTTATGGGGGGGGTCTATTAAGGTCTCGGTTGGATTATCGAATATTCTTTGTCTGCAGAACCGGCCGTAATTGCCAAGTCAAGCATCATATTGGACGTTAAGCCGTGGGACGATGAGACGGATATGGCCGTTATGGAATCCAAAGTACGAGAAATAGCGACCGATGGACTTTTGTGGGGTGCCGGTAAGTTTGGCTGATGAAAACACAGCTGTTTAAACGGAAGCCTTGAATCCGCGATGGTAATGTAAACATTTTTTTCAGCAAAATTGGTCCCGCTCGCTTTCGGTATCCACAAGCTTCAGATCTCATGCGTCGTCGAAGATGACAAGGTGTCGATTGACTGGCTGACAGAGCAGATTCAGGAGATCGAGGATTTCGTTCAAAGCGTCGATATAGCGGCATTCAACAAAATCTAAATTAGTCACACGTAATATACGCAGCTGCCGAAAATTGCATAACGGTTAATAGTCAAGAATCAGCATGGATCAATCTGCTGTGCCATTTCTTCATTCCACTAGCACTATCTCGATATATGTACGTACTATATACTCATCTCACACGGTAGGAGGAAAACAAGACTTTAGTAACGAATCGTAGCAATCGGTGGGGTCTACGTATGATATTCTAAGCGTAGAAAAACGAACAACCTTAGAAATTGTGTAACGATACTGAATTAATCGACGTGCGCTAGTGTGAGAGAGTAGCGAAAAAAAATCGGTAAAACTTTTAAATCGATGTAATCATTTCAAATAAAAATTTGTGGCTTGCTACTAGATTTTTAATATGTTGTAACGATAATACGTTGGTCAAGCAATATACCATTTTATAATAGTGTTGTACTTTGTTTCGTAACTATTGTTGTTGCTTTAAATAAAAACTATCAATCGAGTGATCTGTGTTCATTCCTTACTCCTTTCCCTTGTTTGACGACAAATAATTTCTCGACGTTTGATATAAAGTTACGAATTCTTACAGACCGTACGGACGAATAGAATTGCGACGTTTCATAGTTCGCATGAATTCCGTTGACAAAACGGTGGCAGCACCTTGTTCAGTAGTATTTCTTCGAAAGTTTACACACAGGTGATCTTGTTTGTTGTGACACTATTTGTGCAATTTTTATTACACGGGTAAAGTTTAAACAATTGCACTATCATCATGACGATGGCAATGTTACAACGTCGAGCTAATGTAAGTATATTTTCCTAACGACGTATGATACAAGGCGTACTGGAATGTTCTATCAACTTAACCTTACTTTCAACTGTCTTACTGTTGTAATTTGACAATTTACTTTGTTTCTTAGGTACGGCTGCCTCCAGAAGTAAATAGAGTCTTGTATATAAGACATTTGCCATACAAAATTACAGCGGAAGAAATGTATGATATATTTGGAAAGTATGGTGCTATTAGACAGATCAGGGTGTAAGTATCGTTAGCATTAAGAACTAGCATTACACTGTTGCCAATAAATTATGTTCAATTTCAAGTAAATTTCCTGAAAAATGTCTTTCACAGGGGTAACACAGCTGACACTAGGGGAACCGCTTTTGTTGTGTATGAAGACATCTTTGATGCTAAAAACGCATGTGATCATTTAAGTGGTTTCAATGTATGTAATCGATATCTAGTTGTACTCTACTATCAAAGTAATAAGGCATTTAAGAGAGTGGACGTTGACAAAAAGATGGAAGAAATCGACAAATTAAAAACAAAATATAATTTGAACGAGGAAAAGAAGCAGTGAGAAAGTGTAAATCTGTGAAATTTTCATGACGAACACATAGCCCTTGACAATTGATTACATTAATATCTAATACAAATGTAAACTTAGCATAATTGGTATGTTGAATGGACGTGTGTGTGTATGGAAAATGGAAAACGTAACTATATTATGTATGACTGTTATAAATAAGAAATAAATACATATACTTCTGCTCATACACAGTAAAGTATTTTCAACTCCTATCTGAAAAAAATCTTAATAGCCTATATAAAAAATTGTATTACTATTTGTATGTTGTATAATTTTTACTGGCAAACCTGAACCCTCTGTGTGTAATTAAGTGACTCTGATTTACGATGTTTCAAATTTATCCCGGACTTCTGCACTGCCATTGGCCTGATGTTTCAGAGGCCCGATTTGCGCGCAGAAGGGTGGGAGAATATTTTCGTACCGCGAACAGCGTCGGACGTCCCTCTCGCTCCCCTCCCGAAAAGACGTAAAAAAAACCAGGGCGAAAAAATGTCGACGCATTAAAAGGCTGTAATTAATACCACTTTCACAGTCGCTCGTGGAGTGGCATTCCACCGGTTCAAGGGGTCCGGGATGATGACTATAGTCCCGTTTAAAGCTACATTCACAACGGTCAATCTTAATGCACGATATTTATTATAAACTGATACCAGCTTATAGACAACATTCGCATGCTCTACTGCTTGATATTTAAAGATTCGTCCACGTGCATCTTTCAAACTTGTTTACTTTATTACAGAAACATTCTTTTTCTATACACTACATTGCAAGCCACGTTGCTCGTTTGTAGGAAAAGGGACCTTGAACATAACTCTCTTTTCTCCTTCGGAATCAGACACCGTTACACGAAGAGACAGGAATTCGATGTCATCCTTATCGCGCGTTGTTGTTAATACGAGGACGTCGGGACCTTGGGATCCGCTATCAACATCCGACATGACAAACTGGCGCACGTTACACCTGTCATTCATGGGCGCGTGTTGCCTGTAACGCAATCGCCCACGTCGTCTCGTCTAACGTTTTGTAACGCGAGATCCTCCGGACCCCGTCGAACCTATACGCGCCGCCGTGAGATAATCTGACATACTTCTGTCGAATTATGTCACCCAAGCCCATTAGTAACGTTACACCGGGGATGAATGCTACTGCGTAGTACATTATGGAAATCAGTCAACGACCGTCGATTACAAGCACCGTCGGCGTGAACAAGCGCCAATGAAGGATCGAGTCCAAAATGAAAATCAAAAATGTTGGCAGGGTCAACAATTTTGGACAGGTCAAAAATTTCGTCTGCGCTCCGAGAAGAAAAATGTCAAGCCATCATCCCTCCGAGATCGGCCGCGCATACGTACTATGAAACGGCCTGTAGCGTAGTGGACGCGTGCGCGCACACTCTCTCTACCGCGGCACACCCACACACGCCGAGGAGCGGACACGCTCGCTCTCGCTCGGGTAACATTCGATTTCAGTCGAAAGCGAAAACCCGCTTTGCCCGTTTAGTCGCGCCGCGCAGTTTCCACCGCGAGCGCCGCTTGCCACGAGCTCTCATCCTCTCTCGATTCCGAGATTCCCGACGATCGCATCGACTCACCATCTCTCTCACTTCCCCTCCCTCCCCTCTGCCGCCTCAATCTCTCTCCCTCTCTCCGTGCCGCCTACTCGCTCTGCCACTATCGCCGCGTGCTTTTCGTCCGAACGGAGAGGGAGGGAGGGGGAGCGAGCGAGCGAGAGAGTGAGAAAGAGACAGAGAGAGTGTGCGTGCGAGAGAGAGAACGCATAGATGCACATAGTGCGACGCGATCGACGTCGCGATCGGCGACGATTTCGATCTCGGCGAGTGTGAAGTGCGTTTGCCCTCTGCGGGAGAAGGAAAGGTCAAATGTCATTCGAGTGTTGCGGCGACGGTAGGCTCGCCGGGCAAACGTTCGCGGAGTCGTTGTCACGAGGCGTCAGTCTGATAACGGAGTTGCTCGATAACGAGGCTGGCCTGAGGCTCACGGTCGCCACTGGCCTATTGGCAGTTCTGTTGGTCGTCCTCGCGGGAGGACTCCTGGAGGTGGCACGACGAGGTAGACGCCCTTCATGCGCAGAGAACGACGGCCGCTGACCGCCATTCGGGACGCACGAGGTGCGAGGAAGGCGTGGGGAAGGTGCGGGGAAGGTGTCCGACGGACACTTCCGACCGGACGGATTCCGGAGTCAGTACACGGGGCAGCTTCGTCGGGGAACGACTGGCTTAACCTGTCCGACGGCACGGACGTGAAGGTTCGTTTCCGCGGACGAGGGAGGTCGCAGATGCGTGGGCTGGAGAGGAAACGTTAGCCTTCTGAAGCGCATGCGCCGCAAAATGTGCGGGAAGAACGAAGACGAGGACGTCGTAGCAGCCCTCTCATTAGGGGCGTCGAATTTCTTGGCTGCGACGCATTGGCTTCGGCGGCGTTGTTAAGGCCCGACGGATTATGAGTATCCGATCCGATCCGAACAGAGCTCGGACGGCGCGCACTGCTCACTAAACATGTATGTTCGTCTGTAATAAAGTACACGTTGCGATTGGAAATTTTTCGACACACGTCTCATGATCCGTCCGTCTTAAGCCTCTCCCGCGTGGCTCGAAGAGTCAGTGCGATCCTCGAAACGTTCCGTCAGATTCTGTCAACTTCTATCAACCTCTACTATCAGCTTCTGTCAACGTCTATCGACCGAACGAAGACGTACTCTCTTCGACCCTCTCTTGTCCCGTGCCGCCCGCTAATCCCAAACGTCTCCCGTCTGCCGGAGCAGTGCGTCGTGCGGGGAGCGTTTGAAATCGGCGATAACGTCAAGATGGCCGCCGCCGGCACGCTCGCAGCGCAGCGAGTCTAGGGAGCGCTGCGATTGGCCGCCGCGCGAGGCGCCCGCTGATTGGCCGCCGCTGCCCGGCTGTTTCTACTGCGTCGCGTGGCGCCGGGGGAAAACATGGTGCGTCGTCTGCTCCTGTCGCCGTTCTCGTCGTCGCCGTCCTCGTTGTCGTCGTCGTTGTCGTCGCCCTCAGCGTCCTCAAGGTCCCCGTCGTCGTTGTCAACCTCGTCGCCGTCGCTCGAGGTCGATTGTCGCCGCCTGGCCGACGGGCAGCAGCCGACACGGCACACGCTACGCACGCAGACACGTTACGTGCGGCACGAGGTGCCTCGTGCGAACTTGTCGTCGGGACGCGCGAGTGAATGAACGTCAGGAGGTGAGAAACGCCCGGAGGGGATGCGAGCAACGTCGTCTTCTTACTCTCACGGCCCGCTCCTCCCGTGCAGAGCCCCGCTGAGGTGGGTTTTAATCATACACACCAATTTTTCACCCCCCCCCCCCCTCCTTCAGCTCCTCCTCCACCTCCTTCGTGACATCTTCAGGAAAAGATGCGAATCGTGACGTTTGAATGTTTCCACGCACCTCTAATTAGCCTAATCGAACATTGGCCGCCCGTTAGATTCGTCGTGCGTGGGCTGAAATGGAATCGGGACGGCACATCGATCGGCCCACAATTTCGAAGTGGAGAGAGAGAGAGAGAGAGAAAGAGAGAGTGTGCTCGCCGCGTTAGGAAGTCGAACGGCTCTTTCCGAGTAGCTCGCAGCGATGTTAAGTAGCTGCCATTTATGAGAGTAGTCGGACGCGTCTTACGCGGCCTCTTAAATCGTTTCGCCGTAATGGGGAAACGTCAATGACATTAGCGGGCAGCGTGTGGTGGCACGTGACGCACACGGACACGGGAGATGATCACGCACACGGACAGGCGGCAGACGGGCGGACAGATAGGACACAGAGAGCCATACATACATACAGACATACAGACAGACAGACAGACAGACGGACTCGGATAGGAAGACTCGAGGCGATACTCGACTCATTGATCTCGGTACTGCTCTCGGTACTCTCTGTATTTGGCTAGGATCGAACGTTAAGCAGGTGCACGGTACTCTCGGAGTGCGTGTTTGTCCGACGTCTGGATAAATATCATTGCCACTCCGCCGACATTAAGTCCCGACTCTCCTCCTTTTGCCAGCCCCGCCGCCCGGCCGGTGCCGCCAAGGGCCTTGGCCTTGGCACCGGAATCCTCGTGGCTGTCATTCGCCGTGGGCTTCTCCGGCGCGGAAAAATGGCCGAAGAGGAAAAGTATTGCCGGCCCGAAAATCGTTTGCCGACACGGGTCGGCCGGAAATTGTGTGTAGACGGTCATTAGCGTCCTGCCGTGCTCGGATATTATTATAATGCCGTAATGAGCATTCCGTTACAATGGTCGTGCGCTCTCGTCTGGGTCGTTGACAATGGCTCTCATGCGAGGCGGCCACTTAACTAGCATGCGAAATCGTTGTTACGAGAGTCGCACGTAATCGCTTTGCCTTCGGACGCGAATTATGCGAGTCGGGCGGCTATTACGATGCGCCTTTTCCGACCGCTCTCGGCGAAAGTGTCGACGGGGCGACAGAGTTTTCCGACGTCCTTGACGGCCAACAGTTCAGTGGCACGTGAAGCGATTTTTGGGATGCGATGTTATGCTCGCGTTCGTAAGTTTATGTGTACATTAGATCTACCGGATTGTGTATTTAATAATATATTCTGTTATCAGTATTATAACAATCCTGTCATTTATGGACCGTTTATTTTGAAAGTGGTGTAAGTCCATATTTAAAGAAAAATGAGATGTCATATAATCTACGATTAACGTAGTGTAAACGGTTTATTTATGTGACATTTAATTTTTTTTTAAATAGACACTCCATTTTTAAAATGAACGTCCATATAGTATATTTAATAATATTTGTTGTTAATATAAATTTTGAAAAATTGCTTGTCTTTGGAGAAGAAGAACTCTAGTAATGAATTGACATCAGCTTTCGTTTTTTTATTTATTTATTTATTTAAAAGTTCGGCAATTTTCAGGAGAGAGCACATCCATTGTATGATAACGCCAGAGTACATAAGGCACAACTCACTCTACAAAATTTTTTATTTTGGAATAAAAGAAAATTATATAAATAAATGATAAATAAGAAATAAATAAATAACACCAGACTTACACGTGGGTCAAATTGCTCTACAAAATTTTTGTTATATAATAAAAAAATAAAAGTCATAAAGTTTATATCAATCGAGCACTGCTCGAATTCTTTGCTTCTAAAAGCAACCTATGTTCAATAAAGGGCAGTTATAAATTACTGTCAGAGTGGCAAAAGGTCGTAACGACGGAAATTAGATTCAAAAATATATTATTTTCTTTCGCATCACAAACGTAGAGAACTTTCCGGCAGACCTAATATGCGTATACATATATGTACAGCCAGCGACGTACGCATTTCAACATTCATAACGCGAGCCCTGCACGACAGTTACATCTATGTATCGACACATCCGGTCCGTTCAATTTACACGTCCATACATCCGAGAGCACCTGTACATTTACACGCTCGTGTGCCCGCGGGCCGAATTCCAGTTGCGAGCCTTGTCCCGTGCGTTCGTCGAAAGCTTTCACGTTCGAGGAAAAACGGTAATCTCATAGAACCTCTCAGCGATGGGCAGTAAGCGCGATAATTGTCCTCGATCGAAGGACAAACTCCATCTGTCACGCTTTCCTACCCCTCTTACACCCTTCACGCTTTCGTTACCATCGATTCACGACCCTAGCGACCTTGCACTTCCAAAGATGACAATTCAATAGCCTAACCTTCGTGTAATAAGCGTGGTCGGGAAGAAATCTAATACTAATCTACTTCGCCAGCCGGCTAATCCTATACACTGTCTCAAGTATGGAACTTCTTGTCTTGACTTCTTTGAAACACTCAAATTAAAGAGATTAAGTTTGAAAGATTCAGATATTTTAAATTTATCCAAAAAAGATTTTAATCTTTTTTTATAACATTTCATAGACCGGGAGAGGTCTTTTGTTGATGCTCTCATCTGAAGAATTCATAATTTAACTTTCATAATAGCAATTTTATTTCCAATTTATAAACATATAACAACCGGTCACTGTACATTGCTATTGAAAATAATAATTAAGATTTAGATCCTAAATTTTATTATTCTAATAAGGCAAAATTAAATAATTATTCCTTATTTGGAAAATAAGTGTTTTAAATATATAAACTATTGCCCTACTTAAATTCTTAACACTTAAATTCCTATACCCCGTCTCAAGCATGAAACTCATTCATCCGGCACTCATGACAGGTCTTGGCACTTTTCCTTACGGTGGTCGATTCAAAACGACGCGATTACGTTTTTCTTTACACATTAATGAGAATCAGGTTACACACCCTCGATGATACGGTTCAGCTGAAAAGAATTACTGCCAGTCCGTCGGCTCGAACGTAGGAAAGATTCTCGAGCGATGCGAAGATGAAGAGTGCTCTGGTGGGAAGGGGTAGGGGGGGGGGGGGGTGCAGGAGGCGAAAGTGGGGGAGAAAGTGAGGGGAGAGGGATGAGAGGGGAAGTGTTACCTTGTTACCCCCCTTCGCGCGTGTACATTAAGATACATGTCGGACTTTCTCTCTCTCTCTCTCTCTCTCTCTCTCTCTCTCTCACACTTACTAACACACTCACACACTCACTGAGCGTAAACGAACGAAGCTCAGGCGGAGAAAGCTTTAAAAAATTGAAAAACAAGGCGGGAGCGGTGAGGCAACTTGCAACCCTTTTAATCAATCTTTCCTCTCGTTCCAGAAGGGGCCCACTCTCCACATTCAGGGGGAACAATGCGGTGAGTGATAAGTTTCCTCAGTACTTGACCCACTAACTGCCACGATCCCCGTTCGGGGATTTTGGAATTTTACGCGCGAGAAATATGTCAGGCGCGTTGGACAGTTTAATGACATTTTCTGCATGTCTGTCAATATGTGGGCCGTTTATTTTGAAAGTGGTGTAAGTTCATTGTTTTTAAAAAATGAGATGTAAATAGTTTACACTAAATTAATAACTTATGTTAAATCTCATTTTTTTTTGTGAAAATCGGCTTACACTATTTTCGAAATAAACGGTCCATATAAAGCACAGATAGTTGTATTTTGTGTTTCGTTTCGCTTAAATAAGAAGAAGGAACTCATCTGTAAGTTGAACACAACAAAATTGTTACGTATGAAGCATGATGTTTTTGGTTTGATTTTTATATTTTAATTAAATACCTAAAAAAAAGTAATTTAAAGGTAATAGTAACTATGTGTTAAGTACTCACAATCAGTCTTGTTTTTTTAAACGATTTTATTGATCATTTTATTCTCATACCCATTTGGGGATTGTGGCTGACATCCAGTATTTTTTCTCTTTTACAGGCATTTTTTTATTTTATGAGAATGGGCAATAGAAATGTTGATGATGATACTACTGTTGATATTATTGAAGTCTCTCCTGGTAAGATCGATATGGTTTCGATTAACATCGGTTTACATCTGAACTGTATAGAAAAATGGCATGAACAACAGCTATTTTTCATTATCCAAAATAATTCAAAAAACAAACAAAAATTGTAATATGCAACCTGCCACAATCCACGTTTGACGTTTTCAGAAAAATAAAAATATTTACCCAATAACATTGTTACAGTACTTTTCGCGTATATATTTTCTGTAGAAAATTAAAAAAGAATGTGGTAGTTATTAGGTTAACCCCTTAACGTGCACGTTCCAGAATATTCGAGCGGCGTTGTATTTGATGCTGCTAAAATTAAAATAAAAATTTTGATTAATCATATAGAAGTATTCGGGGCTCACGGCGGTCTATAGAATCGAGTGTCTTACCGAAGAACAATAAATAAATCAAAAATTTCGTTTCGTCCTGGATTTTTGATTTATTTATTGAAAATTTGAAATTAAAAATTGATAATTTCGTTTCGTCCTGGATTTTTGATTTATTTATTGAAAATTTGAAATTAAAAATTGATAATTTCGTTTCGTCCTGGATTTTTGATTTATTTATTGAAAATTTGAAATTAAAAATTGAGAATTTGATTTATTTATTGTTCTTCGGTAAGACACTCGATCCTATAGAACGCCGCTAGCCCCGAATACTTCCATATGTTTGATTAAATAAGGATCGCAAAAAACTTATAATTTTGATTAATTTTGTACTTTTTTTATTTTTTGCCAAGACAATGTTCTAGTGTTTTAAATTAAAAAAAAAATCATTTTTTTTTTGGCCGGTTTATTTCAAAGAAACCGTACGTCAAGGGGTTAATTAACGTTGCACGACGCGATTCTGTTAAGGTGCGCTTCGTCACGCGGCGTTCGGCGAGCCAGCTCGTATTAACGATCAGGAACGAGCACGAGGTTTCCGATGCGTCGCGGCTTGAATAATTAATTGTGCTCCCTCCGTCGGGGAAGGTCACTTTCGGGATGGGGGCGCTTGCGACGGAAGGAAAAGTTGCTCGCTTCCCTCCGCGGGCGGAGTTCTCGGTCCCCGCGAGTTTATCGGAAGGTCGGCGGGTAAAGGCTAGTGCCAAAAATAAGGATAGTCGAAATTAGATCGGGCGACATTGAACGCCGGCACGCCCGGCAAAGGTATGAACTTGAAGAGCGCTATACGCCAAGGTGGGCGTTCGATGGCCAGGAGGACGCCGAAGGTGTTCCGTAACTTTCGACGATCGTCCATTGTTTGCGGATCCGTCGGGTACGAATAGGGGGGCCCGATTTTCGCCATCAGGTTCAACGCACTCGCGTACGGGCCGAGTCGTGATAAGGTGTACACGTGCGATGACGTAGACGATGCCCGGAGCGAGTGAAGCAGGTCTGAATTGCGAGCGTGAGGCACATGGTGGAGAAAATTTCGGAAGTTGGTGATGATTCGGACACTGTCTGACGTATCTGACCCCAAAGTAATCGCATAATTCGATCTTCATTACGTTCGACCATTTTCTTATGTCTCCTTCTTATCCTAATGCCAAGCAATCGACCATTAAGCTTTTGACTGTGATAGGCGTATATGTACGGCCATACAATTCCCTCAATATTTGGACCGTTTATTTTGAAAATGCTGTAAGTCCATATTTAACAAAAAAAAAATAGATATATAATTTATGATTAACGTGGTATAAACGGTTTATTTATGTGATAATTATTTTTTTTTTTTTTTAATGAACTTGCAGCACTTTTACTACAATTCCATCAATATATACGAAAGGCGTAAATATACGGTCTACGCATTTTTTTTATTATGACATCTTTACTGTTCTATAAATTGATTCAAGACGAAATATTTCGTTCTATGTAACATTGTAATTAAATATAGGCAATTTTTTGAATAGTGTTCAATCAATTGATGCAAGATAGGTTTATACGTTCAGTCATGCTTTAGGGTCTGTATTTCATACACAAAATGACTATTAAAATGTTTCTATTATTGTTTTATTATCTTTATTATCATTATGTTAAAATTGTAAAAATGAATTTGTTCCTCATTATCAGTTTTGGTGTGTTTCTTTTATACTTAATTACCGATTATTATTGAAGGAATATAACGATTAAGTTAAGTAAATTAAAATATCTTTAAAAACAATTAAAAATAAATTACAAAAATGGATATTTTTTATTGATGTGCAATTGTTATTTTTTAAAAGTCTAAGATTGCGCACTAGTTAGTAGGTAACCAGTCGCGGCGACTGATATGCAAATATCCATAATATCTTATTAATAATATCCGTCCGTATTGATGGATTCTTCCGAGAGTGTGTCGGAGTCAAAGCGTTAATTGCCCTACCGCACACATATTTTTAATCCTTCCTACATGAGGTCCTTCCATCTAATCCTACCCAATTATCCTTCTCCGTCGCAATAAAACTTGTAAATTATGACATCCACTACGCACTCTATGCAAATCTTTCAGGGCTTGCTATTGGTCACACTCACTTCCTTTTCTTTAAAAAAAGTTACCAACTTCATCGTCTATCTGAGTAAGTTCTTGCCAATCTCCACATCGATCTTGTATCAAATCTATTTTGTGCGTCTGTCATCTCATACTCGTTAATTATTGTTTCTGATATCATCGTTATCTCATCTTGTTGCTAATTCATATTTTTATTAATCATTGTTATATTATATGGTTATTATTTCATTTTGCCGTTATATAAGATTGGCAAGCGAGTAACTTCGGTATTGCAATATGAAACAAAACTCATATTTCTATACAAACAGTAACCCTTAATAAATTACGAATTTTATATTTGATTCTCTAATTTAATTCTGACTAATGTCAAACGCTGAAAGGAAAATATTTTCACACTGACGGAAGTTGCAAAAAATAATTACGGCGCCATGTTTGAAAACCGAAAATACTTTCTTGCCAGCCCAATAGCTATCAATCAGCAAATCTCTTCAACAACTTCAAGCATCCTCATCCCTCCCCAAATCAATCCTGACCTTACAAGCCTCACCTCTCTCCCGCATAGAAGCCTATCGCTCATGATTGGCTGATAGTAATAACAGACCCGATAGAGCTGATATACGGAGAAATGCTTGGGAAATTGGAGTGCTGTGCGTAGGACGAAGGAACGGATTGTCGAGCAGCACTCGAGGCCGAAGACGGACCTGGGGTGGGAGAAATTCAATCCGCGACAATGGACCGAATGAAAAGAAATGACAGTGACGATGAAGACAAATGACTACGGGCAGCTAGACCCGATTCTCGTTCCTAAAAGTACCAGAAGCGAATATCGGCGGAACGAGCCGACGATCGCTCCCTCCCAACAGACCGTACGCGTGTTTCTGTATGTGTGTGTATGTGTATGAGTGTCAGTATGAGTAGGATACGTATGCGCATTGTCCGACTGATTTCGAAGTCCGGCGTTGACCCCGTTACGAAGATCGCAGCGGCACAGTTCGTATCTCGTGATCCGCAGTCGCGAGATCGTCGGAGAGAGAGAGAGAGAGAGAGAGAGAGAGAGAGAGAGAGAGAGAGAGAGAAACAGAGAAAAAAAAGGGGGGTAGGGCGTCGCGCGCGCAAGACGCCTGTAGCGTCGATAATTGATATTAATTCCTCTCCGTCCTCGTGGGCGAGATGAACGCTCAATAGTAATCCCGAAAGGCCTGTCGCCGGGCAATTGGCCGCGGCCAATTATATCTCGATTAATCTCGCTCGCGCACAATTTTCCAGGTCGCCCGCATGACGAGCGACCAATGGGGAGCCGAGAAGGGATTCCACTCGAGGGTACGATCAGCTGCGGGAGGGGGCGTTAACCTCGAAATCTTCGCACGCTTTTCCCGATAGCGCGAACACGACTGCTCGCTTGCTTGAACGCGCGCGCGGACGATATTCGTCTGGGTCCCGAAGGACACGCCCGCGGTCACTCATTTACGGCAACCCAGAGTCAATCATACTTTGCCCGTACTTTCTCCCCCTCGGCCATGCGCGGCCCCGTAGGAACGTAAGACGTAATATCCTGGCTCAACGACCTTCCGCCGGTTCAACGAACCGCGAAATTCATGAGGGCCGAACTTCGGGAAGTTGCCGAGGCACGCGCGCGCGCGAGCCGACTTAGCGGGGCGTCGAAATCCTACGGAATCGGCTTCGGGGGGGGGAATTCGAGATTCGACGCGCAGATCCCACCTTTCGATTACCATAACTACCGGACGCGCGGCTGAATTTTGTTATCGACCCCCCCCCCCCCCCGACCCCCCTTTCCGCCTACCGCGCCCGAATTCTCTGTCGAACGTCAACGGGGGCCTCTAGGCCGAGTATCGCGTAGAGAGATCTGGGATTGTTTACGGGAAAGATGATGTGCCTGTGGGCGCGCGGGCCGATTCGTGGCTGGATGCTAATGTCGTTTTGGGGGCCCTCTCGGACGTCAGAGGCAGACAGTCGGCACTTCCGGCGAATTAGATATTCATCGGGCGGCCGCGAAATTCGGCGTAGAAAGGCAGGCGAGCAGGCAAGTAAGCAGGCAGGCAGGCAAGCAAGCAAGCAAGCAAGCAAGCCAGCAGACCTCCCCCCCCCCCCCCATCCTCCTTCTGCTCAGCTCCTACGTACGAACTCGCCGACGCCGGGCGCCTCCCAATCGATTTTCCGCCTTCTCCCGACTTTTGCCTTTCCCAACACACACACACACACCCAACGCACCCACGGGGCCAGACGAGAAGAGAGACGCGCTCGCGCGCAACCCTGTCGAACGCAGGACACCTTCAATCGCAACTACCCTGACCGTAGATCTCGCGATTTTGAGGTTATGTTTACGCCGCGTCCGTCCGAAGGGTCGAAACTGCGTCTTGCCGTGCTTCTTGCGTCATGGCAGGGGAGGTGAGTGAGGATGGAGGAAAACGGGGAGGGGGGAGGGGCGTACAACGAATGCGTAGATGGACACCGACTCCCCTCCAACCTTCGATCCGGCGAACGTTTTCCATCTTTCTCCGCCGCTTCGCGGCCTGAAACGGCGAATTAGCATGCCGAGCGTCGCAGTGACTAGCTCCGACGCGATTTAGGCCAACGGACGACGGCGAACCGACGGCGGTCGTCCTTGCGAAGCAATGTCGTCCTGCCGCGACGACCGAGCCGTCCACGTGACCCGGTTTTTTCCAGGATGTAGGACAAAGAGCACCGCTGCCATTCTCTCTCTCTCTCTCTCTCTCATTCTCTCACTCACTCTCTCTCTCTCTTTCTCTCCCGTTCTCGCTCGCTTAGAAATCCACCGATCGACTCGCTCCTCCGTCATCCTCCTCCCATCCTATACCCGGTGTCCCAGAACTTCCCAACGGAAGCCGAGTGCGTCGCCGCGAGGAAAGTCTCTCTCATCCGACTTTCATCCAGCCGGGATCTCCTGCCTTTCCCTCGCCACGGGAAGCGAGAATGCTGTCATGGCGTCTGCAGCAAACCTCCCCCTCCACCCTCTCGCTCTGGAAGGGGGGAGGATTTAGGCCGCGCATCGGCCGCTGATAACACGCGCTTTAATTCAGGTCGATCGAGTTCATCGCCGCAACCCAGATCGAGCGTCGCTTTTAATTAGGCCGCCACGCTAATTGGCACGCTCCAATTTTTTTCACCCCCTTCTTCGCGAGCGAGACTTCTCTGCGCGGCGCGGTGCTTGAGGGGAGGTAGAGGGGGAGGTCGGGCGGGAAAGAGCCTTTTCACCCTTGCTCTCGTGGAAATGTGGAATTGTTCCTCGACCTGTTGACCGGAACACTTTGATTATCCCGACCTTTCCTACCTCATCGGTACCGGCAGAGTGAAACACAGAAGCATTAACCTTTTGCCTCGTTTACCTCCCTGTTACCACCCCCCTTGAAGTCTGCCATTGCAATACGCTGCCGAGTTAGAAGGCCAACTGTGATTGACAGGGGAGACAAGAATAAATGAAAGAGTAAGCTGAATGTATAAATATTATATTATATGTATATCTTTTTGGCCAGTTTGATCAAATGAGACATTAAAGGAAAAATTAAAAAATTATCAAAAATATCTGAGGTATTAAACAATAGTATCGTTATTCGAGGCAACACTTTATTATTTTAAGAAGGTAACGTGATTGTCCTAAGGAGGCTAATTATTATAAACATTTGAACGAATGATCTGGCCACAGAGAGGGTCCAGACTCCTCTGGAAAGACGACCTTCGTCAGGAGACACAGAACTCACCCCAGAACCTTCCACCTAACATTACGATTACGCGTATAAGAAAAAAATTGCTAAACAGTGGGATACTTTTTATAATTTCTATTTTTCTCTTTATTCAACGTTAATATGTTAAACTCCTATTATCTTTAACTTAATTACTTAAAGTCTTTGTTTCTCAGTTAAAAATCATTGAAATTTATTAGTTGAAAGTACAACATTGACCGAATTCGCCAAAAACTTAATATTATACATAAACAGTGAGAGTCGCAGAGCGTACGAACGACAGACCGAACACATATCCTGACTCACTCGGCCTACCGCCGTCGAAATTCCGCAGAACGGAAGAGACCCAGAGGCGAGACACCCTCCCCCATTTTGTCGATTCCACGAAAGAGCACGGAACGCATTATCCCGCGCCTATTTAAATTTCCTTCCCGCGCGGCGAACGATTTTTTTCGCCGCCAGTCGAGCGTGAATTATTATCCGGTCGCGCGTAAAATTAGTCGGCCGAAAGCGGAGGAGAAGACAAAAAGAGGGGGTGGGACGGGGGGGGGGGAGGTTGATGGTCGGAAGAGGCGAGGGTGGGACAAAGATGAATAACGTCAATCCTCGACCCGGGCGAATATCGAGTTTCAGCCGCGCTCGGGGTTGCGAACTCTATATATAGGGTGAAGAGAGAAGAAGGGCTCGCGCTCCAATTCGATTCCCGGAAGTGGCGCTCTCCGCGTCTTAAGACGTTCCCCCCTCCTCCCTCGGATCGTTCAGTGGCGAACACTTTAGACAAGCTCCGCTCGCACCGGCAGGCTGGACGCGCCGGGTCGATCGAGACCCTGCGAACGGACGACGCGCCAGACACCCGTATCCACGATGTTCCGAACCGTCAGGCAGACGATCTTCATCGCGAAGAGTGCCTTCGACCTGCCGAACGGCAAAAACTGTCGTTTCGCGAGCGAACATTTTTCCGCACCCCTTACTACGGCGCGCGGCGCGCGACCTACTTTACCGACACTCGAATTAAGTTCTCCCGATAATCGAGCGAATTCGCGGCTGCCCGTTCGGGCAGAATGCAAGCGGGAGGCCTCTCGCTCGCTACTCGGCTATTTCGAGATTCACGGCGCGGATACGTCACAATGCTCCTCTCCTCTCTCCGCGACGACGAGCGGCGAAGCGCGGATGCGGCTGGAGGGCGGCGGAGGGGGGGGGGGGGGGTAGAGCCTAACTAGGCTAATCGTCGTACGCTCGTGACGCGCAAACTTTATCGTCGCGGAATACGGCCCGTCTCAGCGTCTCGGACGAGAGGATGGCAGGATTTACTGATCACTCCCCCCTCCCCTCCCCTCTCCTTCGCTCTCCTCCGTCGCCAGTCCCTTCCCCCGTCGCCCGTTCGCCTCATCGACGAGAGAGTCGTCGGATTTGCGTCGATCGATTTCCAGCTCGCGCGCGCTCTTCGTTCCAGCTGCCGTCCTCGTCGAGCGACGAGTGAACGGCCACCGCGTATCTGGAACGGCTGGCGAGTCTACGACGTAATATTCCGAGTTCGCGGAGGGATGAAAGTCAGGCATGAAGAGAGGGAGAGAGAGAGATAGAGAGAGAGAAAGGGGTTGAGGTGGGAGTCCAGGACGAAATCCGACGTAGAGGATCATTTTCATTTGGCGAGAATGGCTCGCCGTGAAAATAGACGTTCCCGCCCTTTCTCCTGAGCCACCCCCTCCTCCCCTCTCCACGCCTCCCGTCTCATCTACCCCTTCTCCGGTCGACCCCGACGGCAGGTTCCCCCGGGGGTGCGCCGCGCGTGCACGTGTGGAAACGGGGATGATGCAGTTGGCCTGGATAAAGGTCAGTGGCCGACCTAGCCCCCCAGCAGAACGTCCAACCACCCACCCCGTTGGTATTGATTTTGTTAACCTTCTGGATTCTACCGACTCGACTCCCCCTCCCTTGCTTCGATCTTCTCTCTCTCTGTCGCGCGCGCGCGCGCACTTTCTCTCTTTCACACTCTCACTCTCTCTCTCTCTCTCTTTCACTCTCTCTCACTCTCTCTGTCTCCCTCTCTCTCTCTCTGTCTCTCATTCTTCGTTCCTTTCCTCCTTTCCACCTTCCACGTCTGTGTCCGGCTCGGACTACGAGCGTGTTACCCTTTCAGCCGCTCGCGCGCACACACAACCCCCCACCCCCCGTGACCTCTCACCATCGCGGATTACTCGGCACTTTGCTAAGGGCAAGCAGCGATTTTTTTTTCCTCCCAGCCGAACTGTATCCGATCCTTCGATTGAAACCTCTTCCTCAAGGCTAATGAATTTCTTGTACCGAATCGGTCTACGATTAACATTTTTATACTAATTGCCTTTCGATCGGTCCCTTTAATCAGTTAAGTGTGGCGGCCTCTTCTCAGAGCTGCCCTCAGTTTGTTTTATTTCGTCTTTATCTCTAAAACATTCTAAACATATTGAAATTTCCGAATATATGTTTCATTCCACTGGGAATAAAGTTTAAATAGCAAGGGTAACTATATTCTACGCATGACGGATATCGTTGTTATGACAGAAAACTCATGACACAATGCAATTTCTTCATGACGGAAATAGTCGTCAAATACACATAACTAAGGTGACCAACTGTACTCATTTACTGAGTTTTGTACTCTTTTTTCGCGAACCGTACTCTTTTCAAATCCTGTACTCTGAAAGTACTCATTCGTATAATTTTATACTCATTCGTATTTCTAAAACAATTTTTTAGATTATTTTATTTCAATTTTATTAATATCATATCCCACATGAAAATTTAAAAGTTTTAATAGAAATTTCCTTATGTTGTCCAGGCACTAATGCTGCTGTTCAAAGGGTATTTTCACTAGGAAATGATTATTGGAGCAGTGAGAAGTCGCAACTTTCTGTAAAAACATTATCTGCCGTCTTAACAGTCAAATTAAATATGCAAAATGAAAGTTGCTCGGATGTGGCTACATTATTAGACGAACATCCTCATTTAGCAAAAAAAAATCAACTCCGAAGAAAAATATGTTTTTAAAAGAAAATAAAGTTTTTATCGTTTTTTCTTCTCTTTTTTGTCACCTACGAAATACTTGCAAAGTGTACTCTTTTTGAACAAAAAATAGTTGGTCACCTTAACATAACTGGTTAATGGCGCTTTGAGACGATTTTATTCGTCAGGATTCCTTCGTACGAGCCGATAAGGGATTTTGCCGGAGAGTAGGCGCATGCGTACGTAACAGAGGCAGGGGGCTCGCTTAAATGCACTCGGAATCCTAATGGCGCGTATCTGTGCCACTGTGCGAATTGAAATTCCGACTGCGCCGGTTGATTTGCTTGTCATTCCGGCGCGGAATCGGACGCAGATTGCAGCCGAACGGCGGTTGGCGTCGTTCCATCGTTCGTTCGCGGGCTCCGAACGCATCGATTAACGTAGTCACTCTCGCCGATGACAATAATTCTCGCGTCTTACACCCTCTTAGTCTGCTTTGCTACCCTCCAGCTTCGATCGAGTTGACAGGGTGGTTGAATTAGATATTGAAGATTGATGAAAGTTTCAGGATGTTAAGAATTCGAATTTTCTTTGTTCTGTTCTTTAGGCTTTTTTTTTTACGTCCAAGAAATCTTCGGAAGACTTCTGGCCTTTTTTGCATTTTGGGCTTGAGTCGATAGTGGTTAGAGTATGGTGTGTCGATTATTGGCTGTGTGTGTGTGGATGTGAGGTGTTTTGGGATTGTTATTGAATGCGAGTGTGATAGTTTTGGAAATATGACGAAAAAATGAGTCGTTGAGTCAACTGTCATTATCATACTTCCAGTGAATTTTCGATATACGGTAAATCCTCGTATAACACGGTAGATACGTTCCGTGTTGTACAAGTCACTTACATTATACAAGTGCATACATGAGCCGTTCGCAGCCAAAAACGATTCACTTACTGGTTATATTTATAATAACTTTCTTTAATAATCGGGCTTAAAATACGACGTAACAATTATTTTTATAGCCGTTGAATAATACATGTTTTTTTTTCACAAGAGACGTATGCAAATTTATCAATACATATTTTCTACCTTTTCTTTTACGGACTTAATCGATTTGGCAAACGACTTTCCTCTTTAAATGGAATCAAATAAATCATAAGATATAAACGTTTTTTCAGACAGTTTTTGCATCACACCTGGAAACTGAGACGGTTTCCTCTAAGAATGGGGGTTCCCCGAAATTTGACAAACACAATGACGTTTAGCGTTACCAGCCAGAAGTTAAACTAATTCCTTAGAGCTAAACGTAAAAAAATTGCATCATTTATCTCATTTTTTTAACGTTTTATACGAATCCGCCTTATATGAACTCGAGTACGGGGATCTACCATATAGATTATCACGTTTTGAAAAAACGGAAACAAGACTGCTCTAAATAAATCGAACAGATTAAAAAAATGGGAAACGGCGGTGAAAAATGTCCGATACGATCGCGAGGCAAGGACGGCACGAGACGACAGAAGACGGATTCCTGTAAAATCGTGCACATGCACGAGGCACGATCAGTTTTCAAATTATACGGTAAACCGCTTGACGGGCCATTATCCCCTTTTAAGCACCGGTTTATCAGATTTTTACGCGGACACCCTTCGCCGCCGCGGCGCACGGTAACATTATCCGATTCTATTTGATTTTCTAATAAGCGGACGGTTAGAATGTGAAAGGTGTCGAGTGCGATAACCCCTTTTAATTCCTTTTTTCCTCTCTTCTCAACGCAGTACCCACACGGCGAACCGTATTTCATGCATTGGACGGTTCGAACTGACCGAACGCTGAATCTCAAGCCAAAACATTGTTTTCATACGGTCCGACGCAACCTAATTAAAGCAACACCTGCGGATGTATTCCAATGGCCGATATGTTCAGAATGATTGAACCAATACACAGTACGTTCTTAGGTCTGTGAGTGAGATTTTATGTGTTCGTTGCAAATGGGACATAGGGTAGCTCTTGCCTATTAATTAATTTTTCTTGATGAAGTTGTTCCTTGATGACGCATGCAGTTACCGTCTTTCTTCTGCGAATCGTTTCCATTTTTTGTGCTCCTGTTCCTTTTTTGTCCCATAATGTCTGTGCTCAACAAATAAACTCTTAACCCATTAAATGTCAAATTTTCTTTTTGAACATTTCGTCTGGATAAGTTATATATATGCACAAAAGGTTGTGTAACAATATAATTATATATGTAAAGCAATTATATTCCTTTAAGTCAAATTTATATATTGATAAAATTCAATATATAAATTCCAAAATCCCCAAATGGTGATCAAGGCAGCTAATGGGTTAAATTGTACGTGGGTGGGATGTTTTCTTTGGGAATCACCAGAAATCCTACACGATATTCTCCCGTCCACCGATTCACAGAAAGCTGAACCTCATAAACGAGCGCACGGAGTATAAAGCCGTAATACGATTCAATTGGACAGTCGTGATCGATGATGGCCAGGAGACGCTTGTTGCCGATCGATTTCGCCGTAGGGACAGGATCGAAAGGTTTTCCTCTCCTACGTCCTGGATGAACTTTGCTCACTTTCCTGCCCCCACCCGGCGTGCAATGGAACGGCAGGAAAGAGGGAAAAAGGTCATTGTCGGAGAACGGAGACATTTCGATCCTGTAACCGAGCGGTCAGGGCCGGCTAGAAGGAACACGAGATCCGAAGCTGCCTCTCCCCTCCTCCCCCTCCGCCGCACTGCTCCCCACTACGCCGGCTATCCCCACTCCGCCGCGCCACCTGCAGCAGAGAACGTCTACGCACGCACACACACACACACACTGAGCCGCGCGGCGAGCCTTTCTACGGACAGGCCGGTCGAACTGCGCTTCAATTTTTGCCCGCTCCTACCGAACGCTCTCCGTTCGAGTGGCATCTATTGACATTCGATCGTGACGTCATCGGCGTGTCGCCGAATTTATCGGTGGGAGAAACGAAGGTCGTGCGAGGAACGTCTGGTGAAGCTATTCCTTCGGGAGGAAGCGAAAGATTCGAACGGGAAGAGACGAGGTTCTAGATAGGGGTGGGAATTTTTAAACTTGCCCCTGGGCTTTTTGGGCTTATTGAACTTTCAGGATTCATTGCTGTCAGGATAAAGATGCTGTACGCCTAAGAGTACTGTGTGCCTTCGAGTCTTCGATACGGTAGATTTTTTGTGGGAATGTCAATTTTGGGCAAGGGTCAGCTTGAGTTGAGGAAGTGGAAGACTCGGACGGGAAGAGTCGAGGACCTAGATAGGGGTGGCAGTTTTCAAACTTGCCTTCCTGGCCCTTTTGGCCTTTCTGGAACTTCCAGGATTTATCGCTGTTGGCATAAAAATGTCTTCGAATTTTCACAGAGCAGCTTTTTGCTGGAATGTCAATCTTGAGCAAGGGTCAGCTTGAGTTGAGGAAGTGAAAGATTCGAACGGGAAGAGTTGATCGCCCAGATAGTGGCGCCAATATTCAAACTTGCCCCTGGGCTTCTTGGACCTACTGCACTTCCAGGATTTATCGCTGTCAGGATAAAGATGCTGTACATGTGAGAGTACTCTGTACCTTCCAGTCTTCGATACAGTAGCTCTTTTCTGGGAATGTCAAGTTTGGGCAAGGGTCTGTTTGAGTTGAGGAAGTGAAAGATTGGAAATACGATGTATGCCTGAAAGGATATAATTTGTGCTTTCATGTCTTTCATACGGTAGCTTTTTTTCAGAGAATGTCAATTTTTGGCAAGGGTCAGCTTGAGTTGAGGAAGTGAAAGGTTCAAATATATCAATATTCAGCCTTCCTGGTCTTCCTGGATTCATCGCTCTTGAGACAAAGACGATGTACGCCTGAAAGGATATACTCTGTGCCTTCAAGTCTTCCATACGCTAGCTTTTTCCAGAGAATCTGAATTTTGGGCAAGGGTCAGGTGCTTGCCCTGCCTTCGGGCGTGAAATTGGCGCCGATTCAGTCAATGTCAGCGGCGCGATAAACATGTTTCCACTTCCCAGCCCGTTCCATCCTTCCCATAGCCGCGATCGTTAACGTCGTTACACCGAGAACTGCTTACACCACACTCGTTTAACCTTATGAGCGCAAGTGAGCAGCCACTCATTTTCCACTTAGAGCCCGCGTCTCGCGTTCGTTCGCCGTCGGGACGCGCGAGCGGCCATCGAGTATGACCCAGATATAAGAGAGCGAACTCTGTCTCCTATAGTTGCCCGCGGATCGTCAGCTTTTAACGCGTTCGTTGCCCAGCGTGATTCAGTTGTTTCTCGCGAAGCCCAAATTCGACTGTCGGAACGTCAAAACGTAAATAGATTATTTATTTTAATTATTTGGTAACGGACAGACAGCCTTTTGTGTAAATAAAAGTAACGATAAGAATACAGAGATGAGAAACATTGATACATTATTGGGTATATAAAAAGCCTGCTCAATAATGATGTTTTGGAAAGTGTGGAAAAATCAATATAAGAGAGACAATTATTACCTAACGAACAGATTCTCGGGATAATATAATAGTATTGGAACTGAACTTAGATCTATTAATAATTATATATACCTATTAAAAATGTATCATGGCAATCAAGTCAGGACAATTAAATTTTGTTATTTATAATATTATACAAGAACACAATATCTTGCGTATCCCTTTTCGTTGAGAGAGAACGCAAATTAACCCTGATAAGTGACGGTGAAAAGCTTAGAGGGATTAGCAACAATGCAATTCGTGCGGTCATTTGCGTGGTCGGTAACTTAATGTTATCGAACTTTGGATTTATTACAAAGAATAAAGTATGTTCCGACATGGACAAAGCGATAAACTCTTTGGAAAGAGGACTCTTTCTGACAAGTACGTTACTGATTTTTTATCCTCGATATGTTCGTTGTACGATGTAAAAGTGTAACTGTCAGCTAGAAAAACAGTGATGAAGACGTAGTGAGCATTGAAATAAAGATTACAAATAGAATTTCCTCCGACTCTGCCCCATTTTCCATCATACATCTTTGCATTTTTTTCTCTTTACATTTCTTCCCTTGTACCTCTCTTGCAATCATCAGCATTGCAAATAAAATTCCTTCAATTTAAATCAGCCAATTTTCCGTTTCCCCACACCCTTATTTTCAACTAGTCGTGCTGGAATAAAAACTTATACCACGTTCTGCTTATGACGGAATGTGCAATGTATATATTTTTAATATTTTTACTTTGTTTAATTAAAATTTACATTTCACCGCTTATCCCATTACATTCCTTTTGAAATCCCAATAACAAATCCTATTTTACTTGAACGAGAAAAACATCGTCAATGCCATTACGACGAACATGTTAACATGTTAACGTATATGTTGCAGGAAGATGATAAAAACGGACATTAGATCAAAAGATTTGATCTCTAACGTAGATGATCAATGAAGTAATATTGTTTAGATATTATATTTAGCAATCCATACATTAGTAAATGTAGAGCAGATAATACAACAATAGTCATCGAGATAAATTATTTATTCGAAACTAATTGACAAAAGAAATAGGTAGCTAATATTTTAAAAAACAAAAAGCATATTTTTGAAACTTTAAACATTTTCAGTGAATGTATAAAGAATAATGTTCATTAATTTTTCTTTCGAGGAATCACCCCACAGAATTTTAACATCTTCCGCGAATCGATCATATCCACCTATGGGATTCGATCGGATCTCCGTTTACATCGAATCCCTGCGACACATGCACTTTTCCGCGCCGTCAAATTCTTCTCACCTACTTCCATCGGCATCGGCACGGACTCACGGTAATACATGCGCTACGGGAAGGAATTCGTGTCATGGATAAGTTCCACACCGCGACTCAGCCAAGATTCGACATTTTTTTCAAACCTTCGCGAACCGTATAAATTTACAGTTCCGCGGAATAATACATATGCAGATATGCAAATGCCGCGAACGTGCGGCGTTATTGCCGCACAGATCCATAGATATCCATATTACGGGCTCTCATGCTGGCCACTTGTCCTGATTAAGTGACGCTAAAAGAATCCGTTCGGTATTACACTTGCCAATGATCCCTTTCGGGTCGTTTCGAAGTGTACTGAGTCAACGGGACGATTATTGACCCGACTACGGTTGCGACGACTTAATTTCGTCGAAGGCGGGAAATCGAATCTCTAATTAGCGACGATGGACACTTTCCCTGTTCTTTCGACATTCTCAGCTAAATTCGCGGAATGAGATCGTGGATGGATGGTCGCGGGTTGGCGAAAGGTTAGAACAGTGGGAAAACTTTGCCTGCAGGCCTATCCTCCTGGCAAGACATTCCTAACGTTTGACGATCCGCGTCTAATAGGAAAAACTGGGCACCTGCCAGCGACGTACGGCGTCGATCGCTGAATAGCAACAGCTAAGCCGTCTAAGTCCGTGTCTAAAAGCGACGACTCCTTTTCCGATTCTCAGCGTTTCGCGCCTCTCCATCAACCGTTATCGCTTCGGCGAGCGCGAATTGGCAATCGACGGTTAGAGAGTTTAAAAATCAGCGATGCACCTGACGCATCGCAATCGGTGGGTGAATAACGATAATAATTCTGTGTTGGCGGATCGGCGCGAGTCAGATTCTATAAATGTGATGAATTGTCTTTATATCCGTGCGTAAACAGAAATAATTGGTCGTTATTAAATCACATGAATATTTTCATATTATTTGTATTGGTACTTTATTTGATTATATTTATTCATGTGTGTCGGTGTGTTTGAAACGTTTATTTTGAAAGTAGTTTAAGTCCGTTTGTCAATTTTGTTATTGTTGATTGTTGTAACGTGTACTAGTTCAAGTTAGATGTCGTAGATTATATGTTTCGGTGTATATTCAGAATTAACGATGAGTTTTTAAGTAATAATTTTCAGTCATTTTAGTAATTACAAATATTAGTTCGAATTTATTCGAAAGTAAATTGTTATAAGAAATCTAGGTTTAAATTTTTGAAAGCGGCTCAACTCCATTTTTATAAGAAAACACATATTATTAACTGAGAAATTGTTATTATTCCAATGAGAATTCTAAATTTAACTCTTCTAGGTATACTTGAGCAGCATAACACATCAATATCCTAAAGCTATATATTTAAATTGATTGAATAGTAAACTTTTACTCCATATAAATAAAAACATGCAACAACATTATCTCAAATGCAAACATACAATAGCATTATCTCGTTCGAAACATAAATGTACCCAGCTCACTTTCCAAACAGTCCGCTTATTTATATTACCCCCTATTCATTAGTAACCACTATAGCACCCAACATATTCTTTCAAATTTTATAACTCCAAGTTCAGTAAAAAAAAAAGTCATATTATCAACTTCAAAATTGTAATCACTTCAATAGGAAGCGTAAATTTAACTCTTCCTCATACACTTAAGTAGCACAACATATCGGTATCCTACATGTGCAGTATTAATTTTATTGAAACGCAAACTTTTACCCACCACAAATCCAAACATACAATAGCATTATCTCGTTCGAAACATAAATGTACCCAGATCACTTTCCAAACAGTCCTCTTATTTATATTACCCCCTATTCATTAGTAACCGCTATCGCACTCAACATATCCTCTGCCGCACCCGCCGCGGCCACTGCTGCCAACGTCACGGGACACGCGCGCGCGCGCGCGCGAGGCGTTATTTTCATTTGACGCAACATACGCTCTCGCGGCTCGCGCTCGCTTTCGTAAGAGAACGCTTTCGGACCGGCGGCGTCTCGTACGCCCGTAAGAGTAGATGCGATCGCACTTGCTATTCAGCAGGAGCGATGCGACTCTTCGGTACACTCTCGGCGCGTGCTCAGCTTCTACTCGGCATTGCCGATTAACACGTCGATTGCGATGTAAATTAATAGCTGAAAGGTGCCTCGCCACGTTGGGCTAGCCGTCGGCGCAAACGACTGCCAATGAGAAGGAAAGAGTATGTGTGTGTGTGTGTATGTGTGTGAGACAGAGAATGACGGACCACAACCCAACCCTTCACCCTACACTTTCATATGCATATTATAATATATCGATATATGCATTCCTTAATTATGTAATATGACATATGTACACATGTAATATAACAATATTTATAATGTAACATTTATATATATATTTTTTATAATATATCAATATATGTATGCCTTAACTAATGTTACATTATAAATTTTGTTATATTACTTAATGTATGTTGCTTGGTTGCTTATAATTATTAGTATAATAGAAAATTGTGAGGTGTAGGGTCATACTGCTGAGTGTTATAATAATAGCAGATTGCAGTTGTACGCAGGCACGTGCATACACGAACGTGCAACTCAGCAGTTTCACTCTACATCTAATCACAATTTTGTATTATACATATAATTATAAGCATTAGCAACTAAGTAACATATAATAAGTGATATAACACTATTTGTAACGTAACATTTATAATAAACATCAATTACGGAATACATATAAGTATTGACTATTGACATAAACTATATGTATAACATTATGCCATCGCTGTATCCACGTAACTACTGAAGTATTGTATTATCGACACATATAATAGTTACCGATCCTTTAAAAACCTTTTGACGCTGGACTTCATCTATACATACACACACACACGCACATACGCCGGTATAGCTACGCCTAAGTATATTTAAGAATCCGCCTGAAGGCATTCTGTCTTTACCAGTATTACTGAAATCCTCGCCCCGACTAGAGTATTACTAGCTAAAATTAATAAAGTAATTACTGTGGAAACTCGAAGAACACTGAGGATCAAGAAAGAAAGAAAGAAAGAAAAAGAGAGAGAGAGAGAGAGAGAGAGAGAGAGAAGTTTGAGCAGCTTTTGCGGAACATCAATGGCGTTCGATCAGGCTGTTATGCCGTCGGTTAGGCGAATGGCGATGCGTAACACGCACTTGCCGGCAAATTCCCCAGGCTGATGAGCCTAACTACGTAAGGCGTATCGAGCGCGAGGCCACCGGTGCATTGTCATCTTCCCACTCGCGATCAGCAGCGAGAAGCTATTCGCTGTACGCTTGCATTCCTGGCGCCGGATTTGTCCGCCAGAGGCGTTATCAGAAATATTCGTACGCGTATGGCTAATGAGGTCTGACGTCACTGATATCCTGAAGGATTCCGCTTGATTTGATGATGATTTTAATCGTTTGAATCCCAGGGGATTGTTGAAAGGAGACGGAAAAATTACAAAGTGCGCGATAGTATTTGTCTTAATCGATTGAGAAGAGAAGCAAGCGACTTTGTAGTGCTGGGCTTGTTTTATGTGGAACAATGTTGAATATGGCAGCGATTGTTTTGTTTGGTGTCGAAAACTACCAATCAGCGCTATAGCGCTTGTAATATTTTATGTCAAAAATTTGATTTTTACTGTTGCATTCATTTAAACTGTATGTTCGTAAGATGCAAAATAATTTGAATGTGATCAGTTATGTCTTTTGACGAGATAGAGGACTCTACTTCGACAGACTGAGTATACTGTCGGTTGTCTGATTACATCAAAATGTACTGGGTCTGTTCGATATAAAGTCTAAATAAGCGTGATTGCATGAGTCTCAAACGGTTGACAAGTTTCAAGCTAACTGAGAAGAGGCGAAGAGAGAGGAGGACAGGTAGTCCTCTTACAATACGATATCTTATAACACGGTACCGCTATAACACCATTCATAAATTGCAGAAACCCTCCTACAATACGGTATCTTATAACACGATTCATAAATTGCGGAAACCCTCCTACAGCACGACATTCTATAATACGATTTTCCTCTAATACGGTAAGAAAATTGCGAAAACCTTTGTACAACACTGTACTTCGGCAGTCTACGTCGAGTCGCGATTCATTTATCACGATAAAGACAAAAAAAACAACGTTTAAGTAGATATTTATTCCGTTAGCAGGAAAGATATGTCTTCGACCGTCTTTTAAAAGGAGAAAAAGCATCTCACATTGGAAAAAGTCTTAATTCAAATAAAGCAACAGTCAGGACTAATATCTTTTGTTCTGTTTTTCGTTTTCTGTTATATGTTCATTTAAATTTTTAATAAATATTAAGTTCCTTAAATGCAATTAACAAAAAAAACGTTTGTTTTTCATAAGATTTCGGAACGTTTTTTTGCTGCCCCTTTTTGTATTGATTCTGCGTCTCGTACAACACGACATTTTCCAGGAACCTATCTACCGTGTAATAGGAGAGTTTTTTTTATACTCCACGTATCTAACTGTTCAATTCGATCATCACCTCTCGTGTTCTGAACTCATCGAACACCTATCATCCTTAGGTACGAATTACCCTATCAGAGTCAGAAAATAAAATTGCAAAAAAATTGCAAAATTCCGGAAAATCAGTGTCGCCGGCGATAGCGCATCATCGTCCGACTTTTCTGGCTAATCTGAGTCAGTAACTGAAGTTGACTGTTTGCAAAAATTCCGGAAAATCAGTGTCGCCGACGATAGCGCGTATCATCCGACTTTTCTGGCCAAGGTGGGCGCCTGGCGGTGGGGAAAACCTGTCGCACGCTCGGCAGCAATGCAAAACGACGCGTGCGATCCGAAGGACAGGCCGATAATTCTCGGTTCCACGCCTGTCGTTACGGCGTTAGCGCCCATTTACTTTTTCCGCCGGCTTTTCAGCCGCAACGCGCCAACTTCTCTGCCTCTCGAGAGCCGTGCGCGACACCCGAGGCGATTAAAAAGAGAGGACAGAAAAAAAAGAAGAAAGGACTTGAAATACGTTCGTGGAAACTGGCCGTGTTACGGGGTCGCGTACGGGCATAGCATGGTAAAATAATCGGCCAGGGAAGGGGGAGGGGGGGAGGAGTGAGAGGGGTGGAATCTGTCTGACACCGATTTCCCAACGCTTATCGGGCAAATCACGTAATTCGACGCCTTCCCTTCCCCGATGTGTATTTATGCACCCATTGGTCGTATCATCCTCTTTCCCGGCCGGTGGAAGCGGGTTGCGTAACGAACGCTTTCGAATGCGTCCTCGGATCCGCGACCCGCGATGCGCTAACTGGACCGACTCGAAACCTCTCGTTTCTGCCCAGGAGTCGAGGGCGAGAAGCGTTTTACCCCGACGCCAAATATATCCGTCCAGTTCCACGTACCGCAATGGGTCCGAGCCGAGAGGCCTGAGTCACGTGGACGGTTGTCACGTCGAGGCTTTTACGTCTTTCGGCCGACTATTCGCGGACATTTTTTATCCTCGATATGTTCGTTGCACGATGTAAAAGTATAACTGTCAGCTAGAAAAACAGCGATGAAGACGTAGTGAGCATTGAAATAAAGATTGCAAATAGAATTTCTATTTACAATTCTTCCCTTCTGCCTCTCTCGCAGTCATGAGCATTGCAAATAAAATTTATTCAATTTAAATCAATTTTCCGCTTCTCCACACCCTTATTTTCAACTAGTCGTGCTGGAATAAAAACTTATAGGACGTTCTGCTTATGACTGAACATGCAATGTATATATTTTTACTTTGTTTATTTAAAATGTATATTTCAGCGCTTATCCCATTGCATGTCTTTGGAAATTTCAATGAAAAATCCTACTTTACTTGAACGAGAAGAACGTCACCAATGCCATTACGGCGAACGTGTTAACGTTTGATCTTGGTCCATGAGTAATCATGAAGGGATTTTGAGTCACGTGGACGTTGTCACGTCGAGGCTTTTACGTCTTTCGTCCGACTATTCGCAGACATTTTTTATCCTGGATATGTTCGTTGCACGATGTAAAAGTATAACTGACGGCAGGGAGAATAGTGATGAAGATGTAGTGAGCATCAAAATAAAGACTGTAAATAGAATGTCCTGGGTCTTTCCATCTTTTTCGTCATACATCTTCGCATCTTTTATTCTTTACATTTCTTTCCTTCTACCTCTCTTGCAGTCATCAGCATTGCACATAAAATTTTTTCAATTTAAATAAGATTATTTTCCGTTTCCCCACTGCCTTCTTTTCAACTAGTGCTGAAATAAACATTTATACGATGTTCTGCTTATGACGGAACAAACAATGTATATATCTTTAATATTTTTACTTTGTTTATTTAAAATGTATAGTTCAGCGCTTATCCCATTACATTGCTTTGGAAATTTCAATAAGAAATCCTACTTTATTTGAACGAGCAGAACGTCCCCAAATGCCATTACGACGAACATGTTAACGTATATCGGTTTGATCTTGGTCCATGAGTAATCATGAAGGGATTTTGAGTCACGTGGACGTTGTCACGTCGAGGCTTTTACGTCTTTCGTCCGACTATTCGCAGACATAAGGAGGCTGGACAAGCCTCTCGTGCCGGATCGCGACACTTCTCGTCCCTTTCGTTCGCGGCCTCTCGCCGGAGCGGAAGAGTCCGAGCGCTGGGCGTGTGACGCGTGCCGCGAAAACGGCGCCGATATAAAGTCCGGAGGTACAGAAATACAATCCCTAGAAGCTCCGTCCGTCGAGCGCTATGAGCTTGGAATACGCGAAGTAACCAACTAGTAACCCAGACTTTAGTATTCCCGCGGTGTCGTCCCCGTACGAGACTTCCTCATTCCAGAGTTGAGCTATTGTAAAGCTCGCCACCTCCCTTAGCCTCGGCACCTTCTTCCTACTACTCGCGTATTCCTCTCCTTCCTCCTCTCCTTCTCAGCCAGTCCAATCGCGTCACTTCCCTCGTCCCTTCTACGCCGCCGGTCGCTTCTTACCGTGCAAACTCATTTTGTCACGGAGCCTAACGTGGCCAGCTTCTTCCTTCTTAGCCGAAACCCTTGCCCTTGCTCGAGAGGGACACTTGGATGTTAGGTATGCTAAGGTCTTGCGAAAATGTTGATGTTCGGCAGGCAGGTCGCCGCTTCGGGCAGGGTCAGATATAACTCATGCTGTCGGTTTTCTATGCTAGATGTTTGCTGTAGAGGCTGGGGTGAGGCTGAGTTACTCAGTTGTTGAACGTTGTTTTGGATTTGTTGGGTAGTTGGATTTTGATGGGATGCGTAATGCGAATGACAAGTAGCGGAATCCTACGTTCTTGTTATTTATGTTAGGATAGATTCAAAGTTTTGATCGGGTGCTATAACTTTTGATAGTGTGCGCAATGTGAATAATAGATAGGGCAATTTTGTACGTTATTGTTGCTAATTTGAGGTTAGCGACAACATTGCAACTTGAGTAGCGAACATGTAGCGATATCCTGTACGTTTTTGTTAATAATGTTAGAATAGATTCAAAGCGTTGGTTTGATCGGGTATTGTAACTTTTGATGGTATGCGCAATGTGGATAATAGATAGGGCAATTTTGTACGTTATTGTTGCTAATTTGAGGTTAGCGTCAACATTTCAACTTGATAATTAATTTTTGATGGATGCTATAAATAACGAACAGTAAAGTATTATACATTGTAGTTGTTAATTTCAAGTTACCTTCAACTTTTTTTTTTGGTCGATTACTTAACTTTTGATGTTATCGGTAATGTAAATAACAAATAACGCAATTTTGTACGTTAATGTTACAAATTTGAGGTTAGCATTAATATTTCAGCTTGATCGTTAACTTTTGATGCATAGTATGAATAACAGATAGTACTGCATCGTTCGTTTTTGTTGCTAATTTCAGGTTAGCTTCAACATTTTAGTTTGATCGAGTACTATAGTTTTTGGTAGGATCCGTAATGTTAATAACATATACGGCAATTTTATATGTTATTGTTTCTAATTTGAGGTTAGTATCAATATTTTAACTTGATCGTTAATTTATTATGCATAGTATGAATAATAGGTTAAACATTGTACGTTGTCGCTGCTAATTCAAAGCTAGCTCCGACTCATTTCAAAATGTTTAAAGACATAATGTACCTATTATCGTATGTGTACTGTACATTAACGGGTAACAATCGCGACTAATACAATTGAATGACAATGCTGAAACTCACCGTTTGATGTAGTGTACACATGGTCACTATTTGCCTCATTTAGCTTCTATGCAGATCAAATTTCTCGTTTAACTCTGAACAAAAATCAGAAGTACTGACGATAACTGTAAGATTACTATGCATAAACGGACAGAACACCACACAAAACCACAAATTTAACTAACATTGAACGGAACTCAACAAGCAGCATGTTTTAATTACGGAACTACTTTCAGACGATTTAATGAAGTTAATTTTAGGTTTAAAATTGGCAAACTTGAAATCAGGTTACGTTTGCTGATTTTCGCAATAGATTTCTCTATTGATTGATCGCATATCTTGACTGAACACTAACCCGAAAGTGTTTCCAAAGGACGATTTTAAGCAAGTAATCTGTTTAGTAGAGCACAAAGTATTACGAATTTGAAGGTTTCGACGAATTTTAACGGAACGACAATAATACGACACTGCACTTTAAAACAACGACGCGATACTGGCGTCGACACCGATGCGACATTCATTTGAAAATATCAAGATGCATACTCACACACGTTGATTCGTTCGGCTACTTGAGGATAAACTCGGCGAAACTCGGATTCTGCGTTAGATCGCATTTAAAATTACATAACGCGCTGCAGTGAGAACAATCATATTTTAATAGGTACCGGATAAAAATACTATTCCTAAAATTACATTACTAAATAGCTCCCCTACGATACATTTTAAAACATGCTATATCATGAAACAGTAAATTACAAGACAATAAACGTTTCCGAATGAACGAATGAGAGTTCTAACCAAGAAATTAAATATTCAAACCTCGGATTAATCCGAACTAGATTAAGAAATCAGGTTGCATGGGCGTCCGCCACAAAATGCTGAATTGATCTGACATCCGCAAGCTGGCACTAGTATCGCCAGTTACCTCAAACTGTCGCATCATGAATTTATTCCACCTTCGTGTTTACCGAAAGTGTCCCCCTAACTCCGTTTCACTGTTTCAACCGTGATTTGTTTCGAATTATCCTGTCGCGGTCATCTTTGCTGGCAAGCGGCTGAAAATAACTGCTATGCTTGTTAAGAACAGTGATCGGAACACTTTTGAATCGTTCTTGTAAGTTAAGTTTTTCCAAATTATTTATATAGTCATTCTCATGTATTGAACTATGACACAATTAGATAATCGGAATTAGTTTTCTTTTCAGCGTACAACAGACAAATTGTATAAAGTTCCGTTTGGTTTTGAGTAGGTTAACGCCATTAGATCCTAACACGGATATCTCGATTATCGGAATTAGTCTTATTTTTAGTCTACAACAGACAGATTGTAGAGTAAGAGTTTCGTTTGTTTTTGGGTAGGTTAGCACGACTAGATTCTAATAAGGATATCTGGATTATCGGAATTAGTCTTATTTTTAGTCTACAACAGACAGATTGTAGCGTAAGAGTTTCGTTTGTTTTTGGGTAGGTTGACACGACTAGATTCTAATACATATATCTCGATTATCGGAATTAGTCTTCTTTTTAGTCTACAACAGACAAATTGTATAGAATAACAGTTTCGTTTGGTTTTGAGTAGGTTAACGCGACTAGATTCTAATACTGATATCTCAATTATCGGAATTGGTTCTGTTTTTAGCCTACAACAGACAAATTGTATAGAGTAAGAGTTCCGTTTGGGTTTGAGTAGGTTAACGCGACTAGATTCTAATACGGATATCTCGATTATCGGAATTAGTCTTGTTTTTAACCTACAACAGACAAATTGTATAGAGTAAAAATTTCGTTTGGTTTCGAGTAGGTTAACGCGACTAGATTATAATACGGATATCTGGATTATCGGAATTAGTCTTGTTTTTAACCTACAACAGACAAATTGTATAGAGTAAAAGTTTCGTTTGGTTTTTAGTAGGTTAACGCGACTAGATTCTAATACGGATATCTCGATTATCGGTATTAGCCTGTTTTTCAGCCTACAAAAGACAAATTGTGTACAGTAGGAATTTGTTTTAGTTTTGAGTAAGTTAACAAATCGGCGTCTACGGACGTCGAACATTCAAACGAAACCGCGCCAGCAGGTGGCACTAGTTCAATATTTCGGTTTGAAAGCCACAATTTGTTAAAAGTTGACCATTTCGTCATCCCGCGAAGTGTTGTGCTTACCCTCACAGTGATTTCGCTTGCAGTCGTCATGCTGAAGCTGAGATTGATCGGAGTTTCGGTGGAAAAGATAAACCTGCATAATGATCCGCTAAGAAACGAGCCAGTGGTCCACAACCTGCATCAGATGGCTTCGGTGAGTCGTACAATTAATATTCAATGGCACGTAGCGTTATGGTTAACCTATATCCGACGCCTTTCGGCCTGCATAACGTACATTGTCATAGGTTATGTCGTGCGACACAATGTATATTCTACTCTCGTGTCGCTGCAGAAAAGTCGAACGGAGATCAGAGGACGAGACACGCTATGTCCGATCGACCGACTTTTTGACCATATAAACACGTGTTGAGTCACGAGGTTGGGTAAAAAAAGAATTGCCCGGAGGAGGGAAAGAGATGACGCATGTTCCTTGATTGGACGCGCACACCGTGATAATCTATTTGACCTGAATGATGAAGCGCGAGCCAGCGACGAATTAGGCTGCAATTCGATATCGAAATTGCGAGAACGTGGGAGAAACGATTAGATACCTCCTTGTTTTGACAGATTTCCTCGAATGCGTGCGTCGGCCAGGCTTCCGTCTCTTCGCGGTCGAATTTCATTTCGAGTTCTTTGCGAAGGTACAAACATCTGGAAAAGTATACGTTACGAGTAGCACTTAATGTAAACGGTAGTCACGGCCCTGCTTCGGTCGAAAGGACACACTTGTTTTCACAACTCTTGTGTTGAGCCTCCAACGTTATGATCCTTCGTTTTTAGACTCTCATCAGGGGGAGATTTATTGTAGCAGATCATTAAACGAGTACTGTCTTATGGGAACATTTAAGGTGTCAGAGTTTGTGTAGGATAGAAGTAAACAGTAATAGACGTAAAACACCAAAAGACACCAATTTTGAAGTAACTTATGGAAGAATTGGACCGTCTATTTTGAAAATGGTGTCTATTTAAAAAAAATTAAATATCACGTCAATCAACCGTTTACACTATGTTAATCATAAATTATGTATCTCATTTTTCTTAATGATTTCTTAATATAATTTTAATATAATTTAATATATTTTTTTTTAATATTACAAAAAATTAAATTTCACGTAAATCATCCGTTTACACCACGTTAATCATAAATTATATGATATCTCATTTTCTTTAATACGGACTTACTTTCAAAATAAACGGCCCAATTAACGATTCCTTCCTAAACAAACTAGTAAAATTCTGCGAATCGTAGATGCGTTTCCCGGCAATCTAAATTGACAATACGACACCTGATGCTGAAAGTGGAAACATTTTCTCGCAACTGCGACTTGGGGGAAAGGCATCGGTCGAACGGTGGAAGCTAATGAGTTATCCCTTCCTCCGAATGATGGTGGACCCTGCTCGGTCGCCTTCGTCGAGGCCGAATCGTTAAACCGTTTATATCAATCGCCGATAATTGACATTCGACTTTCGAGTCGCGCATACGTGCCCGCCGGTCGGTTGCACGGCGTATGTCGGCGTACGTTGGCATACGCGTTGGCATACGTGCTATGGTACGTGCTCACATACGTACTCACATACGTGCTCTCACGTCCTGATCGGACGTCTACGTGTCCGCTGAACGTCCGCGTCCGTCTTCTTTCTCCATGCTTTGACCTACGCAACGGTCCCGATTGTCCCGTACGGGCCAAACAGGTGAATCAGACTGTTAACAGATTCGCCCTTGGCCCTCGTGCACGCCACTTTTATTAGCCTCGTTAAATCGATTGTGTTTCAATCTCGCCAGCTAATGTCCGCCGACCGGGCCAGACTTCTCGCGCTGATGGGGACGCCCATACGGGGTGTCTGCCAATTTTTCCATCGCTTTCTCATTCGCCGCTGTCTCCCATGCTTGGGTAGTCTGAGGATCGGTGCTGGAGTCTCATTCGAGTTATGGTGAATAAGCGTAGATTCGTATTTTATTTCTGTATTCATCTGCAGGTCAGGACACTTATTGGTAGACCGTTTTAGGATACAATGTCTTCGTAATGGATGCGTTAATCGGAGTTGTTACTTTGGATATTCATAGTTTCACAGAGCTGATCCTAAGTAGGATTGAAAATTTAGAACAGATGAGAATGGAATATACGGGAAGATAGGGTATAGTCTAACACTTTCGTTACCAGTTGCACAGTATGCTGCGTATTTTACATTTTCATAGTTTCAAAGCGGTAATCGCGAGTAGGATTGAACGTTTAGAATAGTCGAGAATGGATTATACGGTAAGATTTCCTATGTTTTAACACTCCGGTTACCTAGCGCTCTCTATACAGTGCATTTCACATTTTCAGTTTCCAAGCGTTAATCGCGAGTAGGATTGAACATTCAGAACAATTCAGATTGGAATATATGAAAGCAGCGTTTAGATTATAATTCTCGTTACCTGGTCCACTCTATACAGTGTACTTCACATTTTCATCGATTCAAAGTGGTAATTGCGAGCAGGATTGAACGTTCGGAACAATTCAGAATGGAATATATCAAATCAGCCATTATATCATAATTTTCGTTACACGGTGCACTCTATACAGAGAACTTCACATCTTAATAGTTTCAAAGGCATTAATGGCGAGTGGAAATATTGAACAGTCAGAACAATTGACAAATGAATGTACGGAAAGATTATCTATATTCCAACACTTTTGCTGCCTAGCACATTCTATACTTCACATTTTCATAGCTTCAAAGCGTTAATCGTAAGTAGAATTAGACATTCAGAACAATTAAAAATGGAACATACGAAGAGCGACTATATTCTAACACTTTCGCTACCTACCACACCCTATACTTCACACTTTCATAATTTCAAAACATTAACAGCGACTCTAAAGATTAAACATTCAGAACAATTGAGAATCTAATATACAATCTCAAAATTTTCGTTACCTAGCGCTCCCTATACAGTGCACATCACATCCTCATACTTTCTAAGCATTTATCACGAGTAGATTTGAACATTCATAACGATCGAAAATCTATCGTAATACATATACGGAAACATCGTCCGCATCCCGACACTTTCGTTACCTAGCGCTCCCTATACAGTGCACATCACATCCTCATACTTTCTAAGCATTTATCACGAGTAGATTTGAACATTCATAACGATCAAAAATCTATCGCAATACATATACGGAAACATCATCTGCACCCCAACACTTTCGTTACCTAGCGCTCCCTATACAGTGCACATCACATCCTCATACTTTCTAAGCATTTATCACGAGTAGATTTGAACATTCATAACGATCGAAAATCTATCGCAATACATATACGGAAATATCATCTGCACCCCAACACTTTCGTCACCTAGCGCTCGCTATACAGTGCACATCACATCCTCATACTTTCTAAGCATTTATCACGAGTAGATTTGAACATTCATAACGATCGAAAATCTATCGCAATACATATACGGAAACATCATCTGCACCCCAACACTTTCGTTACCTAGCGCTCCCTATACAGTGCACATCACATCCTCATACTTTCTAAGCATTTATCACGAGTAGATTTGAACATTCATAACGATCGAAAGTCTATCGTAATACATATACGGAAACATCGTCCGCATCCCGACACTCTCGTCACCTGGCGCACCCTATACAGCGTCGGGCGACGGCGTCGGCGGCGCCGGTTTCAGCAATGACCCACATGCCCGTCCAAAATAATCTGACACTGCACTCGGAGACCTTAACCGCGACCCGTGCACGACTCCTCGAGCATCGGGCGGCAGAGCGGACGAGCCCCGAGCCGTAAACCGAGCAACGGGGGCAATCAGGCAAACAGACTCCCGACGCGTAGTCGGAATCCTGCCGTCGGATTTCAGCCAATTGAGCTGTGCCCACCGCAATTGAGACGACCCGGCAGGACCCCCCCCCCCCCCCCCCGTCCCCCTCCCCATCACCGGGTAAACACGCCCGCGTCCATTGGCCCAGATTCCGTCCGTGGCCTCGGCTGACAAAATTTTCGAGATCCTCCGCCGGACAAATTTTCAACGTTCAAACGGAAATCGATCGCGATTCCCGCCGCGGACTCTATCCTCGTTACCGAGTGCACACGCGTATTAGGCACGCACTAGGAATCCAGCGATGCAAGTATCGATTCCTCGAAGTTCGGCAGGCTCGCCGGGGTAGGGGAGTGAGGAGGATGAGCGGGGTAAGGGGGGGGGGGGGGGAAGCATCGACGGGTGTGGTCGAGGAGTGCGTACATCGATCGGCACTTTAACCTCGACGTAGAGCACGCTGGTTGCCAGTCGTCCTGTGGCGCAGGACCTGCCCGAACTCGAGTCCTTGCCCGTCCGACCTACGACCTTAGCCGGGACGACGACGAAACATGACTTCGGCAAACAGTCTGACAATGGCCTTCGCTCCTTCCTTGCTTCCTTCCTTCCCTTCCTTCCATTCCTTCCTTCCGCTCGACTTCTTCAGCCGTTCCACTCTCGCCTCTCATTGGCCGATCGTCCGTCATCGAGGCGATCACTTCCGGTTCAGCGAGATTTTCACGTTTAATCTCGCTCGACGCCGAATTGGCCCGTTCGCTGATCGAAGTAGACGCCGAAGGATGTACGAACGTGAGAGAGGCACGGAGAAGAGAATGAGGGGAGGGTGGGCGGACGGGGGGGGGGGGTGCTCGTAGAAATAAATGTCGAGAATCCGCTCGACGGGTGGATCGGGTTGCCCCGGGTTTTGAGTTTTTTGGTTCTCGAATTTAATCCCGGGAACGGGAAGGGGGGGGGGGGGGAGAATGAGGGGACATTCAAAGCGGTGGATCCCGTCTAGACGGTGGGTGACGTCACGAGACAAGGTCGCCCGTTTCTGTCTGCTACGGGTGCACCGCTCCTACGTTCAATATACACATACACATACACGGTCGCCTATGTGCAACGTTTCACGGCTACGTGTGCGTTCACGCCTCTGTGCACGTGAGCGCCTCTATTCCTACTGCCCTCTCCTTTATTTCTTTCCCCTGACCCCCCCCCCCCCTCTAGGTCTCCCTACCCCTGAAACTCCTCTTCCCTGTATCCTGCATCTTCCCTGTGTGAGCGCAGGAGGGTGGAGTTCGTGGCTTGGCATATAACGTATGTACGTTGTGTATGTATAGATTTGGTCTGTTTGGCTGTGTTGGTGAAGTACGTGTGTGTGTTGCTCCATATGCGACGCTAACTTGTAGGGCAGGAAACGGGATTCTGTGTTAGAGCTGTCAAAGTGCGGCGTAGCATTGCGTTAACACCTCAATACATGAATTTTTATACTGAGTTGGAAAAAATATATGTTGTTGTTCTTGATGTTGGCAGTAAAGAAAAGGTAGCACTTTTGAAAAATATCATTTAATTTTCCATAATGTTGCTCAAAAATAGGTTTGCTTCCTGTATGGTTTAACATGCATTTATGGATATCAGAGTACAGTTTAGTCTTTTTCAGCAGTTTCGTAGCTTCTGTGTCAAGTGTTATGAAATAAGAAAAAGCAGTTTTTGAAAAAGCTGTCTTTGTTCAATCATAATGGTTTCTTACAGTTTGGAGAGTACACAAAGGAGAGAGAGATTTAGCATGAACTTGAAAGAACTACATGCGGTGTGAAAATGTACTGTGAGGACGGATTGAGGTGGTAAGAAAGGTTTAGGGCGGTGGCTTGGAATGAGCGAATATTGCGATTCGGAACATATAGATAAGTCACAATAAATTTTTCAAAACATTTTTATTTTTACAAGAGAGAAATAATAAATAGTTAAAACCCGCAATGGAAATGTGCATGAAAAGGTATTAGAAAATAAAGCATCACATTCTCTTACGAATAAGCAATAAGAAGCAGCATCGCAACACCGAATCGCAACTGCATAAAATGCCATATATGTATGAACAGTTTTTTTTGTCATATCAACATGTAACAATAATGTAGGTAATCGAAACATTTTTTGAGATTCTTATACCCGATATAACCAAGATTCATGAGATATTCTTATATTTATATAATTCCAAATATTTATCAAGAAAATAAAAAAAAGAAAATCTCACCTTCGCTAGAATGCACTTCACAAGATCTGCTAAAGCTATTCAAAAAACTTCGTCCTGCCCCTAACAGGCTTCATAAAAAATCGCTAACATGCCAAGAAAAGTTCATTTCTGATTCGACACGCACAAAAGGATTGTAAAGCCTCAAGCAAAGAAATGACAACTATTTTTGCGGTTAGGTTCATATACAGACCAGTATGGATCAAGGGGTTAAGTGCGAATCTTCGTCAAAATATTTCCTGTTTGGCTCATATACAGACCGGTACACACGAAGGTTAAGTTAGAATCGTCAAAACATTTTCCGTTTTATCGAAGACGGAAAATAATTGTCCTCGCCGCACGTCAGAGTCGAATAATCGTTCGTTCCGGACCCGAAACGTTAAAAGCGGAACTGCGACCGAGTCGGAATAGTTTTGAAGGTGCTTGCCGTCGGAAGCGGACAAAGTGCGAGTTCCCCGAGCATCTCGTCCCGTCTCCTTCGTCCGTCGAAGGACGCCGACGATCGGCGAATTTCGCTGCGGACACAATAAATTCGGCCCGAGCCGGGGCGTAGATCTCGCGTTCATAAATAATCCGGGACACCGAGTCGGTTATTTACAACGAACGAAGGGATATACCTGCAGGAGCCACCCCCTCCCCTCCGCCCCCCCTGACTCATCTTTCTGTTATTCCTCTCGAGGAGGGGAGGGAGTCCTGGGCGCATTCGGCAGCCGTGCGGTTTTTTAAGTTATTACGGGTTCGTAATTGACTTAACTCGAGCGCAAGCCAATTAATACTCCTGCTCCCCTCCACTCCCCTCCACTCCCCTCCCTTCCTTCTTCGTTAATACTCACTCCTTTCTCCAGCCTCTCTCTCTCCTCCTCTCCCCTCTCTATATCTCTCTCTCTCTGACTGCTCCAAAGCAGTTTTTTAAGTTGATTTAGATTGGTTTTAGTTTCGTTGTCCGATTATTTTCTTATGTGAACTAATTAGTTAAATAATAATCATTTTGTATGTACTAAACATATACAGCCGGCCGATAATGGAGTTTCGCACATAATTGGTTCCCGGAAATGTGTGCGAATGTTGAATGTTCGAAAGTAGAGGGATGGAAAGAAATATGCACCAAAAACTGTGTTTTAAATTATTTATTTATTAATCTGTATACATAATGAAATTCATGAAGCATATTTAAGTGGTTTGGAGTGCTTCCTTTATAAGCTTGTAAAGAGTTGAATGCCACCCTTCTTTCTTTTCTTGATAAGGATTTCTACAATTTTCTGTGTCTTTCTCAATCGCAATACGTACTCAAGATAAATGTTATTGGTTGGGATTACATTCTTTCATAATACAAAATTTGTCAAGATGCACGAAGGCTTCATTCATATTTTTAATTGTCTACGTTTTTAATTTTTAATCAGTTTCTTCTTCCTCACTTTCACTATTTATTTCATTGTTCCTCAATTGTTGCTCAATTAAATAATTATTTTACAGAGGTACTGATTTACATACAATCAACTCATTAACATCTTCATCGGCTATGATTACTTCATTCATTAGGTTAACTATTTCACGTGTGATGGTTTCCGATGTTTCATCGAAAGTTGAATTTTTAAAAATGTACTAGAGCCGAGGTTTGCCTGTACTGGGTGTGAGCTTTTTAATCTTTTTTGACACCGATTATACTTCCGCTCCTCTCTTCGATCAATCGATCCTTTCTACCGTCTGTGTCTCTCGAACAGTGTCGACTTGTCTCGCTGAAAAGGGGAGGATCAGGGTTGCGGGTCACCGATTTTGTTCAAACTTTGCACAGACCTTCCTTACCCGAAAATATTTGACACGTGTTTTGCCAAAAGTGGCAGCACTCCCCCATTTTCAAAAAAATTGAGGCCAAATATTGCAACGTTGCGCTGAAACATTGAATAATTGCGCTGAAATTTTGCGGACGCGTTTGAAATTGTCTCCTAAAAGACACTTACACATTTATTTTGTCAAAAAACAATGTATAAAAATACGCGTTCTAGATAAATTCCATAAAATTTACTCGGTTTTCATTGAAGCGTCGTAACAGAGTCTGGCACTAGCATAGTAAACTCATGATCCAGAATTTTGCGTTTTATCATTTCTTCTTGCCTATTTTCTGTAACAGTTAGTTTTGACTCTAATTCGAAAATCTATGGTACCTATATATAGGTATATATGGACTGTTTAGTTTCAAAGTAGTGTAAGCCCATTTAAAAAAAAATTAAGTGTCACATAAATAAACCATTTACACCTCCGTTAATCATAAATTATATATTTAATTTTTTTTTAAATATAGACACCACTTAAAAAAAAACGGTCCGTATACTACATTTATGGGGATGAATGTGACGTACAACTATTTGGATGATATTTATCGCAAAAGCATGATAAATTTTGTCAGTTTCAAAGCTGAATGTCAGTCGAACTGATAAAATTTCCGCTCGGTCAAGATGCTCCAGACGTTGACAGTTCGAGTCCTTTCCGGAATGAACTCCTTGTCTGGCGGAAAATCAAGAGTGGGGATGGACTTTGTCCAGGACGGCGGTCGGTCACGGTTGACGAAGATGGGGTTGGAGGGGGTTAGAGGGGAAGTTAGCGGACGGCGGAGGAGGAGGAGGGGGGGGGGGGAGTAAGCGTTACGCAGACGAATAAAATCTGAATTTCTCTCCGACGGAGCGTTGCCGATAGGCTCATCAATAATTCAGAGACCGAAGGCGAGTCTGGATCGGGATCAAGCGACAAAATTGCAAACAAGCGGAGAATCGTAACGCGTAGATCGAAAGAAATCAGAACGTGCCTTTTTTTTTTTTTACCGAGACGAAGTCGGTTGGCAAGATATTGGGTTGGCAAGAAAGTGTTTTCGGTTTTCAAATGTAGATAGCCGTGTAACTTTTTTTTAAGAGCTTTTGTCATTGTTGAATTATTTTTGTTTGGCATTTGATGTTACGTAACAAAATGGAAAATGCAGTGTTGAGTAAAATTTAGTTGTATAGAAATACGAGTTTTATTTCTAACTACGAAACCGAAATTACTTTCTTGCCAACCTAATGTTTTCGATTTATACAGGGAGGTTTCAGTTTTTTGATGGTCGGGACCGAAAGCTTTATGAGGGCGGATTGAAATTGTTGGTATTTTTGATTAGCTTATGAAAGGAGTTCGTCCTTTGTATAAAAAATATGAGTCTTATATGACGCTGTAAAACTGTAAACACTGCTTTGGCAGCTTGATATCAGATGATGTAATGTTCAAAATTTCTACGTGGAGTTTAGGAATTTGCATATTTAATTAGGAGCAAGTCCGATATATTGACTGTTCCGATAAACATTTGCGAAGTAAAAGCGTCGATCGATTTTCAACTTTCTACTCTTTCCCTAGTTTCTTCCATTTTTCAAAATTGATCTCTGAATGGTCTTACGAATAATGGTAAGAGATGCCGACTCGCGATTGAATTTTGATTTGAGACTGCGAAGGAAAAATATACCTTCGTCAGATTCGACTGGAGAGAATATTGATCTTATTCTTCTTTTGCGTCCAAAAGTCTAAATTTTTATTTATTTGATTTTTTTACATACTGTCGGCCTCAACAGTCAATAGTCCGAATGCCATCTCCTGGGTCAGACGGGATCGATCGAGTAAAGGAATCGTCCTTCCGAATTGGCCTGTCTTATTGAAGTGTCCTTGAAAACCGACGTCGCTCGATGATCAATGATCGTACGTAAGAGCAGACGCTCGTCGAATGTCGTCGGTCTTAACAACTTCCTTTGACCGGCACGCGTGCGCGTGTAACGTTAATGTGCCGTGAAAAGTCACTTTAGCACCGGAAGTCGCTTCGTGCTAGGTCGAACAGTGGAAACGGTCGGCCAGAACGGGCAGAAAAGGACAGGAAAGGACCGAAAGTCGTCAAAAGTTTACCAGAAGCGACAAATTAGTCTGTGACACTTGCACAGAAATTTACTTCGTCACTATCCTAATAATACCTAAGTAACCTCTTCTTCGATCATTCAATTTTGCATCTTCACCTATACAGGACAATAACCTTCTTGCTACTCCGAGTTCTGCTTTCTTTCTCTCTGACGACATTTGTACGGAGATAACGTCATTAGACGGGCAACATTTTGGTCTAATACTGACGTAAAAACGTCTGTTATCCCCTTACTGCATGATTTTTTTAGAGGTAACTGAAAAACATGTATGTTGTTACGTTTGATGTTCGTGGCGAAGAAAAGCTAGCAATTTTGAGAAAATCATTTCAAAGCATAAAGTAAATGTTCAGAAAATATTTACTAAATATCAGCTAAATATTCAGAGAATATAAAATTCACATTTTAGTAGTAAAATGCAGATTTTTCAAGTTTGTTACTTGCACGAAACATATGAATATGTAACAAGAATATCTTCAAACATTTCCTGTTTCCAGAAGACAAAAATAATAAATATTTAAATCCAGCAACATAAAAGTACATCGAAATACACTTATGGTATCAGAATACAAAGCATCACATTTCCCTACGAATCAATAATTACAAGCAATTTCGCAACACGTAACCTCGGCCGTATGGAACACCGTGTATGAACCAAACAGTTTTTTCCGTCATATGAACTAGTAATAATAATGTCATCAACATTTTTTGAAATTCTTATACTCAATATAATCACGCATCATGAGATATTTTTATATTTGCTTAATTTCAAATATTTATCAAAATAATAAAAAATTATTCTTACCTCTGCTAGCACGCGCTTCGTTTTACATAATCTGATGAAACTACCCTTCAAAAACTTTGTTCGCATATTAAACAGTTTTCAGCGCAAGTCGCTACCATATCAGGAAAGATACATTGCTGATCTGTCATAAAAAGATTGTGAATTCCCAAACCAAGAAATAACGACTGTTTTCGTGATTTAACCCGAATATAAACTGCGGTAAGGGGTTAAATCTCCCCCCTCCCCCAGTTCTACCAGACAGATGAATTATGACAGTGAAATCGCGCGACATAAGAATATTGCGCCGACAAAATTTCTTTCCTCACCCCCCCCCCCCCCTCCGCTTTCAGCGCTGTACAGCGATTGGCCCCCGCGGGCCGTAAATTCGAGCCACACGAAAATGATCCCTTGAATGAGATCGGCCGACATTGTCGGCATGAGAACGAGCCGCCGTGCGCCTAAGGTACAAATTCCAATCCAGTTTCGACAATGCCGGTGTGCCGGGCAACGGCTAATTTACTAATTCAGGCCTAATTGGCTTCTCGGAAGGGGGGCAAACGAAATATATTGAGCCTGGACGAAGATTGAGGGAATGAGACACGGGGTAGGCGGAGGACGACGAGGTCGAAGAGGAAGAGGAAGGGGGGAGGAGGGGGTGGGGGTGTCACTGGTATACGATGTATTATGACTTAAAGGTCGACAAGTCGTCCGACGAGCTTTAACCGGATATCGACCCAAAAATTCGAGAATTTCGAAATGGATCGAAAGAGACTCTCGTCGTTCGTCATCTATGGGTGGTTGTCCCCATTGACGGATCGATTAGGGGCCTCCTCGAATCTTGGGCGGCGGAATCAATGTCGTCGCGATCCAGCTTCGTTTTACAAGCTTGATGAATAAGTTAATCGGGTTAATCCGCGGCGTGCCATTAAGCGACACGAGAACTTAATCGCTTCCGTGTGCGGCAAATGGCCAATGGCTCTTCCTCGTTCTTATCCCCCCTCCCTCCCCCCTCCCCGTCCTCTTACTAGTGGCGTCCCCCCCTCCCTTCCCCTACAATCCTCTCCTTCCGCGTAGCGAAACTTTACAGCTACTCTTTGCCACTCATTGTCTCTCATTGTCTCTCCGGCTTATTGTTCGACACACACACACATACATACATACATACATATACATACATATGTACATATACGTACATATATACATACAGACTTACGAACGTGTAAGATCGTTTACTTCTTTCGTCCTTTTCGTTGTTTGGAACACGGTTCGTCATTAACGATTCTACACGGTGTCCTGTAAGAATTGGCCGATGACGGCTGGCGAGGCTGAGCGGAGGGCAGAGTTCCGCTGTCATTACGGCCGGTATTCGCCGTGGCTGGAGATTGCAGTTCTCGGATGGACGGGGTTTATTGCGCGACTCGCATCGGGACAAGTGCGTTGAACCAAGGAGCCGATGACGATGAATCGTCATTAGGCGGATCGGCCGTCGGCATTCATTGGGAAACGAGACGCCGTGGCCCAGATATCGATGCAAATGCCCCGCTGCCAATCTTTCGCGCCTCCGCCGCGTCGCGGTGCCGGGTCGCTTCTGACCCCTGCGGGCGACGCGGCCAACGCTCGCGGATAGCGGTCGGTTCAAAGTTTGGCCTGGGTAGGTGCGGTTTGGTTTGGACCACCCTGTAACGAGGGTTCATGTATGACGGGTGCGACTTTAGTACTTTTTAACTCCGATGATTGGACAGTTCATTTTGAAAGTGGTGTAAGTCCATATTTAAAAAAAATGAAATATGTAATTTATGATTAGCGTAAAACTATTAAATGGACTTACTAAAAATTAAATATTACATAAATAAACCGTTTACACCACATAAATCATAAATTATATATTTCATATTTTTTTTGAATATGGAATTACACCACTTTCAAAATAAACGGGCAATTAATATAACTTTTGGCTGGTAACCCTAAACGTCGTTGTGCTTTTCAAATTTCGGGGAAACGACATTTTTAGAGGAAACCGTCTCAGTTTTTAGATGTGATGTAAAATGTGTCTGAAAGAAGTTTGATGTCGTATGATTTATTCGATTCACCTTTTTAGGGAAAATCATTTGCCAAATCGATTAAGCCCATAAAGGTACAAAATATGTATTGCTAAATTTGTAAATCTTTTGTGAAAAAAAAACATTTATTATTAAACGGCCATAAAAATTGTTGCCATATAGTGTTTTAAGCTTGATATGTTACATTTTTTTAGAATACTTCAGGAAATCTTCGAGCTATATAAATTACAGAACAATTCACTGTTCATTTAGATTGACTTGAAGAAGGTCATCATAGTAATAAGTCCATCATGTCCACGTAGTTCGTATCATTTTCGAATTTTCGTTGTTTATTCGACGTGGTAATAAATCCGGGATTTTAAACTCTGAATTCTCATCCACTGACGTCTTACACAAATGTGGACCATTTCTCAAAAAGCGCACCCAGCATATTCTTAACCAATTTATTGCTTCTTCGTTGGAATCCTTTACCTTTTTAAAAATTCTTGTTTTATTTCATTTAGAAGAAAATTATTACCTTTCCGACACTTTTTGATAGCATTATAATATTGTTGGAGGACAAATCGTAAATTACTGATATTAAAAAATTCATATTTTTTCTTATTATCAGTAATGGATTGGACTTAGGCCACTTTGAAAGTGAAAATTTTAATTATCGAAGTAACTGCGAAGATTTATGTCTCCAAAATTATCGTCTACTCTGAATATACTTAACCGAAAAAAATGTATGACAGCTCCCTTAAACTTCAAAAGAAAAATTGACAAGTGGTCTTAGGCCACTTTAACACTTGATCTACGGCCGTTTCTTGTAGATCTATTTTTACGAGAATCTGTCGCACCTATTTCTGCTACATATAGATTTAAAAAAATGGAAGACTTAGGGTCAATAAGTTCTGTGTATAAATTCTTCGGATGGAAACCCACCCATTAACTGCCAAATTTTTATTTGAAAACTTTGTCTGGATAAGTTATATATATATGCTCAAAATCACGAAATGGGGATTATAGCAACTAATGGATTAATTTACAAAACGGTTAAAATTAATTCTATGATCTTTTAAATATATTTCTTTTCGAAGTTTGAAATCTATCAAATTAACGGGTCCCGTAAACGTTAAAAATAAACGTTTCATATCGACATCGAAGCTGCCAATTCGAAAATTGCCACCGAAATTCTCGCGCGCAGAGAACGATCCGTTCAGCTCCGCGGTACTCGAAACGCGTCGAGTCCGTTCGGGCCGATTCGAGTTCGACCATTTGAAACGTTTAACCGTTCGTTACGAGTAATTAATTTGTTTATCGCATCGCCGGCCGCTGCTCGCCTAGACAAATAGCGAGAGTGCATGGAACCCGGCCGACCATCCGGGCGCGAATCCATTGCAATGAAGGCTCCCCCTCGGCCAATCCGGCAGGATCATTGGCCGGCGCATATTGTTTTCGGCGATAAGCGAGCGAATAACTCGCCCCGGAATGCGGATCAGATCGCGTCGGATAAGTGCGCCGCGCGGATAAACGACAAGTTTCCGTCGAGACGCTCGCACTGGCCGCGAACCGCTAATTCCTTTGTACTACCCTGCCAGCATAAAAAGTATTGCTTCTGGGTATTTTTATGACAGATAAATGCTTTTTATGCCACAGTTTTCAATGCGAAAGAATTATTCCGAGTATTGTACATATGTGGGAGAGATGTAAAATGAATTGTCATATCGAGGAAATATGAAAGACATTTAAAAAATATAAAGCAGATATTTGAAAAAGTGTTTTCTTTCTGAATATAAATACGTATTTGACATATATTTTTCTATTAGAAAAAGATTCAGTATGTTTCCAATATTAGATACATTCCTATGAACTCAATACTTTCTGCTACTATTCTGCCAGCGTAAAAGTATTGCTTCTGGGTATTTTTATGGCAGATAAATGCTTTTTATGGCACAGTTTTCAATGCGAAAGAATTATTTCGAGAATTGCACATATGTATGAGAAACGTAAAATGAATTGTCATATCGAGGAAATATGAAAGACATTTAAAAAATATCAAGCAGATATTTGAAAAAGTATTTCTTCCTGAATATGATTACGTATTTGATATATATTTTACTATTAAAAAGAGGTTCAGTGTGTTTTCAATATTAGATTCATACCTATGAACTCAATACTTTCTGCTACTATTCTGCCAGCGTAAAAGTATTGCTTCTGGGTATTTTTATGACAGATAAATGGTTTTTATGCCACAGTTTTCAATGCGAAAGAATTATTCCGAGTATTGCACATATGTATGAGAAACGTAAAATGAATTGTCATATCGAGGAAATATGAAAGACATTTAAAAAATATAAAGCAGATATTTGAAAAAGTATTTCTTTCTGAATATGATTACGTATTTGATATATATTTTTCTATTAGAAAGAGATTCAGTATGTTTCCAATATTAGATACATACCTATGAACTCAATACTTTCTGCTACTATTCTGTCAGTGCAAAAATATTGCTTCAGGGTATTTTTATGGCAGATAAATGCTTTTTATGTCACAGTTTTCAATGCGAAAGAATTATTCCGAGTATTGCACATATGTATGAGAAATGTAAAATGAATTGTCATATCGAGGAAATATGAAAGACATTTAAAAAATATGAAGCAGATATTTGAAAAAGTATTTCTTTCTGAATATGATTACGTATTTGATATATATTTTTCTATTAAAAAGAGATTCAATGTGTTTTTAATATTAGATACATATGAATTCAGTACTTTGTGCTACTGCCCTAGTAGCACAAAAATAGTGGTTCAGGATCTTTTCATACGACATAAATGTTTTTTCAAGCCACATTTTTTAATGTGAAAGAGTTATTGGGTCTGAATATTTTACATACGTGCGAGAAATGTAATATGAATGATCATATCGGGGAAATATTCAGAGAATATAAAAGAGACATTTAAAAAATGTGTATCTTCTATTTAAATAAAATTGAACAGTGTTTAAATTTGACAAAGAAAACTACAAAAAAACTATTTTATACCTTGAAAAATATATTTCTCCTTACTACTATAAATCAAGTATTTGATAAATATTTGGAAAAAAATATTTCTTCCTATATAGAGAATGAATGTTTTGTATTTAAATATTTAAAAGGAATTCAATCTCTTCTCAATTTTACCCACACATGAATTGAACATTTCACACTACTAAGGACCCTACTACACATTCTAACAGGACTATTGCCGAATCCGAACTATCCTCGACCACAAATTTTTCCAATGTTGCACCACATCTCCGGCTCGATATCGCGTCTGATTAGATTATTTGAATATTATGAGTCGGAGAGGTGGAAGGGAGAAAAGGTGGAGGGGTGGTGGGGTGAAAGGGGAAAAAGAACGCGTGCAGGCGGACATCGATAACAGGGCTCAGATTCTTATCTGCGATAGCCACAGCAACGATATTCGACTTACGTCACTTGCCCCGGGAATTCAAACGAATTCAGACGTTTATCGCTCGCGCGCAACGATACATAATTCGACTTGGCGGGACGATTGAATAACTCCGAGCGGAATGGAAAGCTCCCGGGCCCGACTGGGGGATACTGAATATTTAATCCCTGCTGCCGATGGCGACGATTTTTTTTGTCCCTTCGGCCGAGCTCACCTCGTTCCTGAATAAAACAGCTCGGAAACGTACAGATCGGTGTCCGAAAAAAAAAATGGCGCGCGTTTTTTGATCGGAGTTGGACAAGTGCGGATGTTACGTCCTTCTGGGTCGAGTATGGACGGAGTTTTGGTTAGTAAGAATCTGACACTCCCTGCCTTTCCCCCTTGGAGGGCAGAGGTCTTTTTAAATAACTCTCCAACGAAAAAAAAAATAAATAAAATGCTGGTGTTACGTTAGCGAAGACTTCCTTGGCTCGGTACAGACTATGTTCCAGGGGAGTGTTTATATTTTTAGGATGTGTGTTTTAATGCGATTGCTGTTAATGTGTGCAAATAATTGAATTTCATATAGAAATTTTAATGCCAACGTACCCTCCTTTGGTCCCTCATTGCAATACAAAAGTCGTACAGAAATAAAACATGTTCTAATTTGTCGTGAAAAACCGCTTCAGGCCTCTTTCATTGCTAAATCGAGCATCCAATGCAATATAGTACAATACAACACCGTAACACGGAGTGAAATAATGTAAAATGATGCAACAAAGCGTAGAAAACATCATTCGCCAATCGTATGTGGACTAAATGTCTTTACAATCAACTCCACAGGTGTTAAATCAGGCACATGACACGATATAATGCAATATAGCAGCATAAAGTAACATAAAATAATCTGAAGAATCGTTAAATCATGTGATACAACATGGCAAGCCTCGTACGGAAAGCACATGTGCTTTAAGTAATTCTTAAGCAAGTTATGCCGAAGTACCTCCTTTCGGTGCTCCAAAGCTATACGAAACCGATAAAACCGCCAGAATGCGTTGAATTTATCGTGCAATCCAATCCCGTCCCTCTGCCAGTGATAAGTCGGACGCATAATGCGAAATAATGGTACATAACAACGTAAAACAGTGCAGATTAATGCGCGTCAACGTAACGTAGCGGAGAGTGTGATACGATAAGAATATGTAGAATTAATGCGCTTACGGACAGCTGAGCTTAAATCGGGCATGTAACGTCACGTAATCTGACACAGAATGTGTTTATCAACGAAAAATAATGCAATATTGCTTACCGAGTATCGGACGTTACACATACGGATTACAAACAACAAATACACATGGTAGGTGGCTTGGTTGACACGTGTAGTATTAATTTCACATTTTTTATCGTAATAATAATTTGAATATCCTCTTCCAGGGAAAATTATATCCTAATAGTCTATTTTGTTCGTCCAATTACGTATTAAGAGAGGATAAATCCGTCAGTCGACCTTTACATTTTGGCAAAAATTCCATTTGCCCGGCCAATGAACGGAAATATTAAGTACGATATGTTAAAAATGTATAAAATATTGAAGCAAACATCCCGTGAGTATAGAGAAACAGCGTAGAATGTTCAAAGCGAGTGGCTGAATCAATTACGAGAGTGCTGATGCTTTTACTTCTCTATGATAGGTGTTAATATTGAAAGTACATTGCTGTATGTAGAATGGATAATGTATTGGAAAGGTCTGTAAAGTCAAAGGCGAGAGTGTCGATGCTTTTATTTACTTACGACCGGTGTTATTATCGAAAAGATACTACTGTACATACGATAGATTGAATATTGTAAAATTGGATAGGGTATTGAAAACGGAAAGGTGGAGAAATACAAAGGTCAGAGTGCTGAAGCTTCTAGATAAAAAATAGAAGTGGTAATATCGAAAATATATCCGTCTACATCGGACAGATAGTACAGTGGAAAATTGGAGAGTATACTGGAAAGGTCCTGCTGCTGCTAATGATGATTTTACGTTTCTATAATTAGCCTTAATATAAAAAAGATACTACTGTACATTCAACAGATATTGTGAAGGTCTGGCGCCTAAAGATTTAGATTATTTCCTACGACCAGACTTTAAGTTAGAAAGATTCTACTGTACATTCAACAGATAGCATATTATAAAAGAGTGTCGATATTTCTACTTTCCTATGATCAGTCTTAATATGAAAAACATACTACTGTACATCTACAAGTAACATACCGTAAAGGACACATACTACAATGTCTTCAACAAATAGCATATAGTAAAATCGAATAGTACATCGTAAAGATCTAGAAAGATAAATGCGTAATAGATGCGACAAATTGAGAGACGATTCGAGACTATGTAGAGATGCGGACGAATAAAAGTGTCCCGCCGATCGTCAGTCTTGATATGGAAAAGATACTAAGTACTCTACAGTGAACAAATAGCATATTGCAACATCAAATAGCACGTCGTAAAGATCTAGAAAGAAAAATGCGTAGTAGACGCGACAAATTGAGAGACGATTCGAGACTAGGTAGAGATGCGGACGAATAAAACTGCCCCGCCGATGGTCAGTCTTGATATGCAAAAGATAGTAAATACTAAATACTCTACGTTCAACAGAAACCATATTATAAAAGTATAGGAAAACACAGACGAGAGTATTCATATTTCTTCTTCTCCACGATCAGTCTTAATATCAGAAATACAGGGTCTACCATTTAACGCGGCACGCTCGTTTGCGAGAAAACGCTAAATGACAACAGCGCTAGACTCGATACACGCGCCGCCGGGGACAGTGAGCCGGCACTACCGACACTTTTGACCGTATCGAGTCTAGCGCTGTTGCCATTTAGCGTTTTCTCGCAAGGGAGCGTTCCGCGTTAAATGGTAGACCCTGTATACTTCTGGACATCCACAAGTAATATACCGTAAGGGACACATACTATTATACAATGCCTACAACAAATAGCATATTGCAAATAGTACATTGTAAATATCTAGAGAAGACAAATGCGTAGTAGACGCGACAAATTGAGAGACGATTCGAGACTAGGTAGAGATGCGGACGAATAAAAGTGTCCCGCCGATGGTCAGTCTTGATATGGAAAAGATAGTAAATACTAAATACTCTACGTTCAACAGAAACCATATTATAAATGTCTAGGAAAACACAGACGAGAGTATTCATATTTCTTCTTCCCCACGACCAGTCTTAATATCAGAAATATACTACTGGACATCCACAAGTAATATACCGTAAGGGACACATACTATTATACAATGCCTACAACAAATAGCATATTGCAAATAGTACATTGTAAATATCTAGAGAAGACAAATGCGTAGTAGACGAGACAAATTGAGAGACGATTCGAGACTAGGTAGAGATGCGGATGAATAAAAGTGTCCCGGCGATGGTCAGGGCGGGCAATGAAGGCAAATGAACGGCAAAAGGAACGAGAAAAGGAGCGGAGAGGGGGGGTGGGGTGCGGACGAGGAAGGGGGGGGGGAGAGTCGCGCTCCGGGTATGTGGGCCAGACAACAATAATTGTTCGGCGTTTCCTGGTATATTACACCGCGTCTAATTGATACAGAGGGGCCGCCGACAATTCCGCTGTTGTTGCAGTCCTATCTTTAGCGGAGACATCTCGACATCGTTCCCGACGCACTCATGCACGCCATGAGTGAGATTATCGTGACGTAAATGCACTTAAACGCCAATGAATTTGAAAGAGAAATACGCATTTGCGGTCACCTCGCGCTCCCGTTATTATTATACATTTGTTAATGTAAAATGGGGTTAAAAATCCGGTGTAATGGTCGTCAGTGAAATGTATAAATATGCCTTTCGGCCGAACAACAATTGTTTATACATTTAGTCTAGAAATTTGACAAAATCGATTTTTTTTATTTTTTTTTTCCTTGGACCTTTCTTAATACGCTCGTGAAAACCGTTTATTGATATTTCAAAAATTAGAAGAGTAATAAACATTAAACATTGACGTAACAATACATAAGGGTATCAAAACTTTGAACGCGTTTATCTCAGAACTATGTTTTTCAAATTGGCGTCCACGATATCTCGATAACTAATTGACCGATCTAGCTGAAATTTTGCACATACATTCGGTAGCCTCTGTCTGAGGACCGGTAGCAGAATTGAGTCGAACAATAATTTTGGCCACATTTTATAACCCGTCGAATACCCGAAAATGTATGAAATAACGTTAATCAAAGTTTAATAGGCCGCCATTTTGTAACAAATTTTCTTAAGTACTACTTAAATCTGCTACCAGTGCTCAGAATACTCATACAGATCGAGAATATATATATTTTTTTATTTTATCAAATGCATACATCACCTAAGAGTGGGCGCCGATTGAGGCGGTTTTCGGCGGACCATGTTGTATAAAAATAAAAAACTATATGAGAATATTTAAAATAATTATTTTTTTAATGTAGATACATTCTCAAACGAACAATAACGGTTTAAAAGTTATTTCAACCCAAAAATGACGTCAAAAATCTCGCTCTAGACCAGACTACTGCCTTCAACTGGCAACAGACGTTGACAGAGTATCAGCTCGACCTTTCGAAGCCGAGAATGATTTTTCCACAAAAAAAACGGTACAGTAAAACCCGAAAGGGAGAGAACTGATAGAACGTTCGCCTCTAATCGAAGGTTCCGTTCAGTCAATAGAGGATTCTGACGATGTTCGCATAACGGTTAGCTGTCTGGACGCCGGTTGCGTGTCGTCGGAGGTCAGACAGTCTTTCGGTTCATCCTCACTTGAATTTCGCGCCTTTACGGAAATCGTCCTCTCTGTCCCACGCGCGAAGGATCGAAAGTTTGACTGCTTCTCGAAAGCTCTACCAATTCGAAACCGTTCAGAAAATTCTACCCGGCAGTGTCACGTTTCTCGTCTGCCACGCACGCACGTCCGTTACGTGAACGCACGGCACGGCCACACGTATGTGTAACATATAGACGATGCGATGTTCCACGTTGTCGCTGGCACGATGCGTCGAACATAGCGACAAGGAGGATGTAACATGCGTATCGAACGTGCGCGTCGAAACTTAACGTGCGCCTCGGTCGGCCATCGTACGCCGCTCGGAGGACTGAATGCTAATCGCCGTGACGCGAAACGGTTCGGGTTCGTTCCTTCAGTCCGAACGCGTCGATACTACCTGATTAACGACACCGGCCATTCGCATAACCGCCTCTCTGCTCCGGTAAAAAAGTCTTCACCTAAGAGACAATTCTCCAGTATCAACCGATCGCTGGGTCAGAATTGACCCTGGGTCCGGACTCCAGACCCGATGCCAGATAAAAGTTTTCCCTTGGCAAAAATAATTGTTAATCAGCGGACTGACGCGAAGCGGTTCCGGCTCGTTCCTTCAGTCCGAACGCGTCGATACTACCTGATTAACGACACTGCCCATTCGCATAACCGCCTCTCTGCTCCGGTAAAAAAGTCTCCACCTAAGAGACAATTCTCCAGTATCAACCGATCGCTGGGTCAGAATTGACCCTGGGACCGAACTCCAGACCCGATGCCAGAAAAAGTTTCCGTTCACCGAACAACTCTCCGGCTTCCACCGCTCGCGGGGTCAGAATTGACCCTGGGTCCGGACTCCAGACCCGATGACAGATAAAAGTTTTCCCTCGGCAAAAATAAGTGTTAATCAGCGGACTGACTCCACTGGCGTCTCGTTCTCGTGCAGCTCTCGATAACGGATGACCGTTATCGAATTTAATTCGCGAGCCAAACTTCAGGAGTGTTGCGAAAGTTGCTGGACTCCGGCGACTCTTGCCGAAGAAAGTGCAAGCGCAACATTTGGCCGAGAGGCGAGAGTTCGACGATAATCTCGACGAAATTCGAGGATGCCGATAAGATTTCGAGCCTCGAGTCTACACCCCCCCCCCCCCCCCCCCACTTCCACCTGTCTCTCCCTCTCGCTCTCTCCCCTTATCGTTCGCAGTTTGTTACCGTTCCATAATGACTTTGCCAGATTGCGAAGTGCGGGAGTGCCGCTTTTTAATTAATGACCGTCCGTCAATTGAACGTAATCTTCGCGGATCATTCGTTACGTAAGTCGGGGTATGCACGCTCTGTTCGGAAATAACTCGGCAGGTTGAGACATTTTTCTCGACAGTTGTTCCGCTGCAAAGGTCCCCCGCCGACATGTTGATGTAACGGTAAATGTAATTAATAGGGTGATCAAGTTTAATTACATATTTGGCATTTAATAATTATTCAGATTATTAATTCATTTTAAAGTTTTATCATTATTCATCTGTATGTACCTATATATACAGTACTATTTTATAAATTATATGTTTTATGTATATGAGCCGTTTGTTTTGAAAGTTGTGTCCTTTTTTTTTTTTTTAATAATGTGTCACATAAATAAAAAGTTTGCACTAGATTACTCATAAGTTGTGTGATATCTCATTTTTCTTAAATGGACTCATACCACTTTTAAAATAAGCGTCCAAATATTATATCGTTGTACATTAATTACTATCAAACAAAATACATTAAATTATAATCCAAACATTAATACTAGTTACAAAACGTTCTCATCATAGTTAACGCAAATTCTCTAATTCAAAAATAATTTATATGACAAGCCATTACTGCCGTATAATAATCACCACTAAACTCTGAAAATCTGCTCAATTCTCAAACATTCATCAAACTAACCCCTAATCATCCACAACCACCGCACAAACCACATTTAAATGCATCAAACACATCAGTAATCATCAGTAAATACATCAAACACATACACATCAGTAACATCAAAAATCGTTGAAAGCTCAACCATGTCAAAAGACAACGACAAAGCAAGCCTCTCGTATTCCAGCGTACCTATGGACCCCCCCCCCCCCCCCCCCCCCCCCCCCCTCTCCCATCCCCATTCAATATCTCGCCCCTAATCGTTCACCCTGTCTCGCAATCACGTACATTGTCCTTCGTCCTCTTCCTACAATCCAAGGTGGGAGAATTTGGGCGTCGGGAGGGGTCCGCGTCGAAGAGTCGTCGTCGTCGTCGTCGTCGTCGTCGTCGTCGCTCCATCGTCCGGACCCGAACTCCAGACAGGATACGAAGGATTGAGCCTCGTTAGCCGCCAATCGCTGATTTCGGCATCTCCGTCTCTCCTGACGCTCGTTATTTCTCGTCGGGACGACGTGATTTTTAACCGGGCCCCCACCCTCCCCTCCCCTCCCCTCCCCTTCCTCGGCCATCCTCCCCTCCCCGTCAATCCTTCCGCTCGCCCTTAAGTGCGCGAGCTGCAAAATTGCGCGCGCGCGCGTGTTCACTTGGCACGATTGATCTTTGAGTCGGGCCGCGAGGGGGTGACCGGAAAAGGGGACGTCGTTCTTTCTTTCGGCCGACTTCTCGCCGATGCCACTCCCGGGCGTTATTCGGCCCGAGTATTCTCCGCAGCTGGCGGCTAAAAGAGTCCTCTGTCTCGGAGATCGGGGAGGAAATTCCTGCTCGCGACGCGCAACGGCGTCGGACGCGCTCCGATGCGCGAACTTTGGCGGCTGCCTTTTACGGCGGGTCTCGATGTTTCTGTAGACTTTATGCTTTTATGTTGGCCTAAGTGACCGTGTTTGGTCGTATGTAATGATGTGATTTGTTGGTGGCTGTTGATTGATTAATAATGATATTTTTGTATGTTGATATTTGTAATGATTAGGTGTGCGGTGGTAATTTTAATGATATCATTTTGGTAAATATTATTGGATTTATAACAGAAATTCTGGGCGTATGGAACAGGGGTCTGAGAAGACAATAGGTACAAAAAGAAATGATAGTGTCTTCCAAAAATTTGTGTCGTCCCGGATCTACCATTATTGGATTTATTTTATGTGCTTATTGATATGGGACATATTGTATTATTCTGTAAACATTGAATTATGATTGATGATTGAAAATTGATTATATATATGTGTGTATGTATGGAGTGATTCATGGACATACAATAATTTTGTTATATTAATATTTCTAACCGTTACTTTTATATTAATTATTGGGAATGTTAATAATAATGAAATTTTGGTAAACATTAACCTACGTATTTTGTATATTTATTAATATGGAACATGTGCAGTATTATTCTACAAATATAGAATAATAATTAATGTACATATATATGCACCGTTTATTTTGAAAGTGTTATAAGTCCGTATTTAAAAAAACATGAAATATATAATTTATGCCTAATATAGTGTAAACAGTTTATTCATATATTTAATTTTTTTTAAAAATGGGCTTACTCTACTTTCAAAATAAACAGTCCACATATATGTAACATAGAGAAATATTATATATAACAATTAATAAATTTGCAATAATTTTGTTATATCAATACATTCGTATACATACATATATACATATAATATACAATGATTAATGAACATACGATAATTCTGTCATATTAATATTTACAACCACTACTTACACATCAATCACCGATAACAATCTACCGACAACAGAAAACATCATCCCCACCTCAGCCAATAACATTCTTACACCGAACAGCTCCACAACCGAAAACCGAATACCAGCACTCAGCGGCCACCGGTCCCTCCGCATAATCCAATTACCGAACAGTTACCGAATCCAACAAATACCCTAATCGCGTGACTCTCTGCCAGCCGTCCCGCGTGCCTATCTCGCGTGCACGCCGGCCATAACTCACCGCCTGCGCTCCCACGATTTTTCCCCCGTGCCGGAATGAACGCGCAGAAGTTCCTCCCAACATATTCAACCAACCTCCCCCTACCGCCCCCGACCTCCCCGACGATCGCCTCCCACCGGGAACGTCCACCGAATCAACCCCATTCCGCCCCAAACCTCCGTCAACCGTCTCAACCACCCCGGCGACCTTCGCACGCTTACCCCTCGCATCGCCGCCTAGGAGAAAAATTCTCGTAGAACCAGAAGAGGCAACAAAAAATTTGTTCAAACCCGTCCGAGACTCCGAGACCGGACAGGGGCCACAGCTGGCGTCGGTTACGAGACTCGAGTTTTGATTCGGACCCGGGGCGACATTGGAACTTCGCGCCGTGCTCTTCCCCGTTCTTCCCGGGGAACGAAACGTGTTGCTCGTACGGCGGGGAGGGGAGGTCGGAGGAGGGAGGGAGGGAGGGAGGACTCGAGGGGTGAGAACGTGCAGCCCGGACAAGGACAGTCGAATTAAGGCGGACGAGGATGGTCGGCGATTCTCGTCTCGACGGTGGAAAAACGGCGAGGGACGGGAGGGATGCTGAGAGAGGGAGAGAGAGGGATGGTGGAAAAAAGAGGGATAGGGGAGAGGGTGGGCAAGTCCGGCCAGTCGATTACGGTTGCCGAAACGAGCCGGAGCATCGGCAACCAGTTTTCGTACAGTGTCTTCCTTCCTTCGGGCCTGGCACGCACGTAGAAAGGGACCGCGCAGGGGGTGGGGGGAGGAGGGGCGGCGGGAGAGGGGCTGGAGGGGAGGGAATGCGAGAGCGAGAGGGTGCGCGCCCGAAACTAAGACCAGACTAAGAATGAGGAGGGGCGCGAGAGGCAGGGTCGAAGAAGAGGAAGAAGTTTGAGTTTCGGTTTCGTTCGCTTCGCGCCTGCTCCGTCGCGTCTAAAACCAGAGAAGGGGCGGTAGAGGGGGGAGAGAGAGAGAGAGAGAGAGAGGGAGGGAAGGAAGGAACGCAGGGAGGGAGACAAATGTACGCGGCACTTTACATACAGGGTGGAGCGTTTGTCGGGATCGGTCATTCCTCGCGTGCCTTTTTTTTGGTCTCTGATTTTGTCGGGGGGTGGTATGACTTATTTGTTCGTTGGGGTGGCGCTTGAGCTGTTGAACATTGCTGAAGGTCAGCTTGGGTACGAGGATGTAAAGAATTACGGGCGTTAACTTTTCGTTAAGTCACGTTTATGGTCTGTTATCTTAAGGCTGGCTCTGTATCAGGAGTATGGAACCATGAAGAGATGAACGGTATTTCAGAAATCGTTGAACTGAGTCGGGGGAGCCGATCGTGATAAATGCGCCACCTCGTGCGCGCCAGCTCCACATCTGTAATCATACGGATTTGTATATGTGCACAATTTCAGACGTTCGAGCGCCTCAATACGCCTTGCGCGCGCATCTAAATGTTTACACGACATTGAATGGCCCCGTCGGATGCAGTCTATGCATCCGAGTTGCGAGGCCTGCACCTTTCCGCCGAAAAACAGCGGGCCTCGTTAAAGAGTGAATCCGAACAAAGATGTTCGCCCATCGCTAACCTAAATCAGACACTGACTCGGCGTTAAATCATCTTCCACGTCAGCGACTGTCTTAAAACTCCGTACACACTCCAAAATCCCATCTTTCATTACCTGCATCATACAAAATCTTTCATCGAACAATTTAAAATTCCGAGTAAAAATCGTTCGTAAGCACGTCGCCATAGAAAGCTCCAAAACTTGACAGTGAGAGCAATCGCTCGCTTCCGTGGAACACCCTGTAGATGGGCACTAACACGACTGGCGCGCGGCACACGTACGGCCCGAGTTCCACCGGCGAAGAGAGAGCGCGTGGCGAGATAAGGACAGCTGCGCCGTCTGAGGAGAAAGAAAGAGCGGGAGCGTTTCTCCGGCGGGAGGTAGTGGGCGCGAGCGAGAAGGAGCGAGTGGGAGGGAGTGAGAGAGCACTAGCGAGCGAGAGTAGGCGCGAGCGAGGAGGAGCGAGTGAGAGAGAGAGAGAGAGAGCGCTAGCGAGCGAGCGAGAGGGAGTGAGAGAGAGAGCGCTAGCGAGCGAACGAGTCTAGGCGCGAGCGAGAACGAGCGAGAAGGTGGGAGTGAGAGAGAGACGGCACTAGCGAGTGAGCGAGCGAACGAACGAGCGAGAAGGTTTGAGTGAGAGAGAGACGGCACTAGCGAGCGAGCGAGGCTAGGCGGGGAGTGAGCGAGCGCGCTGGATGCGGGTGGGAGTGGGAGGGAGCGAGACGGAGCGCCGAGACTGGTGCTCTGCTCCCAATAACGACTCTCGCCCTCGGTCAGTCGCGCGCGAACCGCGGAGCCGCGAGCATCTCTCCGTCTCTCTCGATCTCGAGAGAGAGATATTCCGGCCTCTTCTCGCCCTCTCTCGCACTCTCTTTCTCTCTCTCTCTCTCTCTCCCTGTATCTATCAAACACACGTACGCTGTCTCTCTTTCTCTCTTCCTCTCTTCTCTCCCTGGCGACCTCTCCTACTATCATCTCGCGGCGGCCTGCGTGTCACGTGTCGCCGCCAGAAATTCCGAGTCGAAAAGTGCGAGGAGGACCGCGAGACGGACGATTCGTCGCGCGACGACGCATTTTCGGCGAGACTTGTGGCCGGCCGTGCTCCCTACGTGGACAGGATCGGGCCGAGAGCTTGGCGAAGCTGTCCGCGCCTGTCGGGGAGAGGAAGGGAACAGTCGGGAAGTTCACGTGGTGCGAGCTCTCGCGAGATCTTGGATTCCTTTTCGGAGGAGTTCGCCGAGAGTATCGTCGGGAGTTCGTCGGGAGTTCGATGAGCTGCCCTTCGGACTGACCGCAAGCTGACCAAGGGATAAAAATCTGTGTCGATCGAGCTCCGGGAATTTAAATCGTTTCGCGCGCAACGATCGATGCTCACAACCGAAGGAGCCCAAAATTCAAATTTATTCGACACGTGCAAAGAAGCTAGACCGAACGCTCGCCCGATGGAAAAACAACGTCGCGTAACGGGCCCAGAATAATTTCCCAACTCCGAGGCTTCGTGGAAGTCGACGTATCGAGCTCACCGAAACTCCGAGTAAATTCGGAACTGATCCGACCGAAAGATTCGCCAGCGCAGATGGCGAGGGAGGAACGCGAGCAAAACCTTCGACACTCTGAGAACCTGACGTCGCTCCTCCTTGACACTCAGCCTCCGCGAAAGAGGTGAAAGTATCAAACGTGGAAGGCAGAGGCCAGCGAGAGGCCCTATTTCCGATCGGCGGTTTCCCGCGGATCTGAGCACTGTCCACCTCCAAGAAGAAAGTTTTCGCGTCCGAGCTCTGAAATCGAGAGTCCCTGTCGGATCGGTAATGCGCGCAAAGTGTTACGGTGATAGTCGACACGGATACTCTTCGTCTTCCACATCTTCCTCGACGCTGTCATCGTCCGCCGACGAAGAGGGAGGAGCGTGCCGTGGCCTGGGGAGAGTCGACATCGGCGAGGAGTAGTAGGGACGAATGAGTACTTTTCGAGGTTATCTCAGCAGCGGCGGCGGCGGCGGCGGCGACGGCAGCGGCGTCGGCGGGGGGGAGTGCGCGGGCTCGCAGAAGAAGAAGCTGGTGCCGCTCGCTCGTCCTGGCCCGATATCGTGCCCGTAATCGGCCGGGAGTCCTCGAGAGCGGTTGCATCCGGACGATAGCGAGATCGAGTCAGCCGCTGACCGACTGACACCAGGAAGCAGCTGACGCGCCGCCCTCGACACCTTCCTCTACCTTCCTCTGCCTTCCTCTACCTACCTCTACCTACACCGACGCCGACACCCCGGACAGCGGACTCCTGCCGGGCCAGTGTCGATTCTCGCCTGGGACGCGCCGGGTCTGCGTTCCGCTTCCTTCTGCTTCAACTGGGCGGGAAGTGTCACGTGTTTGCAGGATGTAAGGAAGGCCGACTTTGCGATAAGCAGGAAAAGGTTTCGGGGAGGAGAGTTCCGAAATTGGACACGTGTTGAAGAGGTGTAGCGCTTCGAGAGGCTGATGTTCGCCGATGTGGAACAGTAATAGGTGGATGGGACCCGCTGTCTGAGCTCTCGAGATAGATGCTTCGGTAAACAAGTGTTCGGGACTCGAGGCGTCGCAGAGTGAGCGCTGGAAGAGGATACGGGAGGAAAGGGAAAGTAGTTGGGAATCCGAGGGGAGGATAGAGGAGAGTGAGAGTTGAATAGTTGAACAGTGAGAGTCGGTGCGTGTTCTTGTGCGAAGGGAAGATTGGAAGATCGGGAGTAGAAGAAGAAGAAGAAGAAGAAGAAGAGGAGGAGGATCAGGAGTAGAAGAAGAAGAAGAAGAACAGGAGGAGGAGAAGAAGGAGAAGAGAACCATAGAGAGTAGAACTATTTCGGAGCAGGGCAAAATATCCGCTCCGTGCTTCCTTCGCGGATTTCTCTGGCCGTCTGGCGAGTCTCTCCTTTCTCGCGTTCCCCTTTCTCATTTGGTTCGGCCGACACACGATTCTGCACCGATGACGCATGCCCCCGATCGGCCGCCACCACCACCGCCACAACAGCCGCCGTCGCCATCGTCGCCCATATGACAGGTACAGACATCAGCTTCGTCAAAAACAACGCCGCGAACTCACCTACGACCTCCGTACCCTTAACGCGTGCGAAACGATTGCGTAACGTGACTATCGAACGGGTGCAAGTTCGAATTTCCCGCCATTGGTCGCGGACGACCCTATCGGCGGCGAGGAACAATGGGAAAGAGTTTTCACTTTTCCCGAGGCAAACGAACGGCCTTGGTTTCGTTTCAGTGCAGTCGAATCGCTTCCCTTGGCTGTTGATGAACTTCGGCGACGAATCGAATCGTTCTCGTCCGCTTGACATTGGGATTTAGGGGAAGGTCAAATCCTGTCGGTTTCGTTTTGTCTCGTAAACGCGGAATTTAAGATTTTCGTTTTTTGACAACTTTTAACGTGACACGTGAAAATAGGATTTATAAGCGGAGGGCGAAGGTTGTGGGTCGCAGGTTTTGTTCGAATTTTGCACAGACGTTGTTTAGGCGAAAATATTGGACACGTGTTTTGCCAAAGGTGACAATACTTCTTCATTTTTGAATCACGGGCCGTCAGCTGCTACTTACTCTTTGAAAACCGAATATGTTTTATAGAACTTATAATGTGCATTTTTATACACTGTTTACTTGCAGAATAAACGTGTTAGTATCTTTCAAGCAATTTTAAATATGTCTGCAAAATTTCAGCACGTTCGGAAAATTTTGATTATGGATCCCGATTTTTTAATAAATGGTGGAGTGTTGTCACATTTAGCAAAACACGTGTCGAGTATTTTTACAACACTGTTCCATTTTTGGTCCCCGGGCCGTCAGCTGCTACTTACTCGTTGAAAACCGAATATATTTTATAGAACTTATAATGTGCATTTTTAGACACTGTTTACTTGCAGAATAAACGTGTTAGTATCTTTCAAGCAATTTTAAATATGTCTGCAAAATTTCAGCACGTTCGGAAAATTTTGATTATGGATCCCGATTTTTTAATAAATGGTGGAGTGTTGTCACATTTAGCAAAACACGTGTCGAGTATTTTTACAACACTGTTCCATTTTTGGTCCCCGGGCCGTCAGCTGCTACTTACTCGTTGAAAATCGAATATATTTTATAGAACTTATACATAGTGTACAGTTTTAATCATCGTTTATTCGCAAAACAAACGTGCAACCATCTTTCAGGCGTCAATTGCAAACGCGTCTGGAAAATTTCAGCACAACTGAAATATTTTGACTTCCGACCTTGTATTTTTGAAAAATCCGGGGGTGTTGTTACTTTTAACAAAACACGTGTCTAATATTTTTACAACACTTCCCCATTTTTGGAGCACGTACCATCAGCTACTAAGTACTTACTCAATGAAAATCGAGTTACAGAACTTTTAATGTACATTTTTAAGCATTGTTTACTTGAAAAATAAACGTGCAACCATCTTTCAGGCGTCAATTTCAAACACGTCTGGAAAATTTCAGCACGACCGAAATATTTTGATTTACGACCTTGTATTTTTGAAAAATCCGGGGGTGTTGTCACTTTTAGCAAAACACGTGTCCAATATTTTCTCCTAAAGACGGTCTGTGCATTTAAACAAAATCGCTGACCCCCCCACCCTGTCGCGTGCCAACACTCATCTCCATCGATCTACGTGCCTCGATCCCCATCGAAGGATCCAGAGGCATCTTCCGACCTGAAACTTTTCCACCGAGCAGCGTACCGCCGAAATTCCATCGGAACCCGCGCCGACATTCTTCCCGCCGTGGAACCCGATTTCTTTCTCCTCGCCGGAGAATCTCATTAGGCCGTCTCTTCCCTTCTCGGTCCGGATCGATGTCTCTCGAAAGGCGCGGCTTTTAGAAAGGAGAAAATGGTCGGATAGCTCTGCCCTCCCCACTTCCTGCCCGAATGCCGAAATCGTATCGTCGCAGTTCGACGAGAGGAGAAGGAAAGGAGGGGAAGACGTAGGTGGGAGACGGCGGTGAAGAAGAAGAGGAGGCAGTTGGAGGGGGGAGGGGGGCAAGAGAGTCGAAACCTTATTTACAGTGTGCCGACTCGCCGAAATGAATGAATATTCATCGCGCTATTTCGGTTTTGCGTTTACACAGACGTAACGGTACAGTTCTCTAGCCGACTTCTGGCGAGCGACGAGATTTAACGCTGGAAATCCTGATCATATTTTCGCTCATATTTTCGCTCATATTTTTGCTTGACGCGTCGTCGTATCGCTCGGTTAAACCGCGCGTTTCGAATGTTTGAATAAGGATTGTACGTTTTATCGCGGCTTCTTTCGTTCGTCTAACTCTTTGCAGTACAGGTGACTCTTCTATAATATAGTAGATAGGTTCCCAGAAAACGTGTTGTATGAGACCTAGAGCCAGTATAAATAAAGGTTAGCTTCCGAAATTGAAATGGAAAACTTTTTAATACCAATTAAAAATATGAATGTATATGTAAGACAAAACGATGGGAAGAACGAAAGATATTGGTCATGACTGTTGCTTTATTTGAATTAAGACTTTTTTCCAATGTGGGATGCTTATTCTCGTTTTAAAAGACGATCCAAGACTTGTATCATTACTGCTAAAAATAATTATCTTCTTAAACGTTGTGTTTTTATCTTCTTCAGACATAGCTTGGGGCAGAAAATTGATTTTCCAAAAATGAGTCTTGCAGACGAAAATTTCACGCAAATATATCCTACCTGTATAAGATTGTTTGATTGTCAATTTCTTACGTTTTTCTTCTTTTGATTGTTTTTTTTCTGAGAGGTTCTTATTGAGAATTTAAAACAGATAATTTGACCGATGCTGGGTTAGTGTTAATTTGCTGGAGTGGTGCGAGTTGACGTATTTGAATTTACGATATTGGAAACAATTTATTGTTTAACCACCTGAATGAATGCTAAAGACTATTTTAAGAAAGAATTTACCAAGGAAAAAGTCATTATTAAGATACGGCCAGGCCAGCAATTTTTACTGTCCGGTTCTGTGTTTTCAAATTTTAAATAAGAATCTCTCGGAAGATTTTTCAGAAGAAAAATAAATAAAGAAAAAACAAAAGCAGAGAAACAGATTAATCCAACAATCTGACAATTGTACAAAAGTTAAATGAACGGAAGAAATAACACTGAACTTATAATTCTTATTTAAAACTTAGGCAGGTAATTTGACTGAGTCTGGTACAGTCAGTGTTAACAATTACGAGACCAAAGTTTTGTTTGAATTCTTCTAGACAGAAGTTCGAAGAGACAGACAAAGCTTTATCCAATTTTAAGGATCTAGCATGATCGATAGGGATCCAATGATCCAGCTGGCGGAAACTCTTGTTATTACACTGTCATACAGAATAATTTCCGGGCGCTTTTGACTTTTACTGCATAGAGATCCTTAACCTTTCATTGACACGGTCAATGTAGGTGGACATACCTGCTTCGATGGCCGAAGTTAGAATGTGTGTTTTTTTTACGCGTTAGATGTTTAGAGCAGCAGTTTCCAACCGTTACGCTGCTACGCTTCTCTAAAAAAAATTATTTTTTTTTCCTGTCTTTTAATTCAAATGAAGTTTATTTATTTGTAGATATTACGGTATGGACATTCTTTTTTTTTTTTAATTTTTTCGACTACCAGTTTGAAAATCTAGGATTTAGAGACACATATTCTGAATTCAAGGTCACGAAGGAAAACGTGGCAGGGTTAGGCATAAATTACGTGTTTGGAAGGTGAAGAGAATTTGTTCGAGTTAGAGGGGTGGGATTGGCTTCCGATAAGCGTGACGAATTATTTGCTGTGAATTTTGCTTATTTCGATGCTCGTACGAGCGGTCGAGTGATAATGAGAATGTCGTGTCAGATCGCCGATATCGGTAACCGGTTCTGTTGCGCAGGATGCCGGGGAAATAATAAGGTTTAATGGAGGCGAAAGTACGGCCGGATCGTTTCATCACGCTATCGGCACCTTCGTTTCCAACGATTTGACAACTTCGCGCCCTTCCCATGGAAGGTTCCGTTAACAGGGCCAAGATTTTCACAATATGTGAAATTTAACAGAAAAAAAAAAACTTTGATAACAGTTTATGTTTATATAGCAAACTCATCGTTTGTTTACTTCCAACGAAAGAATTGTTAACGGGTCTAAGATTTTCACAAGATGTAAGATGTAAAAGGAAAAAGGAAAACTTCGATAACAGTTTATGTTTATATAGTAAACTCATCGTTTGTTTACTTCCAACGAAAGAATTGTTAACGGGTCTAAGATTTTCACAAGATATAAACTGTAAAGGGAAAAAGGAAAACTTCGATGGTAGAATGAGCTGAACGAATTTTTGGTGCTCATCGTTTGGTTACTTTTGACGAAAAAATCGGTAAACAAGTTCGAGCTTCCTATAAAATCCACAGTATGTAAAAAAAAATTTTCTAAAATATTGTGCAGTCAGCAACTTTTCGCTGCTCATTTATTCCAACCAAAAAAATTGGTTTGCCAAGCCCGAGATTTTTAGAAGATGTAAAATTAAAACGGAATCTTCAACGTTATAACAGAGTGAACAAATTTTCGCTTCTCTTTTATTTATTTCCGACGACAATGGTCCGTTAACAAGCTAAAACTTGCCGCAAGATGTAAAGTTTGTAACACAAAATCTTCCACGATGTAACAGGGTGAACAAATCTTTGCTGGCCATCATTTATTTACTTCCAGCGGAAAGGTCCATTAACAGGTCCAAACTGTCCACAAGTTATAAATTGTAAAAGGACAGCTTTGACAGTACATTGACGTGAACAAATTTTCGCTCATAATTGATTTATTTCCAACGAAGAAATCGGTTAACAAGTTCGAACTTTTCATAAGACATGAAATAAAATAAAAAGACATAAAAAGACGAAATTTTCGACAATACAAAGACGCGACCAAATTTTCAATCATAACTTATTTACTTCCAACGAAAAAATCAGTTAACAAATCCCAACTTTCCATAAGACATAAAATGAAAAAAAAAATGTTCGACAATACAATGACGTGAATAAATTTTCACTCATAATTTATTACTTCCATCGCAAAAAATCACTTAACAAGTCCCAGCCTTCTTTAAGATTTAAATTTAAAAACAAATCTTCGACAATACCTCAAAATGAACAAGTTTCCTCTGCCCTTCATTTATCCTAACCAAAAAATCGTTAAAGTTCAAGCCTTCCGCAAGATATAAAATACAAACCAAAATCCGCATCGATACAACAGGGATGAACGGATTTTCGCTGCTCCTCTCTCACTTACAGCCCACTCCCAATGACACACAGAATACGAAGCATCGACCGCCGCCGCGATACAAATTACAATTCCCCTCCCGGCAGCGAGCGAAGAATCGCAGGCCCCAATTAAAACTGTTAATCGAGTGGCCGCCCTTACACGCGATGCGTTCGACGATCATCTTGAAATTTCCAGCGGATGCCAGGAGAGGGAAACTGAGCTAACGGCGTTGTTCTTTGAGTGTATGAAAGAGAGAGAGAGTGGGAGAGAGAGAGAGAGAGAGAGAGAGACTCAGAGAGAGAGAGAGAGAGAGAGAGAGAGAGAGAGAGAGAGAGAAAAGAAAAGAGAAGAGGAGCGAGAAGGACAGAGAGCGGAAGGGCGAGTCAAAGGGAGGTCGAAGGGTTTGAAAGAGGAGAAGGGGGGGTAAAGGGGCTGGAGTCGTGACTCGATCGAATTATTTCGTTCGATCCAGGCCTCGATATCTCGAGGGAGACAGGTTGCAGGGCTCTCTCGAGTGGCGATCGATCGATAACGCTCCGAACATCAATTGCGCCGCCGGCCAATCATCTGTTTCACTCCGCCGATCGGAGAGCAAATTTCGCGAGAGTTTGACAGCTCGTTACCGGATCGATCGGTCGATCGATCGATCGGACGAACCGTTCGTCGGCCCCTGCACACTACCAAAAAGTTTTCGTGCCCGCCTATCGGTAATTCTGACAGGTGGTACTCGTGCGGTACGATATTTTATAACACGGTTGAGGTAAAATGTGATAGGATAAACTTGTGGAGTCCCTCGTTATAGCACGGTTTCCTATAACACGGTTTTGGTCTAATGCTGGAAAAGTGTTGGGAACACTTTCGTGTAATACTTACTGTACTTCTACAGCAGTGGATAACGTGATTTTTGTTTAATATTTTTAAGATGTAAATTGCATTGATGTAATGACGGGAGGGAATAATGAACTATATCGTTTTTACGTGAAAATATTTAAATGAATCATGATTTATTGATTTATAACTGCCTTTCCATGTTATGCCGTTCGATTTCGAGGCGAAAGAACGTTCTCGTTTGATTGTATTGAGTAATGACGAGGAAGAAATATATTAAATGAAAATTATATTAAATGAAAGTACAGTAGATCCCCCTCCTCTTTTTATACTGTCTCTAGTATATTTGTTACCTCTGGTACATACATATTTGTATAATCTATGTGTCTCGTTCAACACAGTACGTATCTACCGTGTTATAGGGGGGTTTACTGTAACATATTTTTTTTTGAATTTTTGTTATACATACACTTACATTTTTCATAAAAATTAAGTTGCTTCTATGAAGAACAAAAATATTTCTAATAAGTTCGAAACGTAACCCCCCCTTTTTATACTTTTCGATTTCTGTCATACATACACTTACATTTTTCACAAAGATGTAGTTGCTTCTATGAAAAATAAAAATATTTTTAATAATTTCGAAACGTAACCCCCCCTTTTTACACTTTTCGATTTCTGTTACACAAGCACTTACATTTTTCACAAGGATGAAGTTGCTTCTATGAAGAAACAAAAATATTTCTAACAAGTTCGAAACCTTACTCCCCCTTTTTACACTTTTCGATTTCTGTTATACATACACTTACATTTTTCACAAAGATGAAGTTACTTCTATGAAAAATAAAAATACTTCTAACAAGTTCGAAACGTAACCACCCCTTTTTACACTTTTCGATTTCTGTTATATATAAACTTACATTTTTCACAAAGATGAAGTTGCTTCTATGAAAAACAAAAATGTTTCTAATAAGTTTGGAGCGTAACCCCTCTTTTCACACTTTTCGATTTCTGTCATACATACACTTACATTTTTCACAAAGATGAAGTTGCTTCTATGAAAAATAAAAATATTTTTATTAATTTCGAAACGTAACCACCCCTTTTTACACTTCTCGATCTCTGTTATACATACACTTACATTTTTCATATAAATGAAGTTGCTTATGCGGAAAATAAAAATGTTTCTTGTAAGTTCGAAACGTAACCACCCCTTTTTACACTTTTCGATCTCTGTAATACATACACTTACATTTTTCACAAAAATTCAGTTGCTTCCATGAAAAACAAAAATATTTCTAACAAGCTCGAAACCTCTACACCCCCTTTTTACACTGACTCTGGGTCTCGCATAGCGCGACTTCGCGCAACGCGACATCTTCCAGGAAGCCACCGTGGTTACAGGAGGGCTACCTGCACTTCTAATTTCGACCGGCCCCCTTCGCACTCGAACTGGGCGCGAACGTTCACTCCGCGTATTCCGCGTTCATCCTCCGTCCCTCTCGCACCCGCGAGGTCAATATTTCCGCCGCCCGCACCTCGGCCGTCGCTCCCTCCTTCAAAGGCGATATAAATAACCGTGTTCGAGCTTACGTGCATCCGTGATTAGGATCGCGGAGGATAGGAGAACGCACGTCACTCACGGCGCGATCTAATTGCACTCCGATCCAAACAACTCGCGATCCGTGCGATGATCGAAGGATCGGCGACGGAAAGCTTCCGCTTCTGACTCTCCATTCCGAACGGCGGACAATACTTTTCCGGCCGGCCGTCTCGCGCTCCCGCGATCAACTTCCGACATTTGTCTCGACCTCCGCGGCAGGAGGGGGGGGGGGGGGGGAATGGGAGCAGGTAAGTATCGGATAGACGCCGATCATGTTCTTAATGCGGCGACCTTTTATTTCGGTTGTGCGAGCCCACCTTATTTCCTGTGCCGGAACGAAATAGCATTTCGATCGACGAACCGCGCCGGTCGAAATTAGATTGGACTAGTTTCTGTCCTCCGACGGCGAGTGGGGGAGAGAGAGGGGGGCAGAAAGAGGGAGAGAGAGAGAGAGTCCTATCTGTCCCGGAGTGTATTATCGTTCGTAGAAATACAAGATAGAAAGTACATGAGCGTATCGATAAACGGGCAGGCGAAGATTTCGACCGCTAGACTCACTCCCCCCCTCTTGTCAAGTTCAATTTGTACAGTTGGCGCGAATCTAGCGAACTTTAACACGTTCGCGGACAGTAAAAGTTTCGGCGAGGTAACAAAACTTGACTTGTCGTTTTACTCTTAAATTGGCTGCGATATCCGAAATTTGATTAAACACGGTTTATAAGGGTAGTCAGATTATCGTATTTTAATTGTTATATACAATGAATGCTATAGCATCTTGACTATAGCAAAACTTAAGGTTATATAAAATTAAATTCAAAATAGTTCACTTTATAATTTGAATGCTATAGCATCTTGACTATAGCAAAACTTAAGGTTATATAAAATTAAATTCAAAATAATTCACTTCATGATTTGAATGCTATGGCATTCATGTCATTCTGCATCATCGTGAAAATGAATGCTATAGCATTCGCGTCCGCGAACGTGTTAATTCGAAGCAGTAGGCGGCTAAATTATTGGCGGGAGAAAGTACTTAGGGACGATTTCGTTCTCTAATCGGCGTCCCGTAATCTCGACCTTATCGTCGTCGAAGGTCAAATTTCCGTTTCTGGCGGGCCTAACCCGATGGCGATTAGGCTTCGACTAGATTCCAGCTTCGGGTAGTCCCGCGCTATCTCGATCGGATCGATCCTACGACTCCGTACGCTCCGCTCGACGTCAGGCTTCCCTTATCGCGGGTCGGCGGAATACGTTAGATAATTCGTTAGATAATCCGTTAGGCGCGTAATGAACTCGCCTTGCCCTAGGTTAAGGCACGCGCCGGCTGCGGATTTCGAATTTTCGCGCTGTTCTGACGTTAACCTTTTCACTCGTAGGTATATTTCGTCTGTAGCTTGTAGATTCTCGTACTGGTCGATTAGTATAGTTGAACATTTCTAAACATGATAGTTGGTGTTAAATTGGGCAAGCAAACAGTACCTTTCGAATTTTCGCGGCAAATCTGACAATGATGTTTTCACGTAGAATTTAATCTGCACTTTGGTTCTTGAACATTTCAATTAGTATCGTTGAATGTTTCTAAATGTAGTAGTTGCCGGTTGAGTTATGCAAGCGAACAATATCTTTCGAATTTTCGCACCAAATCTGGCATTGACCTTTTTACTCGCATCTGCACTTGACTCTTGTACTTTCCGATTGGTATAGTTCGAACGTTTCTTTAAAGCGACAGTCGGTGTTGAGTTAGGCAAATAAACGATACTTTTCGAATTTTCGCGCCAAATCTGACAATGACCTTTTGACGTGGAATTTCATCTGCACCTTGCTTCTTGAACATTGTGATTAGTATAGTTGAACGTTTCTAAACCTGGTAGTTGGTGGTTGAGTTAGGCAACGAAACAATGATTTTCAAATTTTCGCGCCAATTCGACATTCACCTTTTTACTCGCATCTGCACTTTGATTCTCGCTCTTTCCGATTAATATAGTTGACTGTTTCTTAACGTTATAGTTGGTTGAGTTAGGCAACGAAACAATGATTTTCAAATTTTCGCGCCAATTCGACATTCACCTTTTTATTCGCATCTGCACTTTGATTCTCGCTCTTTCCGATTAATATAGTTGACTGTTTCTTAACGTGATAGTTGGTTGAGTTAGGCAAGTAAACAATATCTTTCAAATTTTCGCGCCAATTCGACATTCACCTTTTTATTCGCATCTGCACTTTGATTCTCGCTCTTTCCGATTAATATAGTTGACTGTTTCTTAACGCGATAGTTGGTTGAGTTAGGCAGGTAGACGATCCCTTTTCGACAGGCGCGCGCAGGGGAGAGGGGGAGGTGGGGGTGAGAGGAGGATCGCGGCCGAAGGACGAAGCTCCTGGGAAAGGAGTCTAGGAATGCGAGGTGGAAAATGGGCTCGTCGGGCAGCGTCGCCGCGGAGATAGGTAAAAAAGAGTCGAATGCCAAGTCGTAGGTCGCGATGGGAACGGGTTTTAAGGGGGCAGCATCGCGCCGATCGGAATTTTCAGGGAGTCCGACAAAGTGTTCAGTCTCATTATTATCCTTTTCCAAACCTCTGAATTACATATTATATTTTTTGTGCTACAAAAAAAGTTAAGTTTCATTTAGATTTATTATAGATATTATTATTATTAATGTATATATGTATATATATATATACATATATACATTAATATATATATATTATTATTTTATATATTTTAATATTTATATATTTTAATATTTATATATTTTAATATATATATATTATTATTATATTAATATAATATATATATATATATACACAGCCACAGATTGCTTTGATTACTCTAATCTATGCATTACTTTTCTTCTGCCAAAAATAATAACAGCTCAATTCGAGAAAGTGTAGCAGATCTGCGATCAGTTACATGCATCTAATCGACAATTACAGAGTGCCTAGGTTATCCTACCATCGAATTCAGTCCTATGCGTCACTTTTCTTCTGACAAAAATAATAACTCAATACGAGAAAGTGTAATAAATCTATGGTCAGTCGATTGCATATAATCGACAATTACGGAATGCATAGGTTGCCCTATTTCGAATTCAGTCCTATGCATTAATTTTCTTCTGTCAAAAGTAATAACTCAATACGAGAAAGTGTAGTAAATCTGCGGCCAGTCATATACATATAATCAAACAGTAATCTGTCACATATATACATATATATAATTGACAACTATTGATTGCCTATGCTACCTTATCATCAACGCATTACTTTTCCTTCGCACAAAATAATAATGACTCAATACGAGGAAGTGTAGTGGATCTGCATATGTGTGTGTGATATATTATATATATATTTATATATCATCATCATCACACATAATGTATCATTATATATATATATATATATATATATATCATCATATATATATAATATAATATCATTATATATATATATATATATATATATGATACATATAATATAATACATATAAGTATATGAAACATATATATGATACATATATATAATCGACAATCACAGATTTCTGAGCTTACCCTACATTCTAATTCTGCCCTATACTATTCCTCCGCGCAAAGTAATAACCGACTCAGTGCGAGAGAGCGTAATAGACAAGTGACAGAGTCTACATACTTGTCTGATTGCGCGCACTCTTGGCTGGCACTAAGAGCCCGATCCTCGAATCGACGTCTCTCGAGTGACGTACATTATCACAGTAGGCGAGGCAGATAAGGGACCGTCGAAACTAGGGCGCGTTCGGGGTATATCCGAGTGCTTTCTGTCAAATGATTTGCGCCGCACGGGAAACGTCGACGTTTTGAGGCACCGGTCGCAACTTCGGTTTGTTATGCGCGTCAGATGCGTGCGAGACGCAAATTGATTTATTCAGCTCGCGGCTGTTGGGACGTTCGTCGATCGGTTAAGATACGAGCTTCAATTTTGACGCGAATAATTCGTTGTCGAATTATGGGAGGGTGAAGATTGACAGAGTCGAAATGAGCGGATTTACTGTCAAACTTCCGGATTCTTTGGAAGGCTTCGAGGCGACCGATTTTCGAACTCGGGAGGATTATTCAAAGTGGCAGCTTTTGGCTTGAACTTTTCTTGGTTCCGCTTTAGAGGCTGGTAATTTAAGATGGCATAAACAAAGGTAGTGTCGATTATGTATGCCTGGTTAAAAGTATGGGTAGCCCACCTATAACGCGCTAGATAGGTTCATAGACAATGCTGTTTTGTGTGAAACCGTGTTATATGATACTCAGAAGTTTTTTTTAAATTCCATACAAGAGCCTTAATTTATTCAAAATCTAAATGTATGTATGACAAAAGACGAAAACTAAATGTTTGTTTTAATGCAACCTTAATTTCATCATTTTCATGCAAAGATGACATAGTTCATCATTATTTCAAAATAATTTCATTCTTGAATACGTTAACCCTTATGACAATAACCGGGTACCCACCTTAAGTTTAAAACCTTCGTGGGTTCTGCCACAAATATGAAAATATGGAAAAGATAATCTACTTTAAAATTGTTCAATTCGAGAGGATTTGAAAGGTTTTTGAAAATTTTAATTCAACAGAAAAAATTGTTCACAAAATGTATTAAGGTGGCTACCCGGGTATCCGGTTATTGACATAAGGGTTAAACAAAAATCCGTATTAGAATGAAACCGAGTTATAGGATGCCGTGCTATACGATGAGTTTCCATAACTCGTCTTATCGTTTTGGAGCAAAATCGTATTATACGATGCCGTGCTGCGTGGGGCTATCCGTACACAAATAAAAGCCGACCGCACAGCCAGAGCTATGGCTGCATCGTAGTCCGGCGTGTCTTTTTCCATCCCGATTGCGTCGAAATTTCTGTGCCCGAGTCTAATCTGACGTCGGCTCCGTCTGCGATATCGCGATATCTGTCGCTTTATTTGCGGACCACGATAAGAATGGCCACGATCGTCGACGCTGACCGCCTTCCTGCCGTGAACTCGATCCTGGAAAAATCGAAAGGGCACCCCCTATATACCGGGCCACCCCAAGATTCGAACCTTCCGTAAATCTTCTCCTAAGCATAGTGTATGCATTTTGTTCGGATACGGATTGATTCGAAACGATTTGAGTCGATAATTCTAGATCGGTCAAAATTACTTCTCTTAACCATAGTGTGTGCATTTTGTTCGGATACGGATTGATTTCTAAACGATTTGAGTCGTTAATTCTAGATCGGTCGAAATTACTTCTCTTAACCATAGTGTGTGCATTTTGTTCGGATACGGATTGATTTCTAAACGATTTGAGTCGATAATTCTAGATCGGTCGAAATTACTGGTCTGATCCTAACTTAATTGGTTTTGCGAAGCATTTTTTAAATTTTGAATCTTTCGCAAAGTAAGAATATCAATGGATACCCTTGGTATTTCTAGTGTTAGACTTCTCTTAGAAGACACTTCATTTCTTGAAGTATTCTTTAGCACTGATTGAGATAGGTAAATATTATTTAGTGATTAACATAATTATAGGTAAATATTTTTACTTCGAATTCTAATTCTAATTCCAATTTTTGGTAAAAAATTTCATTTCGAACGTTCAAACATTCAAATATTCTTTAGCACTCATTCGGATAGGTAACTTATTCAGTGATTTTTGTTTTTAAATTTGAAACATGCCTTGCATAGTTCCGAAAATTAGAATAAAAATACCGAAAATCTTCTAGTTGTAATTTAGTACAAAGACAGCCTGATCCGAATCTGTCACTACCAGCGTCCTTCATCAAACATAACCCAGCCTCATTTATTTTCGCCACCCCCCAAATCAAATTCTCCCGCCAAAGCCCTCCTCTTCATCTTCAACAGACTCAACGACCGTCTCTCAACTTTCCCACCGTTTCCCCAAAATTCATTACCCGCATAAACCGCCGAGCGTGAGTCAAATCTGACCCCCCTTTCGCCAATAAGAATAGTCGCTCGCTTGGGGCAGATACGCTAAACCGAACGGATTCCACGCTCGCGAGTAGATCATGAGAGGGGAACTGGCGTGAAGCGGAGGGGAGGGGGGGGGGAGAGGGGGTTGGAGAAGCGTGGAGTGGGTGCAGCCATTTTTACGACACGAATAATTATATCTTATCAGCGACGACGACCCGTGGCCTCGCGAATCGAGCTGCGCGCTCGGCGAGCTCGAGAAAAATAAGCCTCCGCAATAGACGCACTCTCAATACGCGCTAAGACGATACAGAGACCCGTCCCGCCTGTCATTTAACCTAATCTCACCGTTCAGCCGGCTCAGTCGGTCGTCTCTAAGTCCAACGTCTCCCCGACGCGCGCGCGCGCGCGCGCGAACAACTCGAAACGCGCTCGAATCCAGCTCTACCGCGTCTCGCACTTAACGCACACTAAACGCCTCGGCCACCCGGTATATAGAGGATAAAGTAAGTGATACACTTTTCCACTTTCTCCGCGACCGAGATTGCGCGAAGCCTTGGGCGGAACGCGGGACAAAACTCGCCTTCGTCCAGCCTCTATACCGGGTGTCGCCGCGAGTAAAGCATCCGGAATTCAAAATTCGAAAATTCGAAAATTCGAAATCGGCACTGGCTGATATCGGCGGACTGGCGGCCTGGAGGAGAGGGGAAGGCGCGAGACGGGCGAATAATTGAAGTGGGCCAGCGTTGTACAGCACGCGTGCGCACGCGTGCTCGTGTGTGTGCGCGCGCGCGCGCGCTCGGATGCACGCTGCGCAAGGCTGTTTCGCGTTAGAGGAACGTGGGCATCGAAGTCGTCGACCTACTGGTGCACACCGGCGCGCCAAGTGCCGCCGCGACGCGAGCGTGCGAAACACGCGTGAGCGTGAACGCGATCTCGCGCGCGCGCGTGCACGCTCGATTCCGCGAGAGTTTCGCAATGCGCCGCCACATAAATTCTGCCCTGAGTTAGGAGGCGGCCGCCTCTTTCATTATCGATCGATTGCGGGTTCTTCGTTTCGTTTCTCATTTGTTCGCTTTTTGATTTTCGGCAGTCTCTCTCTCTCTCTCTCTCTCTCTCTCTCTTCCCTTCTCTCCATCTATTTATTTATCTGTCTCTCTTTCTCTCTCTATCTGCATATCTATCTATCTTTCTTTGACTCTTTCTCTCTTCATCTCTCTCTCTCTCTCTCTCTCTCTCTCTCTCTCTCTCTTTCGTTACGATTCGAAAGTTGCTCGATCCGCCGATCCGAAATGAAATATTTTCCAGCTCGCCGCAACTATTTAAAGCCGGCAAGTGAGTCTCTTTCCCTATTCGTCTCAGCGCTCCATCAGCGAGAGGTTCTCCGTTTTCGCATCGAACCGTCCGCTAAAAGGAAGAAGAGAGCCGAGAAAGGTTCCGCTCCAATATCAGCTTCGCGCGTTGCATAATTCGTTTGTTATGTCGATCGCGTCGCAACAATCGACGACGTGAACCTTCCGTCGCAGACTAAATTTTTAATATTTCAACGCTTACCGCCGCAGACACTTTTACGGAAGCGGAAGTGTCGGGAGTCGAAAGACGGATGGTGAGGAAAATGTCGGAGGATGTCGAAGGATGTCGAAGGATGTCGAAGGATGTCCAATGATATCAGTGGATCGGGGTGCGGGACGAATGCGGAAGACTGTGCGAGTTCGCGGCACTGAGTTGAGAACCACTGCTTGTTCCCATTTCTCCTTTCAGCGGTCGGTCGCTCGATCCGCGGTTGTATAACAGCAATGAAAGTACTCCGACAGGCAGCGGCCAACGTCACGTTTCTACGTCCTCGCATAGAGATACACCCATGGTGACACACACACACACACGTACACGTGCACATAGAGACATGTATGCATATGTACGCTGATGCGCTCGCTGGCAATCGAAGCGGCCGTGTGTCTCGTGGTAGGTGTGAGGACGCTGGAAGCGGAGCCGATTGTTGTCCTCGGGATGGGAAGCTGCTTCGATAATTGGAGCGAAAGGAAATTTTGCGAGATTTACGAGATTTAGGAGATGGACGAGATGGGCGAGATTTATAAGATTTTGGAGATTTATTGGGATTTACGAGATACTGCGATGTGAGGAGTGATGGACTTGGATGATCTTCGACCGGACTTTTTCGGATTCGGTCTTCTTCATTTTACTGTTGACGTATGTCAAGTCGGATTTGACGGGCGTGGACAGGGCGATGAATAATGTCAATTGGATCGTAGTGATGTCAAGCTCTTGACACGGCTGCATTTTGACAGCCTAGTGACGGTAGGATCGTACTTGCGCTGTTCTGCTGAGACAGTGATGTTAGAAAACTTATTAGGAGCGATTTACTTGTCATAAAAGGAATTGGCACTGGAGCTACCGACGATTTTTACTCATTTATTTGATTTGTTGGAATGATAGAAGTCAACGTGTCTGAACTTACGAAATAGAAATCTATTAATCCTTGACCTAGGCTGAGTAGTAAGGAATATTTAAACAAATTAATTGTGGCGTGAGAGAAAAGTCATTATTAATGTTGGAATTATTGAAGATTTCTATTGATGAACTTACAAAATACGGAATAAATTAATCATTTACACACCTTAAGTGCAGGAAAGTATTCCAAGAATTATCACTATTAACAAATATTTATATTGATATCTTTATTTTACTCCACGGAATGATACAAATTACCTTCTGCGAACGTACAAAATACAGAGTAAATTAATCATTTACATGCCTTACGTGCAGACAAATAGTTCAAGGAATAATATGTTTCATGAGAGAATCGTCATTATTAACGATGGTTTATATTCATATCTTTATCTTATTCCCCAAAATTACACAGATCAACCTCTCTGAACTTACAAACCCCAAAACAATTAGTCATATACATCGAGTGCTAAAGAATAGTTAAAAAATCAAAATGTTTTCTAAGGGAACACTAATTGTTCAGCCACTTTGGCTGCTCAGTCCTATTATCCACCGATTTCCCATTTTTAGGACACATTTTCAAACTGTTTCATTTAACGACTATAACTTCAAAATAGTTAATTTAACCCATTAGCTGCCACGATCCCCATTTAGAGATTTTGGAATTTGAAAAGTATACTGTTACATAACCTTTTATGCATATACACAACTTACCCGGCCAAAAATTCCAGACAAAAATTTTGCCAGTTAATGGGTCAATGTTTTAAAATCATTTTCGAATCGTGGCGTGAAATGGGCTGAAGAAGAAAAGTATTCGCGTAAACATCATCTACAGGGCGTGCTCGAAAACCCACATAGCCCCAATTAAAGTCATCGAGTAAGTAGGTGAGATCGTGGGCGGAGTCGGAATACGAGACCGTGCAAATATGCTCTCGATGACGAGATGCAGACCAAATACAATATCGGTGCAGAACATTTTTTTCTCCCCACCTCTTATCTGCCTTATCTCGGATAGTCGCTCGGGACAAAATTCGCCAACGGTTCTCGCGTACTGTAACCGTACGCGAGCTCTTATCGTGGCCGATTCTCGAGTGCCGTTATCAGGCCGATTATCTCACGCGGGACGAAATAATAATATCGCGAAAGTGCAACGTACGATAGGGGGATCAACGAGGTTAATAAATCCACCCCCCTCCCTCCCCCCCTCCCCCACCTCGCCGATGCGGACGGATAAAGTTCAATTCGCGCGAAATTGCGCCATTTCGTCGCCTCGGATTTTTCGGAAGTGATGGGCGACGGTCAGCTTTGACCGGATGCCGATTTTTGGCAGCGATAGGCACGATAAGGAGTCGACGAAAAGGCGGTAAGCTTCTCAGATGAGAGATAGGCGGATTTTGCGGGAATTGACAGGGAAGTCGAAGGCGATTAATCCGGCGATTACGGATAATTGACGGTTATTACGGAAGGTACTTGATAGAATTCTGCCGGTGGTCAAGAATTTTATCAATTCGGTAGGGACGCCATGACTTTCTTTAGCGCATACTTTTTATGAGAAGCATGAGTAACGTCGTTTTTCAAAGAGAATTCTTTATTAATTCTTTCTTATTACTCATCTCTCTGCATAGAGTTTAAATGTGCTTACATATTCTGTTTTTTATTAATGGAAACAAAGAATACCCAATGAAAAATGAATCACTGAGTAAATTTATGTAAACGTTGAATTATTTACAAAATATAAACAGAAATGTGGTAATGAAATATTAGCACAATTATATATAATAATATACAGTCGCCACAGGTGAAAATGCATATTCTATTTTCAACTAAATGTAAACGAAGTAACATATACATATAGTACACAGCGAATAATAAATATCCCCGGTAAAATTTACGTAAACATTGATTAATTAAAAATTAAACACAAATATGGTACGGAAATATTAGCAAAATTATATATAATCGTCATTGAATTAATTAAATGTGACAAATTCTCGAATATCTATCAAATTAATCGGTAATAGTATATATTGGTTTGGCAACAAAGTATTTTCAGTTTTCAAATACCGACACCGTTGTAACTTTTTTGAAGAACTTCTGTCACTGTTCAATTATTTTCGCATTGGCATTTGATATTAGTCACACCAATGTTACGTAACAAAACGGAAAATACACTGTTGATTAACCCTTTCGGTCACGATTTATTATTCTTTGATCTAAAAATCCCATTTCTTGTTTATTAAATATTTAGCCCGTTTATTAACTATTTGGCATCATCAGTATAATTGTAAACCCCCCCAATCACGTGTAACCATGTCGAAAAATGACGACACGTGATTTCGAAAAATCCTCTGAACGTTGCTATTAAAAAATTCGATAATTTCACACGTTGAGCGTATACAGCGGACCCTTTATTTATAACTATGATGACTTACAGCATTTGTTACGGATTATTTATTCACCTATTGAAAATCGAAAAATCGATCAACTCGGCCGTGTTTCGCACGTCACTGAAACTGCCGAGAACGATCAACTATTTAAGGATATATTTTTGTTTACGTGCGTCAAATAACAGTCTTGCCAATGAAAATACCCTTATAAACGTTCAATAGTTAGACCCCAGACAATTTAATTGCTGTTTTTTTTCAAAACATAGGAACGGCAGGGGGTAGAAAGTCATGTCGTCAATTGACGACACTGTGACCGGAAGGGTTAAAATGTAGACGTTGTACAAAAACACGAGTTTTATTTCTCACTACGGGGCCCAAGTTACTTTCTTGGCAACCTAACAATTGCCGTATTAATGACGTTTACCGTAACGGTAGAGCTGCACTTGACGCGGAGTTCGTCGCTGGAGCCGATCGTCGCCGATTCCGGCCGAAGCTGACCGATGAGCATCGATCGGCCTGACGTTCGGCGCCCGATGATTTTCGACGCGCACGAACTCGCTTCCTCCCGAGGCGGGAGGGGCAAAAATACGAGCTTGACCTTAGACATTCATCGACCCGCGAGGTCGGCGGATAAATCGTCGATCTTGCGAAGCAAGAAACGCTTCGGCGCCCTCTTCGAGTCGCGTCTGGACAGAAACCTCCTTATCTCGCCGCTCCTTCGACGTTTCTCAGACGTCTGCGGCGATTCCGCTCCTCGACTTGCCTTCGAAGTCGGGAACGAAACTTCGGGAGGCTGTCGATCGGCGAAAACTCGAGCTGCGTTCATTCTAATCGAACGTTTGCCGCGATTAAGGCCAGGGTCGAACTCACCTGCAGCTCGCCAACTCGCAGACTCTCGTCTAACGGCTCGGGACAGGAAAAATATGTTTAGATTAGGCGCGATTTTTACTCGTACTTTCAGTTAGTGGGCTGAACTTTAAGAATTGGAAGGAATTCATCATTTAAATATGTCGATGAGGAATCAAGGAAATTTGGAAAATTGACATTTTTCACGAGAGAAAAGTCAGTAGTAACAGTAGAATTACCAATTTTCAGGCAAGTTCTCATTTAATCTGCTGGAATGATACAAATCGGCCTGTTTCAAATTTAAGAATGGAAAAGATTTAATCGTTTACATATTCCAATGAGCGCTCAATGAAACTTAGAAAAATGAAATATTTCGTGAGTGAAAAATTATTAAGACAGGATCAGACGGGACATTTGATGGATAATTCTACAATTATTGAAGGCAAATAAGTTCGAAACAATTCATACCTTAAATGCACTACCACCTTCTCGCGCAAATTACTCTGGAAAAGAATAATTTCCAGAAACAGAGTTTTGTGAGAAAAGAGTCATTGTTAAGATCAGACCAATAATAAGGATTCATTTTCGACTTAATCCGCTTCAAATTCCAAAATTTCCCTACAGATTCGAATACGACTACCCTTATTGTTCATGTTGACGTTGTACGGTTAACTGGTGTTTCTTAGGCGAGTTTCGTATTTGTGGGCTTATTTGTTTTTTTGATAAATCAGACTGGAAAATAAGCCCACAAATAAGAAGCTCATCGAATACGACTAGGCGGGAAACTTTTTTGGAAATCCAACATAGTCCTTTCGAGCACCTTTCGAGCGGAAGGACGAATTCGTTCGGAACACCCTGTAGGCGCGTCGACGTGCCGAACGATAAAGGAAAAAACAAACATGCCGTCCGAAAAGAGAAACGTCCGCCACCGGCGGCCAGAGCCCGGCGTGAAAGGCCGAATATTGCTGGCGAAAGATTTGTTTGCGCGGAAAAAGAGTCAAATAGACGTGACGCACGGTAAGCAAAGGCCAAAGTACCGTGTGGCATCGTAAATAAGTCGTCCCGACGCCATTCGTCCGAGGAGGACGCGGAGAGAGCGATAAAGCTCGAGTGCGGATGAAAGGGAGCATAATCTTATATGCGGACCGTTTATTTTGAAAGTGGCGTAAGTCCATTCTTTTCGAAAAGTTAGGTATCAAATTTGTGATTAATTTGGTGTACATTTTTTATTTAAGTATTTCATGTTTGACTACTAGGTATATATAGCGCGGTAAGTTTATGTGTCTGGAAGAGAAATATTTAATTGCTGAATATAAAATTATTTATTTGTTATTGAGTTAAATAATACTGCCATTCGATATATGGACTTTTATCGCTTTCAAGATAAACGTTTGTATTCAATGACATTCCTTTTGAACGTATTAGTAAATAAATTATTTTACATTCAGCAGTTAAATATATCTGTTTTAGTTACATAAAGTTAATGCTGTATAATCATTCATTACAGTTGTACATACGAACTATTTAATAATCACTATTGATATTAATAGTTCCATTACACAATTTTTAATTATTATTCTACACATGTATATGCATGTTTATGATACCGTATACGATAATGTATGTTTAGTACATCAAAAATGATTTCCTCTGAATTAAATGATCATAAGAGACATATAAGACATATAAGAAAATGATCAAAAAATGAAACTAAAACTAATCTAAATTAAACTAAAAAACTGCTTTACAACCGTTTATGCTGCACTATATGAAAACTGTTAGACGAGATGCATAAACATATACATATACATATAGTACAATTTTCTAAGTCATATACAGCATACAGCGACAACGACGGGGGGGAGGGAAGAGTACACTGACACCGAAAGAGTGAGAAGCAGGAAGCAAAAATCGAGGATACTGTCCCAGATCTTCGCTGCAGCTGCGCGCGCGCGCACTCCGCCGAGAGTCGAATTTCGATTCCGGAGGCGCCGAGTTTCGAGGTCGGAGGACCCGACAGGACTCTGACTGGAATTTGTCGCCCCTCCCCACCCCCTCCCTTCTCCCCGTCTCTCTCTTCCAACAGACGAATTTACAAGTGAAAGTCGACAAGTGGCCCTGGCCGAAGATATTCGCCTTTGAACGTCAATGCATCGGCTCTGGCCAGAAGCGACTCGTCCTTTCCTGTCCCACACTGTCCTGTTATCCCGCGATCCTGCCGTCCTGCCATCCTGTCCTTCGGGCCATATCCTCGAACCTTCCCCGAAATTCTGACCGACGAGCCCCGTCTCACGTATGCCGCGTGCGTTTCCACGTACGGGACGCCTAAAAGCACACGCATACACCTACATGCTTAAACATACACACACGTACATGTGGACGAGCATGTTCGCCTACACGTCCGGCCCGTCTCATGCCTACGTACCGCGAATACGAGGATGTACGTGCCTCAGCGTTCAGAGTGGCCAACATCTCGGCTCCGAGCGTAGAACCGACGCATTTTTCTGTTGCTGGGCAGGATTTTCAAAACTTCCCGTCCCACCCCCCCCTCTTTTACTTCATCGAAGATCGGAATGTCCGGGGAGGGGTGCGAGGCAGGAAAACGTGACGCAGACTTTTCCTCCCCCCCGCCCTCCCCCTCCCCCTCCTCGTGGCTCCTCCCACGCTCGCAGGACAAAAGGGACCGCCGAGATGGATTTGGGGAAGAGAGGGGGGAGGGGGGGGGGTGATGTGGCTTTCACTCCGGTCGACTTCTCGAACTTGCTCGAAGTATGCCGTTAGTTCGAGGTACACCGACTTCTTCGCTCCCTCCCCTCACCCCTCCTCACCCCTCCCCCGCTTGATCCTCTCCCACCGTGGCCTTCTTCAAATCCATAGTCTCGCCGTTTCGACGGATTTTGCAATTCTCCCCCCGGCAGCGTCCTTCTTCCAACCCCTTACGCGCTTCACTCGTCAACCCCCTTCGAGCCACCCTCTGCATTCCGATTACGAAGGTAAGGTAAAACCTGCGCGCGTACCGAAAAATTCGAATTCGAAGTTAGCCGAAAAGTCTGAGCGCGTCCGACGATTTAGATATTCCCCCCCCCCCCCCCCCCCGTCCCTACCCCTCGCATACCTCCAACAAAGCACACACACATACGCACAGGCAGCCAGACAAACACGTCTCACGGCAAGCGAAATAACTCCGAGAGGTAAACGACTTCCAAGCTCGGCGCGACGAATCTTCCTGCGTCCTCGACGTGGAAGAGGGGGCAGGGGTGGGGAGGGGAGGAGTGGGGGGAAGATGGAAGGGATGACTTTGGGCCAGTCGACTCTCGATCCTATCGGAAAAGCAAACTCGGATTTGATCGCGTTCGAATCGAATCTCTACCAGCCGGCGAGAGGGTGGAAGGGGGGGGGGGGGGTTAGAGGATGAATTTGAGGAGACCTTTTCTTCGCGTTCCACCCTGTACACGATGGTCGTCGAGCGGGCGAGAGGGGAACAGGTGAACGCAGACATTGAGAGGTGAGCGAACACGTCAATGGGCAAAGTGCACTCGAATGAAAGCGGGGTGGCGATGTGCCGAGAGAGGCGGGAGAGGGGAGGGTAGGGGTGGGGGGCCAGAGAGGGGAGATGCCGTATGTGGGTGGACGAGGTGTGCGCGCCGGTTTATTCCCAGAGATGGAAGTGGGTCACGAGCCACAGTGTGTACGAATGAATAGGGGATCCCCCTTTTCTTCGTCTGCTTGTCTCTCGCTTTGCTTGTGGGCACTGCGCTTATGCACTTGCGGTCATTATTCTCCGGTTTTTTGGCTTCTTTTAATCGTTTTTCTGCCGATTTTGTCTGTTGAGTCCATTGGTCAGTTTTACCTTGTAAAATGATAATCGTTCGCCAATCGGTCGCGTAGAACGTCTGTTGTTTGAAGCGTAACTTCGATACAGATTTAGTCCAGAATATGATTTATATATTTTGCAAATTTAATTGAAGGTTTTAGGATGTTTTGAGTCGATTTTTGCCGATCAGTGGGCACTGCGCTTATGCACTTGCGGTCATTATTCTCCGGTTTTTTGGCTTCTTTTAATCGTTTTTCTGCCGATTTTGTCTGTTGAGTGTCCATTGGTCAGTTTTACCTTGTAAAATGATAATCGTTCGCCAATCAGTCGCGTAGAATGTCTGTTGTTTAAGGTATAACTTTGATTGAGATTTAGTCCAGAATATGATTTATATATTTTCCAAAGTTGTTTGAAGGTTTTAGGCTATTTTGAGTCAATTTTATGAGTGCCCATCGATCAGTGGGCACTGCGCTTATGCACTTGCGGTCATTATTCTCCGCTTTTTTGGCTTCTTTTAATCGTTTTTCTGCCGATTTTGTCTGTTGAGTGTCCATTGGTCAGTTTTACCTTGTAAAATGATAATCGTTCGCCAATCGGTCGCGTAGAACGTCTGTTGTTTGAAGCGTAGCTTCGATACAGATTTAGTCCAGAATATGATTTATATATTTTGCAAATTTAATTGAAGGTTTTAGGATGTTTTGAGTCGATTTTTGCCGATCAGTGGGCACTACGCTTATGCAATTGCGGCCATTATTCCCAGTTTTTGGCTACTTTTAATTGTTTTTGCCGATTTTCTGAGTGCTCATCGATCAGTTCTAATTTGTAAAATTATAATCGGTTTTGGGCTACTTGAAATCGAATTTTGCCGATTTTGCGGGCGTACGACGATCAGCCCCATTTTGCAAGATGAAAATTGTCTGCCAAATGAACCTCTTGACCTTATGTTGTTTAAAGGATAGCTTCGATCCAGATATAGTCTGAAATAAGAAAGGTATACTTCCCAAAGTCGAATGAATTGGGAATCCCCCTTTTCTTCGTCTGCTTGTCTCTCGCTTTGCTTGTGGGCACTGCGCTTATGCAGTTGCGGTCATTATTCGCCGGTTTTTGGCTTCTTTTAATTGTTTTTCTGCCGATTTTGTCCGTCGAGTGTCCATCGTTCAGTTCTACTTTGTGAAATGATAATCGTTTGCCAATCAGTGGCGTAGAACGTCTGTTGTTTAAAGCGTCCCTTCTATTCAGATTTAAGTAGTCAAGAATGTGGTTTACATATTTTGCGACTTTGATTGAGATTTAGTCCAGAATAGGATTTCAGTACATATTTTGGAAAGTCGATCGCCGGGTTTTGGTTACTTTGAATCGATTTTAGCCGATTTTCTGAGTGTCCATCGATCAGTTGCACTTTGTAAAATGATAATTGTTTGCCAATCAGAACGTTTCTGTTGTTTAAAGCGTTCCTTCTATTCAGATTTAGTCCAGAATGTGGTTTACATATTTTGCGAAGTCGATCTCTTGTTTTTGGCTACTTGAAATCAAATTTTGTCAATATTGTAAGCGTTTGACGATCAGCCCCACTTCGCGAGATAAAAATCGGTTTGCGAACCGAGGATATGGCACCGTGTTGTTTAAACCGTCCCTTCGATCCAGATTTAGTCTGAAATAAGAAACGCATAGTTCCCAAAGTCGAATGAATAGAGTTTCCCTTTTTCTTCGTCTGGCTGGCTGGCTTTTACCGTAACGTGGCAAAATTTCCTGCATATGTTTTCTCATTCTCCCTATACATAATCTACGATATAGTATAATTATATTTTTTGTTAATGCTTTCAACTTATATTTCTTATTTCTGTATGTAAAATGTATCACATACATATACCTCTATATATCCTCCATTTTAGAAATAGACCGTTATTTTTATATTTTATTTCACGTTGAAATAAATTACTGAATTAAGCATATTTTATTCCGTTCTCTTTACAGGGCTTTACACATAAAAATCTATGACTTCAACTTGCACGGTTTTAACGAACCAGTATACCACGGTTTCAATATAAATCGGGAGATAGGTGTATTGGGTATCAGGTCTAGTATATTGTGGTTCTTGAAGATCTTGAACACTTTCAGTATTCTTCGCTCTCGGCTTCGTTCGGTTAATAGGTTAGGTACGTTCGCTTGAACTTCGAAGCAGCATCTAAGGTGTAGAATACGGGCAATGTTTATGTGTCGCATAGTGGAAGGATGGATTATTGAGGTAGAACCGGTCCGTAGGTGGAGACCGGTTTCAGGCGTCATGAGGCGGTCTTTTCATTAACATTATCGTAGAACGTGAGTCAATTGCCGGATATCTCTACACCGAGCTCAGAGTCTGTAGTTCCGTAAGGATGTGTTAGGCGTACAAGTTTGGTAAGATAGTTATTGTGTTGGCAAGAAAGTATTTTTGAACGTAGATAATGTTACAATGTTTTTAAACATTTGTCACAAAGAGTGTTAAAGTGTTCTAGTGAACGTTGATTATTCTTCGCATAAATGCCTAAGTTTCATTTCACACTGTCGAAACCAAAATTACTTTATTGCCAATCTGATAAAATAGTAACTGTTTGTCTGCTAGTCGGCCGTACGGAAGAAAATGGAGAATGCATTCTTGATTTTTCTTTATATAAAAGCATGAGTTTCATGTTATTCTACAGAAACCGAAATTACTTTCTTGCGAATCTGATAAAACAGTAACTATTTTCTGCAACTCGGCCGTACTTGTAGACTGATTTTATCGCAATTCGCGCAAGTGATGGACTATACATATCGCAATTAGTTGTGTCGAAAAACTTAACCAACCATTCAGCAAGTGTTTCTTGTCTATAGACTAGAATATATTAGAAAAGATGAAGAATGGTATTCACGATTTGAATCGGTTAAATATTTCCGTAAAGAAAGAAAAACTATTACCACCAGAATTAGAACGCGTAGTATCAGATAATAACGGGTGACCATTATTAACGCTACCATACAAAGCTGTACAATGAGTTTGTGAAAATGGATGAGTTCTGATATATAAGAAGTACTAATAAATTCGGCGCCTTTTTTATCGTATATTCGATGTTTATTCTCGTACAGAAGAAACAGACGCTACGTTTCGACGTAATGGACATCACTTTCTAGACACTTCTGTCATTTTTCAGTTAATCAGCGAATTCCATTTCTATAATAAGATGGCGGTTCTGCTTGAATATAACCGTTAATGCTTTTTTCGATATCTTCGATGCTGAACTGCGAATCTGCTAGTAATAAGTGGTGCTGCACCGAACGAAGATAATAATCTCAGAAGAAATGACTTCCAATGTCGTTTCCGCTGTATGTGGTCAAGAATTATTCTGCAGGAGAATTACTGGTCTGGTTCTGCTGCCGGTAAAACTCCTGTTCTCTTCTATCGCATCAGATGAATCATTTGTTGCTCAGCAGTGAGTTCTCGCTGCGTTTGATAAGAATCTGTGCAAAACAGTTGCTCTAGTTCCACATCCTCCACTGTTTCAGCGTTCCGCATCATTAAGAGCAAAATTTGCACTACCAAACCTTTGAAACCACCTTTTGTACATCCTGTGCGTTGCAAAGTTTTCGCCCAACGCGGATGAAATAATTTTCGTACCCTCAGTAGAATGCGCAAAGAATACAGTCTCTCATATGCTCTTTTTAGTACACTGTGGTGAAAAGTGTTTTTTTTTTTTTTTTAGTTTAAAAGAAGTGAGTGCAAGATTACATTCTGTATTTACAATTAGCAAGGTGGGAGCATCATCTTAGCTTATTACCAGCCGCGATACAAAAATACAACAAAAATAAATATAAAATTAACTGTATATTTAAAAGCTGCAGTCATTAAAACAAAACAATTTGGAAATATATTCCAAAAATAGGAAATTGGCGGTTGATGGTTCAAGACATCAACAGGAAAAAAATGTCATTTGAAACGTAATTACAACTGATCATACGCAAACGCACTTTATTCGTCCATCTGATAGTTGACAGCTTTTTCTAATAAGCAGTTAGCGATTGTTCGAAGAATTTTGCCGATTTTGTGACTGTACATCGATCAGCTCGACTCTGTGAAACGATAATCGTTTCCCAATTACAACGTTTCTGTTATTTAAAGCGTACCATCAATTCTTTAGTCCGCAATAGTGTTTACATATTTTGCGAAGTAGATTGCAGGTTTTTGGCTACTTTGAAACGATTTTTGCCGATTTTGTGACTCTACATCGATCAGCTCGACTCTGTGAAACGATAATTGTTTCCCAATTAGAACGTTTCTGTTGTTTTAAGCGTACCTCCGAAACGTAATCACAGCTTATCATATGCAAAGGCACTTTATTCGTCCAGTTGATAGTTGACAGATTTTTCTACTAAACATCTGGCGATCGTTAGCAGAATTTTGCCGAGTTCGTGACTCTACATTGATCAGCTTTGTGAAACGATAATCGTTTCCCAATTACAACGATTCTGTTGTTTAAAGCGTAACCCCGAAACGTAGTCACAGCTTATCATATGCAAAGGCACTTTATTCGTCCAGCTGACAGTTAACAGATTTTTCTAATAAGCGTCCCCTAATTGTTCGAAGAATTTTTCTCAACATTTTTCAAGCGTCCAGAACTGCAGGTGGATGTTTCGCGCGCAATCATTTGCTTCAAGGCGTTCGTCTAGGTATAAGTGCGTGTGTGCCCGCGCACGCACGCGTGTTAGTGACTCCCGCACATGCGTGCTGCATTCCAGTCTGTTTGCACGTGCGTCAAGAGGAACGGTGTATCTCGTTGACCTAGTTGACGGTTGCAAGCTCCGTGCAGTTACACCTCCGGGGCTTTCGTATCAATGTGTGCGTCATGCAGGATAACGTATCCGTGTTCGCTGCCTGTTGCCTGCCTGCCAGGGCGTATGTAGCAGATAAGGCGTACGTGTGTTCCGTGTGTCCGTCCGCGCCTTGTTGATACCTAAGAGGCTGTAGGACATGGGAGATACCGAGTAGGTCGAACGGAGAATTCTCGAAGCGCCGAGATGCGTACGGTTATGAAAGAAAATTTTTCAAATTCGAGACGCAAGATGATATGTGTTTAGTACTTTTGATGTTATTTGTAATGAGTTGAACGGTTTGTAGAGGGAGATTGTAAAAAGATGGAAGTGAAGTAAAAAGCTTGCAACGGTTTTAGTCTTACATTATATGGAAACCGTGTTATAGTAGGTTTATACGTATATAGTATGTATATAGTAGAGTACTATTTTATATATCTATATAATTTTATATATCTGTAAAATAGTATATGTATGTAATATATTTTTGTAACATTAATAGGATGTACTAAAGATTTCGACATGACTTAAATCGTCTCCTATACAAAAGATACGAAAAATTTAATATCATATGAACAAATATTAAGATTTGAATTATTGGAATATATTTACAAATCATTTATTATTTTACCACCTCCTATAAATATGTCTACATGATGGAATTTAGCATGAATATTAGGGATTTGTTTAATAATTCAAATGTTAAGAGGATTATTACTGTCAATGCATTATATATTGTCGAAATGTGAATGAGGCTTTACCAAGAGTAATTCATGTTGTTCAGGATGTGAAATATGGTTGGTTAATTGGAAGGATTCATATAAATGGGGTATTGTTTTATCTCGTATGTATATTTCTTCATACTGGACGAAGAGTTTACTGTCACTCATTTATAAAAATTTATGTTTGATATGTATTTATTACACATTGTATCATTACATATATCGTTAGATATCATATATCATTACACATAGATATGTATACTGACAGTGGAAGAATGAGAAGCCGGAAGCAAAAATTTGGTTACTGTGACAGATTTTCGTTGCAACTCAGTTTATGTTCGTATAAATGTTTGATACCTTGCACAATATCTTCAAAATAAAGCCAATCAGACGTCATTCAAAAGTGGACGTACTAGAATACACTCGGACATTTTTGCCGAATTCTCGAAAAATTTGATATCGCTTTTAGATAAGCAACTGAGTAGGTCAAAAGAGTCTACCCTTTGACCTTTCAAATGGTACCTACCGTTTCCAGGAACATCGATTCGAAAATGTCAAAAAAGGGGAAAGTTCATGTACGAATTTGTCGTGGCCAATAATTGATTGACATCCTGTGCAATGCAAACCCTGCGGAATAAAATTGACTAGATATCGTTCAAATGCAGACATATTTGAATCTGCTCTGATATTCGTTCGATGTTTTGTAAAAATCTGCAGTTCAGAAGAAAAACTCTCAAGCCGCCTATGAAATTCTTTTCCACGTGCTGATAAGCAATTGTATAGGTGGAAAAATTTTACCTTTCGGCCATTCAGCTTCTATCTGCCCCAATAACAATGTTGATTCGAAAATTTCGAAAAAGGGGAAAATTTATGTTCGAATTTATCGTGGTCAATAATTGATCGATATCAGGCACAATACAAACTCTTGACAATAAAATTTAGCATATGCTACTGAAATGCAGACATATTTGAATCTGCGCCAATAATTGATCGATATCTTCCGCAATACAAACTTTTCAGAATAAAATTGCGCGTATATTAAAACATATTTAAATCTGCTTTGATATTCTTTGAATGTTTTGTAAAAGTCCGCAAATCCGCTCGAAAAAATCTCAAGCCGCCCGCGAAATTGTTTTCCACTTGCTGATAAGCAATTAAATAGGTTAAATAGTAAAAATGTTCAGCTTCTATTTACTCCTCGCACTAAAATGTTGAAAACGATTAAAGATTATATTCGAATTTATCGTGATCAGTAATATTGATACCAGACGGCATTCAAATGCAGACATAATTAAATCTGGTTTGACATTGTTTAAATGTTTTGTAAAAATCTGCAGTCCAGTCGAAAAATTATCAAGTCTGCGAAATTCTTTTTCTCTTGCCGATAAGCAATTAAATAGGTTAAATGGTCAAAATTGTAGAAGCTCAACCAAATAAATGGTAAAAACTTTCAGCTTCTACCTACTCCTTGCAGCAAAATGTTAAAAACGATTAAAGATTATATTCGAATTTATCGTGATTAATAACATTGATACCAGACGCTATTCAAACGCAGACGTACCTGAACACACTCCGACATTCTTCCGCGATTTCACAAAAGTCCGCAATCCGCTTGAAAAATTCTCAAGCCGCCCGCGAAATTATTTTCCTCTTTCCAATAGGCAATTAAATAGGTTCAGTAATAACAAAAAAATTTTAGCTTCTATTTGCTCCTTGCAGCAAAACATTGAAAACGAGAAAAGATTACTTATATTCAAATTTATCGTGACCAATAATATTGATAGATACCAGACGGCATTCAAATGCAGACATAATTAAATCTGATTTGATATTGCTTAAATGTTTTGTAAAAATCTGCAGTCCAGTCGAAAAATTCTCAAACCTGCGAAATTCTTTCCCTCTTGCCGATAAGCAATTAAATAGGTTAAATGGTAAAAATGTTAGAAGCTCAACCAAATAAACGGTAAAAACTATCAGCTTCTACCTACTCCTTGCAGCAAAACATTGAAAACGAGTAAAGATTATATTCGAATTTATCGTGACCAATAATATTAATACCAGACGCTATTCAAACGCAGACGTACCTGAACACACTCCGACATTCTTCCGCGATTTCACAAAAGTCCGCAATCCGCTCGAAAAATTCTGAAGCCGCCCGCGAAATACCTTCTCACCCACACTCGAGCCCGGGCCACACGCAGAGATTCGACCTTACATAACGACACCTCCAATTGGGAAAAATGTGAAAGCCACCCCGCGCTGCCGTAACGACTTTACGGCGGCCGTAAAGGCGAGAAATCGTAGCTCTTACCTGCTCGGAGACACGATTGCATCCAAGATGGCGGCGAGCGGATCCGATCAGCACATTGTCGCCCGACGGTCGACAAAATTTGCGTCTCGATTATCGGCCGAAAATGTCGACCACCCGCCGCGAAACGATCCTCCGCTTTCCCTCTCGATTTCTCCGGCGACCGTCGAGTTCCTCATCGAGTTCCACATCGAGTTCCACATCGAGTTCCACATCGAGTTCCACATCGAGTTCCTCAACTTCCCCGCCATCGAAGTCCACCGAGTCAGGTGACAATGTTTAAAGTCTCTTATCGGTGAAAGGATCTGGACTCGATCGTCCGCTCCTTTTTTAGCCCGCAGCACGCCATTTTCGGCTTTATGCAATCATTTTCGGCAAAACCCCCGCTTTTCCACCTCCACCTCCCGTCCGTCGCCGAAACTTTCGCCTCGGCGCATGACGAACATGAAGATTCGGACTGAAAGTCTCGAATAAAAATGTTGTAAAATTAAGTGGTTATTGACCGTCAGTGTATGGTGTGTATAATAATATTAAGCTTTCGGCGTGTTCGGTCAGTGTTGTACTTTCGACTGATAAATTTCAATTCATTTTAAATTTCAATTGACTTTAAGTAATCCGTTTGAAAAAAATATAATTATAACATATTTAAAAATATTATATATATAATATGATATTTATATATGTATATAAAATTAACCCCTTAACGTACGGTTCCTTTGAAATAAACCGCCCAAAAGAAAATCTTTTTTTTTTTTTAATGTAAAACACTTTAGAACATTGTCTCGGCGAAAAAATAAAAAAGTACAAAATTAAACAAAATTTTAATTTTAATATCAGTAGCATCAAATACAACGCCGCTCGTGTATACTCGAGCGTGCACAGTTTGGCCTGTTTAGCGCGCTCGTGTATACTCGAGCGTGCACAGTTTGGCCTGTTTAGCGCGCTCGAATATACTCGAGCGTGCACGTTAAGGGGTTAATTAAATATTATATATATGTATATATTAAAATATATTAAATATGTTGTGTAGGAAGGATGAAGTAATCTCGAAGGAAATGTCAAAGTCTTTTGCTGGCAGCATTCATTGTTTTTCCTCCTTTCCTTCCCTTTCTCTTCTTCTTTCTTCCCCTCCTGTTCTTCCTCTTCTTCTTCTTCTTCTTCTTCGATGGACAGTAGAGGCCATAACGAGGTTCTACCTTTTCCCCGGCAGCTCGAGCGTAGCTTTCGAGTCCCATCTTTTTTCCTGCTCCACTCTCTTCCTTACCTCCGGCTAAAAATACGACGCGCACCCTCCGTCTCCATGCTTTTCCGCTCGAAAAACCCGCCCCATTGTTAAGTTCCGCTTCTTATCCCCGAGCAAATACGCGACGCACTCGCCGGCGTCCCACTTTCGGTATTTTTCCGAAAATATCGTACGTTACGGTTATTTCGAACAAGCGCGCGGCCCAGTTTACGCTGATTTGCATATTTTTCGATGTCGATCGACGGTTTTTGGCCAGTTTGAAGTGGATTTGGTCGGCTTTGCGAGCGCTCGACGATCAGATGACTTTGTGGAATGAAAATCGTTTGGCGAACGAATCTTTTGGCCATGTGTTGTTTACAGCGTAGCTTCGATTCAGATTTAGTACAGAATTGGGTTTACATATTTTGCGAAATCGGTCACTGGTTTTTGGTTCCTTTCAATCGATTTTAGCCGATTTTGTGAGTGTCCATCGATCAGTCCAACTTTATAAAATGATAATCGTTTGTCAATCAGTCGTATAGAACGTCTGTTGTTTGAAGCGTACCTTCAATTCAGATTCAGTCCAGAATAGGGTTTACATATTTTGCGAAGTCGGTCATTGGTTTTTGGTTCCTTTCAATCGATTTTAGCCGATTTTGTGAGTGTCCATCGATCAGTCCAACTTTATAAAATGATAATCGTTTGTCAATCAGTCGTATAGAACGTCTGTTGTTTGAAGCGTACCTTCAATTCAGATTCAGTCCAGAATAGGGTTTACATATTTTGTGAAGTCGATCGCTGGTTTTTGACCACTTGAAATCGAATTTTGTCGATTTTGTGAGTGTTCGACGACCAACCCCATTCTGCGAGATAAAAATCATTTGCCAAGCGAACCGCTTAACGTTATATTGTTTAAAGCGTACCTTAAACCCGTACCCAAAAGTCCGGAATAGGGTTTACATATTTTGCGAAGTCGATCGCTGGTTTTTGACCACTTGAAATCGAATTTTGTCGATTTTGTGAGTGTTCGACGACCAACCCCATCCTGCGAGACAAAAATCGTTTCCCAAACGGACGCTTTGGCACTGTGTAGTTTAAAACGTCAGTTCAATCCAGATTTAGCCCAGAATAGGAAACGCATAGACCCGAAATCAATCGACGGACGGTTTTCGGCCAGTCCGAATCGAGTTTTGCCAATTTTGTGATTCAGTACGACCCTGCGAAATGAAGATCGTGTGCCCAACCAGAACGTTTCTGATGTTTACCGCGTTCCTTCGATCCAGATTTAGTCTAGGATAAGAAACGCATAGTTTCCGAACTCGATCGCCCTTTATTACCCACTTTAAATCGAATCTTGTTAATTTTATAACAATTTATCGATTACCTCGACTCTGTGAAATAAAAACCATTTTCAAGTTAAACGCGTATAACATCTTACCATTATGTTTTTGAAAGCGTCTGTTTCGTCCAGATTTAACCCAAAATAGGGATATTTTCGAAAATCGATCAGCTGCTTTTATGCCATTTTGAATTCTGCCCATCATGCTTGTACGCGACATATAAAAAGATTTGACAACGTTTGGCAAAATATTGAGCTCTCAAAACGTCGGTGTTCGATCTACAATCCTCCGCACCCCAAAACAGAAATCGACAAGCTGCTACTAACGATCGATCGGCATCGAAAAACTACAAGCGTCAACCTCGACGCAACAAGCTGACGTTCAGAAGTCCAAAGCTTCCGTACCAAAAACAAAAAACAAAAAAAAAAGACCGGAACCGGCCAAGCTCGCCGGCACAGATAGGCGAACACAATCGATATATCGAGAATTCGCCAGCCAACCTACCCTACCCCGACCATTCGCCCGAAAAGCGTCACTCCGCCGACAAAACTTAACGGCACCATCTCCCAAAAATACAAAAACCCAAAAATGTCAACAATCTCTCCGCTGACAACTTTACGACTCCGTACTCCCTTCCAGCGGAAAAATTCTCAAAAAAAGCTCAACGGCTTATCTCGCGAGAAGCGCGATGCTGGAAAAGCTTCGATGTCAGCTAAAAAGTCTCATCCCAAAAAAAAAAGAAAAAAGAACCCCAGAGTCATCACCGCTAATACATATTACAGCGACGTCCGAATGACAACACGACCGCGCCGAGGGGAGGAAAAACGGAGCGGGAGGATAAAGTCGAGTAGAAGAGTAGGGGAGGGACGTAGAGGAGTGGAGCATGATGGAAGGGGGGGGGGGGTACGTGCATAGTTCAAAGATAGGAGTGCACGAGCACAGCTCCGCCGTTTGCAATGAGACGGATAGACACACGCTCGTAGAGTACTACTCGTACACTTACACGTCATCGTCCGCTTACCAACACCACTAAACCATCAACGTACGTACACTAGGTACCCGCCTAGATCGCGTGTACGTAGACTGTACGTTCCCGTACGTAAGCGTAACGTCACGCTGTCGTTCGTACCGGAGACGGTAGCTAACACACATGCACACACACATATATATATGTATATGTATGTGTGTATATATATGTATATGTATATATACACATACGGACACAAAGGGACAGCGTGGAATCGTGCACACACGGAGACGATGCTATTCAACGGCCACACGCGCGCGCACACACAGACACACACACTCGCATCACCATTGAAACCTGACCTACTTCAAGGCACCCACGGTTCGCCGACACCGCGCTTTAAAGCGAAACCATCGCGTTAAAATGTGTGCACTGCGCTTCTCTGTCCTTACCGCGTCCTCTGCCCCCCACTATGATAGATCCCCCCCCCCCCCCCCCCTCTCTATCCTCCAGGCTGCACAGCCGCTCGATGTGAGACAGTTATTGCCCGATCGCTGCGCACCTTGCGCGATCCAGCTTCTTATTTCTTTCAGAGAACGGTCGAAGTGAATGTTTGACGGAGGTGGAGGCGTTGGGGCCATTTGCCGATCGGCGATGGGTCTCGGATGACCCATGGGTAAGGTGCAGGGGCCGGATAGGGAGAGGTGGATACGGATGTATAGACTGGATGTCGGGTAGAGGTTTTGGGATTTGTAAGGGGGTGAATTGATACATAGATAAACACGAGGAAGTGTTGGTATATATATATACAGTACATGTTGGGAAAGAAAATAGAACGAAACGTTTAGCCACGATCGGAATTTAAAAAATTCCTATGTCCATGTATGTCTTCTTGAGAATTTTTTTGGATTAAATTAAAAATAAACAATGGAGACAATAATTTAGATTAAAGTCATATTTTTCTCTTGAAAGAGCAATCAAAAACACAAATTTTCAAAAAAAGAACGATCCAATTCATGTATTTTTCGGAAAGTTATGAACATTTGAAAAAGAAGGATCCCAAATATTGAGAAAAAATTCGTATTTCAGAATCAGGTGGTCAAAAAAATCTGAAAAAATTCATGAACGCGTTTTTCATCGGTTTCAAAAACATATAAAATTTTAATAAAAATCGGAAAGGTCAGTTTGGTATGAAATGCCCGATATGTATTTTGATGAGTGAGAAATGGGGAAATGAATTAATAGATAAACACGAAGAGCAAGTGTTGGTACACATATATTTTGATTGAAATGGGGGTCAACGGTTTGACCGATGATGGGTTAGGTTTTTTGCGTCTTGATTACACGCGGAATTATTAGGTGGCGAATGATGAATTAAGTTCTTTTGGAAGGCTTTGAAAAAGATTTTTTTCATTAATAGTTGTATTTAGAGCAGGCCGATAACGATTTTGTTCAATGTGTGTTATTCGAAATTTCGCTTTAGGATGCGATGATTTAGTCAAAGAGGTTGATGTGAAGGACAGGTGATGAAATGTCCATTTTTCACTGGATTTTTGCACATTTTTTATCACATCTCCGAAAATATCGCGGATTGCGAAGAATTCGCTGCGAGAAACGGCGTAATGAGTTATTTTTAAGCGTCTATGCATATAAATAGAAAAATCCGATTCTCCCATCTGACATTTTTCGCTTAACTGACAAAAATTACTCGACCTGTTCTAACATTTATGACTTTTAAACTTCGCATGTGTATTTGCGAGTCATTGTCAGACGGAATTAAAATCAGTCTGGTGAGATTATAATCTGTCAAATATTTTCCACGGTTTTTTTTACATTTCAAAGATTTCATCGTGCTTTCATTATATGCGAGATACGCCAAAGTACCGTCATTCAATCTCTCATTGCGATACATAAGATATAAATCAAATAAAGATATCAACGAAATCCATCTCATTCGCCAATACTAAATCTGCCACGTAACGCAAAATAACGTAAATAACGAAAAATGACGTAAACCAATGCAAAACAATGTAAGATACCGTAACAAGTACGGATAGAATCTGAACACTACATAACACTTCTATTCATACAACCAGTAAGTAAAGATTACATATATTAAGATTACTTACATATATGAACCACATACTGGCAACGTACCTCACTATTTACAACTTCAAAATTCTACACAAATCCCAAAGCACAGCTCGCAACAGAAACAAATAAATCTATCACTTTAAAACTAATGTAACTCCATTTGAAACGAAATGAGATATCTAAATAAAAGTTTCCACTAAATCAATCACAAATTACATGAAATCTCATTTAAAAAAAGAAATCACTTACACCGCTTTCAAAATAAACGGTCCAAATACATCCCGAATGATAGTCGCTTGCTATACTCTAGTATATCATCTAATAGAGAGAAGAGAAGGGTGGGGGAGGGGGGGGGGGTAAACATTTAGAAGTATTACGCTGACTCGGACGACGCCCGCCTGACGCAAGAACAATTTCCCTCAACGAAAAAGAATTCCCCCCCCCCCCCCCTCCTCCCTCCCTCCCTCCCCATGCCATTCTTAGCAATTGTCTCTCGCGTCAGCTCGCATTTGCACGCGCGGTCAATGAAACAAATTGCCCTGACCCGGACTACTCCACACGACGTTCCTGACCACACTCTCGATCATCGTCCCTCCCCTCCTGCGAGTCTCGCGAACGACATCGCGAAGAGTGCCACGCACCGGGAGGCCAAATTCGGCGAAATTTTGGCGAGCCGAGAGGCGCGAAAGTGTCCGGTGAACTGTTTACTTCGTCCGATTCGCGGCCGAACGATAAAAGCGGAATCGGCTGCCGCGTGAAAGTTGCGTGCCGAATCGAAGAGCACACAGTTGCGGCCATTTCTTTTTTTTTTTTCGTACAGTGCTCGTCGGTCGTCGTTAGCCTCAATTGGCGCGAGGGCGACGTTTAATTCCGAGTCCCGACGGAGAGATATTCGCGTTTCTGAACGATTTGCGTGCGGCGCATGGTCGATCCTCCTATAACACGGTTTTCGTATAACACGGTTTTGGTATAACGCGGTTTTCGTGTAACGCGGCCGCTGAAACTGTTGCAGAAACAGTTTTTTCGGTTATTTAATTTGGTACATTTTATTATTTTATTTTTATATTTTTTTTATATTATTTTAATATAATCGGGTTTAGTTTCTTATGTGAACCGGTCAGATTAATAAAAATCACTTTGTATGTATTGTACTAAACGTATATTATTTTAATTTCTGTATTTATGTAAAATTTTATTTCATAATCGTATGAAGCGTAAGTTGGTGCTCTGAGATTGTAATTTTTATCTCATGCGGCAGGAATTAGCATATTGTCAGGTTAAATATGCGCTTCCTATAACGCGGATTCCGTATAACACGGTGGGATAATATTTCGTTATAGGAGGGTGAAGGGTAGTCGGTGTTGTATAGGGTGTTGGGTGAAGAAGGGTTGAAATAATTGCCGACGATTTTTAGTCAAATTCTAAGATTTTTAGTCTTCATGCAACTTGCCGGAATGATACAATTTAACGTGTCTAAATCCTACAAAATACAGAAGAATTAATAACTTACCTGCAGTGCTAAATTATTTTAAGAAATGATGTGTTTCATAAGAGAAAAATCATTAACATTACAACTGCCGAGGATTTTCATTCTCATTTTGATTTTACTTCCCCGAGCGATACAGATCAACCTGTCTGAATCTATAAAATACAGAATAAATTAATAATTTAAATACTTCAAGTGCAGAGGAGTATTTTTAGAAATAATCCGGTTCAGGGCAGAAAAGCAGTTATTAACACTGGAACTACCGAGGATTTTCATTCACATTTTCATTTTACTTCCTGGAATAATACAGATCAACGTGTCTAAATCTACAAGGTATAGAATAAATTAATCCTTTACATACCTCAACTGCAGAAGAGTATTTCAAGAAATAATATGTTTTACGAGAGAAAAGTCATTATTAACACTGGAATTACCGAAGATTTCAATAACAATAAAAAATGTACCTACCTTAAGCGCTGAAGACTATCTCAAGACACAAAGTGTCTCAACAGAGAAAAGTCATTATTAATACCCGAACTATCAAGGATTTCCATCGATATTTTCATTTTACTTCTATTTTACTTCCCGGAATGACAGTTGTATGTCAAACTTACAGGGCAAAAACAATTAATCATTTACTTACCCGAAGTGTTAAACCATTTCAAGAAATGATGTATTTAATCAGAGACAGTCATTGCTAACAGTGGAATCCCGAAGATTTCCATTGATATTTCTATTTACCTTCCCAAAATGATACAAAACACTTAATTTACCTACCCCAAGATCTGAAGAATATTTCAATAAATAAAGTCTTTCAACAGAGCAAAACTCATTATTATCACTCGAGTACCAAGGATTTCTATCGATATTTTCATTTCACTTCTCTAGGAATGACACTTGTATACCTGAACTTACAGAGCGAACAATTAATCATTTACCTACCTCCATCGCTGAACTATGTCAAGATATTAAGTATTTAACGAGAGAAAAGTCATTATCGATACAGGGTGAGAGCACTTCGACTACTCGGCTCTAGCGTTAAGCGGCAGATTCGAATGTGACAAGTTCAGTTCTCCGCGCACCTGATCGCTAGGAGAATCGCAGTCGACTGTATGGGGTCGCGTGCGTGTCGATGTGCGTCGGTGGTAGTGTGCCTCGATATCTCGACTATCGAGCGGTCTCGAGCTTAGCATCGGCATACGCGAACAGGAGGCCGCAGCTGCGTACCTGCCGTTGCAACTGCACCGACGTCGACCGAGGTCATCCGGGCAATTCTCTCTCTCTCTCTCTCTCTCTCTCTCTCTCTCTCTCTCTCTCTCGCTCTCTCACACACATACACAAACACTCTGCGACCCCCCGCCGCGCGTGCGCATCCTCGCACTGATCCGACACAGAAGCGACCTCCTAGACCGGGAGTCGACAACCTACGGTCCGCGGGTCAGATGTGACCCAGTACCAATTTTTGTACTGCTAGGCAGAAATGAATTACTTTGACACCAGAACAACTACAGACATACATCAGAGTCAAAATTACGGGTCTGACTCTATCGTTAATAGTTTCCTTTCATGAAACACTGTTTCTGGGAATATTTGATAATAAGTTAATAAATTTGGTTTGTCTTTAATTTTGTTAAATGAAGGTATGAGTATGAATCGTAGGTAGTTGTAGCGTTAAGTTAATATGTCGTGGGCGACATACAATTATTCGTATTATCGCATTAACGGAGTGTCATTCTTATTAGTATCTCGTTTGAAAATTTTCATCGCTCCCAGAAAATACAGGTGGTCCCCGTACAGGACAGCATCCTATAATACGGTTTTGCTCTAATAGTGATAAGAAAAATGGAACGACCCTTGTACAATACTTCTATTATAAGAAACAGGGGAATAATGAACTATAGTGTCCGATGAGGAACTTTATTAAATAAAAATTTCATTAAACAAATGGTTTTTTTCGTTTTTGTATTATACATACATTTAATGGAAATTATTGAAATTTACGTTTTCGATAAAAGCTAAGTTGCTCATATGAAAAAGTAAATTGTTTCCTTAATAAGTTTTCCTTAATATAACACGGTTTCACACACCACGACATTCTCTAGAAACCTATCCATCTACCGTATTGCAGAAGGGCTACCATTACCCTCTTTTCCGCGTCTACGCAGCTGATCGCACTCCTTCCGAAAGTGGCCACCCCGAAAGCCGCCGATCTCAGACAAAACCTTCCGACAGCCCTCGCGCCGCGCGCCTGATAAGAAATCAGCCATCCGACCGGAACCTTATCCCACAAAGGGCATCCGCGAATGGAAAGTAGGTTGCACCGCACACGCCGGGAGGATGATGCGCAAGCTCGCGATAACGATTTATATTGGTAGGCGGCGCGCAAAATAGAAAGGAGAAGGAGGTCGGAAGAGACAGCGAGAGTATGAGAGATAGAGTGATAGGGAGAATGAGAGTGAGAGAGAGAGAGAGAATGAAAATGAAAGATAGAGTGATAGAGAGAATGAGAGTGAGAGAGAGAGAGAGAATGAAAATGAAAGATAATGAGAGAGAGAGAGAGAGAGAGAATGAAAATGAGAGATAATGAGAGAGAGAGAGAAATGAAAATGAGAGAGGGAAAGAGAGAGAGAGGGAGAGAGAGAGAGAGAGAGAGAGGGAATGAAAATGAGAGAGGGAGAGAGAGAGAGAAATAGATAGATATTTAACTCCTGTAGCTACATTGCAATTTCACTACCATCGGTAATAATACAGAAATTATACGATTTTCGCTTATCACTACTTCTAATCCTCTTATTACTAAAAATAAAATAAAATAAATATTGCCCTCTTTGCTTTATCTCTCCCTACTCTTTATGTATGGAACTAGCTTTCGTTTAAATTCCAATAATGTTTCTACATTCCTAATTTCCTTGGGTACATTAAGAGAGAGAGAATGAAAGTGAGAGATAATGAGAGAAAGAAGGAGAGAGAGAGAGAGAGAGAGAGAGAGAGAGAGAGAGAGAGAGAAGAAGGTGTAGAGTACGGAATTTCGAAGGGAAAATGTCTCCTCCGCCGGCAGAGGATAGCCCTCGGCCGAGGGCCGACGGTGGAAAAATGAGAATGAGAACCGAGAGGAATCTCGGCGGAGGGGCCCTTACTCGACCTACTTCGAAGAATACGGCATTAAACAATGCGCAATATCTCCTTTATGAGGGAGTCCGCCGCGGATGCTTCTCTCCGGCGGAACGTTCAGTCCGTTCATGGCCTACCTTCTACCTACCCCACCTATTCCTCCCTTCTCTCTCTCTCTCTCTCTCTCTCTCTCTCTCTCCCCCCTCCCTTCGACCTCTCCCGCTCCATTACGGATGCCGGATCGTTCTTTACGTAGCTAACCTGGCGTGTTATTTACCGGGGAGAATCGGGGTTGAACGCTGAATGAAATGAGAATCGAGTCTGGGAGGGGAAGTGAAGGTAGAGGGGGGTATTTAAAGTGTGTCAACGGTTCATCCCGATCGAACGGCCGCCTCTCTCGACGATGAGAGTTTCCAGGTCACGTGCGAGAGCCCCGCGGCCGGATTGGGAGACACTGACCGACGAAGACGACGTTCGACGATGAGGAGGTGTTACGTCGGGGTACCTGCCGTGATGTAGAGGCGTACACGGCCAGCTCTGGTCGGCAGGCATCACGCTGGACATAGTAGAGGGTACCCGATGTAATAATAGATTGTATTCACGGCCGCGGTTGGCCACCCCCCCCCCCCCCCTTCTTTCTCTTTTCCTTTTCCACCCCCTCCCGCCGCAAATTACGGACAATCATACCTCGCCGACTATCGGCCTCATCTTTTTTGGCAAATAACAAGCTACGGTTGCACGTTCAGACACCCCCCTGCTCGCCCCCTTCAGCTCGCACATTTTTAGCGAGTCGTAGGGCCTCTACGTTTTCCTGCCAAGGTACAGTTTTTCTGTGCTTTGATATAGTGAAGGTTCGTGTTGGCTTGCGGATGGTAGTTGATATAGGGTATGATGGTGTCGGTGAGTATGCGAGTGGTCAATCGGGTAGAAAATGGTTGGTTGACTTCTTTTCGGCCGCGGCGGATATATGATTGACACGTTCCACTTTGTTCTGCGGCCACTGCGAACGATTCGATCCAAGGGCTGGAAGTTACGGTGAGAACTTTTTCGTAATTGTAAGGGATGCTAACGGGTGTCTCTGTGGAATTTGTGCCTGTTCTAGAGGCCTGTCAGCTGTTTACTGTGACAAGTACAATAGGGTTGCCAGCAACCAGTTATTGACCATCTGTGATAGATGTGTAATAATAGGTTTTTAAATATATCAATCAATCATTTTGACTATAGTTCGTTTAAACTGATTGAACGTTTTACTTATTGAAATAAACCATTAATAATTAAAAAGGACAGAAAAATTGTTCACAAATGTAAAAAAAAAACATATTAATACATTATGTATAATCTAAGTTTTCGGCGTATTCGGTCAGTGCTGTACTATCGACTACTAAATTTCAGTGAATTTTAATAAAAAAACTGACTTTAAGTAACTCGTTTGAAAAACACATAATTGTAATATATTAAAGTTTAATAAAAAGGAAACCAATATTTGATAATAAATTTTATGAAAACATGAACAAAGTAAAAAAAATGTAAAGTCTGACTCACCTAGTCAGCGTGTGTGTCATCTTCAGGGAATACGAAACGATCTCATTGCATATACACCGAAAACCTATTATTACGCATGTGACAAGTATTTGTGTAGTCTTATCTGCCGAAAGTGTCGCGGGTACCTAAAGGATCAATATGCCGTTATGGTGTGTTACGGCCTGGGATACGTGATGGGTTTCTTCGGTCTTGGAGTAATAGGCTCCTTGTATCAAAGTAGTTTTAATGTAAAATACTTTATTAATTTCCTTGCGACTGAACTAGTCCGAGCGATGTTCTACTGAGGAATGGTGTAGATTGAATATTGAAGGTCAAATGAATCAACGCTGACGGTTACAGTCGGTTCTTAAATATCCTTACAATTATTACAAGATATACAGGTGTATATGTGTGTGTGTGGGTGTAGGTATAATTATGCGACGCCCTCAAGGGCCCAGTCGCAGGCCTACGATATTGATTCGTAAAAAAGGGTCTTATGTTAGGAGCTGTAACTATGATGTGTCCTCGGTCACAATGTCATGAGTTCTGGTTTATACAAATATATATGTTACTTAATTAATGTTCATTATAAATGTTACATTATAAACAGGACAAAAAATTTTATGATCATGGGTTAATCATGTAATATTAAATTCTGGCCACTTTGATCAGTAGTCTAAAGAGACAACAGGATTAATAAGGAAAGAATATTACTATATTTATATTTATATTATAATTATATTTGTTACTTTACCGTTACATTGTAAATATTATTCTGTTGCTTAGCCTACGTTACTTAACTCCTATAATTACACGTATAATATAGGAACTCTATCGGTGTGGATTGTGGGCCGTTACGGGTACGTTCACATTTTCCGGCGTTTTGACTCTCGCAGGGGCCGTGAACGAGGACGAAAGTCTGTTCTCGAAGTCAGACTCGATTCCGCTCCTTCCACGGCCGAGATTGCCCCTATTAAATCACAGCATTGTTTCGCGGCCGAGGAGAGTGCCGGCTGCCTCGAAAGTAGCGAAAGTAAATTCCGGCGGGATGAGAAACGGAGGAAAGTCGGTGGGAGAGTGAACAGCGGGGAGAATCGAGTCTGTTGCCAGCAGGACGGAAGGGGAGGGGGGAGGGGGAGAGAGAGGGGGAGAGAGCTCTATGTAAACCGGTTGCTCATTGCGTTTCCACGATCAGATCGCAGATCTGTCCACTCGCTTCGACGAGACACGACTCTCATTTTGTCATTTAATACTGACGATGAGTTTGATGTTTCTTAACTTTATTTTCTGTAGTATTCGTTCTGTTCTCTATGTGTTTCTGGTAGCTATACGTTGCGGTACTTGCATGTTTTTATTGTCCTCTGTTCTGCACTAAAGGCTTTTGGAAGTGAATACGTAATAATAGATATTATGTGTAAGCTGTATGTCGACCGTTTGCTTTGAATATGAGATAAGTTCATTTAAAGAAAAATGAGATATAACATAATTTGTAATTAATTAAGTGAAAACTTTTTATTTACATGATATTTCATATTTTCTTTAAATTGTCACTATTTTCAAGATGAACGGTCTGTACACATAAAAATATACGCAAGAAAAATTAAATATCACATAATTCGCCAGTTTAGTGTAAGTTCTTTATTTTTATGATACTTTATCTTTTATTAAATTGACATCACTTGCAATATAAACGGTCTGTATACTGAGAATATCCGTAGAAAAAAAATGAAATACACATAATTTGCGATCATTTTAGTGCACACTCTTCATTTATGTGATATTTTATCTTTTTTTTAAATCGGCACCGATTTAAAAAAAAACAGTTCATATACATGAAAATATAAGCCGAGAAATGGAAATGTCACATAATTCGTGATTAATTCAGTGTAAACTGTCTATTTACGTGATATATCGTCTTTTTTTTCAAACCGACCTACACGGCTTCCAAAATAAACAGTCCATACGCGCCTCAGCACTCACTTGGGACCGTAGCAGCCAACTTGACCAACTTCCTCCCAACAGCTGGAAAACATCGGCGTTAAGCCCCCTCGCCGGAAAAAAGGAATCGCAAAAAGAGGTCGCGCCTCGCCGGTCGGCGTCGCGACGCGCGATAACTCCAATTGCGACGAATGACCCACCCGACTGTCCTAAGGCAGGGATGGCGAACCTTTTTTGATGTCCGTGCCACAAAGTCATAAACATTCTTTTTTCAATAGGTAACGTGCCACAATAAAATTTCATTCGAAACGTTAGCGTGGTGAAACTATACGTAAGTATAATTAAATAAACAAATAAAAGCAATTTTTCTTTAAACAATTTTTTATTAATCAATGTGTCAAAAAGCAATATGCTAGAAACAAAATTCACGTTAAAGACAATTGTTTTTAATGTGATTTTTGTTTTTGTGCGTGCCATCAAAATTTTTCAACGTGCCACTTGTGGCACGCGTGCCATTGGTTCGCCATTCCTGTCCTGAGGCTCCCGGGAAATTTTCCTTCGGCACGCGACGCTCGCAATCGAGCCCGCGACTCTTTCCGCGAAACTGGAATTACGCTCGACAATCAAGGCCGGACGTTCACAAACGCAATTTGCGTACGACATTCGATCATTTCGCAAAACTGGACGCCGACTACACTACGGTTGGCAACTAAGTGATTGCGGTTTTTAACTAAGAAGGAAGACCCAACATTTTTATACATTTTTTTCAATGCATGTATGCGGTACATTCAGCTTCTCTGCAATGTCAAATGTTGTGCTATAACGATCTAAATCAGCGGTCGGGGAACCGGGGTAAATTACCCCAAATGGGGGTAAAAATGAAATTTTTGGGGGTAAAAATGAAACTTTTGTGAGTAAAAAGTATATATTTTTAATTTGCTATTTTATATATGCATGGGGGCCATAATATGAAAGATGCTAAAAAGAGGCGATTTCGTTTTTTTTTTGCTCTTTCTTTTTTGCTCTTCGCCATGGGGTAATATCAACTTACACAAAAATATTTTGGAGTAATGATTAAAAAAGTTCCCCGACCGCTGATCTAAATCGACAATGGCCTTGATATGCGTCTCATCGTGTTCAAATGGTCGGCCAGATCGTTGAGCATTCTCAGTGAAATATCACCAGAACGAAAACTGGCAAACCGATTTTGACACTGCCTTTGCTTCAAGGCTTCATTCCCACATACGACACATAACTCCTTTTGCGCCTGCGATACGTTCTTGCCTGTTCCGAAATAATACAAGTAATATGTCCAAAATGCACGTGTTGTCTTCCATTTTTAAATTGTGATAAAAACAAAACTAAAGACCTGATCGATCTAATTTTTGTACTAAATTAAAGGTAGAAGTCCAAACAACAAGAAAAAAATATAGATTAGGTGCTTTGAACACGTTAACGAACCCAAAAAAGTGTAATGACTATCTATCGACAAAGTCCGCAATCACTTAGTTGCCAACCCAATAACACGCACACACATACATTATCCATCTCGAACCCCTTGCCGAATGTACGTCGTTCGCTTTCCCTCATTTCTCACAAAAGCGAACTCATCGTCACACACATACACACATAGACATATCCTTCGATCATTCCGTATTTCCTTCACCTTTTTTTTAGGCCGAGAGTCTATTTATTCCAATACAGTTCCCCTTCGTGACCAGGCTCGTAAGGCTAGCTTTAATCGTGCTTACGAACGAGGAAGTGTTAGTAACATCCTGCCCCCCCCCCCCTCCCCTCCCTAACTATTCCCCCACCCACATTCTCTATCTACGTCATTCAGGATTGCTATTAGACCTAGGGATACTGGAGACCTACAGATGAACGTTTTACGATCTGTTCTATTAAGCGAAAGGCAGCTGATGACCTTTTGACCTTGGGACGGTAGATGGGATTGGTTTGGGAAGATTGAGAACATTGGGTTCAGCTTTAAGAATAACTGTTGACTATGCGAAGAGTCAGGGTCGATTCTGATCATCGATGAGACGTTGCGTACGTTTTTGATCTGCGCACAAGTTATAAAAGAGTATCTGCGCATGTTCGATGCTATTCGGTCAGATCGTTCAGATCGATTGCGTTTGGCATCGGAGGATGAAGGAAGGTTGAAAGATCCGATAAGTGCAACTTGATTACATTTTTGAGAGAATGTTGAGGGCAGGAAAATCTAGGCAGTCTTCAGGTATATTCCTCCAAATTGTTTGAAATCTGCCCTCTTCAGGCTACTTGCTTCACTAAGCCTTCTCAAGCTCCAGACTCGGCAGACTAACCAGTTTATCTGAATTATTTCAGCACTCTAAGCTCTCTCTCTCTCTCTCTCTCTCTCTCTCTCTCTCTCTCTCTCTCTCTCTCTTTCTCTCTCTCTCTCTCTCTCTGTCTCTCTCTCTCTCTCCAATTACGTATCTGAACAACTCGACTTGTCCAGAGCTCCAGGTGTTTCAGCTACGTCCTCGGCTGACGTCACTCGCGCATGCCTGATACCGTGTCGCACGTTTCTCACGAGCAGTGCCAACCACCTGACACGGTCGGTGCCAACCTGAGAGGCCTGAAACGCGGCCGTAACGAGCCTGAAAGGTCGCCGAGACGTTCGAGATTAGAACGGAACTGGACGCGAGCGGTCCCACTCGGGCCATTTAACTGCCGGCAATCGGATTTGAACCGCTCTGTATGACAACGTGCTACACGCTGGCATTGAGGTGTAGCCGTAGCAGAATAGGCTAACTAACCAACTAACCACGAGACGTCAGTAGGACAGTGAAAGGCGACCTAGACCAAGTCTCTCTCCTTCTCTCTCCTTCCGTCCGCGCGTCATCTCTCTCTCTCTCTCTCTCTCTCTCTCACTCTCTCACTCTCTCTCTCTCTCTCCTCACTCGTTTTCCTTCTCTCCTTCCCCTCCGACAGTCCGACGACGCCACCGCTTCGATGCTGGAACTTAACGAACGCACGTGTTCCCTAGTCGAGAGCCAGATTCTACCTACCACCGACTCGATTCTATGCAAAGTGCACGTGCGCGCTCGCAAGGGCACATATGGAAGGAATTTCCTCCCATTGACATCGTTCGCCGCTCAAAAAATACAGTGCGCCCTCCCATAACGCGGTAGATACGTGTTATATGAAACCGTGTTGCACGAGCCACTTAGATTATAGGAATGCATACATGAGTTTTTTACTGCCCAAAGCGATTAGTTTACTTGTTATATGTGCCTATAATTATGAAAGTGGTCTAAGTCAAGATTTAAAAAAAAAATGAGTTTATCAGTTATTTCACACCACATTTGTTTACACTAAATTTATTCAATGTGATTTTTTTTTTTTAAATCTTGACTTAGACCACTTTCATAATTATGGGCACATATGTGAAATGATTATCTTTAATTTTCACTTACTCGTTATATGTCAAATAATTTCACTTACTTGTTATATGTGGAATAATTTCGCTTACTTGTCATATGTGAAATAACTTTCTTTTTTTCTTTCACAAGAGATGTGTACAAAATGAATACATATTTTCTAGGTTTGCTTTTATGGAATTAATCGATTTGGCAAATGGTTTTACTCTTTAAGTTGAAGAAAATGAATCATAGGGTATAAAAGTTTTTTTAAGCGCATTTTGCATCATAACTGGCATCTGCGACAGTCTCGTCTAAAAGTGGGTTTTTCCCGAAATTTGGGAAGCACAATGACGTTTAGTGTTATCAGCGAAAAGTTATATTAATTATTGGAGTTGAAACGTAATAAAAATGCTACGTCTGTCTCATGCTTTTAACATATTATAAAACAAGCCTCTTTTAGCATGTTATGCGAATCCGTCTTATATGAACTGGTGTTATAAGGTGGTCTACTGTACTCTCGGTGACATCATATAATATTATTATATACTGTGATTATACTGAACTGGCAAATATTGTTTATGTCATCTACCTTAAATTTGCACACGTAGCAACAATCACCCAAAAAAACTGACAAATACACTTAGGCCATTTTCAAAATAATATGTTTATTTATTGGAGTAAATGTGAAAAAGTGTCCAACATTATGGTATACCTTAACTACTTATACTTAACTAAAAAACGTTTATTACAGCTACGTTAAAGCTGTACACGTTACAACAATCATCAAAGAAAAATTAACAAACGCTCTTAGGTCACTTTCAAAATAATGCCTTTAATTATTGGACTAACTGTGATTTGTGCTCAAAATAATCGTATACTCTGACATACTCAACTCACTATTGTTTATAACATCTACCTTAAAGTTGTACAGGTTGCAACAATCGCAAAGAAAAATTGACAAACAGACTTAAGCCACTTTCAAAATAATATTTTAAATTATTGTAATAACTGCCAAAAATTTGTGTTCAAAATGATCGTATACTCCGACTATACTTAACTGAAAAATGTTTATAACATCTACCTTAAAGTTGTACACCTTGCAACAATCAACAAAGAAAAATTCAGAAACGTACTCGGAGCACTTTCAAAATAAACGGTTCCACATTTAACCAGAGACCGATGCTGTCCACACATATTCGTACCGTTTCCCAGCCGAAGTTCAAGCCAGAGGCCGATCGTTTCCCGAGCAGAATTCCGGGCCGTTTTACGACTCTCGTTAATTCCAGCGCCGACGGTTCCCAAATTTTGGACCCTTCCACGCCCCAAAATTTTCTCTCTCCAGCCAGATCAATGACCCAGTTACCTGAATGCTCACAGAGACGCATAAAGCGTAGGCTTAACATTCGAACTCGACGAGGCCGACATAAAAAATGTCGGACCGTGCTCGGTCCCGGCGTCGTTTACGCTCGGCGACGGAACCGGAAACGGACAGTTTGGGAACCGGGGTGTTGCGAATCGGGGTGTCTAAGAATACGGACCTTCGCACGCTCGCATTCGTTCGCGCCATTGACCCGATAACGTTTAACGCTCGGCACGCGGCATGTGCAAAACTTATATTTGTCTAAATCGAGACACCGCTCTAAGGTCCGCATCTGAACTTCGCGCGGAATAACGTCCGGAGCCTTGAAAGTCATCCTGTTTTCCTCAAAACCTCCGCTTCCGTTTCGAATCCTCGACGCTTCCGAAAGCGGTCGAGTTTTCATTTCTTTTCATTTCACTCTTTCTAAGTTGAACTATATATCAATTTGCGACGGTATTTTATTTACACGATTTTATGTCTACGTGGTTTCTTAGATATGGGATTTAAAGACAAAATTTTGTATGTCATTTTTTAATTCGGTTCGGTTGGTGACATTGGCGCTTATACTTCTAGTCATTTTTGAGTTATATTCTAATTTGAATTGCAATTATTCCACTCTAAAATTAGGGATTCCCCGTTTTGTACGTGCAATTAAGCTTTCTGTTCGTGTGATTTCATCAGATCAGAAAGGTGTACAATATTGTGCTTTTCTATTCGGAATATTTTTAATTTTATTTTTACTGGTTAGTCATAAACAATTATAGTTTTTGTAGCATTTGTATACTTTTGTTAAAATTTTGGGGGTTTTACTTTTACGACGCAAAACGTATCTGCATATGTTTCCTCATTCTTCCTATACATAGTTCGCGAAAGTGATAACAATAATTAAATTTATGGTAACATTTTTTAATTTATATTTCTTACTTCTACATGTAAAACGAATTACATACATATACCTTTATATATTTATAATTTTATAAATAAGCCGTTTTACATTGAACTAAATGACTAACAATAAGTTGCATATTTTACTTTATTTTCGATTTACGCGGTTTACTAATAAACATATCTTCAGCGTATCAAAAGCCCGAAATCCCGAAAAAAGTGATCCTGGCCACCCAGAGTCAGACCCATTAGACTCCTATTGATCCGACGTATACCTTTACGATAGGACAGCTACCTGCAATCCGTGTCATAAGTGAACTACCCAGCGTCGTAAACACGAACGAAAATCGATAGCTCCAGCGTTCGTCCGCTGTCAACAGATTATTGTTCCGACCGCTGTGTTTTACGAGCTCGCGCCTAATTCGGAATGCAGGTTAACGACCGCCGAGGTCAACGGCCGATAAACACGACAAAAGTTCCCCGGCCACGTGTTCACCGAGTCGGAGTCGTTAAAAACAGCTGCTCCTCCATTGACCAATTTCGAAATTCACCTGTTAACACACGGCCATCGTCGAACGAAATTCTTTCTGCTCCCGATCGGGCCTCAAAATCCTGCGAACTGTGTCAATGCTGGCCTTACGGTACGGCCTGATACGGAGCGGGCGATCGGAAGCTGAGTCGGTCCGGCCGAAATTTGCCGAAGAGGCCCGAGCGGCCGACGAGGCGCACGGGAGAGTAGCCTAAAGCGTGTAAGCTCTCGTATATTGCCGAATGGAAAGCGATTGCGAATTTGCGCGTGTGCCGTAATTACCCGAACACTCCCGAGTTTCAATCACGATTTGAGATACAGCGTGACTGGGCGCAATAAAAGAAAATTGATGAATTGGTTAAAAAAAAAACAGTTTCTATGGAACTTCTGATTAGTCGAAAACTAGTACATATATCATATATAATATATATATATAGTATAGTATAGTATAGCATATAGTATATAGTAGTAATATATATAGTATATCATATTATTTTGGCACGATTTTACTTTATGAAAGTAAGTATCTGCATTTTTTTTTTGTGAGTTTATAATTTCTCAAGTTAGAAATGTGCCTTTGAGCAAAGCGGGTACCTACCATGTCTACTTACCGCTTTTACCTGATACAGTTTTGCACTGATTTTTTTGACAATTGTTCAGATGGTGAATGAATACATGAGAAAAACGGGACAGGGAAGAAAAGTCTAAGTGTTGCTACATTTATATGATTGAAACTATTTTATTGCTAAAGACTGATTAAATGAGTCTGAGATTATTATTTAAATAACTATAACTTAAAAACTGTTACTTTTCACAATAGTTAGATATATATTTAAGATCTCAACATTAGTTCTAAAAAAGATTGGTATATGATAATATTTTTCTTGTAGTGCTTACCCGCTTTAGGCCCCATACTAGGGTAAAGCGGGTTTTTCAAGAGTCTTTCATTTTTAATTACAAATAATTATTTGTTTTAAAATGACACCTATTAACTTCCCTATTAAGAAGTAAAATTAATAAGTTTTTGACCGTCAAAGTAATGTATGTATAATCAAAACTTTTTCAGCGATTTCGGTTAGTGTTGTACTAAATTATGAACTGGTTAATTTTCAATGTGTATTAACAGAAAAGCATTGTTAACAACCAGTTAGTTGCAAACAAATTTAATTATAATGATTGTAATAAAATCTAAAGACCAAGAAAGCGAATTAATACTTCATAAACATATAATGAAAAAAGTTAACAAGGTTAAAAAAAATTCAATAATGCTTGACCACCTAGTCAGGATCTCCCAACGTTTCGACACACTGCCCCTATTAAGGTACTACCTTCGCATTTGCAACATTGGCAGAAATCTTCAAAAATTGGAGTGTAAGTAGCTAAAAGTATAACACACACGATGTTAAAATTTTGAGACGTTTGACCACACCAAACATGAGATAATTGCAATTAAAAGTGACATGTTTTGTACATATAGCATAGGAAACGCGTGGGAAAATGACATATTTTTAATTTTTTTGCATTGAAGGACTTTGGTCATCTTGATGAAAAACTAATATTTGTTAGAGTAATATATTCGGAATATCTTAAAAAAAAATGGAAACTGTTTACCACGTAGTTTTATTGAAACATTGGAAAGAATAACATAGTTAGACGATTATGTTTTGTGGAGGGGATATCAATGAAGTCGCGTAGAAATGATGCGGCAACGATGCATTGTCGGCGCTGTGCGAGTGTATGTGTCTTTTCGTCGCCGGCCACGTTAACAACCGAAAAAGAATATGCGACGTTGTCACATTTCCACATAGAATAATATTTCATAGTAGTGTGTATTCGTATAGAGAATATGATAGTGTAAGAGGTACAATCTCGTAAAACAAACCACAGGCTACAGACTGAATTTGCTGATATGTTTAATGTCGGTACTGAGTCAAAACTTTTTACCTGGATTGTCGCGAAGATACTACCTTAAATGAAATCAAACAAAATCTAAGATTCTTGAGCTTTCAACATTAGCTCACCCGCTTTAGGCTACTCTCCCCTTCCGGATGAACGGAATTGGCGGACGCAGCGGCCTAGCGTGAAAATTCGAGCGTCGAGAAACTTTCGGCGGGAAATCGGACTGTCCGCACTCCCGACCGTTCCCATATCGATATCTTTATCCTCATTGAGGACTCGCGTACGTACGTGGGCACCGCGAACGGTTACGAGACATTCGAGCCTCCATTCAAAGCCTACGAGGCGGCATACCGAGACTATTTATTACCGGAAATTTCTCGTCGAGTTGCGTCACACCTTGGCAACGTTCGCAGTACGCCTATGCACGTACATCACCCACACATACTCACGTACATGTGAGTGCTGTTTATTTTGAAAGTGGCGTAAGTCAATTTTCCAAAAAAATCGAATTAGCTGGCTTAATAGCTATATTTTTATGTGATCTTTTCATTGTGAAGCGGATTGTTACTAATACATTTAACATTATTAAGATTTTGTATCATAGAAATTTGCTGGTTAATGAAGACATGAAAAAGTTGATTTCGATAATGGCGTAAGTCCATTTTCCCAAACAATGAAGTTAGCTGCCTTAATAGCTATATTTTTATATGATCTTTTCATTGTGAAGCGGATTGTTACTCATATATTTAAAAGTATTGAGATTTTGTGACACGATCTGCTGGTTAATGAAGGGATGAAAAAGTTTATCTTGAAAGTGGCGTAAGTCTCATTTTGAGAGTTTCAAATAGATATGGAAAATATTATGCAAAAGAAATGTATGAGATCACAGCTTTACGTTTAATTATCAAAGTAGCAGTTGAATTATCAATGTGGAATGAGTTTGATATAACGAATTTAATTTCAAACTTCAATTTTTTTTGCTGTAATTTTCAGCTATTTGTTCAAAATTTGTTTGCAGCAAATTAAGTTGCAAAGAAACTGTATAAGAATAATGAATATATTAAAATAATGGGTTTATTACACGAACTGGAGAAAACTGAATAATAATTAATAAAACAATATTGCTTTTAATGTAAAAATTATTAAAAGAAGAATAAAAGTTGAATATTTTTTTGATTTTATAACATAAAAGTACATACATTTATTTTTGCTTCGAGGGAAATTTACTTTTTCTACGAACTTCTCCTTTCTTAAGAATTGAAAACATCACTTCATTTGATTTTGAAAGTGCCGTAACTCCAATTCATAGCCACCCAAAACACGTTATTTCTTAAATAATCTTACTTACGCTAATTGGGATGATAACTTTGGCACCCTTAGAAACGCAAAAACATTATTCAACGTCATCCGTTACCCATAATTTTACCTTTAATCCAACGTAAACCCTTCAATATCTCGATTCGAACATAAACGGACTTACTCCACTTTCAAAATAAACGGCCCACGTATGCACACGTGACTACAGTGACCATCCCATGGCAGAGTCAAAAATTTCCTTCGAGCTGGACGAGACAAAGAGATCAAAAGAGACTGTTGAGTGAGAGAAAGAGAGAGATAGAGAGAGAAGGAAGGAAAGATCAACACAGAATCCGCAGATAGGTCCGCGAAAGAGGCGTTAAGCGAGAAAAACAAGCTCGATATCTCATACGTGCGTGTCGCCCGTTCTCTTTGTCCTCCTTTTAAATTCCTAACCCTCGTCAAACCATTATTTATAACCGTCCCATTATTTATACCCCGAGCTCTTCCACGAATGTCGCCAATTCTTTCCGCTCGACGCGTGCGCGCGCGCGCGCGCACGCTCGGGCGTTCGGCTCGTCGGGCGGGCTAGGTCGCTCTCCCGATTCGCACGCGAACGGGACACCCTGTAGAGCGAGTGTCCTCTCACTTTCGTCGGTGCCCGACTTTCCTCATTTCCCTCGCGCTCGGCCGATGCGGTTTTCACTGACAGCGAGTAGGAGGCCGTGGACTAGAACGTGTACACCGGGTGACCGAGAAACCGTCTCGCCATCCCACTTTCACTTCGTCCCGAATCCTTGCCGATCCATTCATAGAGATACCACGGCCCGATTGGCGATCGGCGATTTCGATGGATTTTCTGCTTGCCTGTGATGAACTAGTCGAACGAGTTCAGCAAGTTCAACGCGTGCGATCCGTGAATTATGTGTCTACTGTATGTATAGATAGGGATGGATTCTTATATAGACTTTGGATGATTGTTACTGTCGGTGGATTTAGGAACACTGATGTGATCATTTACTTACATTGCATTCAACGAGCTCATTGTGGAGAGCTTGTAATAAAAAATTGTTTTCTCTATTATACTATGGATGAACGTAGAAAAGTTCATAATGTAGATAACAGGAAGAATTCAATGAATGCATATTAATAATCATGTTTAGTTCCTACTCAAAATATTTTCATTCGATTTTCTGCTTACCTACGGTGAAGAATTGAATGAGTTCAACGCGTGCGATCCGTGAATTATGTGCTTACTGTATGTATGAATACGGATGGATTCTCATATGGGCTTTGTGTATAATAGATTAAAAATGGTAAAATTAATTGGTTGCGACCGTCAGTTTAAGATGTACAATAATAAGTTTTCGGCGTATTCTCTCACTGTTGTACTTTTTAAACTGGTTAAATTTCAATGTCTTTCAATAGAAAAACTAGTTTAACTAGTCGGTTAGAAAAATAATTTATTATAACATCTGAAAGTTAATAATTTGAAAAAGCAAGAAATATTCAATAACACATTTAATGAAAAATGATAACAATTAAATTATCTTTAAGATAACGATTAAAAAAAAATTAAAAATTATAGTCGCCTTAATATTCAGCATGCGATCGTTGAAGAAACCTCGAATCTGACCTCCACCACCGTCTGCTTACAGGTTGACCGTGCGAATGCGAGCCGACTGGCCTTTCTGAGCGGGCGAGAGCTTCCTCCCACGAGGAAGAATCCGGGCTAGACATCGTCGACGGGCAGAGTTCGGTGCAATCATCGGTAGAAGCCGAGTCGTCCGAGAGGCATCGGCGCTTGTCGATCGTGCGATACGATTGGCAAGGGGTGAAAAAGTTGGCCGGGAGAGAAGGGGGGAGGAGGGAGGGTAGAAGAGAAAGAAAGCGGAAGGAGGAAGTCGGGCAAAAAGATGGCGGGCGAGGACACGCAAATTCTTGCCAACGGCAATGTCGAGGCGCTGACGATAATCCCGCCGAAGATGGCGAACGGGAACGGCCTAATCTGCAGCCAGAAGCACAACAACAATGGGACGATACCGAACGGGAAGATGCACGAGATCGGGGTGGAGAACGGCAAGCTGATAGTGCCGGACGAGAAGTCGAGCAGCCTTCACACGGAATTCGACGACGCTGACATATCGTGCGGCTGGGGACCCTGCAGGCCTCACTGGCTGCAATTCTTTGCCTCCAAGCAAGCCTTCCTCGTCACGTTCTGCATCACTTGGGTTCGTATTGTTTACACATTATCAGTGACGTTCCTGGACGGGTATGCAGCGAATGCCCCGCACGCAGGCGCCCAATTTAAGGGGCGCCAAATTCAACTATTCGCTACTCTTGCAAAAACGCACTTCTAATTGGAAGAAAAATCGGCATTAAAGGTATTAAAAATCAAATTATAGCAAAGCTGTAAACTTTGATTACAGGAAGAAACAGTAAACTAATATAAGAAGTAACTTCTACACTTTGCTTCTACACTGGAATTTACATGCAAAAAATCTGTTGTCGGCACTCGGCTTACGAGCGACTATTCAGTTTAAACCTCAAACTAAAAATGATTATGAATATTGGCCTTATCATCAAAATTTAAGCATAGTATATAGGGGCGCACAAAATTATTCTTGCACGCAGGCGTTCGCCACCCCAGGAACGGCACTGCACATTATATGTATAAGTATTATATATGAGGCACTCCATGCCAAATCGGACACTTTTGTACCTTACCCCCTTCGATTTTTTTCAAAATTTTTTATGTTTTTAAGGCCGATGAAACACGCGTTCATGAATTTTTTCAAAATTTCTTGACCATCCGTTTCGAAAATATGAATTTTCTTAAGATTTGGGCTCTTCTTTGTCAACTGCTCGTAACTTTGCGAAAAATGCACCAATTCGATCGTTCTTCTTTTCAAAATTTGGGTTTTTGAATGCTCTTTCAAGAAAAGGATACAAATTTTTATCGAAATTATTGTTTTCATTGTTTAATTTTTACATAAAGCACATATTATTTTTTATCTGAAAACATGTCCCTTCATTTTTTTTTTGTAAAAATTCTCAAAGAAACTTTGATGCATGTAAGGCCTTTTAAAATTTGTCCGATCGTGGGGAAACTCTTCGTTCTATTCTTTTTCTATATTCGAAAATATCTGTTCTATCGCGGTGGAAATACACGGGACATACGATTTAATTGAAAAAAAAAAATATATATATTACATATTACGTATATACTATATATTTTCGCTATCGTATACTTACTTCTCTTCTCTCTCTCTTTGTTTCTGTCCCTTTCTCTATTACGCTCTCACTCTCAGCCACTTTGCAACAAATGTATCAATAACCTGTTGTAATCAAAGTTATTACTGAATAATAGAAATATCATTAATGTTAATCAGAAAATTTGTTAGTGTCTTATGTAATTGAATTATAATTTAATATAAGTAATCATGTAGTAAATATTAGTTTCACGAAATTATTATTTATTCATTAATTGTTATGTATAGTATTGTCTTCCGAGAATCTCTCACGGTTCATGTCTCCTTGCAATAGCATTAGTAAAAATTCATAAATAAATTATAATTTTGTTAAACTATTATCCGTAATATACTTAAATATTCAATTATAAACATTCTTTAATAAATTTCTCCACTTTGTATTTATAACTCATTTTTAAAAATTTGTTTTAATCATTTTTACTTTGTTTTAAAATTTAAAAAAAAACGGGATGTTACATAAATTATTTGTGATTCATTTACTCTAAACTTTTTACTTATATATTTCGTTTTTTATCATTTTTTTCACATTTTTTTAAACCGTCACTGAAAATAAAAGGTCAATATATTAATTATTAGTAACATTAACTTAATAAAATTCAATTACAAACATTCTTGAAAAAATGACCATCACTATTACTGATATTTTTATTACTCAACAATAATTATTATTAACTATCACTCACTCTACCTCTCCCACTATCTTCCGAGTCTTCCTCGACTCATTCCTCGTAATAATAACATTATCAAGCGCGCAAAGCAACGGTGAACGAACGACCAATGTAATAACGTCAACGCGAAACGATCGCAGGTCCTGCAGGGGATGTACTACACGTACTTCGTCTCGGTGATAACGACGATCGAGAAGCTCTTCCAAATTCAGTCGAAGACGACCGGCATCATAATGTCGGCGACCGAGATCGGCCAGATAGGCTCGTCCCTACTGCTCACATACTACGGCGGCCAAGGTCATCGGCCAAAGTGGATCGCCTGGGGCATGATCCTGTTCGCGGTGAGCTCGTTCACCTGCTCGATGCCCCATTTCATCTTCGGCGAACAGCTGATCCATCAGAACGAGATGCTGTTCAGCGGAGTCGGCCCTGGCGGCGAGGGTGGCGGCCCGAACAATACCGACCCCATCCCAGCCAATCTGTGCAAGTTCCAGGAGATGCGGAGGATCGAGAACGGCACCGTCGACGGGTAATGCATCCTTTAGTCCTCCAGGGCACTTGACCTTGAACCGATCGACCGATCCACCATTCCGGGTGTCAATCCGTAAAGTCGGGCCTACGTTTGGGCAGACTGAGGAACTGAGAGTAAGGTAGCTTGTCTGTGTCCTTGAAGGTACATAGTGGCCACGACGGCACCGCACACGGACACCAGGGAGTACTGCGAGGGCGACTTCCTCACGGAGCAGAGGATACAGAGCAAGATCACGACGGTAGTGCTCGCCATATTCTTCGTGTCGCTACTAGGCGTGGGAATGGGCCAAACGGCCGTTTACACGCTCGGCATTCCCTACATCGACGACAATGTCGCCAGCAGGGAGAGTCCATTGTATTTCGGTAAGTACTGGAACCTTTTTTTTTTCATTCTGTCAGTTTTGCGATTCCGGCACTTTGGCGACTTATAATGAGTGATATGATTATATCTATTTTGAATAATAAACGTAGTGCTATATTTTCCTAATAATGTATATATAGTATAGTACTACACATATAAAGACATCAATATTTGATATATATTATATATGTATGTAATATATACGACAAAATATTATTTAATGTTTCGTTATATACATAGTACAGTACTATATATGGACAGTTTAAAAGTGCTGTCCAATTAAAAAAAATTAGATGTCATATAAATAAAAGTTTACTCTGCATTCTGCTATATAAATAAAGATATATGTATGATATACAAGATAAAATAATAATATTACTATATTTTTATATATATAGTACTATATTATACATATATGTGTCGTTTTAAAAGTGGTGCAAGCTCATTTAAAAATCAAATGGACACTTCTTTCAATTTATGTATTTATTTTGTTTTCATTTATGTCTGTACATATTTACATATGTAGAACAATACTACATACTATATATACGGTGATTGTTAAATCAGTAATGATATTGCTAAATAAACAGTCATTTTTATATATTGAAATATAATTTTATCAAATTTATGATATGAGTATATTAACAACAATATATTAAAATAAAATTAAAGTCCTTAAAAAATTGCTTCATCGTCAATAGCCATTCTATTGCTCAACAATAATTGTCGTTTATCAAAATTTATTGATATGACGTTCAGGATACTAATGCATCCGATTCGTTCCCTTTCAGCGATCACGATCGGCGTCCGGATACTGGGTCCCGCCTCGGGCTTCATCCTCGGCTCGTTGTGCACGATGCTTTACGCGGACCTATCCGTGAATCCGCAGATCACGCCGAAGGACCCTCGATGGGTCGGCGCCTGGTGGCTCGGTGAGTTTCGAACACGAACTTTCACTTTTCTCTGCGTTGAACCCATGTCGAACGATGACAGCTCACTCTCGTTTCGCCTCGACAATTGTCATTCACGGTCCACACTCGCCAAACACACACAAACACCACCTTCGCGAGGGAAGCTTTCTGAGTACCCGTGTTCCTTTGATGTTTAAGGTCTGGTGCTAATATCCGCCATGCTGATGCTGGTCAGCATAGGAATGTTCGCATTCCCAACGCGGCTGCCGACGAGCAGGACGCCGCCGAAGCGGGCGGATGCCAAAAAACCTAGTCTCAGAGGTGAGTCCGCGCACGCTAATCGTCTCATCTCGCATCGACGTTCCCCCTCCACGCCCTCCCCTCCGCCGCTCCACCGCCGCTCCTCTGCCGCCCCTCCGCCGCCTTTCGCCGGACGGGCGAACGATTCGTCGCACTTTCGGGCTCGCGTCCGCACGATCGGATTTGCGATTCGAGTTACACTTCTCTCGACCAAACCAGCTGCTCGCCAATGGATCTCACGTACTCTCGCGGCCGTTCGTTGGGAAAATTAATCGGGGGAAAGACGACGGTGAAGTATTACGCGTTCGCGTTTCGAAAGTTGTCCGAGCGATGTCAAGCCGTTCGAGACACGCTCGCTGCCTTCTTTTCGGTGACATTCTCGTGCTCAGTACTTGTCAGTCACCGATATTCGACTGTAATTCGTTCAGAGTACCGTTTCCTGTCACGATTCGTACAGTCGCGAGTCGGACGGACGAAAAAAGATTTGAGGTTAGGAACGCCGGTCGACGGTCAACGATCGGGAGGGAGCGATTTGGAGGATGGCAGGGGAGGTGGGGGGTGAGAAAAAGTGCGGCTAGGTCGTTTACCAGGCGACGGAGTCCGAAGGCTAACGAGAATGCAAATAAAAAGCGAGAGACAATGTGCTCTTCGTAAGTTAATCAGCGGCTTCGCCTCTAGGGGCTACCACGGATAATGAGGCGGCCGTGTAGGGATATTTGTATTAAGTTAGAGTCGCCGTGTCACGCGACTTTCTGCCCTGTCATTTCCTTCCCTTGCCGGGGGATCTTGCCGCCGAGTGCCGGCCGGCCGCCATTTTTTTTTTCTTTTTTTTGGCTACTATACCGCACACTTTACGACTGCGATCCTCGCGCAGAAATCGTCCGGTATCGAGCCGCGCCGAACGAATATTGTTCCGAGAGCTCATTTTCTACCTGACCGAGGTTGAAACTGGCGTCGGGACCGTTTGCCGGGGAGAATTATTAACGCGTATGTTTTCGTCGGCTTCGGACGCTGGTAGGGATATGGAAACGTATACGATAGACATCCCCTATATGGTTGATACGTTCCGTGTTATATGAGACCGTGTTGTACGAGTCACCTAAATTATACAGATATGTGGCCCGTTTATTTCGAAAGTGGTGTAAGTCCGTATTTAACAAGAATTATGTATCACATAAATAAAATTATTACACCACGTTGATCATAAATTACATGATATACTATTTTTTTTTAAATATGGACTTACACCACTTTCTAAATAAACTGTCCATATATGTACCAGGGATAACTGTGCTTACTTCCTCTAAAGGGAACCGGGTTTGATTTCGCAGATGTATTATCCTAAAACTTTGTTTTCCTCGAATTTTTTGTTGAATAAAATATATCATGCGATATAAAAAATATAGAAGAAATTTGAGAAGCACAATGACGTTTAGTGCTACCAGCCAAATGTTATATTATCGATCGATTATCGAGTCGGTTATTGGCAGTGTGCGTGAAATCATAATGCGTGTTGGAGATGTAAGGTGTTTTTAAATGATTATCGCATGCGAATGTGATAGTTTTGGAACTATTATTAAAAATAAATCGTTAAGTCAGGTGTGGTCATCATACTTTCAGAGAATTTTTTATATATAGTAAACCTCCCTATAACACGGTAGAGACACGTTCCGTGCAATATGAAACCGTGTTGTACGAGCCTCTTACATTATACTTGTACATGAGCCGTTCACAGCGATCAACTTACTTGTCATATTTAAAATAACTTTCTTTAATAATCGGCTTTAAGATACTACATGACAACAATTTGTATGGCCGTTAAATTTTTTTTTCTCAAGAAATGTATACTTTATCAAAACATATTTTCTACTTTTTCTCTTACGGACTTAATCGATTTGGTAAATAAGTGGCTCACATACAGTTTACTTATGCATAAACATATGCTCATACACATACACAGAAACAAACTGAGGGAATATCCTCTAAAAATGGGGTTCATCCGAAACTTGAAAAGCACAATGACGCTCAATGTTATCAGGAAAAAGTTATAATAATTATTTCAACTAAAACATAATAAAATCACATCAATTTTTGCGTGTTACACGAATCCGTCCTATATGGACTCGCGTTATAGGGGGGGGTCTGCTGTACTTTCGGCGAGGAAGAGTTTGAGAAACGGCGTAGAAAGCGGAGGTGCCGCGCCAGTTGAAAAAGTTGAGACTATTCTTTTTTTAACCCGATGACACGCCGCCTTAAAGCATCGCGACGCGATGAGGTTGAAAAAGAGTCGAGGACGAGAGAGAGAACGCTCAAGAGAGAGAGAGAGAGAGAGAGACAGAGAACGCTCGAGAGAGAGAGAGAGAGAGAGAGAGAGAGAGAGAGAGAGAGAGAGAGAGAGAGAGAGAGAGAGAGAGAGAGGCTGAGAATGTGAGAGCGACGAAGAGGCTTGTCACACACACACACACGTACCACCCGCGACACTACACTCACGCATATTCGGTCGGACGATATTGGTATGCGGACAAAAGGAAAAGAGAGCCGATAGGATGATTCCTGAAGCGTGAAACATGGTAGCCAAGGTCAATAGCGATTTCGGCCAAGAGACTCGCTCCCGTATACATACGTGTCTCTACGCGGACGTGCCCTGTCCTCTGCTCTACGTCACGCAGCCAACACCAAAAAAAAAAAAAAAACACGAGACATACTGCGTCTTACGCGTGGAGTTCGGTATAAAGTGTTTCGATTAACGTTGTCCGGCGTCCAATGGCGGAGGATGTTACAGCGATCGGATATGAGAAGCAGTCTGTCCCAACCTTCCTGTCGAAGCGCCAAACGCACGCACGCACGCACGCACGCACGCGCGCGCGAATTGCGTGCGTGCGCCTTTTATATCGAGATTTCGCGCTCGCGCGCGCGCGCGCACACGTATTAGCCCGCCGCGAGAGTGTGTGCGTTAATAATAATGACTGACCGAGGACTCGTGCACGGAGGTGGGGCAAGTTCAGGGTCACGCGTCGTGCATAGAGCCAGCGTGGGACACGTGCGTACGCCTTCGAGCACGTTCCCCGTCTAACATGTGCCTTCTGCCTACCGAATTTGGCCTGGATTTCTTTCGAAATTAATCGATATCCACGTCGTAGAACAACACGTGTGAGTAAGTGCAGGTAGCTATGCTACTAGGAGTAGAGAGTAGTAGACTACTACTACTACTACTACTACTACTACTACTAGTAGAGAGTAGTAGACTACTACTACTACTACTACTACGACTACTACTACTAGAAGTAGAAGTAGCTGTCAGATCAATGTGAATGTAACGAATTAGACTCTAGGTACTTCCTGTCCATGCATGTTACGGTAAATTGCGATTAATCCGGCGATTATGATTGATTACCGGTTAACTTGATAAATAATCCAGAATCCGTTTAGCAAATTTAGTGTTTGCGCATGATTGTGCTAATATTTCCTTGACGAGTTTGTTGTACATTTGTAAATTGATCAGTGATATTTAATATGTTACTGTTTTCTTTGTTTGTTTACATTTCATTAACATTGCATGTTTCAGCTTCTGTACAGAAAGATGAGTAATGAGCAAAATTTAAATAAAAGTTTTGCTTTTAAAAATAATGTTATTTACCGGTTAATTTGATAAATATTCAAGAATTAATCTTCTCCCTTCCGAATTTGGCCTGGATTTCTTTCGAACTTAATCGATATCCACGTCGTAGAACAACACGTCTGAGTAGGTACAGGTATCCTTAACTGTAGAGGTAGCTGTCAGATCAATATGAATGTGATGAATTAGACTCTAGGTAGCAAGGGTTAATTTTTTCGAGATTTCAAGCCTTTGAGGCTGTAAGTACTTTAAGTACAGGTGGCCCTTCTATAACACGGTAGATAGGTTCTTAGAAAATGCGTTGTGTGAAAACGTGTTATTTGAGACCCAGAGTCAGTATAAAAAAATTGTGTTCCGAAAACTTGTTATGCAAAGTTTTTTTTATATAAGCAACTTTATTTTTATTAAAAATATAAACTTATCTATGAGACTAAAAGAAAAAATATTTTCATTTAATGTGACTTTAATTTGAGAAATTTCTGTCTCGTCACTACTACGTACAATCAAAAGAGAACGTTTTTTCGGTTGAACGATATAACATTCGAACAGAGTGATAAATAAGTAAATTATGATTTATTTATATATTTTCAACTAAAGAGACTATAGTTCATTATCTCTTCCCATCATTACTTTAAGGTAATTTAATTTTTAAACATTTTAAACAAAAATTATGTTACCCATTGCTGCAATAGTACAGCGTTGTACAAACTTTACACCAACTTATACTATCGTGTTAAAACCGTGTTGTAAAAGGGCTCACCTGTACACTTAAAAATTAGTTCAACGACAGAATGCCCTCTCAACTTGTCAGACTATCCGACATCTCAATCCTCCTCGCGACATCCCTGAAACCGATAGTTCGGACCCCGAAAGTCCGTGACACGTCCAAACCGTCTCTAAAAAAAACGATTGTCAACGAAAAAGACGGGTTAGGTCGAGCCAAGCTTGTCGCAGGTTCGGCGGACAAAAAAATATCGCAGTCCCGTCACGCGCCGAGGAAGAGTCGAAAACCTCCCGGTTCGTCGGCTCACGTATTCGGTCCGAGGGCACGGTTCGTTAATGCGCCACCCTGTATAAACCCAGGACGATCGTCTGCGGGCGCGGGGTTGTCGCGGTAATACGCCGAGCGCGATGTTAGTCACGTTTGTCTGCTCCATAGTCTACGGGACGTCTCTATGCGTGGTTGCCACGATTCTCTCCTATTTCCTTCTTAGAAGGCTAGACCTAGCCCTGACCGGCGAAGCGTCGGCAACCGCTGCCATGGAGCCGCCGAGCGTACTTGCATCGCTGCCTTCCCGATCGAATCTCACCACCGCCATTAGCCGACAATGCCGAGCCATTCTTCATAAAGAATGCGATCTATTTAGATTTTATGATTATTGTGTACATCTTTGCACACTTGTCGCTCCGACAATCGACTTGAGACCACTGTCGACGGCATCTTTGCGAAAAACATACTTTCTTTTTTCTCCGTTGCTCCAGCAAGAGATAAAAGAATAAACAAACTCAAGACAACTGTCAAAGTTAACGGGTCGTCTCCTATGCGTGGTTGCCACGATTCTCTCCTATTTCCTTCATAGAAGGCTAGACCTAGCCCTGACCGGCGAAGCGTCGGCAACCACTGCCGTCGAGCCGCCGAACGTACTTTCATCGCTCCCTTCCCGATCGAATCTCACCACCGCCATTACCCGACAATGCCGAGCCATTCTTCGACCTTCAACCGAAACGACCGACGAGAGCCCGACGTACAAGGGTTGATTATCGCACCGCTTCCCGTCCTTCTTACGAATACCCAGTGACAGGGGCAACCTAACCTCAACGACCGGGACTCGACGCGAGCATTGATTGCTCTCGACGAAGAATGAACGAATGCGAAGCGTATCTGTCGCTCAATAGACGTTTTCAATCACCGTCACCTCTCTCTTTCTTTCTCTCTCTCTCTCTCTCTCTCTCTCTCTCTCACACTCTTTCTCTGTATCTATCAAACACACGTACGCTGTCTCTCTCTCTGTTTCTCTTTCACTCTTTCTCTGTATCTATCAAATACACGTACGCTGTCTCTCTCTCTCTCTCTCTCTCTCTCTCTCTCTCTCTTTCTTTCTTTCTTTCTCCCTCCCAAAGTTCGCCCATGAAAAGAACATACCAATCCTCCGCGGCTAGAGCGAATATCCTCCTGCGTAATGGCTCTCGTAAATAGAGAAGCGTCGGTAGACCTGGCAACTCTGTCAGTCATCATGGGGTGTCGTTCGATAAGATTGAATTCGCGCCGGGCAGGAACGTACGCACTCGCCGTAAACGTACTGAAAACATGCTGAAGCCACGTTGAAAGCCTACTAGCACACTATTATCACGAATGCTGTACCTGAACAGAAGCGTACAACTGTCCCGATCCGACGGAATCCACCCTCTCCTTCCGTCACGTGTTTTCCTCTTACCGTGTATCGGCTGATACCTGTTGCAGACTTCCCGAAGGCGGTGAAGAGGTTGCTGAAGAACGACATACTGATGTTCCGAACGGCCAGCAGCGTCCTGCACATCCTGCCGATCGCTGGCCTCTACACTTTCCTGCCGAAGTACCTCGAGAGCCAATTTCGTCTGCCGGCTCATCACGCAAACATGATCTCAGGTAATTCTCGGTCGATATGCACGCGAGACATTCCCCCACCTCGTTTTCGATTCAGCCCCCCCCCCCCCCCCCCCCCGCTTCGCCGTTCGGTCGATCTGGACGCTTTCGGGATCAGCGATCGAAATTCAGCACGAAACTGTCTCGTCTATTTAGTTTAAATTTTGAAAAGCCCTTGTTGCGATTGAAAATTTCCTATATTTTTCAATTTGCTCTACACGTTTCAAAACCTTGCGGTGTCCCCATCAGGAGTCTACAAAATATATTTTATGTTTATATTTGTGCATATTACAGAAGTATGCATAATCACTTTTATTTTTATTAAATTCTTATTTTCTCTTGGATTTTCATTTTTGTTATGTTTGAATGACAGTTCATGAGGTTCACCTTGCGGTATCCTCATCAGGAGTCTACAAAATATATTTTATGTTTACATTTGTGCATATTACAGAAGTATGTATAATTGCTTTCATTTTTATTAAAATCTTATTTTCTCTTGGATTTTCATTTTTGTCATATTTGAATGACAGTACATGTTTCAACACCTTGCGGTGTCCTCATCAGGAGTCTACAAAATATATTTTATGTTTACATTTGCGCATATTACAGAAGTATGTATAATTACTTTTATTTCTATTAAATTCTTATTTTCTCTGGGATTTTCATTTTTGTTATGTTTGAATGACAGTTCATGAGGTTCACCTTGCGGTGTCCTCATCAGGAGTCTACAAAATATATTTTATGTTTATATTTGCGCATATTACAGAAGTATGTATAATCACTTTTATTTTTATTAAATTCTTATTTTCTCTTGAATTTTCATTTTTGTTATGTTTGAATGACAGTTCATGAGGTTCACCTTGCGGTGTCCTCATCAGGAGTCTACAATATATATTTTATGTTTACATTTACGCATATTACAGGAGTATGTATAATTACAAAATAAATTGAAAAATATGGGAAATTTTCAACCGCCACAATGGCCTTTTAAATTTAAACTAAATACCAAACACAGGGTTGAAACAAGACACATGCAAATGTAAATTAGTACTGTCCCGTCTATGTTGAGTCGGTAGTTCGTGCTCTTCATTCGGAAGTGCAGACTTTTTCGTCGCGGCGAACGGCCAGAGATAATTCTACCCACACGCGATGACGACGATAGACGTCGTTCTTTGACTCGCGGACATATAATCTTGGATACTAAAATTTTACAACGTCCAATTCGTCGATCCGCGCCACGCCGAATAATGGCCATCAAACGAAACGGTAACGTTGGCGGGATGAAATTAGCGTGGCGCATGGAATTAAATTAGAAGTCGAACGGTTCGGAATTTTAAGTCCAGAGAGTTCGGCAAGAATGTGATCTCGAATGTTTGGAACGTTTATTTCGAAAGTGGTGCAAGACCATTTCTAAAGAAAAATGAGATATCACGCGTATGCTTAATTTAATGTAGACTATTTACATATAACGAGTTTGTATTTAACATCGTAAAAAGTTTTAAATCGGTGATAAAAGAAATTGCGCAGCCGTTGACTATGAAAGTGGTGTAAGTGTAATTTGCATAGACATAGGTGGGTTAGTTGGTTTACATGTGATTTATTTTACGTGCCTTGTACACACCACGGGATTATTACGATGTTACAAAATAATGTACACAAAACAATGAATTCATTTTACACGAAATAAAACGGGGGAATTTCGTTTCGACAAAGAATCTTCAAATCGCAATTCAAAAACGGGTAAAAAAGTTACTAACAGAGAAAAGCTAAACTAATCAACGTCCAAAATAAAAAATACAACCCCTATTTTATTTCTTGTTATTATTTATGAACAAAATTGGATTAATACAATATATTCAATTTTTTTAACTGAAATTAAATTATTTTTGCAATTGATTAATTATGATCGTTATTAAATTCGTCTAAAAGCAATTTTTATAATTAAATTACATATTATTAAATTAGTAGAAACATTGCCAGACTCGACATAATTAATCTACATTTTTCAATTACCTAGCATTCCAACCTTTCAATTTCTCGAAACAACCAAAAATGTACTTACTCCATTTTCAAAATAAACTGTCCCAAACGGATCAAAATCGATCGCGCTCAAGCGAATTGAACGCGTAGGGAACGTTGAGCCTAAGATTGAAAACATTCGTTTCCGTCGATGTGCGCAGGTGTCGGCGGCATCCTGGTCATGGGGCTGGGCATTATCATAAGCGGAGTGTTCATCCTGAGGGCGAAGCCTAACGCCAGGTTCGTGGCGGCCTGGATCGCCTTCACGGCCGTCGTGTACGCGATCGGCATGGGCGTCCTCATGTTCATCGGCTGTCCGATGGACGATTTCGCCGGCCTGGTGTCCCACTCCGACGGGTAAGTCTAACCCTTCCCCCCCCCCCCCCCCCCCCGCCCGCCACTCGCGCTGACGCGGATACGTCACGCGTCAAGGTCACCGTGGGCGGCCGATCAGCATTGATGCACTGTTGCAGGATGTCCAGCTTCGAGCCGACCTGCGAGGCCACCTGCGACTGCGATCGCAACAAGTTTAGCCCAATTTGCGGGGTCGACGGGAAAACCTATTTCTCGGCTTGTCACGCGGGCTGCTCCAATTATACGGTCACCGACGGCAAGGTCTCCTCGGTAAGTGTCGACGGACTATCGGTACTTGTCATCACACCGGAGTCGACGATCCCTGCTCATTGCTGCTTAACCCCTTAACGTGCACGCTCGAGTATATTCGAGCGCGCTAAACAGGCCAAACCGTGCATACTAGAGATAATTCGGCGTTGTATGTGATGCTGCTATAATTTTTCACACTCGAATATAATCGAGAATTAAATATAAGAATGTGAAGGCAAAGAAAAAAAATTGTTTTATTGATACTTAGCATTTATATAGGATTGTAAGCTATGACACGTTACTATTTCAAAGAAACCGTGCGTTAAGGGGTTAATTTGACAGGACGGTACAAGTCAGTGTTTGTACTTATTCGGGAAGAGTTTAATTATTTATCTACTTCCAGTGTTAAAGAATGTTTAAATTGTTTCTCATCGGACGTTTCATTTTATTTTCCTAATATTCTTTGACAGTGTTTTTATTTATAGAATGGAAAAGAATGAATCGTTTACCTACCCCCAGCGTTAACGAATGTTTAAAGTACTTCTCGTCAAATATTTTATTTTCATTCAAAAATTCTTTTGACAGTGTTTTCGTTTATAAAATGAAACAGAATGAATTATTTATCTACCTGTCAACGTTAAAGAATGTTTCAAGCATTTCTCATCGAACATTTTATTTTGTTTTAATATTCTTTGGCAGTGCTTTTATTTATAAAGTAAAATACAATAAATCATTTATCTACGTCGAGTGCTAAAGAATGTTTCAAGTGTTCCTCGTCGAATGTTTTATTCTTTTTAATATTCGCTGATAGTGTTTTTATTTATAAAATGGGAGGATATTAAGCATTTACTTACCTTGAGTGCTGAAAAATATATGAAGAAATAGGCTTTAATGAGAGAATAACCGATATTAAGTGCTTGGATTTTTATAATGACTGTCTTGCTAAAAATATGCTTTAACACACTGAGATAGATACTTATCACATACGAGATGTGAGAAATTCATTGATCTTTCATCATACAATGAAATTCATAATAGATCAGTGTAAACATGAATAGATAGCCTCAGGAGAGAAGAAGAAAGTATCAAGGTTGACTTACATAGACAGAACATTTATTAACAAATGAACAAAAAATATAATCATAAAATGTTTATTCAAGATCAAAAGCAAACAAATATCGTTAGTTTATTTAAAAAAAAAAACACAATTTGTGTGCTTTTCGATGATTACTATGTACTATAATTAAAATTTTTAACACGTTGCATGCCACGCTGATTTTGCGTGTCCGCCGCGTCTGGCCAACGTGAATTCCTTATTATGCCTTACATATTTTTTCGAAATTTTTTGCACAACAGGTAAATTTTAGTATATAAGAGCGTATAATGCAATAATTTTTTTTGGGGTCACCGGTGACCCCCATGGCCAGACGGAGCGACTTAGTTTTGGTGACTGGTGACCCCCACCACCAGACGGACCGACGTCGACCGACAAACGATGATAATATTGAAAAATTTTAAAAACATTGAAAATTCACTCGAATTATGTGTTCTAATAATCTTGGCTCCGCCGGTCACCGGTGACCCCCATGGCCAGACGGAGCGACTCGGTGCCGGTCACCGGTGACCCCCATGGCACGCAACGTGTTAATTATATAATAAGATTAAATTATATTGACTTTTCACGCCGAAATCCTGAAAGACACCGCGGCAGTGCGCGTTAATTGCTTTCCAATGCCGCGCCTACAAACGCTGACTTCTATCATCGCCGCGAATTAAATGAAAATATGAAAAAAAATCGTCAGCAATTTTTGTTGTTAACCCACCGACGCCAACTTTCATCTGCAGCCATTACCTCAGTCCGCCTCCTAGAACGAATCCTTCTGCTTGCAGTTCTACAATTGCCAGTGCATCGCACAGAACGTGACCATACCGGAAGGAGTGAGCATGGCGACGATCGGCTACTGCCAGCTGGAATGCAGCAACTTCTGGGTGTACATGATCCTCTTCTCGGTATTCGTCTTCATTCATTCGACGAGCGAGGTGGGCTCGATGCTTCTCATCCTACGATGCGTCGATCCCAGGGACAAGGCGATGGCCCTCGGTCTCATACAGTTCGCCATTGGCTTGTTCGGTAATTATATCACAACTTCCTGTCCACGTATATCGCGGTAAATTGTGATTAATCCGGCAATTGTGTATGATTACAGGTTAACTTGATAAACATTCCAGAATTCGTTTATCAAATTTAGCGTTTGCTTATGATTGTGCTAATATTTCCTTAGCACATTTGTTTGTACATTTTTTTTATTAATTTTTAATATATTTAATATAATTAATTAATATTTAATATGGCACTGTTTTCTTCGTTTATTTACATTTCATTAAAATTCAGACATATAAGCATGTTTTAGCCTTTATACTGAAAAATGGGCGATAGGGTAGATTTAAATAAAAGCTTCTTCTATAAATAATGTGTTACCGTTTAGTGTGATAAATATTCCAAAATTCATCACATTTATCTTTAGCGGTGATTATATATAACTCTGCTAATATTACCTTACCACATTTGTTTGTTTATTTTTAATTAATCATTATTTACATAAATTGAAACAGAGAAATTTAATTTGCTATTTTTTTCCTTGCTTGCTTATATTTCATTAAAATTCAAATATATAATCATGTTTTTGCACCTATACAGAGAGATGGCTAATAAGGAAGACTTAAATAAACGATATTCTTTGAAAAATCATGTTAGTCATGCTTGTTATAATGGAAGGACAGTCAATAATTCAATTAATTTGATCATTGCGCCTTCAAAATATTACACATAAAAAATAAGCCCTTTGTAGGTCAAAGATCAACTCATGCTTTTTATAAAAAGTATGCACCAAAGTTACGGAGTCTTCTTACCAACATAACAGAATTCTTCTTGAGCACAGGAAGGATTCTATCGACTACCTTCTACAATATAATAACCGGCAATTATACGTAATCACGTTTACCGTAACACGTTCACCGGGCGTCGATCGAGAAAGTGTCAAGGAGAAATGACAATGGCGGGAATCTACTTTCTCGTTTCAGGTAACGTTCCTTGTCCGATCGTTTACGGTGCTGTCGTGGATTCCGCCTGCCTCGTCTGGGAATACGCTTGCGGCGAACGAGGGGCATGCTGGCTTTACGACTCGAATGTCTTTCGAATGTTCTATCACGGTACGTAGGAGCAATCTAAAGCGTTGCCGGAGTCCTCCGTTCCTCGGCAGGCGAATATTAACCCTTTTAGTGCCGACCGAATGTCTATGCTGTCTGTCTATGAATGTCTACGCGAAGAATGTCGGACCAATTTGATAATTTGCTAAGCACGAATTAATTCCAATTGCATTTAAATATTTGTAAAAAAAATCATAAGGATAATATAAATATAAAATTTGAAGAAAAATTAATACCCTTTTACGAACAGTATTTGCACTTAAGAAAAATCATAGTTTTGAAGCTTAACTTTTTTAGTGGCGGATCAATTTGAAAATTTGCTTAGAGTGAATAAATGTGAATTGCATTTGAATATTTGTAAAAAAATCATAAGGATAATATAAATATAAAATTTGAAGAAAAATTAATACCCTTTTACGAACAGTATTTGCACTTAAGAAAAATCATAGTTTTGAAGCTTAACTTTTTTAGTGGCGAATCAATTTGAAACTTTTCTTAGAGTGAATGAATGTCAATTGCATTTGAATATTTGTAGAGAATCATACGAATAATATGAATGTAAAACGTTAAGTAAAATTAATACTCTTTTACAAGCAATATTTGCACTTGAGAAAAAGCATCGTTTGGTCATGGCTTTCTATTATATAAATCACGTAGTATGCAGTATAAATATTTTATTTTCAATAATTTCTTACAAAATAGCTAATATTGGACCACAAAACTCAAGACTAGATCTATAATACTATTACAAACATTTATATTTCGTTATCTGGCTATTGAAAATATACAACTTTTACTTATTATCACTCGCACAGATAATTTAGCCAGCATTGTTACTTACCAATATACACCGTGCAATCCTTCATTGCACAAATGATAAAATCTGCCTCATCTTCGGACAGACCCACCATCCTTTCTACTGCAAACCACGGAAACTTTCCCCCTCCTTTCCAAGAGCTTTACGTATACCTCTTATTACTACATTCCTGAATACCTGGCCCAATAATCCTTCCGATCTACTTTCGTTCATCCACTCTGTTCTTATCCACTGAATTACGTCCCTCATAAATTCCAACCGCATCATAATTTCACTTTCCACATTCATCACATTTTATAAATACATTTCGAAAGAGCAGTTTCAGAGTTCGGCACTAAAGGGGTCAAGTATAAATATGCGCACCTCGCAAACGTCTCTCCTAACAGAGATTGAAAACGATTTTCTTTCCAGGCACGACGGGCGGGATCCTCGTGCTGGCCTTCATCGTCGACATCGTGGTGTGGTACAAGGCCGCGAGCATAAACTTCGTCGAGGAGCAAGAGGGCGAGGAAGGGACGGCGGAGGAAATGGCGACCTTGAAGTCGCAGGACGCTCAAGCGGTGGAAAATGACTACCTGTGAAGGGAAAAGTCTTCTTTCTCTCACTCTCCGTCTCTGTCCCCCTCTCCCCTCCCCCTCCCGCGTCACTGTCAGTCTGGCTTCTCTATCCGCATCGCGCCCCGTTCCCCTCTCGCTCCCCACGCTACCGTTGACCTTGGAATGGCAAGAGGGTCGACCTCGGACGAGCACGCCGGCGACGAGAACCGATCCGTCGACAACGATCGCTCCCAAAGTTAACGCCGACGAACCGAGTGAAGCCACTTCCGCACTTGCTCAAGGACAAGCAAGGACAAGCAAGGACAAGCATTGTGAGTGAAATTCAGTTTGGTGCCGCGATCGAACGAACCTTTCGGATTTATCGGAACGGTGAGTAGAGCGCTCGGTGAGCCAGTGGGCCGTTCTCTATGCGGCTGTCCCGGCTCAAGGACAGCTCAGGTTCTCATCCTAACCGAAACGTAGAATCGAGCCAAACGGTCCGGCCGCGAAAAGAGAAAACGTTCCTGCGAGTATCGCGCCCTCTCATTGATTCGACAGCGTCGCGTTCCTCGTCCACGCCGAGGTCGAACCTTCCCGGAGAAGCTGTCCGCCTCGAGAGTCTCCTGCGTGACCTTGAGAGTGAGCGGGGGAGTTCGTCGGATGGAAAGTTGACTGTCGGCTCGCTTCTCATGGCAAATTGCACAGGAGGCCGACGTCGTCAAATTCTGTCGCCCGACTCGCAGAGGTAGGGATGATCGCGGAGGGTCCGGGGACCAAGGAGAGCGGAAGGAAGGCATACCTCGTGAACCTCGTGAACCTCGTGGACCTCGAACGATCCCTCATCCGCCGAATCCGCGCCTGCGATCCAATGACTCGCCCCGCGAGCACGGCCGAGGGATAGGAGAGCGACAGTTTATATTTGTACAGAAGTCGGCGGGCAACACAGTGGGAATCGGAGAGAAAGAAGAGAATGAGAGAGGGAGAGGACGAGAAAGGCGAAAAAAAAGAAGGGGAGAAGAAGAAACCCGCCGATCATTCCATTCGGGTCATTCAACCGCGGTTCATTCTACGTTTCCTCGCGAAACTCGACGATAATGATGACGAAGGCTTGGGTGTTATGTTATATATATATATATACATATGCATATATTCATATATACATCGTATATATATAGTATATATATATACATATATGCAGATATATATCGTATATATATTACGATGCGACATGTATAAAGTGTATACTCCGGAACGTAGAGTACGAGTATGTACAGTCTGAGAAGTTCGTTTTTAAGGCCGATCGGCGATCATCGATCGATATCGATTTTTTCGTGAATCGTACGGTCAGGTGTCGATCATTCCGCAGTGAGCACTCCGTTCGGGACTCTAACGATGAGAGTTCAACTGATCGAGGATTGAATCAGTTCCCACGTTGTATCTGACACGGTATCCTTCGACGATCCTCAATTTGTCACTTCCGGTTGCCGGGGGGAAGATTCGCGTGCAAATCGGCGGTGAGAATCGTTCCGTCGTCAGGGCCCGAACGGAGTGCCGTCAAGGTCGGACAGAGGTCATCCAGCCTGACGCCTCGGTCCTAGGTCGATATACGGAAAGGATATATCGGATCGAGGGATCGGAAGAGGTTAGGATCATCTGTGATCCCTCAATTTTAAATCGCGACGAAACGAGCATACGTATTCATCACATACGTACGTAGTGTGCGTACATGCGTGTACATAGTGAGGACGCGAGGCGGTGGCTGACGCGCTTGTTGAACGGAAAAAATTGAGAAAAAGCAGCAACAAAATCCTCCCCAGCGACGTTCGCGTGGCGAACAGTTATACACGCGCCACACACAGACACACACACACACATACACAGATGGCAATTGCACTGTATGATGAAGCAATCTCCGCTCGACGATTGTGACGTCAGACTTGCGAAGTTTGTCCCACGCAAGTCGGCGAGGATTGAGAATGGATCAGGAAAGCGGTTTTGCAGACATATTTTTTAGATGATTTGACGATTAATCGGGAGAGCGAGAGAAAGGTTGGGATTCGTCAACATCCGTCTCACTCGTCCCGATTATCATCTCTGTCGCACTTATTCTTTTTCTTTTAACGATTATCATTACTATTATCGCTACTACGAACTAGTGCTATTATTATCGTCGTTATTATTACTTACTAATGATATTATTATCGCTCGCCGCGGATTGTTCGGCCGGCGGGGAAAGTGGGCGAGAGCCGCCGCGATGCTGACCGGACGTCCGGTTGAGAAATTGTCAATGGGAATGGGAACGGAGGATGCTGTATATCGATCGATACGACACACTCGCGAACACGCCGGACTCTCTTTAACACGTCTCTAGTAGCACGAAGGAACACGCGAACGCGTTGGCTAACCTCGTGGAATCCGTACACTCTCAGCGGTACATCGTGTACTCACGCGTACTCGCACGTACTCAACGCGTACTCAACGCGTACTCAACACTGAACACGTTAAGGCATACCACATCGACGTACGCTTCTGTATGCCTGCGCTTTTTAGTCGCTCGGCTGAATGGACGTTTTTCAATAGCCGAGATCCCGAAAGTCGCGCGTGCCTGACTTCTTTCGTCCGACTGTGTGTGCGTGTGAGCCCGTGCCTGGCTCGGCGCTCGGTTGTGTGAGTGCGCGCCGCCGGAGTCGGCGGAGTGGGGGGCGCCTGCAGTGGAGCGAGTACACAGTGGTGGGGGAGCGAGTCGGTGCGCGCGGCGGGGGGGGGGGGGGGGGGGGGGGAGTAGCACGCACTTGAGATACGTTACGTCACCGGCGAATCAAACGATTCCCGTGGCGCGTCGCCGATCGAGAATCCTCTCGATCGAAAAGCGTCGTCGACCGAGCGTCCCTCGATAGTCGCAAGTCGTACACGGACGCGTAGATACGCGGCAATACATGGACACGCGCGACATTTAGCACTGTCGTACCTGACGTCCATCGCGAATTTTCGACGGGGGTGACCTTGGTGGTCCTTGCGCAGAGTCTAGATCGCGGTCGGCGTTATATCTCATAATCGGCCGAAGTACGGCGCGAGCTATAGTACACCTAAGTACGGCAATTATAATATTAATAATAATTACAATTGCTGCCGGTTATTTTAATATGTAATATTTGAGGGAAAGGGGATGGGGGTGGGGGGTGGAGAGACGCGGAAGATCGTCGCCGCTCGGATCGATCGAAAATTATTATTAATATTTGAGAGTGGGGTGGGGATGCGCAATTCGTGGTGAAAAATCTGCGTCGTTCATCGTCGGGCCCGGTTATATCGATCTCGTCGGGGGTGAGGACCGCGGGAGGCGGGAAAATATATTTTTGGAGAACTTTATGTTTTAAGACGTTTTTTCGTAACTTCTCCATACGATCCCATAAACCGGGAACGATATTAGGCGATGGCGGACGTTCGGTCGGCTCGATCGTTCTCGATCGGGACGAAGAGTCTCTCGACTCTCGGCTCAGGGCCGTATCTGACCCTACTCACCCGAGCTCGTGGGAAGCAGTTAGGCTCGCGGGAGCGTACGGCGAGTCTGAAACGATCGAACGAAAGATCGACGAGAGATCGAAACGGGAATGAACTGTCGACTGTCACTGCGGACTGTTTGAGAATTATTTTTGTCGCCGACAGTGTCCCCGGTGTCGCTCAACGATTCTTGCCCTTTGCCGAGTCGACCTTCGGCGTACGGGACGCGAGAAGGTCAAAGGGACCGATAGGGGTCAGGCCGAAGGGTGTCGAGTCGTCGGATCTCTTGCAGATTCTCGTTTAAGACGTATTCGCTGAGAATGGGTGCCGAGGGGGAAATTTCAACCGAATTAGGAATCGATGGATGTCTCGTTATTCGTTGGCAAAAGTGTGCAAGCTACTGCAGTCTATTTTGAGCAATGAACGGTGTTTAAAGCGTTATATATATTTTATTTTTATAATGACCGATCTGCAAGAACATTGGCGATGATTCGATCGACAGTGATTGGCAGGGAAAATTGGAATGGCGGAGGAGTGAGAAAAAATTGAAGGCAGGAAATTATTTTATAAAATTCGACTCCGATTCGAAGGACGAGGCTCGCCGAAGGTAATCCTCGGCAAAGGACGAATATGCAAGCTGCGCGTTTCCTTTCGTTCCGAACGCCCTCGATCGATCGATCGATCCACTTGATCCCGTGATCGATCGATCGATCACTTCTCGACGACGGGGATGAGAGAAGGAAGCTTCGTCACGCGAACGTTGATCTCCGCCGAGAATCGTATTTTTGTATTTCGATGAGGGACGAAGAGGACGAATTGCGCAGCGGACAAAAACCGAACAAAAGGAGAATGAAGGGAGAATGAAGCGAAAGTGAATGGCTGACGGACGTCGAAAAGTACGATTGATCTATATTTTCGTGAACCACCGACCTTCCTTTGCCAAGGGCGACCGTTTTCATTCGAACGATTAGCGGCCAAAAATTTGCGCCGCTTATTTTCGAACGACCTGCATCCAAAAATTTGCGGCGGTTATTTTCGAACGACAAGCATTCAAAAATTTGGGTCGCTTATTTTCGAACGATTAGCATTAAAAAATTTACGATGCTAATTTTCGAACGACTAGAGGCCAAAAATTTGGGGCGCTTATTGTCGAACGATTACCATCAAAAAATTTGCGGTGCTTAATTTCGAACAATTGGCAGCAAAAAAATTTGAGGTGTTAATTTTCAAAGACCAGCATCCACAAATTTGCGGCGCTGATTTTCAATCGATTTGAGCCGAAAATTTTGAGGCGCTCATTTTCGAACGATCAGCGGCCAAAAATATGCGGCGTTCACTTTCGGACTTCGCACGGACAGCAAAACTCTGTCAACTGACAACTTTGGCCGCAATCGTTCTAATCAAGACGGGGACGTTCCGTTAATTACATATGTAGATTGCTGTATGTAACATACGCCACGCATTGAACGAGAATGTAAGAGACTCTATACTTGTTACGGTAAATGTGATTAATGCGTTGATTACATATAATTGCCGATTAATTTGATAAATAATCATCACCAAATTTGGTAAATGCGATTAATCCGGTGATTATATATAATTGTTAGTTATTACTGAAGTTACTGGACAGATTCCTCTCAGTGCTCAAGAAGATTTCTATCCGATTGGTAGGAAGATCCCATAACTGTCTTTGATGCATACTTTTTATAAGTAAGACTGACACCACTTTTAAAAGAAAATCTTTTATCTCAAAACTTTCTTATCACCCATCAAACGTGGTAAAGGAATATTACCACATTTCTATATAATTACCACTAAATTTGGTAAATGTAATTAACCCGGTAATTACATATAATTACGGGTTATTACTGAAGTTACTCGATGGAATCCTTCTATGCTCAAGAAGAATTCTATCACACTGGTAAGAATATACCATAATTCTCTTTGGTGTATACTTTTTACAAGAAGTATGACTAACGCCAATTTTAAACAAAAATCTTTTATTTTACACTTTCTTATCGCTCATCATACAAGCAAACGTGGTAAAGAAAATACCACCACAGTACTATTGTATATAATCACCACCAAATTTAGTAAATTTGATAAATTCGTGACTATATACCAAATCAAACGATAATTACAAATTTACCGTAACAAACAAACTGTTTATTCTAAAACTGGTTAAAGTCCACTCCTTTCTCCAAACAAAACATCAGATAAATAAAACCTATCCACAAAATGAATCAAGTGATATCTGATTCAAACCAAAAAATGGACTTCCACCACTTTCAAAATAAACAGTCCTGATGTATAATATGTAGAGCTTTCCGTCTCGTACCAGAAAGGACGATTATCACTTCATTCTGGCAACACACTTTCTCATAAGACGCATAAGGATCTACGCCCGACGTACGTAATGCGCGCGCGCACGCTTGATACTCTTGTCTGTGAACGTTCTATTTTCTGTACAGCGACCGCGTTCAACGTTTCTCGAGGAATTCATCGTGCGGGAAGGGGTGGGATGGAAGAGAGGGGGGAGGTGGAGGGGGGGGGGGGATGACTCTGCATCGCATCAAAATTGACCTTAGCGACTTATGCTCTGTATATATGTACATAGTACGCACGTAAGAATCAGCGACCGTTTTGAGCTTCGAGCAGCCGTGTCCCGCGTAATGCGCGGACAAAAACTGTGAGTTCGGCGAGTCGGACGAAGAGTGTCTTTCTCGAGAATCATTGAGAGGGTCGATCTTATCCTGCGCAAACGTGACGCGAGCGAGCTTAGGGGTGGCCGCGGCGCGCGATTTATCGAAGCTGAGAACAATATTTTTCTTCCCACCTCGGCGAGCGGCAATTAGGAGACGAGCAGAGGGAGAGAGAATTATTTTTTTGGACTCTCGCCAGCTGAGAATCGGACGGACGGACGAGGGCGAGGAATCTTTCTTCTTTCCACCTCAATCTGGTTTGCCTGACGTCCCGCGCACGCTTCGAGGTCGATCATGTTCGGTCATGTTCAGTTATGTTCAATCATGTTCGCTCATGTCCTATTATGTCGGTCATGTTCAGTCAAGACGGATCATGTTCAATCATGCCAATCATGTTCAGTCAAGTTTGATCATGTTCGGCCAAGCTTGATCATGTTCAGTCAAGTTTTAATCATGTTCAGTCAAGTTTGATCATTTTCAGTCAAGTTTGATCATGTTTAATAATGTCGATCATGTTCGATCATGTTGATCATGTTCGATCGTGATCAATCATGTCGATCATGTTCGATCACGTCGAACATGCTCAGTCAAGTTGAATCGTGTTCAATCGTGTCAATCATGTTTAGTACAGTCCGATCATATTCGATCATGTTCGATCATATTTGATCACGTCGAACATGTTCAATCATATTCGATTACATCCATCATGTTCGGTCAAATTCGATTATGTCGATCATGTTCGATCATATCCGACCGTTTCACCGAACGCCAATTCCAAGCATGTTATATTTTTGATATCTTCGATCGGTCGCATCCTGCTCTTCTATTCGCATCCAAGCCTGCCCACATTCAAATTTTCCCGCCTTCAGCGCGGAACCCTCGATCACCCGATCCCCATCACGTGCTCGCGCAGCAATGGGTAGCAAGGCAGAGTAGTTTATTTACCGGAGGGACGAAGGTGAGTCAAGGTCATATGGCCATAGCCGGCCTCGACGCCTGTAATCGAGAGATTACAATACGTCCGAATATGGAACACGATGAGCTGCGATTCGCTTCGGCGAACCTATCGGCAGACATCGTTCGATCGTCAAGTCGGCCATTCGAAATTGAATTCAATTCAGCAAATGAGGATTCGAATTGCCCTCTTCGTCCTTCGAGGACGAACACGATGACGAAAACGAATCCGATCGAGCGAACCTTCGTCCCTCCATCGACATGTAACTCCACCTACCGTACACCGTGTATATATAGGGAGGTACAATAATTGCCAAACAGAGCGAGGCGCGGGACGAGATCATTAATTTTCTCAATCTTCGTTAATTTTTGCTTCGATTGAAACGATGAGGGATTCGACAAAAAATTCTGTACGATTTGCACCTCCCCCCCTACCCTTCACAGCGATCTTTAAGGAGTTTGAGAGGTCATCCCATTTCGTGCTCAAGGTCGTTCGTCGTCTGACCCACTCCGGCGCGGAGCGTGAAAAGGTTCAATGGACGTTTTTTAAAAAAGTATTCGCCGGCCGAATCGTTTGTTCGCTTTGCGCGTGATGACCATGAAACACACTTTTTTTCCCCTTTTGAAGTGCTCAATTCAACGCTGAGAGAGAGAGTGAAAGAGAGAGAAAGAAATGAGAGGGAGGTTTTACTGATTGTGAGAACACTGCCTGTACAAACTGCCAAAAAGAAGACTACGTAACACCGTCACATATACTGCCATTTTCTCTAACGTTCTAAGCTGTAAATATCTGTTCCTAACTCATAAGTATCGAAGACACGGGAGAAATTTTTTCGAAATGTCATCGATATCGAACAAAGACTGGAACCACCGCGCAACAAAAAATTCACCTCAAGTTCCCCCATTACGTTCCTCACTACAAAGCGAGTAATATTCAAGCTGAACGCTCGCGATGAATGCATTTTGTTAGCATTTAAACTTCCACCCCCCCTCTCTCTCTCTCTCTTTCTCGCTCTCTCGAAGCTGCAAATGAAGAAGCAAGCAAAATTTCATGGTCCAACCCCGGCGTCACATTCTTTCTTTCGCGAATATGTCGATCGGCGAGAATACACACACAACAACAACTATATTTTAGTAATGAAAGTTTATCGGTAACAATACTGGGACTGCCGACGATTTCTGCTCATATTTTTCATTCGACGCGCTGAAATCGTGCGAGTCAATACGTTTAGACTTAGATAATGAAAAATAATTAATCATTACGAGTATTAAGGAATATTTGGCAAAGCAAAATGACTCGTGAGAGGAAAGTCATTATTAAGATAAGGTCAGATAAGTCATTTGTCGGCAGTTCTAGTGTTAACTCCCCCCCCCCCCCCACCCCTTTACTCCCACCAATTCCAGATCCTTCACGAAAAAGTGTACCCCATCGAACACCATCGAACCCCGTCAAAGAAGTCCGTACTCCCATCGCAATCGTAACCTCGTTCGCATTCGAGTGCGTTCGTGCATTTTACCTAATTACAGATATTAATTAGTCCACTTAAGGGAAACCCGTAATTGCTAGTCCGAGAGGGGGAGTGAATGGGCGAGAGTGCGCGTGCGAGGGCGGATTCCTTCCCTTCAACTTTTTTCATTCACGAACGTTCAGTTTTCGGAGAGCGAGAGAAAGAGAGAAGGAAAAGAAATGTCTGTCCTTGCACGCACACGCACGCGCGCGCGCGCGCGTACGGAACGTATAGGTTATGGTCGACTTAACCCAAGCGCCGAAAGGGTCGGGATGTTTTGGGTGCGAAGTTTTGTCTGCTTTTGGTTTCGAGGAGGGAGAATTTGACATCCGCCGCTGTCAGACCGACCGTACGCTTCCTTCCCTCCTCGCTGTCACTGTCAACTGTCAACGTCCCGAGGCTCTCTGAAGCGCGCGTACGAAGCGTTGAGGTTATGGTCGACTTAACGCAAGCGCCGAAAGGGTCGGGATGTTTTGGGTGCGAAGTTTTGTCTGCTTTTGGTTTCGAGGAGGGAGAATTTGACATCCGCCGCTGTCATTCCGACTGTACGCTTCCTTCCCTCCTCGCGTTGTCACTGTCAACTGTCAACATCCCTAGGCTCTCTGAATGGACTGACCCCGCCAGTGTCGAACGTGCAAGGGCTGCTCGCGTGACCTTGCGTGACCTTTGCCTACAACGACGCCCGTACCGCACATGTACACCTACATATACATATACACGTACACATACACATATATAACGAATACACATACGCTGGAAGGATAGAGAAATGACCGAGGAGGAAAGGATACCGGTTGATCGATCTGAGGAAGAGTAAGTCGATGTTAATGGCCCTACGTGACGACAAACTCTCTCCCTCTCTATCTCTCACACATATACAGGGTGATGTCGATCCGGTGGTACAACCGAACGGGAGGTGAATCTACATGCAAAAATAAGTAAAACAGAACGTATGACAAGTTTTTTTTAAACGCTCCGTTTTCGAGAACATCGACTTTGAACTTTTCGTCAGGTGCAAGCGCCCTAAAGCATGGCATTGTATATCTATATCTATCGGCTTTGCGTCGTCTGCGAGTACGTTCGGACAGCTATGACGTCACGATAGGCCGCTTCGGTCTCCACTGTTGCGTATACCTAAGGTGACCAACTGTACTCATTTACTGAGTTTTGTACTCTTTTTTCGCAAACCGTACTCATTTCAAATCCTGTACTCTGAAAGTACTCATTCGTATAATTTTATACTCATTTGTATTTCTAAAACATTTTTTTAGATTATTTTATTTCAATTTTATTAATATCATATCCCACATGAAAATTTAAAAGTTTTAATAGAAATTTCCTTATGTTGTCCAGGCACTAATGCTACTGTTGAAAGGGTATTTTCACTAGGGAATGATTATTGGAGCAGTGAGAAGTCGCAACTTTCTGTAAAAACATTATCTGCCGTCTTAACAGTTAAATTTAATATGCAAAATGAAAGTTGTTCGGATGTGGCTACATTATTAGACGAACATCCTCATTTAGCAAAAAAAAATCCACTCCGAAGAAAAATATGTTTTTAAAAGAAAATAAAGTTTTTATCGTTTTTTCTTCTTTTTTTTTCACCTACGAAATACTTGCAAAGTGTACTCTTTTTGAACAAAAAATAGTTGGTCACCTTAGTATACCGGATGTCCCTGCCGGGCCTGCTTCGATGCCACGCAACGAGATAAGCCATCGCGCCGCGACCAAGATTCCTACAGCGGCACCCGGTATATCGCGCCGCGCTCGGCTGCGCTCGGCTGCGCTCGCACTTTGCGAAAATTCGATGTCGATTTCCTCGAAAACGGAGCGTTTAAGAAAATATTTTCACACGTTCTGTTTTACCTATTTTTGCATGTAGATTCACCTCCCTTTCGATCGTACCAACGGATCGAAACCACCCTGTATACACACACTCCGAATTTCTCTAGTCCGTGACTCTCCACCCTCGTTCCCCAGCACCTCCTGGCGAGAGAATTGGCGCCAGCTGTAAATAGTCGCGAGAGAGAGAAAGGGATGCTCAGGGTTTCCGCAATCTCAGACATCCCACCCCCCTCCTCCCTCAAAATCACCCCCCCGCCCCGAAACTCATCCACACTCAGTGTTTTAAGTGCCTAAAGAACAGAAAGCGCGCGGCTCGCGTTCGTCGATTATGGCTGAATCTTCACTTCCGGGCTCGAGACGAATCGAACGAACGGAATTCCTCCACTCACGGTAGGGGTAAGGGGTTGTTGGGGTGGGGGGTGAAGGTTAAGCCGTGGCTCGACAGACCCATTTCGAAGCAGAGATCTCAAGCGCTCCGACGAAACGAACAGAGGACGATTTATTTTTATTATTCGCGCATAATGAAGGCCAGCTCGTTTTCGTCGAGCGCAACCCTAATCGTATGCGGCCGATGATTGAACGTTCGATTCTGCACCTGCGTGTACATATTCATATATATATATATATATTATACATAACATATGAAATATATATATAATAAGCGAACACACCCTCCGCAAGCCCTCATACACAGACACAGAAATACCTGCCGAGCGGCTGGGGAGTCAATGTCGATCGGACGGGAATCGGATCTTCTGGCGGCCGAAGTCCGTGTTAAACGAGGCGAGGGGAACCCTGAGCCTCGCCGACTGGAACTGAAATCGTTGCACGTGCCATGCGAGGATCTCTCTCGCAGTCAATTTCTAACCCAATAGGCGCCGACGGCCAGCTCGTGGCATTAGGTCGAATCACACACCCACGTACACACGCACATAGACACACACACATGCATTTACACACGTGTAAGTGACGAAGCCAGGAGGGAAGTGACACGAAGCCTCCCTCGTCAATTCTCTCCCACGTTGCAAGGCAGCCGTCAGTATGTACAGATGATGATGATGATGATGGTGTTGATGATGATGATGATGATGAATGAAGGAGAACAGAAATACCTCTAGCTCCGCTAACATAGATAATTGTTATCTACCGAATTAGCCCAAGGGTTATCACGCGCTTAGAGTAATATTTTACTTCCCGAATCTTTTTTTTTACCCCAATGTGGGGTGGATCGAGGAAACTGAATTTGGCGGGATTCGATGAACGAATAAACAGAGACAAAGAGAGAGCGATGGTGAGGGGGGGAGGGGGAAGAAAATGAACGCCTATATATACCCGAGAATAAGGAAAGCGATTGAAGAGAGAGAGAGGGGGGAGACGGCGAACAATAGTGTACTCTCTCTCTCTCTCTTTCTCTCTCACACTCTCCTTGCGAAATGTATCCGAGTAATATTTCTTCTGCCGAGAGGATAGGTCGAGTTTCGTGACTCGAGCTTTTGCGGAGAGCGAAGGGGATGGGGAAAGTGGGTGGGAGGGGGGGGGGGGGGGGGTGGTAACCCGTGGGTTAAGACTGATTCAATAAAAAAAAAAAAGCGCTGTCTATGGCAAGAACCGAGCGTATTTTGTAATTATACCGTCGTCAATACTGATTATAATTATTATAATTATTATTATTATTATTATTACTATTATTATTAATATTATTATTTTTATTGATCAAATTTGATTGATTTTTAATTATTACAATTATTATTATTATTATTATTATTATTATTATTATTATTATTGTTTGTAATTATGATTACTATCAAATTTGTTTTTAATAAACGGCTGGTGCCATGATCACACAATGTCAATTCGATTTACTGAACCCTCGTTACTCCCTTTACAGCTTTACGGTGTGCAAATTTTTGGTACAGACTTTCGCGCAGATTTATCGCAGTATTTTCATATATCCGGCAATGCAAAATTTTGTCTTTAGACGGAGTCAATCGTTTATTCACCTCTTTCCGGCGAGCAAGATGTCGCAGTCGACAAATATTATTTCACGTCTTTCACATCGATTTTCACACAAATAGCCCCTGTATTTTTATTTCTCCATTGTCGGCAAAATTGGCTTCTGCCGATAACTAATTGTTTATATATTTTCTGCCGCGAACGAACGCTGTTAGCGAAAAAGTGCGAATGTTCTACTGAATGTAGGATGACAGTGAGAAGTAGTGAATGTTCTTGCATCGGTTTCACATGCAAAATATGTTTGTATCTTTTGGAGTTCAGGTAAAAAATTTATTTTTATACGTGAAAAAGTGCTTATTTAATTTTTTCGCATGAACGAAGCAGTATATCGAAGAAATGTATAGCACATGTTTTGCTTCTACCGAGGCGGCGAATTATTTTTTTTCTTTCTTGTGGTATGCAAATTTATATTGTTCTCGGAAATCTGTTCAATTATCTGTGAGTGGCGTCATCTGAAATGCGTGGGTAGAACTGTTTCCGTTAGAGTGACAAGGACGGAGAAGGATTTCGAGGATGAGTCTAGAATCAGTGGCGCCACCCATCACATTTGCAAGAAACTACTAAAATTCATTCGACAATTTATGTCTCGTTGTCAAAGACGTCGTTGGAAAAAAGTGCATTCTGCGATTCAGTTTTTCATGCATCGAAATATTCTCTGCTTTTACGCTGTCTGATTTCGGAAAAATTTGTTTTCGTGCCTTCGCTTCACTTGCGACGAAAAATACATAACTCTTTACTCAAAAACATGTTTTCAGAAAATTTATAAATCGGAAAATACGAAGATATTCTGTGTGAAAACGAGAGGTAAGACCGCTAAAAACAGTTTTAGCAGCAACGGTTTGTTTACGGCAGAGAAATTGTTATATAAATATCATTAGTTCCGTTGAAATCCGAAAGGTGCGCTGTTTTTAACGCCGTAGGGAATATAGCACATCCTTAAGTTGGTTACCTGGAAATAGGTACGATGGCGGCCATTTTTAATTTGAAATTTGTGTCCTGGAATTCCTTTATTAACAGGACCAACACAGTTTCAATTCAATTGTATGTACTCCCAACATCTAAATATCATAATGCTGAATAGAATGCAGAGTAACTTTATTAACTTAACTGTTACTTTAAACTTCAAAATTTTACTGTTACTCTATTCTTGCCAAACTGTGAATTGCGCGGGTTTTCTATCATCACAAGGTCTTCAAGAGTGCCAACCATGACCGCAAATAGTGTAGTGACTTTTACTAGGAAGCTGAACGAAATCATGACTGGCCTTGACACCATAAGGGAAATAGTTCCGTCAGCGTCTGCGAGATGGCGCCACTAGCGCTAATATAAACGATTTCGAAAAAAATATATACTTTGGTGCACAAAAAAAATATAGCCTTATTCAACGCGATGAATGAAGCAAAACACGTGGTATACACTTTTCTGTCATCTCGTTCCATTTACAAGAAAAAAAATCTTTAATCGTTTACTCCCGTATGCAAACAAATCTTTTTCCTGATGTCGAAAGTATAAAAATACGACATTCTACGTGAAAATGTTCAGTATAAAGTTGAAATACGTTCCATCGACAAAACTCTCCGATTTCAAGAAGAAAAAATGAACAAACAATTGATAGTATACAAAACCTATTTTTTCGAGCGAAATTGGAATATTTAAATTGATCGACGCTCTACGCAGCACACTAATTTAATGATATAAAATATATTCTTTGAATACAAAGCGTCGTTTGCGAGAAAAAGGCCAAGTAAACAGTTACCGGGATCTGCCATTATAAAACCGCAACGACATTCTCCGGAAAAAATCCCGAAGGCGGAAGTGTGCGCAGCACCTTTTGCACCGCGAAGACTCATCGGCCGACATTCAGCCCGAGATCCTCGACAACCTACAATAAACTTCCCCCCCCCCCCCTCCGCGGATGCATTCTCCGCGAGAAAAGAGCGGTTAAACAAATATTATTAGTCTGGCGACTTCCCAGGTCCGCCTATCCTTCCATCGTCGACCAACGATCCATCCTCGTCGCACCGGAGGCAACTAATTCATCCGTCGCTAAGAGATGGTGCCACTCTCATCGTTTTACGAATCCGTCGAACTCCAAAGAAAATTAACAAGTACAATGTACATCTAGTTCCTATTTTAGCCATTGAGAAATGTTAAAGACTGAATTAATGTTACGATAACTTCCCGTAGTATATAGTTGTTGAAATTTTATATAATTTATTCATTAATTAAGATGTAAGGAAATGTTTCATGCGTTAAATGTATATCTGGCTTATGGACTAAAGTAGTCTAAAGCTGTATTTTCAATAATAATAATAAATAAAAATAAAAAAAAAATAAAAATCCGTCGAACTCCGCAGGCAGGAATGAAGAAATATCGGTACAAACTTTCCGGGAGGTAAGGAGTTTATGGATTTCGAGGCTAATGGGCTCCTTGATGCGCTTAAAGGTCGGCTCTCAGACCTAATCCGCTCGGATGGAGAGAGACGCAACGAAGGAACGAAGGATAAGTTGCAGAAGTCGCTGACGGCACACGAACGGATGAAACCGTCTCGCGCAAGAGTCGAGACCGCTGCTCTTTCGCAATAATTTGCCAGTGGCAGCCTTTGGAGGCACTTAAAAATCTGGAGCGCGTCCGGCTCCGGGCCCTGCATTTCTTATCCTCGTCGTTCATACGCGTCTCAGCGTGCCACGGATCATCAATATCAAACCTTCGAAGGGTCCGAACATTTTCTCATGTATACAAGGAACAAATACCGAAGGAAAGGATACTGATAAAGAAAATTGAGTCAGCCAAACTGACTGCAGTTATCTTTCGCCGCCTGCACACCGAATGTCATTCGGCGAATTTTTGCCGGGCGAAAATGTCAATTTCTGAATGAGTTAACCTTTTGCTGCCGCGCCGCTGTTGTGCTCGGGGGGAAAAAAAAGGCTGTAAAGATGGGAATTTCGATGGACAATTTTTAACGGCGGTCGATGGAACATAATTTGGGCGAATTATGAGTGAATAGGAAAGGATTTCGATTTGTGTAGAATGAGAACTGGGATGAAGCTGGTCGGAGTATTAGATTGACATCCGAGAAATGAGAGATAAGGATCCTGGTGGAAGTGCAGGGTAAGGAGGGGGGAGGGGGGGAGGGTCGATTAGATAATCGAACGAGAGGTAGCAGGGCTCGCGATCGATCTTTATTAACGACATTGATCTCACCATCTGGATATTTATAGTACTTACATCCAGACGCATTCGATATTGAAACATGCCACTTGTTAAGCAACGCAATCGGAAAATCTCGATCGATGTTTGGGGTTATGTCAATGGAAATATTCTTTCGCCTGGTTCTTTAAACAGGATTCATCGATTTTTGTATTTCTAACCTCATTGAACGTGGGTATTGAGTAGGTTTTTATTTATTTACTTACTTGAACCCTGAATTACAGATTGAGGAACGTCCTATTGTAGATGCTAGGATTTTACTAGAGCTGGCAAATTAATACTGATCCTTTCCTAGATTCAGGACCTATAAGCCTAACATGAGCTGGTGCGGATGAGACTGATGAAGCTTGAAGAGATTAATTGTCATTGGTATCCTTGTCTATTTACTACCAACTTTCCATCAATTTTCACTCTCAGAGCTGATCGGTTTGTTTTCAATTAGTTGAGCCAACCAATGTTCTTTATCCCTTCAACATTTCGTACTAACGGGAAGCTACCAACTGCAAGGATCTATTCCCTGAAGTGGGTATTTTCATTACCCAATATGAGTTATATTCAATAGTTGAAAATCTAGGAAAATCGGTGATGCCAGCAGGAAAAAAGTAGTAGAAGAACAAACGAAGTAGAAGAGTTGAATGCAGGTTCCAAAGTTCAATCCGTCTGCCATACTGGTAGAAGTAAACAAAAAGAAAGATATTTCATATCTGACCATTTTCGGGGTCAAAAATGTAGAAAAATCGATAATCGGACCAAGAGCGAATAGACTCAAAAGAATTACACACATATTTCAAATTAGATCCGTCTCCCACCTTGGAATAGGTAAACAAGAAGAGATATTCAATATCTGACCATTTTTTAGAAACAGTCTTCTAAAACGTGGCGTTTTTCCTGGCCAGCTGATCGGGTTGAAAAGATAGAAAAATCGATAACATGCATATTGCAAATTAATGTCATCTGCCATCGTTGCGTACATAAACAAGACAGAAGATATTTAATATCTGACAATTTTTTAGAAACAGAGGCCTTTTAAAAGGTGGCGATTTACTAGGCAACTGATCGGGTTGAAAATGTAGACAAATCGATAATTCCAATAATGCCATTGAACCCGATAAAAGATAAACAAGAAGAAAGACATTCGATATCTGATCATTTCTGGGGTTGAAAATGAAGAAAAAACGATAGTCACACCAAGAACGACCCGACTCAAAATATATACACGCATATTACAACTTAAATCTGTCTGTCATTCTGCAACAAATAAACAAAAATAAAGATATCCGATATCACACATTTTTTTTGAAGGAGGCTTCTAAAAGGTGACGATTTCCTAGCCAGTTGAGCAGGTAACTGTAAAAAAATCAATAATTGCAACAAGAACAAAGACACCTAAAAAATGCACACGCATATTCCAAGCTAAATCCGTCTGCCATCCTGTAATAAGTAAACAAGAAGAAAGACATTCGATATTTGACCATTTCTAAAGTCGAAAATGTAAAAAAAATCGCTGATCACACCAAGAACGAAAAGACGCAAAAGATTCGCACGCCTGTTCCAAGTTAAATCCGCCTGTCAATTAGTAATAAGTAAACAAGAATAAAGACATTCGATATCTAACCATTTTTCGGGCTGAAGATATAGAAAAATTGATAATAGGACCAAGAAAAAATAGACCCAAAAGATTCGCACACATATTCCAAATTAAATCCGCCTGCCATCCAATAATAAGTAAGCAAGAAGAAATTCGATATCTGACAATTTCTAAGGTGGAAAATGTAAAAAATAAAATTGCTAATCACACCAAGAACGAAGAGACCCAAATGATTCGCACACATAATCTAAATTAAATCCGTCTGCGATCCTGTAAGAAGTAAACAAGAAGAAATTCGATATCTGACAATTTCTAAGGTCGAAAATATAAAAAATAAAATCGCTAATCACACCAAGAACGAAGAGACCCAAAAGATTCGCACACATATTCCAAATTAAATCCGTCTGCCATCCTGTAATAAGTAAACAAGAAGAAATTATATATCTGACAATTTCTAAGGTGGAAAATGTAAAAAATAAAATCGCTAATCACACCAAGAACGAAGAGACCCAAAAGATTCGCACGCCTGTTCCAAGTTAAATCCGTCTGCCATCCTTTCGGAGGTAAACAAGCAGAGCGACGTCCAACGACGCCCGACAATTTTTGCGAAACAGAGGAGTCTTCTACGGGGTGGCGATTTCCTCGTCATCGCCGATCGGCGCTCCGATTGGCCGCGCTAAAATTGCCCGCCATCGCCATTGGCCGCTGGTCCTCGCTCGCCAGCTCTTAGTCACCGTTCCGGATTTGGAAGATTGGCAGGATGCCGAATTTCGAAAACCCTCGCGAAGGGTTTCGCCGCCTCTATCGCCGCCTCTTTCAGTACTCGTCATCCTCTTCGTCCTCACAACCAGCATCAGTCTTCATCCGCACCTCGATACCGTTAGCAAGCCCACCAACAATCCACTAACATCCACCTTACCATTACCAATCCCATTCTCATTCCCATTGGACGCTAGCCGCTCTCCAAGGTCAAATCGGACGAAGCTGAAAGCCGAAGGTCCCACGACCATTCGACGACCATTCCACGACTCTACGATTCTCCGACGGTAAAAGGGTCAGTGAGCCAGGGTCGACTCGAATCCGTCTCTCGGACATGCTGCGCGCCTCGCGCATAATGCGACCATTACCTCAAGGTCAGCCAATGACTGTCGTACCCCACAGCGCGCAATAACGACGCGATCGATACGAAACGGTATCCTGCGACGATCCTGATCCAGAAGCCGATCCTCGATCCTCGATCATCCATCGTTCGCGATTCGCACCTCTAGTCCACGTTTCAAGGACGTCACGTGCCACGGGCTCGACAGCAGTCTCCGGCAGGTACGCTCGTTCTCTCCTAGGCATTGAAATTCCTGTGGCCGCGGCCACTCTTCGACGCGTGGGCGACGAATGCAGCCCGAAATTCCGCCAATCAACTTTCGCGCTGCGTGAGCCGCTTCTGAAGAAAGAAATCTGTTCCTGTCTTTGGGGATGAAGAAGGATAAGGGAAGGGGGGATGTGTCTACGCAGACGATTCTCAATCGAAGTTCAGTTTAAGGTGCAGTAAATCCGTACACGGGCAAATCCGCACTAGGCCCTTATTTATTCGAATATACGTTGCATTGTACCAAGTGTAAGGAAGAAATTTTGCTTTGGTTAGTATTCAATGGTATGGATAGTATTCGACATAGGTGGCCGCCATTTATTCTATGATTCCCCCGAATAATTCGTTCGACAAAGTTCGTATTAGTAATAATAATTCCCCTTTTGCCCCATAATATATGGATATAAAATTCAATCGTATTTACACAGGTTAGGCGGCTTTGCCCCAATTCCGGGGCAAGTGTTTCAGAAGATATTTTTAATCCAAATTAATGCAACTTAAAGAATAAACCACGTGCTAAATAAAAACACTAAGATTATTAGGTTTTAGTGGAATAGATAGAAAATATGTCAGTTTAAAGTAAACTTTACAATTTCTGGGTCGGTTTCGCAACACTCCACCTTATACGTTGCAATGTACCAACTGTAAGGTAGAAATCTTGATTTGGTTAGTATTCAATGGTATGGATAGTATTCGACATAGGTGGCCGCCATTTATTCTGTGATTCCCTCGTTTAACTCGGTCGACAAAGTTTGTATTACTAATAATAATTCTGCTTTTGCCCCATAATATAGGTAAGGATGTAAGATTCAATCATTTTTAAACAGGTTGGACGGTTTTGATCCAGTTCCGGGGCAAGTCCGAATGCAGTCCAGAATCATAAGTTTCAGAAGATATTTTTAATCCAAATTAATGCACCTTATTTATTTATTTATTTTATTTGTTTAACGACAAACCGCCTTTGATACATGGAATACAGTTGATACAGACATGAAAAATGAAAAAAAGAAAAACAGAAGAGAGTTGGTGAAGATGTAATGTTATCACCTAAAAAATTTATATAATTCAGTCTTCAACAGAGGTTTGGATATTGAAAATAGGTCTATCGTGGCACTGCATTTGTTACCTAGTGTACACACACGTGATATGGTTGAATTTACACCATAATTCGTCTTTTAATCGACAACATAGAATAATGTATTATTTCTTCTAAAATTTCTCGTAGGTATTGAAAATTTAATCATGCCTATTAAGTCAGGACAGTTGTAAAGTTGTATAAGTTGCAAACCCGCAAGGTACGCAAAAATAAAGACAAGTCAGGACAGTTGTAATTATTATTTATATCATATAAAAATAAAACGTCTTGCATATTTCTTTTAGACGAGAGTGTACATAAATTCAGACATCTTTGCATTGGAATATATTGTACTCGTACAATAGTTATGATCAGTGCGAGACATGGGACAGTTTGCCTTGACCGCCATAAAACGTAAAAATTTACGTTGAATTCTCTCCCCTTACCTTATTTGATAGTGTAAGGAGTTCAAATGCAAGACGCATACATGAAACCTGGTAAAACTAAGGCTTTACATAAGTAAAGTAATGTTACAATGTCAGTAAAGTCCTCCGCTCATATTTTAATAAAGCCTAGTGGAACTTAAAGAATGAACCACGCGCTAAATAAAAACACTAAAATTATTAGCTTTTAGCTAATTATTATTATTAGGACGTTGAAACATGTTGAGACAAATAAATATATATAATTTTGGAAAAATATATATTTAGTACACACTTTCAACCAGAGAAAAAAAAGAGGGCTTTATAATCAAGTTTAATTCAAATTACATTGGTTGAATAATGGCATACATTAGCTTTTAGCGAAATACACAGAAAATACATCAGTTTAAAGTAAACTTCACAATTTCCGGATCGGTTTTACCCCCACTCCACCTTGATCCCCATCTCGTTGGGCTGCAAGCGGAGGGTACGTTTTCAACGGACACCCCGTAGGTAGGTGAGGTCGGTCAATGTGGGTCCGGGCATGAACAGCGATGGGGGTCAGCACGCGACCAGCTGTCTTCCCGCTGGGTACGGCAGAAGAGAGGTAGGAGGGTAGGGGGAGGGGAGGGGTGAGGGGGGTTAGGTGGGGGCAGCAGTGAAAAAAAGTCTGGACAGGGGTTACTTAACGAAGGTAACCGGCAGGGTCAACGCACTCGTACGACTTCCATCCGTCACTTGACGTGCCTACCCCCCTCCACCCCCTCTGCCACCCCTTCCACCACCATCAGCACCGATACGGAGAACGGAGCTATCCCGAAGGTAAGAGAATCGACGAACGTCGGGAAACGCTGGAGTAGGATCGCCCGCGACCTTGAGAGGTGGTCGAAGGTGAAGCTGCGCCACAGGTTCGCTGAAAATAAACTGGCGAGAATCTTTGCACCGGCAACCCCCTCGGGCACCCCTTGCATAACGGCTTACATCGCCGAGGAGTCCCGTGCCGCCGGGATCGGCAAAAGGGACGCGGATCACAAAAATAAACCGATGAATAAGAGGCTGCGAGCGAGCGAGAGCGAAGTTCGTCTTGCGTACGGATGGCCTGGCCTGTCAACGACGGATTTGAAGCTCGGGCTGAGCTGTTGGCAGTTGCGCAATAATTTTCGCGCGTCTATTGTCAGGATGGCTGCTGTTTTCCGCGAAGAGGGGTGAAGGGGGAGGGGGGTGGTGGAGGGGTGCCGATGAGCGACCGATAGGTTTCGGAGGTAGTGAAGGCTTGGGAAGGCTTGGGAAGACTCGGGGGAGCTGATGGAAGTGGGAGGAGGGGAGGGAGGGGGGGAGTGGGAGTCGGATGAGATGGCCAGGCAACTTTAACAACACATGGGAGCCGCCTACGAGCACGGTTCTCAGACCTTTGCTTCGTCCGCGGCCTCGAAACCGGGAGTGCCGGTACCAAAAACGTGGAATAGATTCCGGAGAGTGGGTGGAACGTCTTCGACTTCTACTTCTTCTTCGTTATGTTTTTCATCCGTCAGCCGCTTCTGCCACATTTCGGTAAAAAGCGAGCGCGTGCATCGAGATTCTCGAGACGGTTCCAGTCAATCCGATCTTTGAATCTCATGTGGACCGTTTATTTTGAAAGTGGTGTCGGTTCATATTTAAAAAAAATGAGATATCATATAATTTATGAATAACGCGTTGTAAACGGTTTATTCATGTGATATTTAATTTTTTTTTAAATGAGACATAATTTATTATTAACGTGGTAGAAACGGTTTATTTACGCGATATTTAATTCTTTTTTTGTAACGAGATATATAATTTATGATCAACTTGGTGTAAACGGTTTATTCATGTCATATTTAATTTTTTTTTAAATGAGACATAATTTATTATTAATGTGGTGCAAACGGTTTATTTGCGTGATATTTAATTTTTTTTTAAATGAGATACATAATTTATTATTAACGTGGTAGAAACGGTTTATTTACGCGATATTTAATTTTTTTTGTAATGAGATATATAATTTATAATTAACCTGGTGTAAACGGTTTATTTACGTAATATTTAATTTTTCTTTTGTAATGAAATATCATTTAATTCCTAATTAACTTGGTGTAAACGGTTTATTTATATATAATTCTTTATTTGTTCCCTAAAAGGATTACAAAACTCCTCTACATCTCCTCTCCAGTCAACCTTAAACCTACTTACACATCTACCTAACAACACTTAACCTACTTAAACGGTTTATTTATGTAATATTACATTTTTTTTTTTCTCAAGTGGCCACTTTCAAAATAAACAGTCCATATCACCGCGATGAAACGGGACCAACCACATCCGACGGCTATAGCACCGATTCTTTTGTCCTCGGGTCGGTTAACGACCGATACAGATAGCTTCGGTCGAGCTTGAAGCGGAGCACCGGAACGACACTCCCGGGGATGATGGTAACAGCAATAACAATAATAATATCCGCCCCCCCCCCCCCCCGCGCATCCGAAAATTATGCGAGTTCTCGTCTACGAGCCGAATGGGGCGCCCCTTTGGCTGGCCACCCTTCTAGGCAGCCCTTAGCAGAAAATGGGGTTCCGATTTAGGCCTATTGATTTTCGTACCCCCCCCCCCCCCCCGCCCCTCGCCTCGCCTCCAGCCTCAAACCACCCCCAACTGTCGTTTCAAACCACCCCCGAATTGGCGCAGCCCTCGTTGCCATTACTCGCCCTTCACTACCTCCCCTCCTCCCCTTCTAGCTTCCCCTCCATGTGCAACGCACTTCCTTGTCAGTGTCGGTGTGTTGAAGCGAGAAGGGCGGAAGGCCATTTGCTCACTTCGTCGAATTAGTCGGCCGAAAAGAATTGCATTAGCGGATTGCCGAGACTTAGCGGGCGTTGAGGACGGATTTTTTTTTGCTTGTAGTCGTTGACGAGGAAATGGAGACAATGTTACGAGGCGGCGGAGGAGTCAATTCCGGCCAGGAAGTGACGAAAGAGAGGATAGTGACGGTGGAACTGCCGAGGAGTTCTATTCGTATTTTCAGACCGCTTCCAGGAACGGTGCGAGGCGGTGTTTGAAGTTAGGAAGCGGAAGACAATGGAACGTTTAACTGTTTCTGAGGGCGATGAAGATTATGTAAGGATGTAAGGTGTTTCATGAGAAAGAAGTCGGTCTCGATGAAAGGACTACTGAGGTTTCTATTCATATTTTTGTTTTATTTGTCCGGTTGATACATTTCTACGTGCGTGAAATTATAAAGTGGGAAGATCAATTTTTTAGCTATTTTAGTGGATGGTAAGGAATATTCAAAGGAGTCAGATGTTCTATGAGAGAAAAGTCAGGATTAACAATTCAACTATCGATGATTTCTACACAAATTTTCACTTTTCTTCTCCGAATGATTCAAAGTATCTTTGAAGATACGAAAGAAAGACAATAAACTATTTATCTCTCTTAATGAGTGCTAAAGAAAATTAAAAAAAAGGGAGATTGAAAGAAATGTCAGTATTAACATTAGAACTACCGACAATTTCTATTCATATTTTTACTTTTCTTCCCTGATTGATAGAAAGTATATTTGAACTTACCAAAGAAAGGTCATGAACTATTTGCCTGCATTGATGAGTACCAAAAAATATTAAAAAAAGTAAGATCGAAAAATTAGCCAGTATTAATACTAGAATTACCGACATTTTCTATTCATATTTCCATTTTCCTTCTCTGAATGGTAGAAAGTATATTTGAACATGCAAAGGAAAGACAATAAACTATTTACCTACCTTAATAAGAGCTAAAGAATATTACAAAAAGTAAGATTGAGAAATTAACCAATATTAACATCATAATTACCGACGTTTTCTATTCATATTTTCACTTTTCTTCGCTGAATGGTACAAAGTATATTTGAACATGCGAGCGAAAGACAACATTTTTCTACATTAATGAGTGCTAAAGAATATTAAAAAAAAGTAAGATTGACAAATTAGCCAGTATTAACACTGGAATTACCGACGATTCCTACTCATATTTTCACTTTTTTCCCTAACTGATACAAGGTATACTTGAAGATACGATAGAAAGACAACAAACTATTTACCTGTCTCAGAATGAATATTTGAAAAAATCAAACGTTTCATAAGAGAAAAATCATTATTGACACTTCAACTACCAACGATTCCTATTCATATTTTCATTTTACTTCCCGAGATGATACGAGTCAACGTGTCTGAACTTACAAAATGGAAAACAATTAATGATTAGTGAAAAGAATAAACTATATCTTAAGAGAAAAGTCATTATTGACACTTCAACTACCAACGATTCCTATTCATATTTTCATTTTACTTCCCGGGATGATACGAGTCAACGTGTCTGAACTTACAGAATGGAAAACAATTAATGATTATTGAAAAGAATAAACTATATCTTAAGAGAAAAGTCATTATTGCGATAAAGTTAGTTCACCTGATCGATTCCGCTGTTAACAGCCGACACGTACCTACCGCAATCGAAAAACTGAAACAGGATCTTGCGAAAAGCCAGACTCCGCGAACTGCGTCGAAACGATGTCAGAAACTATGATCCGCTCGCAAACATTGCAGTCTATCGACGGATCGTTCTCCGTTCCGCGAATATTTTACGATTAACCTCACCGCCTGAAAGTCAAGGCTCGAGCTCCATTTTTTGCGCCCAATCTCGCCGATCGTGACTGAACTTTTCGCGCCGATCGTAAATCACGCATCGGGCACTGCGCAATCAACTCGGCACAGAGAGCACATAGAAAAACGTAAAAAGCAGCAGAAGAGAAAAAAAGGAACGTGAAGAAAGGCGGATTTATTCCCATGACGTTGGCAAATTAGAGGTTAGCCACGCGGGCTGAGGCTAATTAGAAATGAAAATCGGCAACACCGCCGGGAATCGCATTGCCACATCTTTTCGGCGTCCCTGCTCCTTTTCATAATTCGAGGGAGCGGGAGGGGGAAATGAGTGGAGTCCGGAGGGGAGGGGGGAGTCGGAATATTTTACTACGACGCTAAAAGCGGAGCTTCGCGGCGGTATACAGATGCAGGAGGCATAAAATGCGCATAGATTCCTCGTTCCACAATGTATCGCCCGTTTACCGCGGGGCATAGCATCGCGTATAAATCTATTAAACCGGATGTCTTACGTAACGCTCGAAGCTGAAACGGCTCTCTCGCGAGACTTCGACTCCGCTCGCAACGCTCGGTAACACTCTGCCGAAACGGACGATAGTCTAGACAAATATCCGACCTGTAACCCACGTCTGAGGACGCGGCCCCGTTAACACGTTCGCGGACAGTAAAAGTTTCGGCGAGGTACAAAACTTGACAGTCGTTTTATTCTTAAATTGGTTGCGATATCCGAAATTTGATTGAACACAGTTTATAAGGGTAGTCAGATTATCGTATTTTAATTGTTATATACAATGAATGTGTTAGCAATGACGTAGAAAATAATCGATGTAATAAAAGAATTAATAACTACAGTAATTAACAGTAGTGCGGTTTCCGAGGTGACGACAGCTGATTCGATGCTTGTTGTATGTCACCGTGGAAATATGTTATTCCTTCGAGAAGGTTCCAGAATATTCTAGAAAGACGTATGTGTAATGTTATAAACATTAGAATAAGGGATCTGGCCACGAAGTGGGGAGAGTGGAAACTCTCTGGAAAGAGGACCGTTGTCAAGGGACGCGGCACTTACCCCAGAACCGTCGTTATAAACACATCAATTTAGCGACTCTTCTCAAATTTTTCTAACAAATGCTATAGCATCTTAACTATAGCAAAACTTAAGGTTATATAAAATTAAATTCAAAATAATTGACTTTATGATTTGAATTCTATAGCATTCATGTCATTCTGCATCATCGTGAAAATGAATGCTATAGGATTCACGTCCGCGAACGTGTTAAAAGACAAGTACAATAGATGGGACGATTCTCCTTAGCGTTCGTTTGACAGCGTACGAATTAACCCTTTCATGCATACTGGTGTATGTAATTGGACCGTTTATTTGAAAGCGGTGTAAGTTCGTATTAAGATAAAAATTGGATGTCACATAAATAATAAGTTCACACTACATTAATCGGAAATTATATTGGACCGTTTATTTTGAAAGTGGTGTAAGTCTATTTTTAAAAAACATGAGATATCATATGATTTATGATTAACGTGGTCTAAACGGTTTATTTATGCCATTTAATTTTTTTTTTACTTGGTCTTTGCCACTTTCCATTGGACTTACACCACTTTCAAAATAAACGGTCCATATAATTTATGATTAATGTAGTGTAAACTTGTTATTTATGTGATATTCAACATTTTTTTTAAATACGGACTTACACCACTTTCAAAATAAACGGTCCATATTACCAATCATTAAACATAATATCAATTATATCTCAATTTTGTTAGTAAAAATCCATATTTAAAATAAATTGAGATCTCACATAACGTATGATTAATGTAGTGTAACCTTTTTATTTGTGTAGCATCTAATTTTTTGACATTACAATTTACAAATGCTCAAGTTGCACCGATAAGTTCTTTATGCACTGTGCAAATTATTATATAAGGCACCATTACGACAGAACAAAGACAGAAACTGCTTTTTCTCATGTCATGCCACTTGACTCAGACGCTATGAAACTGTTGAAGAAGACTAAACTGTACTCTGACATCTATAAATGTATATTGAACATGTAAGCCAAACCTATTTTTGACAGATATTATGGAAAATAAAAGGACTTTTTCAAAAGTGCTAGCTTTTCTCGACTATTAACATTAAGAACAATAACATGTATCTTTTTCAGCTGTTTACAAAAATTCGTGAATGACGCATGAAAAAGCACGTATACAGACAGACACACACATACATACTGACGCACGCGCGTGTGTCCGTACATAACAAAGTATGGGAAGGGCGCTCGACTATGAACCAGGAAACGATTACGACGTAAATCCGCGTGGGCTTTTATCTCGCTATTTCTCGCGTCGATGCGGCCATAATTGATATTTCTCTTCGGGGCGTACGGTTTGATCGCTCACTTCCTCCGACGCCGTTTTTTTTCTTTCCGAAGCAGCATTGCAATACGCGCGGGGAAGGGGTGGGATTTACGCAATTAACCAGTCAGATCTGGCGATCTGTTCTCAGAACAGCTCTCAGTTTGTTTTATTTCGTCCTTATCTCCAAAGATTCTAATATATCTTAGTTTCCAGTAAAGTTACAGCTTAAATAGCAAGCGTAACTGAATTTTACTCATGACGGATATAGTCGTCAAATATAGGTGACTAGTTAACCAAGAGCTTCTTCCTAGAGCGCCTCTCAATTTGTTTTATTTCGTCTTTACCTTCAAAGATTCTAAACACATTGCAAGTTTATGAAAAAAGAATGTAACGCTACACTGTAACATCGATTTCTTCCATTTGTTTACTTGTGTTGCATTCTTACGACTGTTCAATGTACTCCATAACAATAAATATCACGTAAAGTAGTTATGTGACAAAAACTGAACCAAAGTTTACCTCATACGTTGTTCTGACACGCAAAAATTGATTAAAAAAAAGTGTGTTTGGTTTTTTCGACACTGTTGCTGTTCAACCAAAAATTTTAAAACAAATCAGAGAGACATTATTTGTAACATTTTAACTCATTGTCAGGAAAAGTGGCATCGCTGATTCGAACCACTTTCCGAATCAAATTCATGTTTCTTTGGTTTTTATTTTTTTACCGGTTGGATTTTTTATTTAAAAATCTGAAAAAATCTGGAATATGCGCACCATTGCTAGATATAGCTCTGATTTTTTTCAACTTTTTCTACATAAATATATAAAAAGGTTTCTTTTTTCATAAACTATCGAATGGTTCATTCAGAATTTCAATCGGTTTTCGGGGCACTTTTGACCGTCTTAATCGGCTATGCCCTATATGTTGCCATACCCTATATGATCTCATAAAAATGTATCGTAAAACTATATATTTCATATATACTCTAGTTTCCAGTAAAAAAAACAGTTCAGACATCAAGGGTAACTGAACTTTACGCATAACGGATATAATGATCACACCAAAAAATATGCCATTTTCTCCGTGACGTATACAAGCCGTCGAACACAGCTGACCGGTTAAGATCTAGCTTACAGTTACGAGAGACGCTCTACATGATGCTATGCCCTATATGATGCCATACCCTATATGATCTCATAAAAATATATCGTAAAACTATATATTTCATATATACTCTAGTTTCCAGTAAAAAACAGTTCAGACACCAAGGGTAACTGAACTTTACGCATAACGGATATAATGATCACACCAAAAAATATGCCATTTTCTCCGTGACGTATACAAGTCGTCGAACACAGCTGACCGGTTAAGAGGCAACTTACAGGTACGAGAGATGCTCGATGAGCCTTGGCACGATGGATATAGGTCGCTAAGAAGCGAGAAGCGCCAGCGCCTCTGAGAAGATGGCCGACCGCGTTGCCAAAGGGATCGCATTCTGCGAACGCTATAAATCGGAGCCGCGAGATCGTTCCTCGCGCGACACTTCGACCCGTTCCGCGAACTGGTGCCGAATCCGCCACCGATCCACTTCCATTCTGGCTCGAAGAGTCGGGCAGCGGATTGCACAATTGAATTACTCCGACGTTCGGTAATCGGCCGTTCGCGGCCGGCGGCCGGCGGCCGACTCTCTTGCCAGGATCTCAAGGTCACAGGTCGCGCGAGCGAGCCGACGAGTTCCGGACACGTTACGGCAGACGAAAGATTCGTCGCTTACGGTATCGGTAGTAACGATCGGCTTAATTAATCGGACGGCTTCATTCAGGGGACCGAAAAGTGGCTTGTCGATAGTTTTACGTGAAGCTCTATTGGTCGTCGCGGATTACGGTTTCCGCTGTGGTGCTCCGATGGTCCGACCTGTCCGCGAGAGCGCGGAATATTGAACTTGGCCGATACCAGTTCGCCCACGATGCCCTCGAGACGCCGACGACGACTACGTCGTGACCAAATTGAGTATCATTCGGCGCGGTGTCAATATGTGAACCGTTTATTTTGATAGTGGCGTAGGTTCGTTTTGCGGGAGAATCGAGTTGGCTACCACGACGGTTACATTTTTACGTGACCTTTTCGTTCGGGAGGAAATTGTTACTGAGAAATTTATAATCGTTAAGGTGAAGCGATGAAAAAGTTTATTTTGAAAGTGGTGTTTGAACCATTCTGAGAGTTTCAAATGTATATGGAAAATATGTATTATCAAATGCAATTCTATGAGATCAGAGCTTTATGTTTAATTGTCAAAGTAGCTGCAAAATTGTTATAAATAATTTAATTCCAAACTTTACTTTCGATCCGCTAACGGATTCATACGGGTCTCCTGATATGCCCTTGTAACTTTCAGCAATTTGTTTGTTGCAAATTAAATTGCAAAGAAGCACTGTACAAGAATAATAAATATATGAAAATAATGGGTTTATTACATTATATACCACCTACACACCACTGTTATTTTAAATCCTTCGGAGAAACTGAATAATATTTAACAAAACAATATTAATTTTAATGTCAAAATTATTTGACAGAAAAAAAGTTGAATATTTTTTGATTTTATAACATAAAAGAGTAAGTATACATTTATTTTTATTTCAAAGGAAATTTACTTTTCCTATGAACTTGTGCTTTCTTAACAAATCGAAACCGTAATTTCAATAATTTTGAAAGTGCCGTAAGTCCATTCATAGCCATCAAAAACATATTATTTCCTAAACTATGTTAATTACGCCAAGTGGAATAATAAAGACACCCTATTTCTACTACGTCACCCGTTACCCATACTTTCAAATTCAACCCAACGCGAGCCATTCAACATCTCCGCACATAAATGGACTTACGCCACTTTCAAAATAAACGGCCCACACGCTTGCCAAATCGAGGCAACGATCGCAGTTCTCGATGCACCGCGATTGTCAATATTCCTAACGGTAGCACGGCAATCCGGGAACGATATCGAAGACGGCAGTGTCATCGTTGACAGAGCTAGCTAGAGCATCGTACCGGACTACGATTAATTAGCAGTCCATTATCTGCCGTCTGCTGTTCGTAATTAGAGGCGTGCGTGTCGCGGTTCCGCCTCTTTGCACTGTTAACAGTACCTCTCGCTCGGCCGCTGTCTCTTATTCACTTTCTCCTCTACCCCCTCCCCTCCCCCCGCCGCTCCGCTCGGTCGGTAGCGACTGTCCTTCTCGGCCGTACTATCACGTGCCGCCCACTGCCTCTCACTCCCCCCTCCCTCTCACTCTCTCCACCGCTCGCCGCCTCTCACTCGCTCGCGCCTACGTCACACCGCCCGTAGCTGCCACGTCGAAATTTCGGGGACTCACGGAAGGTCAAAGGTCGTATCTGAGTTGCGAAACTTTGTCTACGGCGAGCGTAGTCTTCACTCGAACGAATCTGCTAAGCTCCCAGGAGAAAAACAAAGTCTACTGTCCTTCTCGAAACGTCGGATTCGGACGAACTGTTCGTCGTGATAAAGGGTGGCCAATAACTTGGCATGAAATTAGCGATAGCGTTACTTAACGCCACTCGACTGGCCGGCAAAACTTTCGTGAGTCACTCTTTCGCTCCTTCAATCCGCATCGCATGCCCGGCGCAATTACGGAATGCACGCCGATTCCCGGTGCATCAAGTCGATCATGCCACGTTCCGGTATATGACTCACTTTAAAGAACGGCGGCGGGGGGAGGGGGCGATGGTGGTACTGGATGATGACGTAGTCGTTGATACGTCGTCCCGTTCGCGGCTACGTAATAGGGAATGTAATACGCGGGGAGACGGAGAGAATGTGTAAGAGAGAGAGAGAGAGAGAAAGAGAGAGCTGGAGATGAAAGTGCTTCCAGTGGCTTGTCAGTAAAACGTCAAAGATGGGAGGGCGGAATGTGACCAGTCAAGAGAGAGAGAGAGAGAGAGAGAGAGAGAGAGAGAGAGAGAGAGAGAGAGAGAAAAAGAAATAGAAGAAACCAAACAGAGACAGACACAGAGAAAGAGAGCAAGAGAGAGAGAGGAATGAAAAGTAAAGACTGCACTAAAAGGTTAATATAATGGTACAGGGATGAAAAGAAACGGTCGTAAGCTGCGGTGAGAAACGGTGCAAAAGGAGGACGAAGCCCGGACTCGAATGGAGTCCGTGCCGACTTTGATGACGCGGCGAGTCTCTGTTTACTGCTGTGACGTAGGGGAATCGGTTGTCCGACTTGCCTTAATATTATATGTCATTGCGTGGTAGGAGAACGTGACGAAGTCAGCCGTGACACTGGCACTCGCCGAGCGTTATACATAATTCGACGAGCGGCATTACCGTCATTACGTCTCATCCGCTTCTCGAGTACGGCTTTGCCAGACGGAATGTCCGCGTTTGAAGTATGTCTGCCCGCGTTTCGTGATCGGGAACACGCCTATTTGTCGCGTATGAATTTATCGACCTTATCGCGCGTTCATGTAACGTGTCAATAAGGTCGATCGATAAAGGCGAAGCCGATCTCCGGGAAACGATAATGATAGTTGCGCCGATTCGATATTCAACGCTGATAAGGGGAGACGGAAAGAATGTGTTCCGAGTGTAAAGATTGATAAGCGGGTAATCCTTGGCATTGGCGGGATATTTATTGAACGATGGCTCGGAGACGATCGTCACGTAGCTTCTCGGTACCTGTAGAAGAGTAAGGCTGCAGTCTGTAAGAGTGTGGGGTGAGGTTGCTCAAGTCGTGCCACTTGAATTTTGAACAAATTACGGCAATAACAGCGCGTGCAACAGCAATCAGGTTTGAGTCAAGTTGCTTCATGTATTATTGTCTGCCAGAGACCAGCCTCGGAGTAAATCCTGTCATGAAATAAGTTTGTTTCATTTTTCTTATATTTTTTCGGATATGTTTAGTAGTCGTAAGTTGCAAGTTAATCTTACAAGTAAATTATCGGTGGAATAATCTTCCTTATCAAATATAAATTCAGTAGAATTTGCACGATCGTTTCGTCGAAATGAAATCGTATTAATTTTATTCAATCTTAGGTTAAATATACTTTTAAATGTTATCTGTGCCGTGTCTTAAGTCGTGCCATGTGAGATTCTTAAGTCGTATAGGTACCTTTAATAAAAAGGAATTGGCATTTTAATGCTTAAAATGCAAATCATGCGTGTACGATATATGCACTGAAGTTGACAAAAGAACTAAAATTTACATTTTAATTATTATTGTTGCTTAATTGAATTCTTAGGTACGACTTAGGTAATCAGTTGCCTTAGTCCTACCGATGTAAGTTTTTAAAAATTTAGTTTATTTTACATGAAAGCATATGGATCCGTTCCGTTATAATATATAACACAAATATTAACACAAGTATTGAATAATACATGTAATTCCTATTTATTCGATAAACTCTAAGTATTATACGATTTTCTGCTTAAGGGGTACCACTTAAGCAACCTTACCCCACGTTTCACCTAACCTACATCTTTCCGCGTCCGGAAGGTAGGAGGAACAAGCACGAGATGCGCACGTAGAATTCTTCGGAAGTCGCAGAATTCTGCTTAACCGTGGGAAGCCGATCGGCGGCGAGCAATGTGTCGCCAATTCGAGGAAAACTTTCATTCACCTCCGACTTACTACCGCTCCAGCGTTCTCATAAGCACGCGGGTTCCGGCTTCGATGATTCATGGACCGAATTCCTTTACATAATGGCCGCCGGTTTCATTCAAGAAACTCGACATTCCGCGAACACCGCCACGCGTGCCTTACGATTATCCGTTTACAGCTCTACGAACCCGTGAATCAGGTGCCAACCAATACGGCGAGTGCCATCTATGTCCAATCTATTGATAAGTCTCTCTTTACCGATACGGTTTGTTTACGGCACAACAATCAAGCAGTAAACTGTAACACGTTACGTGCTCGCTGTCTTGTTCACCTTTCACGTTCAAGTGGACTTCCCATTATTTTGATATATACACTCGCCGTTGATAACCTAAAAGTTTTCATCGGAAGACCGAAAGGTTAGGTCAAGCAAAATCAGCGAAACCGGCAAAATTCACAGAAACGTAAAAACCCATTACGCGCGTCGCTGCACAAACTGAAGCGTGCTATCGCGTGTGTTCTTTATCGCAGGGAAGCACAGCCTATGCCTATGTGTGTGCGTTTGTATGTGTGTGAACAGCTCGATGGTCGGCACGAGCGAGCAAGAGGGACGAGGAGAGGTAGAGAGGTGGGGAGCGAGCGAGAAGGAGGGAGGCAGCGGACGATTAGACTTAAAGGCGACCCAGAAAGTAAGAGCAACAGGTGGCAACAGGTAAAATGCGGGGATGATGAACCTGGGTGACTCATGGGGTTGCTCCAAGAATGTTGATCGTCTCCCCTGCTCCCCTGCAACCCCCTACGGCCTACCAGATCCGAATGAGTCACATACCTCGCACACCTAACACACGTCTCACACGCCTCACACACGTCTCACACGTCTCACACACTTCTCACACATCTCACACACTCACCTGTCCCCCTGCATGCGCCCATACAGACGTGAGCCGCATTCTTGCACCTGAGAAAACGTGAGACCTACTTCGGCCAGTCTCATTCGTCGACAGGGCAGCAGAAGACAAGAAATCATATCAGCCTGTATCATTCAAAATCTGAAAATGTGCGAATCCACGGTAAGCATCCTCGAACGAGCCCTCGAACGAAGCCCACTTACCGGGGAGAAAACGTAACAGGATTCTATTCTGGCTGACAGTGGGCTGCCTGGGGGGGGGGGGGGAGGAGGAGAGAGAAAAAGTTTTGGCTCGGCTCGTTCGAGATGTCCGTAGTCCGGATGATTCACCTAACTTACGAGCGCTGCGGTCTTCCCTTCCGGGAAACTGAGATGTCGTCGGTGGCTGCCTTTTTCTCCCTCTTTACTTTCTTCATCGCTCTTTCAATTCTGCCCCCTCCCCCCCCTTTCTCTCCTCTCAGCTTCCCTTCGATACCACCTCAAGCTTGTTCGCTCAATCCTTCCATCTCTCTTTCTTTATCTTTCCCTCTCTCTCTCTCTCTCTCTCTCTTTCTCGCGTCTCCCTTACAGTACATACACTTGCAGCTGCCCACACGTACACACTTACGTATCTATGTGTGAGTCGCTCTATCTGGGGCGTATATCCGCGTCTCTGCCGGAAAAGTTTCCTGGAAACGCGCTCTCCGCAGTCTGACTCATCTGGCCACCGTCCCGGGCAACATTCAAGGTCATCGATCCGCCCACCCACGTGTCGAGGATCGTCTCCACCCCTCCCCCCTCCCCCCACCTCCTTCTCCTCCTCCTCTCCCCGACGATTTCCTCATCACCCCGCCTCCTCGACGTTTCCGCAGCCCGTCGGAACTCGAACGAGTTCGGACTCGTTCGTCGAGAGAGTTCTGCTCCGTTCTCGCTTGGGGATCTTCTCTCCTTCGCTCTCTTATATCGGGTGACATCAATCCGCTCTCCCCACCCTCCCGAGGAGCACTTCTGGCCGGAGAGGACGAATCGTCCTCCGAAAGTGGGTTATCTCTAATAATACGCGGTCGGTACGAAGCTGGCAAATTTTCTGCCTACGATAAGGAGAGCGAATCGTGGAAGGAGGATTTCTTTTTTCCCGGATGCGTTTCGCGGAGGACACCCCGTAAGCGGAACGGCGACGGGTACCGCGACGCGAAACATCGGCACGACTTCCTGATAACGTAGCCTGGCCGATAACCTATCAAGCGGTCCGTTGCATTCCAGTCTTCTTTCGTTCGCCAGCCTCTCAGCGGTTATCCGCGATAAATTTATCGTCAACATTGTTCCAGAAATAATGTGCCAACCCTCCGCCCCCCCTCCTCACTTTCCTCTCTTTCTCTGTCTGTCCAGCGTTTTTATATAAAATTAATCTTAAATTTTATTGGAAGCGTCTTCCTGGAACTTTAACTATAACGGATAAACTAATACGGATAAACTAATTGGTTAATTGGATAAACTAAACTATAACGGATAAACTAATTGGTTTATATATTTTTTTTAAATTCTCTTTTGTATATTTTAAAAAATAATTAGATATTAGAAATTGTATCTTAAACATTTAGCTTTAGCTGGATTATCGTTTGACGAGAATGTTTACATTAATCTTGAATTATTTTGATGGCGCACAAGACATAATTAACTTTTTTTTATCTCCGTACCGGAGGAGAGACCTAGTCCACAAATTTAATTAGAGTCAAAGTGGAGCTTAACGTGGCCTAATTAATGAACGGGTTTCTCTAATCTTATTAGGCAGGACCGTCTTTTCAGAATTTTAACGGTCCATTTAATGTTTTAGCGTAAATATTTATGATCGTTTTCATACCTTGAATTAGTCAGATCCTCTTCCTCTCGCCATTCTCTTCCTCTCCTCAATTATGCGAACGTGTCGCTCGCTCGCAGCCAATTCGCTGGGCGCAGCCTCGAAAATTGCGCAATGTCGTTCAATATTCATCGACCGGCCGATTGTTAAGCCGTGGAGAATCGATGCATCGACGATGCTCGTGACTCACCGAGACCGCTCACGTTTCCTACGATTTTGAGGCTGAAAGCTGAGAAAGAAACAGATTAAGGCCAGTACTACTTTCCGTTGACTCGCCGGAACGATCAGTGTGTCTGAGCTTACGGAATAAGAGAAAATGTCAATTGTCTACCTCGTAAAATACCAAAGAATATTTCCGAGTCCCGATTATTTCTCAGGTTTAAGACAGAAGCGGGCGAGTCACTTTGACAGGTCGATACTTCGGGTATTAAACTTGAAATCGTTTAACTCCATGAAAAAGGGAAGTGGAGGAATGTGATGAAGCAATATACATGATTTTTCAAAATTTTCTTTAAAATAAATATTGAGATAAGCATTATATAATGCATAAAGAAGAATAAAGACGAGTGAACAGCCTTGGTTGTAATCTTTATTAATATCACAACTCTTGGCTGGCGGAGTTAATAGATTTGACAAGTGGAAAAAAGTACTAACATCGAAACAGTCTTCAAATTATATTTTTTATTGCAGAAAAGGTTCACTATTTTCCTTTTTTTAGAAGGTTCCTCGCGAAAAATAAAAATAACTGTTCTCTTGCTATATGTTATTATTTGTTATTGATTCATCAGCGATATAAATGATGTCTTCTTCGTCAGCAATATTTGAGATCCTGTCATGTCAATTTGTTCTTAAGTTTTTGTAGCAACTGTGTTTAATAGGAGGAATGAATTTTAACAGGTCGATCATGTCTCTCGTTTTTTCTCTGGTCTCAGTTCTAGCTATAGATAGATACAGATAGATGTATTTTGTAGACCCGGTGGTCTACCTACTCTAGATTTTTGTGTAATTGTCCCACTAAATTCTGAATCTTCATAATTGTATGTCGTGGAATTTTGACTTTTCTAATTTTACTCAGTGCACTTTAAGTCATTTTATCGCTAACTCATTAATTGTTTTTTTTTCTGTTAATAATAGAATCCTCCAAAGACTTTGCCAGTGATATCAAGCAAGAGTGCTTTTCATTATTGGAAAGATTTACATTAAAGTACGGAGTTAATCAGAATAGGTCCTGAAATAAATAAATGATGACCACAAAATGTGTTAATGGTCCACGGTGTTAATCTATTTTATTTGGGAGACTTATTATAAATAGAAAAACTGATGGCTGATCCAAGTGCCTAGAATATGATGTGTTATGTGAAACCGTGTTATATGAGACCCAGACCCTTTTATTAATTCCATACAAGCACCTTAATTTTGATTAATAATGTAAATGCGTGTATAGCAGAAAACAGCAATAAAAAATATTATTTCTATTTAATATGACATTGATTTAATTAATTTCTTCCTCGTCGTTACATCAATACAACGATACAAGAACGTCTTTTCAATTAAAGTATCTCATCAACGATGTAACATTGGAATGGAGTTATAAATGAGTAAATAAAAATTAATTTCTGTATTTTCACGTAAACGGACTATAATTCATTACTCCTTCCCGTCATTATTTTAAGGCAATTTAGTTCTTAAATATGCCATCCAGTGTTGTAAAAAATCACAATTTTCTTATCATGCCACAGCGAAGCCGTGTTATATGATCCCGTCTTGTAGGAGGACTCCCGCAATTTACAAATCGTGTTACAGCGAATCCGTGTTGCAGAAGGGTTTCCGCAATTTACGAAACGTGTCATTGCGAATTCGTGTTGTAGGAGGGCTCCCGCAATTTACGAATCGTATTACAGCGAATCCGTACTGTAGAAGCGCTCCCACAATTTACAAATCATGCTATAGCGAAATCGTGTTGCAGAAAAGCTCCTGCATTTTACGAATCGTCTTGTAGCAAACCCGTGTTGTAGGAGGGCTCCCACAATTTACGAACAGTGGTATACCGAATCCGTGTTGTAGGAGGGCTCCCGCAATTTTCAAATCGTATTATAGCGAATCCGTGTTGTAGAAGGGCTCCCGCAATTTACGAATGCTGTTATAACGAAACCGTGTTCTAGGAGGGCTCCCGCAATTTACCAATAGTCTATAGCAAATCCGTGCTGTAGGAGAGCTCCCACAATTTACAAACCGTGTTATAGCGAAGTCGACTTGTAGAAGGGCTTCCGCAATGTAAGAATTATGCTATAGCGAATCCGCGTTGTAACTGAGCTCCCGCAGTTTACGGACAGTGTTATACCGAATCCGTGTTGTAGGAGACCCCCCGCAATTTTTTGATAGTATTACAGCGAAACCATGTTGTAGGAGGGATCCTACAATTTACAAATCCGTGCTGTAAGAAAGCTCCCGCAATTTACGAATCGTGTTATACCGAAACCGTGTTCTAGGAAGACACCCGCAATTTACGAATCGTGTTGTACCGAATTCATGTTACAGGAGGGCTCTCGCAATTTTCAACTCGTGTCATAGCGGATCCGTATTGCAAGAGGGTTCTCACAATATTCAAATCGTGTTATAACGAATGCGTGTTGTACGAGGGTCCCCGCAAATTTTTGATAATGTTATAGGAAAACCATGTTCTAGGAGAGCTCCTGCAATTTACAAATCTTGTTTTTAGCAAATCCGTGTTGTAAGAAAGCTCCCGCAATTTACGAATGGCGTTATAGCCAAACCGTGTTCTAGGAGGGCACCCGCAATTTACGAATCGTGTTGTACCGACTCCGTGTTGTAAGAAGGTTCCCACAATTTCCAAATCGTGTTATAGCGAAACCATATTAAAACATGCCATACTGCCAGAGAACTAGCTTCATTTCAAAAAGTATAATCAATCAATTTGGCTCGCGAACGATTCCTAATCACCATGAAACTTTTCCGGAAGCGCACAACGCAAGGACGCATAACACAAGCCAGACACGGACGACGGGGGCAGGACTCGCAAATCCTCTCCTTCCGTGGCCAATTAACTCCAATCCCAACAAACGTACTCTCGACGCTAATCACGGGACAGCATTCGTCGAGAGTAACAAGCATCGCCCACGCCTCGTTTAGCAAACTCATCCGCATCTGTATTCATAAACTAGTTCCCCGAATTGAATGCCTCGCCCGTTACATACATCTCCCCCCTTCCCTCCCCCCTCCCCTCCCCTACCCTACCCTGCCTCCCATAACCCTTCCTTTTCTCCGGACGCCTCCAAGGAACGGTGTCAAGGCCGATCCAAGGATCGTAGGTGCCGATCGATATCGATCTCTTTGATCCGACAATTTGCTTCGGCTTAAAGCAAAAAAATACCGAAAGACAAGATCACACGTTTGACGGAATTTTATCCGACACTCGGTCTTTGTCATTGCCGCTTAGTCGGCCACTTCCGGCCGCGTTGGGATTCGTCAGCGGCGAGATTCTGCAATCCTCCGTCACCGATCTCGCGCGATCAAACGATGCCGCTTCTCTCCTTTTTTTCTCTCTCTCTGTTTTTCCTAGCAGCTCTTAGCCGCGAGAGGCGCGCCTCGATTATGCAGTTTCTAATTTTGCTTTATTGACTACGTGGAAGGAAGCCGAGTGAGTAATTGCGAGTCTAATGACGGATGTGAATGTTGGGACGGGATGCGCGGGATCTTCTGCGCAGGTCGTATATTGGCCAGCGTAGAGAGTGAAGAATTTGGGGTGGAATGGTCGAAAGTCGTGGAGTTCGTTTGAAGGATTACCCGATTCTGAAGGAAGAATCCTTTCACCGCGGCAGGTGGCGGAGGGATCGATCGAATCGAAATGACTGACATTCCATCATCCGCCGGCAAAAGGGTAATTTGCAAATGAGTCAATGCGCTGGAATGCGAATGCAGAATGTGCGCAAGGTGCGCGGCAAATAAACAACGGAGGAGCAACGGAATACGGGATTGAGAATGGATTAGAGTGTGTTTGTGGGTTAGGGAGAAGGGAGAAGAGAGAAAATTGAGAAAAGAAGAGAAGAGAACAGAAGAGAGAGAAGGGAGACGAGATAGATAGATAGATATTTATTGTATTTAGCTCTTGTAGTGTTAAAGTTGTACTACCATCGATAGTAATACAGAAAATTTTAATAGTTTCGCTTATCACTGCTTCTAATCCCAATAGTACTAATATAAAAATATAAAAGTAGATAGATAGATATTTATTTAGCTCCTGTAGCTACATTATAATTACACTACCATCGGCAGTAATACAAACATTTTACAAATTTCGCGTATCTACCTCTAGTTCCCATAGTACTAATAAAAAATAAAATAAAATAAATATTGCCCTCTGTGCTCTATCTCTTCCCACCCTTTATGTGCGGGACTAGCTTTCGTTTAAATTCTAGTAATGTCGTTACGTTCCTAATTTTCTTAGGTATATTATTAAACATTTTGAAACCATCATGCAATAACATTTTCTGCTCTTTACTAATATTACACTTATTTATATTACCCCTTACTTATATTACCCCAGATGTTACCCATTTGGCTAGTTTGCACTGCCCCTTCGTGCCGTATTAACTCTATCTTTTTTGTTAAGTAATCTGGGCACTGCCCATTAACCATTTTATATACCAGTATACAAACATTGTATTCAATTCTTTATTTTCTTGACATGAACTGCAATACCTCGAGTATGTTTTTTATTCTCATTCTTTTATTGCACCGAGAGAGAGAGAGAGAGAGAGAGAGAGAGAACTCTGAAGACTGAAGGATCGTCAATTTGCATAGGATCCGCGGGATCTAAGCGTCGATCATCCTCGTCGATGACGAACCCTAATCCATTCCTTCAATTTGGAATTCGTCTTGACTTGGTAATAATAGGTGCAAGCTCGATGTCATCCGCACCTTCATGCTATTTGCGGCCTAGCGGCGCGGATGACGTCGGCGTCGCTGGAGTTTATCAATTTCAAAGATCTCCTTGCATTCGCTTAACGCTGATCGACGATCGACGCATCGCGATCCCTCGCGATTTGCAAACTCGAGGCGTCTCGATAAATTGCACTCCGAGCTCCGCGATATTTTTGGCGTCTTTTATTTTTCGAATTCGAATTTTCGAAGGTTTTTTGAATATCAAAAGGCAAGCTTTCGAGTTTTCGTAATCCACAGGCCGAAACTTCACTTTTTGAAATATTTATTTGGATGTCGAAGCATCATATTATTATTTTAAGAGATATGGATGCAGACTAAACCAAAGAATAAGGGACTTGACATGCCTTGTTAAATGAAAAGTCTAAGTATAGAAAATCATTTTATTGTTAGATTACACGATTGATAATATATATAGTTATATTATCAATCGTGTATTGCCCAGCTGTGAGCTACGTCATGATAGCCACTGTAGCCACATAAGCCAGAAATTTATGAACTTTTACTATCACCTTCACTAAGTACTACTACAAAATTAATTAACCTCACCAATTACTTCAATATACTACTCAATAATCTATCGAACCTACAAAATTCAGCGACGACTACATGTGGATCGTTTATCTTAAAAGTGGTGTAAGTTCATATTTAAAAAAAAATGAGATGTCACATAATTCATGATTAACGTGGTGTAAACAGTTTATTTATGTGACATTTAATTTTTTTTTTAACGGACTTACACCACTTTCTATATAAACGGTCTATATAACACATGCAAAATCCAGGATTAATCTGTAACATGCACAAAAGGTACATCACACAAAAGAATCTCAAAATCAACCAACTGTGCACGACACTTACATCGCTAAACATTCAATAATCAATCACACTTACCCAATTCTAATTTTATATTTAGGCTAGGATTATGTGTATGTTATGAGAAGATGGAAGGAGGTGTAAAAAAGAAACGGAAACCCGTAAGGGAACCGAAATAAACTGATACAATACAATACTTATAAGAGGCGATAGAGATGTAAGAGGCGAGAAAGATGTTAAAAAATTGTAACCCAAATGGGAACAATAAAATTACATACATACAATACAATACTTACCAAATTCAGTATCGATTGCATATAAACCCGCAATTCTACACAACCACCACTTTACTTCATCCACCGTGACATGCATGCCTTGAACCGAACCTCGTACAATAGATCGTAGAGGTGCGGCCCTTCGACAAGGTGTGATTGTATAAATCCACCCTCCCCACCCCTCCCCTCCTCCTCCTCCCCCTCCCGATCCTTACGCCGGCATTGTCATTAGCGGCCAGATGGAAGAAAGCCGACTTCGTCTGATGTCAGCCGACCTCGCCTAGAAGTGAAGCCGCGATCGGTCGCCGATTGGCACGCAGATTAGCATAAGCGGCCTCTATTGCGATTACGTTGCTCGCCCTCGGGCTCATTGAGAGCAGAGTCGATCGTCAGACAAGATTCAGACGCTCGAACGTCGGCGCAAGTCGATACGGAACAGAGAACGAAATTGAATAAAATGCGAAATTTATCGATCATGGGTTAATCATATTATTATGGAATCATGAATAAAGTTGAATGAAACTCGAAATGCCAGTTATGTCGAATGAGAGTGGAGGGGGAGGGAGCATGGTCGATACTTTTCGTTCCTCGGATCCGTGAGACTGTTGGCGTCCGCCGTTTCGTCGAGTCGGGCGTTAAAAAAGAAGGCAAAAAGAAGGTAAAAGGAAGGCAAAAGTCAGGGTGGAATCTGAATGACCGGTGGCGAGAGGGGGAAGGAGCGGGGTGGGAGAGGGGGGTAGGGTCGACACGAATGTTTAGCCTTGACATTCGCCTCCCACATCCTGCCGACCGTGGTGCTCAACTCCGAAAATCGCGAGTCCGTGGAATTCGGTCGGTCAATTCGAATTTGGCGCCAAATTGAGGGTCGGCAGGGTAAACGTTTAATAAAATGTAATTTGCGCCTCGGGTCGGGTGTGTTAGGTCGTTAAGTATGAAACGGCCGATTTCGTATTGAAAGTTTGGTTTGTTATATCTTGGGGAAGAAGTCATATATTAGGTATACAAAATAATATTATACATATATGCTATCGTTGACTGGTTGGTTGTTGAATCCGTGGGCTTATCCAGTCTACTTTACGAAATTTCAAATGCTTTTACTCAACGTTTTCTTTCTTTCTTCCTTTCTTTTTTTTTGGACATGTAAGTATTAAAAAAGTTTATTCGTTTCTGAATACAATAATTGCCACAGTTTCTGAAGAAGGCCGGAATAGACCGGCTGAAACGTTGAGTAAAAGCGTTTGAAAGGTAAAGTAGTCTGGATAAGCCTATGGTTCAACTACACATTAGGTATACAACTTTGCTCCCGCCGCTTTTTTATGGATGGCGATATGGTCTTGTCGAAATAAATACATTGTAGACGGCATGGAATACCTTTAGGCATTTTGTAAACATAACTGCATAGCACCGGTAGTCGACTTGTGTTTACATCATAAAGTTATTCGCAATTAAAAGTGTCAGTTTATAAGCCAAATTCTCGTAATTTGCGGTTTCTTTCTTTCTTTAAGTTAAACTTAATATAATTAATAAGTTAGTCAGTAAATAAATTAATAAGTTAAAATTTCTTTCTTTAACACTTTAATGGCCGGTCACACAACATGTGTGTGATGCTATTGTTTAAGTCGCCGAAGGTTATTGATATTTGGTTTCGTATTTCATGTTACGTCTTTGATTTTCGGTATCTATTGTTTAAATTAATTCTACAAAAATATTGCCGGCCTCTGGCGACGTTTCAATCCGTAGACGTGTGACCATTAAAGTGTTAATATGAAGAAATCTGCAGCTGAGGCTCACCGAATGCTCTCAGACACTTATAGTGAGTCCGCTATGAGACAAAAAACGGGTCGTGAGTGGTTTCAACGCTTTGAAGGCGCCAATTTTCACGTCGAAGGTCGGCATAGCCGCGGAACAGCAAGTTTTTGAAGATAAAGAATTAGAGGTATTGCTCAATGAAGACTCGTGTCAAAGTCAAGAAGTGTTGGCAACATCATTGAGAGTATAGTTAGCAAAAGATGATCAATTTGATCAACGCGGGATTCGTATGTTGCCGGAAAAATGGAAGAAAGTAGTACATGGGTGATGGTAAGGTGACCAACTATTTTTTGTTCAAAAAGAGTACACTTTGCAAGTATTTCATAGGTGAAAAAAAAGAAGAAAAAACGATAAAAACTTTATTTTCTTTTAAAAACATATTTTTCTTCATATCTTTTCTTCTTCGGAGTGGATTTTTTTTTTGCTAAATGAGGATGTTCGTCTAATAATGTAGCCACATCCGAACAACTTTCATTTTGCATATTAAATTTGACTGTTAAGACGGCAGATAATGTTTTTACAGAAAGTTGCGACTTCTCACTGCTCCAATAATCATTCCCTAGTGAAAATACCCTTTCAACAGCAGCATTAGTGCCTGGACAACATAAGGAAATTTCTATTAAAATTTTTAAATTTTCATTTGGGATATGATATTAATAAAATTGAAATAAAATAATCTAAAAAAATGTTTCAGAAATACAAATGAGTATAAAATTATACAAATGAGTACTTTCAGAGTACAGGATTTGAAAAGGGTACGGTTTGCGAAAAAAGAGTACAAAACTCAGTAAATGAGTACAGTTGGTCACCTTAGTAATGGTAATGTAAGGTGAGTGACAAAGTGTATTTAAAAGTGTATTAGGTCCAGCTCCTGTATTTTCAGTAACGTAGATCTTGCAACGTGTGCTCTAGCGTTGTCCTGCAGGAAAATTGGTCTGTTCCTGGTTACCAATCTCGGCTGCTTAATCATTCAGTTGTGTTTGACTACATACGTCCTGGAGAAATGGCATATTCTTTGTTATGACGACTATATCCGTCATGCGTAAAATTCAGTTATTCTTACTATTTAACCCCTTAACGTACGATTCGTTTTAAATAAATCGGCCAAAAAAAATCAATTTTTTTTTTATGTAAAACACACACGTTAGAACATTGTCTTGGCAAAGACATAAAAAAAAATACAAAATTAATCAAAATTTTTATTTTAATTTTGGCAGCATCAAATACAACGTCGCTCGAATATACTCGAGTGTGCACGGTTTGGCTGGTTTAGCGCGCCCGAATATACTCGAGTGTGCACGTTAAGGGGTTAAACTGTAATTTTAGCGGAAATTAAGTCATATTCGTAAACTTCGATATGTTTAGAAACTTTGGGAGTAAAAACGAAATAAAAAAAATCGGGAGCTGTTCTGAGAAGAAGTCGCCATATCTGACTGATTGATATTGTCGGAATGGTAACTCCAAACCGGTCAAAGTGAAATATCGAAGACATAATGTATCAAACTTGATGCTTTAGGTAATCAAACACTTCCTAGTTAACATGTTCGCGGACGTGAATGCTATAGCATTCATTTTCACGATGATGCAGAATGACACGAATGCTATAGCATTCAAATCATAAAGTGAATTATTTTGAATTTAATCTTATATAACCTTAAGTTTTGCTCTAGTTAAGATGCTATAGCATTCATTGTATATAACAATTGAAATACGATAATCTGACTACCCTTATAAACTGTGTTTAATCAAATTTCGGATATCACAACCAATTTAAGAGTAAAACGACCGTCAAGTTTCGTACCTCGCCGAAACTTTTACCGTCCGCGAACGTGTTAATGACCGAATATTTCGGTCGTTCGATCGGGGTGAGGCGGGGAAAGGCGTGGATTTTTGAGAAGGTTGAGCGACGATCATCGGACTGCGATAAAAGGGAGCGGGCAATTGTTCTGCCAGTGCGAGTCGGCCAATCCGTTGACAAATGATATCCTGCGTGGGACACGGGGAAAGGAGAATGGCGCGCGAGCTCTTTATCCTGCCGAGATCGGTGACCTTGAGGGAGGGGGAGACAAATTGATTCCGATCGCAACGATTAGAAGCGGCCGACGATCGGCGGCTAGGTGGAAGGGAAATGAGAATGAAGGAAAACTGTCCGACTGTCGGCGGCTCGTTCCCACTCTCCGCATTTCGCGGCTCGAATATAGGACGCGCTCGACAAATGATCTGCTCTTTCGCGCTGTGCTCAGTCATTGGCTGGCGCGCAACAATGGCTGGACAAAGGCTTTTTTCGGTTTTGTTGACAATGTTCCGTCAAAGAGAGAAATGTGAAGAAAATCAGTACTTTCTCATTTTAAATAATAGTAGAATCCTCGTGCATTTTTCCATTTTGCTTTTTTGGTTTTTTTATTAGTTGGATTTCCTATTGAAAAATTATCTGTTCTTTCGTGCTGTGTTCAGTCATTGATTAGCGCGCAACAATGACTGGACAAAGGCTTTTTTCGATTTTGTTGACATTGTTCCATCAAAGAGAGGAATGTGAAGAAAATCAGTAAATCGTTATTAGTAATCTCTAATTTTAAATAGTAGCATCCTCGTGCATTTTTCCATTTTGCTTTTTTGGTTTTTGTACTAGTTGGATTTTCGATTGAAAAATTATCTACTCTTTCGTGCTGTGCTCAGTCATTGGTTGGCGCCCAACAATGGCTGGACAAAGGCTTTTTTCGGTTTTGTTGACATTGTTCCATCAAAGAGAGAAATGTGAAGAAAATCAGTAAATCGTTATTAGTAATCTCTAATTTTAAATAATAGTAGCATCCTCGTGCATTTTTCCATTTTGCTTTTTTGGTTTTTGTACTAGTTGGATTTTATATTTAGCAATACCTAAATATATGTTATTTTTCTAACTAAACTACTGCTACATTAGCATAATTATTATAAGTATATACATTAAAAATCTTATTAATTATTAATCTACATATATGACACATACAGCCTTATACTTCATCTTATATGAACAGTTTATCTTGAAACTGAAGTGCCCATTTAAAAAAAATGAGATATAACATACTTGTGATTAATTTGCTGTAAAACCTTTATTTATGTGACATCTCTTTTTATTTGTTAAAACCGACTTACACCACTTTCAAAATAAACGATCCATACACATAATTATGATTTATGATTAAATGGATTTTTTTACATTTTCCGACAAAAAAATGGCAGAACTTACTGTTTCATTCCACCCTTTCACACCCCCCATATTCAAGTCACAAAATTGAAATTTGAAACACAAACGTTTCCTTTCAAACAAGCTATCAATGGCCCATTAAGTAAATACATAATTCACTTCAGGGCCACTTTTTACCATCCCATCCGACTACACCTCTCTCAAACGTCCTCATCTCAACGACCATCGCAAACGATACGATTTTGTTGCGTCTGCGAAAGCAGCGACTCTAACAAGAGCCGAACAGCACTTCCTCATTCGTGAAAGTATAACGGATACTCGCCTACGCTCATCGAGAGTAGCAATGGCGTCATTCCTCGGTCTCAGACGATTTTGCTCAAACCCTCCACCTTTCCCATAGGCATCATAGACCGTACCTCGTCATAGAAGGCAGCCACCAATCAAGTCTAACCAAGGACTTCGACGTTGAGTTACAGTTAAATTCCGTTAAATTCCGTTAAATTCCGTTAAATTCCGTTAAATTCCAGTTAAATTCCCGTGGAATCCCAGTTAAATTCCAGTTATTATAAATTAAATTCCAATTAATAATGGCGTCATTCCTTGGTCTCAGACGATTTTGCTCAAACCCTCCACCTTTCCCATAATCATCATAGACCGTACCTCGTCATAGAAGGCAGCCGCCAATCAAGTCTAACCTAGGACTTCGACGTTGAATTGCAGTTAAATTCCGTTAAAGTCCAGTTAAATTCCAGTTAAATTCCCGTCGAATCCCAGTTAAATCCCAGTTAATATAAATTAAATCCCAATTAATAATGACGTCATTCCTTGGTCTTAGACGATTTTGCTCAAACCCTCCACCTTTCCCATAATCATCATAGACCGTACCTCGTCATAGAAGGCAGCCACCAATCAAGTCTAACCAAGGACTTCGACGTTGAATTGCAGTTAAATTCCGTTAAATTCCGTTAAATTCCGTTAAAGTCCAGTTAAATTCCCGTCGAATCCCAGTTAAATCCCAGTTAATAACGTCCCGAAGCCCGTCGACGATACGGGAGTTCTGTAACGTGGCTCAATTCGTCGAGCGTGGGGGGATGAAAGGAGGGGGGGTGGGGGGGTTGAATGCATGGACGAATGCGGGATTGAACGTGGAACACAATCGAGGGGTGGAGGAGTGGGAGGGGTGAGAGGAGAGTTAATATCACCTTTGTCGACATTTCCCATCGCCAACGGCCGCCGGCATGGAATCGGGCTTCCTCTTACGCGCATTGTCCCCGCCATTAAGCGTTTTCAATAATTCCCGAAGTCGATTGCGGTTCTTCGTTCGGCGAGAAGTAATCGTTACGGAGTTACGGAAATTACAGTTTGAGAGGCGACCGTCTGGACGGCTCGTAAAAACCGGGGGGGGCAGGAGGAGGAAGATAATGGCGGGCGAATGTCCGGTGGGCTTAAACGAACGCACTGATAAGAAAGCGTGGACGGGCCAATCGGCAATGAGTGTCGCCGAGGTTGTCCATTAACAGAGCTTTTTCACGACTGAGCGATTACCTTTACCTTTACGCGCGTCGACGGAGACGGGAGAATAGCGGGGAACTAATGAGGCGAGATAATGATGGAAGTTAGTGAGTGTGTGAGAGAGAGAGAATGAGAGAGAGAGAGAGAGAGAGAGAGAAAGAAAGAAAGATGCACAGCTACAAAGCAGTAGGGAGATAATGGAACTCAAACATTAGTAGGCTGACAAATTCGTTGAGATACATATACGGTTCTACGAATCAGGAAAGAACAGAGTTTGGCCACATGTATACGAGCCGCTTGTTTTGAAAGTGGTCTGAGCTCTTTTGTCAAGTTTTCTTTGTCGATTGTTTGAGGTAGCTGTCATAGAGAACATTTTTTAGTAAAGTATATTCGGAGAATAGAAGTGTTTTTTAGATTTTTTGCAGTTATTTCAAAGATTAAAAACGTCACTTTGAAAGTGGCGTCCAATCCATTATTAATGTGTTTGGAACTGAGGGTTTTTGAATATCAATATTTTACTGTTTGTTTTTCAAGATTATTATAATGTTACCAAAAAGTGCCGGTAGTAGTTTTACTCTAGATGAAATGAAACGAGAGTTTTCAAAAGGATAAAGAATTCTAACGCAGAAACAATAAATTGGTTAAAAATATGGTGGACGCATTTTTTGAGAAATGAATCACAGAAAACATTGCATATGTTATTAATGAATGAGAATGCAGAGATTAAAATCCTGCATTTATTGCCACGTTAAAATATTTCCAGAGTTGCCTAAATTGTGATTTTGAAGTGTTCTATAGAAATAATCAATTTGAAACATTTTATATTATGTCGAATGGACTTGAGCTCTTTCTTTCATAACTACTTGTTAATCTTCAAACTGGCCTAAGTCTATTTCCGGCATGAAACCCGAAATCCTCCTAATGACAGTTACAATTTCAACCAAAAATTCCAAACCTAACTCTCTTAAAACCACTGAACCACAGTGACACATTGCAACCCTATAATCTCAATTTCCACCCAAGCACCGCCTCAAACTTAAACGTAAACTCAGTTCTCCCTCAAAAACAAACACACGATACATTTCAGTACAAAATTGGACACTGTCAGCGTAACAGGATCGCTTTATCCTTTCCTCGTCCTCAAACTTTCCGCGACGCGGCACAAGCGTCGACCTCCGCCGACCAGGCAGTCGAGAGTAATTCCGGGGTCACCCGTTACATCGGAGGGACGTTTAAACGCTGCAAAGCTACTTATTCCACGGCCGTGTGTTGGTCCGCCGGACTGGAGCCTCGACGGCAATCATACGGCATTAACACTTTAACCTACTCGCTCTCTCGTGGCTCTGGCCATTTTAGCCGAGTAACTTCTCCTCTTCCTCCTGGACGCCACGAGCTGCTTATTTAGATACGCCCCCCCTCTCCCACCCCCCTTGTCCCGCATCGACTTCTGTCCGCGTCTGAATATGGACTCGACCCCGTCGAAGAAGATCCATACTCGATCGTACGGACAAAACGATTCACAAACTTACCATTGAGATCGTAAGAGACCACGTGATCGGCCGTGTAATTTCCGTATTAATCGTGGCCGAGTGCGCGGGCTCATTATCGTTCTATCCTTTGATTATTCACGCCCCCGAAATTGCTGATAACGAAGGAAGGACGAAAGGGGAGTAGAAGAATTGTATCGGTAACGATGCCGGTTTGATAAGGTGAAGGTTCGAGGGGGAGGGAGAGAGTTGATAGGTATATAGAGTGATAGAGAAAGAGGAAAGAAATGAGTAGATAGATAGAGATAGAGAGAGAGAGAAAAAAAGGGAAAAAGAGAGAGAGAGAGAGAGAGAGAGAGAGAGAGAGAAAGAGAGAGAAGAGTCTGAAAGACGACGTGAGATGGCGAGGGCAGCGGAATAACGCCGGCTCCTGAATTTATGAGACGCCGAGGGCCGTACAGACGTGGCGCCCGGCGTCCCGACGCCGAGACTTCCAGGGGCCGCACGCACGTTGACCGTGAATCCGCCGTCTACTCTTTCTCTGCGGAGCGGCGACAAATCTCAGACTGCAGAATAGCAAATTCGACATATACATATACACACATATATATACATATATGTATGCTTGATAAGCAATGTTTTCAGCATAATTTTCGACTAACACACATATATAAATATGTGTGAGAGATTACTGGGTGAGTGAGATTTATAAATTACATATTTTTCTTGAATTTATTAATGGATATGAATGTTTTATAATTAAACTGTTTGCAGATACTCGATGAATTTGATTTTTGGTACTTAGTCGACAGTTTTGACACCGACCGAATTCGTCAAAAACATATTATTATACATCAGTCGTTGACTGTCAAAAAACGGTTGTTCGCAACTCTATCATACATACATATGTGTATATATATGGACCGTTTATTTTGAAAGTCGTGCTTACTTAAAAAAAAAATGAGATATACAATTTATGATTAACATGGTATAAACGATTAATTTATGTAATATTTAATTTTTTTTCAATGATCTTACACCAGTTTCAAAATAAACGGTCCATATATTTACGTACGTACATACGCTATATCATCAATCGAGAATTACGTGTCGAGCTCAATAGCGTTACAAGAACTGGAGGAAGCGAGCGAAGTTCGAGCCACGAGCTCGGCATGAAATCGAAAATTGTCTAAGCCTGTGCCCCCCTGCGGAAGCGAGCTCGATTTCCGTTCCGACAACAGGAGGGGCACAGAAGCTGGATCGATAAAGTTCGAGGGTCCCCGACTGTATACCCCGAGCATAACCCAGTCCCCCCCCCCCCGCCCTCTGCCCCCCTCCTCCCCCTACCACTGTCCCTCCACCCCCTCTTGCCCGGCACCCTGTTCGTGCCCCACCTCCACTTTTTCTCTATCGTTGTCCTGCATCGAGTTGCGGAATTAGGAATTCTTCGGTGGGAGGGTTCTATGCGTACGCGATATTTATCCTATGCCGTGGGGTGGTACCCCTGCCTTCTCATTCACCCTACGACACGACACGACGAGCAATATCCGCGGGAGGTAGATATAACGGGGCTCACTCAATCGCCCTGGCAACACAATGTCGCTCGACAGAGTTTCTCAAACTGCACGCTTCCCTTCGTGTAGACTGTACTGCACAGTTATCCGGTTAATGTACTTCGTACGATGTGGTTTGTGTGGGTTACAGATTAATTGGTCGATTTTGCGTAATGGAGGGTTGTATGTAATCGTCGGGTGAGGGTGATTAATTATTGAGTATTCATCAAATTATCTGGCGAGTTTATGTAATTTTGGATTACTAATGGGAAATGTGGTAAAAGTTCATAACTGTTAGCGAAATTTGTTCAGTTTTTGCAGCTGCTGGCTTGTTTCATGACATAATTATTATTTTCTCTACTTAAGCCTTTAATTTTAAATGTGATTTCCTTATTCTCGTTCAGGCATAGCCGTTTATTGGATTTTTAGTTGTAAGTTATGAAATACTGTTATTGGTAGCCTCTCGCGTCATAGTGCCAATCGAAAAACTATGTTTCTGACCAGTAGATACTCGAAAACCTGTGTTGTGTTCTACTGGCTCTATAAGATTACCTTTTAATTACCTGTTACTTACCTTTTAATTAGATATATATTCAATAATTTATCACATTTGCCGAATATGGTCGTGATTATATATAAAAACCGGTATCTAATCGCCGATTTATTAGATTTACCGTAATATACTTCGGAGGATCCTCTAGGACAGTACGAAAGGATAAACAAAGTGGGAAGGTGAAATTGTCCTTTACAAGGTTCCTGTTCACCGTGCAATCTGTCTCACGCCAACCCTCTCGGCATGAAAGTCGCTGCTACACGTTGCGGAACAGTAAACATCGCCGGAAAATTGCAGCCACCCTCTCTTTCAATCATTATTGCACTCATAATGACACTTTCCTCCCTCGCCAAATGAGAGCAAGAGTATCGACGAGCCTTGTCTCTATGCCAAGTAAAAACTATGTACACAAACATGTACCTTCATACGTATGCAAACATGTATACAATACGAATATGCAAATCAGTTTACAGCCGACGAACATCTGGGGCAACTTTTCATCGGCTGCTGTTAGCTGCTTGAATACGTGAGAAATTATCTGTGTGTGTGTGCGAGAGAGAGAGGCAAGGGAAATGACGAAAAAAAGAATGATAACGACAGTGGCGTTCGGCGCCGCAAAATGAATCATACGTCGCGAGCTCAGCTCGCGAAACCTCGTCCGGCGGACCTTTGACACGATCCGGTTATATCAGGAGCTCCGCATCGAGTGTCATGCGACGCAGATACGCGATGAGAGTCCCAACATCGAGAAAAGTCTCTCCCATTGCCCGATATTTCGTCAGGGCCGACGATACGTTCCGGAGTTAGACCCGGCGCGTAGACGTCGGACAAGCAGGAAATCGCTGAAAGCACGGACTGCCGTGCCTCTGTTTTTATTGGCGATCGAGCGATAAATATTTACGCCCGTCCGGCCCGAAAGCCGCATCGCCGCGACGTCCTTATTTTACGCACGTCGCCAGACACAATTTATCGACGTCTCGGACGAGCGTTCGCGATCCGCACGATTGAGCACGGCGTCGATATGCTCCCTCCTTTTTTTTTTCAGGATCCGCAACATCCTATGTGTCCATACGTACGTACTCCGCTGGCCATCCTCAGGGTCCAAGCACAATGGCGGAGAGCGATAGCGTCGCTCGTTAACGTCCCGGATTAATTACGCTATCGCCTCCGTTCGGGCCCGAAAGCATTGTAACTCCACCTACGTAAACAACACGCCCGCTATTCGTTGCATAACGCAACGCAGTTTCGATCGTCCACGCAGCACACATCCGTACGTCGCACCCACACACTCAGGACTCGTTCAATTGACGCGAGGTTAGGGTAGAGGTAGAAAAAAGTAGGAAGACGCGACATAACCAAAACGCTTCGCCGGATAACGCTGGCTCACCGTTACTGCTGCGTGTGTGTGCGTGAGCGGTACGCGGAGCCGGGTCGCGGGCACCTGCTTGTGTGAGTGTATCGTGGTGTATCGGTGCTTCGTACGCACGGGAGGCGGAGTGGGGGGGTAGAGAAGCGAGGAGCATCGAAAGATTCGAGCGTCGTTATTCTCGCTGGGATCAGACTTCAGTTTCATGGCCGACAGACCGTATTCGGATGTCTTTCACTTGCGCAACTCGTCCAGGCGAGGATCCTTGACGAATCCTCCGATGATTAACGAGCTGTTCCGTTCGCCGCGAGACGAGTTTTATACGAATTTAATGGGTAACCCCGAGGGTTATGCAACGATAACCGAAACCGTACGGCGATGACTGTTTTCTATTCGGTGTCAGATGTCCAACGTTATTTCTACCTATCTCGCGATGGATACGGGATGGAGATTACGTTCTTACCCAAAGCCTACCTCCCACTCTCACTTTTCTTGGAACGGAGGGCGCGGGAGATGGGGGCGGAGGTGGCAAACAAATCGACCGATTAACGTCATTTTGTAGGGCAATCGATTTATGTACGTACACGCTAGGCTTCTAGCACATTATATTCGGGCCGACGGCACGTACACGCGCACACATATAGGTACAGGATGGGCCAAACGATGTAACGTGGAATACGTCCTTTGCATGCTGAGACTGTCGAAGCTGATCCCTGTGTTGTTAAAGGATTGCAAAGTACTGATATATTGTATCGTATCGCAAAGTATTGATATACAAGCTGACGAGCGTAACCTGCACACCCACAAGCTGAAAGTACAATGTAGTGGGCAAGCCTGCGCGTATATCCGACTTGCTTTCACGAGGATACGTCAGGCCTTTATCCCATTTGGATATCTGCCAATACGCCAATGGCCCAACTTGCAAGATGTGCCTAAAATAACGAATCGATTCCGTGGCCCGGGCCTAAGAAAATTTCGACGAGAGGGAAGCCGCTAATTAGACGACGTGTAAACGACGGGCGCGCAACCGGGCCTTGTAATTCAATTTTATTTATCGCCCGACCTATTTTTAACACCCCGACTCTCCCATCCATCGGGCGCGGTGAAGCCGCTTTACTTTCATTCAGCGAAATTCGCGCGCCCGCTAATCGGCCAGAAGAGAATTACGTGCGCGGCCCATCCCGAGAAATGCTCGACATAACTTCCGTTCACCCTCGACGGCCATTATCTCGATGCAAAGGAACGAGCCGTAGAACATTCGCACTCTCGATATGCGAGCTTGCAATTTTTCCCCGTCCGACGGTATATGTATGGGTGTGCACGTACTGCCGGGCGTAGGTGTGTCGGTGTAGAGCAGCTATGTCAGCGCAAACGTGCGATTAGAAGGAACACATTTGTTGGCTCAGGTGTTCACGACCACGCTCACTTTCTTTCTTATATCCCTCTTTGTCGCACTCGGTCTTCTAGCGCTGCTCTTTGTCGTTCAAACTTTACTCTCCTCCAAAGGCCAATCGCTGCACCTGAGGCTGTTGGCAAAAATTTGGCCCGTCGCTGGCGAGTTTGACTGTGTCACAATGAAGAATGCTTTCTGCAGTTGATGCGGGGAATGCATTGGCAATATATTATGAGTCGTTTTGTTTCAAAGTGGCGTAAGTCCGTTTTACACTAAAATCGAGTTAGCCACCTTAATAGTTACATTTTTACATGATCTTTTTGTTCTGAAGTAAATTGTTGTTAATATATATAAAATCATTAAGATTTTGTAACACGAAAATTTGCTGGTTAATGAAGTGGTGAAAAAGTTTACTTTGAAAGGTATGGAAATATTTTAATAAGTGATAAATACGTTTACTTTGGATGTGGAAAATATTATGCAATAAAATTTGATGAGATTGTAGCTTTATGTTTAATTATCAAAGTGGCAGTTGAATTATCAATGAGCAATGAATTTGTTATAAGCACTTTAATTTCCAATTTCATTTTTGATCCGCTGACGAAATCATACGAGTCTCCAGATATGCCCTTGTAATTTTCAGCAATTTATTAAGAATTTGTTTATGGCAAATTAAATTTGAAAACAACTGCATAAGAATATTGAGTATATTAAAATAATGGATTTATTACATTAATACCACCCACACATCTATAGTCATTTTAAATCCCTCCCGGTTACATAAACTGAAAAAGACTGAATAATAAATAATAAAACAATATTAATCTCAATGTAAAAATTATTTAACAAAGAATAGAACTTGAATATTTTTTTGATCTTACACCATAAAACTATATACATTTATTTTTATTCCAAGGGTTTACTTTTGCTATGGACTTGCGCTTTCTTAAGAATTGTAAACGTCATTTTATTGGTTGTAAAAATGGCGTCAGTCAAAAACATATTGCCCAATTAATGTTAATTATACTAATTGGGATGATCAATTTGATATCCTTAGAAACCCAAAAACATTAACCTACTACGTTATCTATTACCCATATTTTTTAAAATTTAACGCAAACCCTTCAATATCTTGATTGGAACATAAAAGGACTCAAAATCAGCGACTTTCCAAATAAACTGCTCATATAAGCCTTCTGACACGCTAGCAACTAAACGCTAAACAGAATCAATGCAACTTGGAACTTTACTGAGAATCCGTTGGCCTCTTTTCACGGTGGATACTTGATTCGCAGGATAGATAGATATCAGACAGTAATCGAATTACCATCTTTATCGTCGTACTGCCAGAAGGAAGGACAGAAGGTTCGCGAGAGGTCAACCTTGACCTCCTGAATCCGGCCAAGATCCTGGAGCCGCTTCTCCGTCCTTCTCACACTAACGAGCAATTCGCGTGTCGGGTACAAGGTCATGCGACGTTTCCGAGTATGGTTAAAAAAAACGCTATTATCAAGAAGCTGAATACGTTAACGAGTGAGAGTGTGCAGTCTAAACGAACTGCTGACAGATCGATGTCCTACAAACAATTCACATTCGTACGTCTATCGTCACAGAATACTCACCGCATACCAAAGTCGAAAATCCGGAAGCCAAAAATTCTACCGTGCGTCAAAGACAATTGCGCACTCACGATTACGTCAACCACCGCGGAATAACGGCAGAAGTCGGGATGGCGTCAAAAATTACTATGCCAAACTCTGCAATTGTAAGGTGACCAACTATTTTTTGTTCAAAAAGAGTACACTTTGCAAGTATTTCATAGGTGAAAAAACAGAAGAAAAAACGATAAAAACTTTCTTTTCTTTTAAAAAACATATTTTTCTTCGGAGTGGATTTTTTTTTTGCTAAATGAGCATGTTCGTCTAATAATGTAGCCACATCCGAACAACTTTCATTTTGCATATTAAATTTGACTGTTAAGACGGCAGATAATGTTTTTACAGAAAGTTGCGACTTCCCACTGCTCCAATAATCATTCCCTAGTGAAAATACCCTTTCAACAGCAGCGTTAGTGCCTGGACAACATAAGGAAATTTCTATTAAAACTTTTAAATTTTCATGTGGGATATGATATTAATGAAATTGAAATAAAATAATCTAAAAAAATGTTATAGAAATACAAATGAGTATAAACTTATACAAATGAGTACTTTCAGAGCAGAGGATTTGAAAAGAGTACGGTTTGCGAAAAAAGAGTACAAAACTCAGTAAATGAGTACAGTTGGTCACCTTAGCAATTGAGACGTTCAGGCCAAGACTTTATCCGCGGCGGAAGTTGCGGTCGCAGAATACTGTGCGGACTTTTGCGGATATCGAATCATGCGCGATCTTTTGATTTTTTCCCCGACACTCGCGGGACGAAGCGTCGACGCGAAATTACTGTCTCACATAGTATAATTATCTGGCATTCGAGTCGAAGTGACGGCTTGGCAACTGGATCGCCTTCGGCCAGCGGCGTACAATGTAAAACAAAGATCGGAAGGACTGCTGAAGCGAAGAGAGGGATGAAGGAACGGAGAGTGTGTATATAGAAGCATATGTGTGTGTATATAGTGTGTGTATATAGAGTGTGTATGGCCGGCCAGACACACGGTTGCTTGTGATTTACGTTGTGCAATTAACGTAAACCTCACGACGGTGTACGTTGACCGAGTGCCAGTTCGCTATTCGGTCAGAATATAAGGACGTAACGAAGATTAAATTATACAGGGTGTCCAGACGTACGCGATGCGCTCCGTACTCTCATTGCTGGAAAAGAACAACTCTACGTTTAACCAAACTTCGCCAGCATATTCTCTCATCGATGCTTATCCAAAGCATTTCTCATCCATCATCTCTTCAACTGACACGAAATTGAACAAGAGAGTTTAGGTGTCAGCCTCTACGACGTCATGAGCGTCGACAGTTTCGATGGCTGAAGTTGAAGAAGAAGGAAGAAGAACCCGAAGAAGATGAAGAAGAAGGTGAGAGGCGAATATTGCCAAGAATTACGACTGCCGAAAAGTGATGGGCCGGCAAAACGTGATGTCATAAGATCGTACATCTGGCAAGAAAGCTCGCCGGATGCTGCTACTGCCACGTGTACGTGCAAATACGAATCAGCGGACAGCACTAACACACACACACGATCCGCCGTCGTCGGTCTCGTCTACTCAAGCCGTCAATTACGCTTGACCGCCACGAGGAAGAAGATTCGTCTACAGGACACCTTCCGGATCGATAGCCCGTGCTGAACGAGAACATCCTGGCTCGCGCCTGAAATCGAGTGCCTGCCGCTTAATTCGATCTGGCAGCACCCGGCACATGCATCGGCCACGTGCACGCTGACCACCTGCGGCAGAGAACGATCTTTGTCGCAAAACGCAAACGTAAACTTGGCTCTCCTTCTATCTATAGACAGTGTGTTCCTAACTCTGACTCATGTTCCCTCTATCTGTAGAGGCAAAGTTTACGTACGCTTCCACGCGGCCCCAGCCTCGTTACGCACATTCGTACGTGACGATCGTTCGACGTTCGACAAGGAATTACCGAGTACGCGATGTCCCGAAACCGATATATCGTTCGTGAACTGGACAGAGTCGTCGTTTGGCCTTATCACGGGCCCGATAGCGAAATCTGAAATCCGCTCTATTCGCGGCGCACAGCATCTGCGGCTGGCACGGGCGGCGCGACTGTTTTCTTTGGAACTCGAGACGCAAACGTGTTGTCTTTCTTCACTTCACGTGCTCCGCAACAGACACTGACACGGGGGAATAGGCAGGGACGAGTCCGCGGTGCATGTTACGTGCGAGAACATCAATTTGCGATTGAAATCGTTCGCGTGGCTGAGGTTGCTTAGGGAATACGTGGAAATTAACGAAATAAGTAGAGACTGTGTGTGTGAGAGAGATTGGAACATATATTTATATATTATATAGATAGATATGATTAAATCGGGTATTTTGTGTCAAAATATGGCATTTTAACTATATATATATATATATATATGTATATATATATAATATACATGTATATATAATTATATGATTTAAAGAAATATATATATACATATATTTCTATTTAAACTTGAAGTACTTACTTATAAATTAATACTACGCATATACAGATGTATTTCCAAGTAACAAGTTTCATATATACAGGGTGGTCGCGAATCGGTGGTACAACCGAAAAGGAGGATTTTCTCGAAAACGGAGCGTTTAAAAAAAAATTATACGTTTTTTTCGACTTATTTTTGCATGTCCTTGCACCCCCTTTTTGGTTGTACCACCGGTTCGCGACCACCATGTATATAATCAGGGTGAACCTACATGCAAAAATAAGTCCAAAAAAACGTATAATTTTTTTTTAAACGCTCCGTTTTCGAGAAAATCCTCCTTTTCGGTTGTACCACCGGTTCGCGACCACCCTGTATATAATCACATTCAAAGTAACAGGTTGCAATCTGATTATGTATATATATATTATATGTCTATCTATGAATCTAGATACATAAATATGTATGTTTATATCGCTATATTGTGTGTCGAAAAATAGCATTTTAACTGTTACTTTCATGCAAGGTAAGATTTAAAATATTTTTCCATTGAAACTTGTTACTTTGAAATACATCTCTATATGCGTAGTAATAATTTATAAGTAAGTACTTCAAGTTTCAATAGAAATATATGTGTATACATACATATATCTCATATATATGAGAGAGAATACCCACAAGCCTAAGCGAGAAAGTGTACATGTACGAGTGACCGCTAGAGAGAGACGGACAGAACTGAGAGAAAGGGAGATCCAAAGATCAGCTTGGAAGAGGACGGAGATAGAGTCCGTGACGTATCAGGGATTTCCCTCCCTCTGGCACGTACGAGGATAAAAGAACTTGGAGGAGGATGCCAAATAGTAGAAAAAGTTGCTTGCGTCACGCGTTATACATAAGAGCGGGCAACATTGTCGAACGTAACGTAACAATGCAATTGATCGATAGAGAATATGATTCTAAATCTTTCGTATCAACTGCTTGGCAGAACAGAGAAAATAGACAGAGAGAAAGAAAGAAAAAAAGAGAAAGGAAGAGAGAGAGAGAGAGGAGAGAGAAGAGTGAAACTAAGGGAAAGATGGCGAAGAAAGGGAAGAAAAGCGAGAAGCGGGATTGGCGAAGGATCGTAAACTCTGCAAGGATATCGCGGGTGTTTTCGGCGCGGCGCTTTATTTTGGTCGCCCGCTCGTTTTCGTGGAAGGAGAACCGGTCGTTTCGAAATCTCTGCCCGCGGTGTACCGTGCGGCCGGATAAAGAGAAACTGGTCCAGCGTCGGCGGGATGAGGACGGGGATAAATAAGGGGAGCGAGTGAGAGAGAGAGAGAGAGAGAGAGAGAGAGAGAGAGCGAACGAACAAGAAAGAGAGAGAGAGAGAGAGAGAGAGAGGCGAAGCCGGTGGTGCTTGGCCGACTTCCAAAATTCACGACACCCACGGATTTATCGCCGAGGAAATCCTGAGCTCCGCTCGAAAGCCAGCCGGCTGTCCCTGCCGAGGGATTGATGCTGCCCTTAATAATAATTCCGAATAATTAACCCTTCAATTGCCGCCATCGTTCCTTATCGTTCCCCCCGCGACGAGTCGGGGCACAATGCTTTTATTCGAAGAGGCGCGCTAGCTTTCGATGACGGCCTTAAATGCAGTGAGAAACGATGAGTGGAATATGGTTGCTACCATGTGTGTACGTGTATGTCCACATTGATGTGGCTGCAGGCCACTAAAACGTATTCCTACCGTCGATGTAAGGCCAAGTCCATCCAATGTGTACGCGCGCAATTAACGTAGATGTCGGAATAAGGATAAAATTCTCACGAATATATCGGTCTCACGAGTCGAAATTGTGCGAGGCGACGATCGCCGCGTGGCAATGAGATTCTTTGTGGCCGCGGTTGGTAAGAAATGTGTGGAGGGAACGTAACGAGGCGAAGTGTGTGCCTGAACGTCAAAGCCATTTGACCTCACGTAAGTACTTACGTGCGCGCGTTTAATAACGAACCGGGGCCGTCAGCGACTCTTAACCGTTTGAGTTTCAGGGGTGATCGGAGGAGCGCTGTCGAAAAATTAGTGGCGCGATATTTTGTGCCGAAAAATGGGACTTCAACTGTTACTTTCATGCGAAGTAGGGTTAAAAACATTTTTTTATTGTAACTTGTTAGTTTGAAATGTATCTGTGTTACTATCTGTACCTGTAATACATCTGTATTGCTAATAAAATATATTTGTATAATTATACTATAGTATTAGCTTATAAGTACTTGAAGTTTCAATATGAATTGTTGAAAAGATAAGAATGAAATCGTAATGTCAGCTGTATTATTTACATTGAAAAAGTAGATATACGATATAAGTGTGTCAGCAAAATTGAGTCTGAGTGCACCGTCAGTTCATAGTATTAAAATGTACTGGGGGCACAAAATCTAAATAAATTGTCTAAATCTGTTTAACAAAGATTGCAAATTAAAAATACAAAACGGATCAACGATCAAAGACAAAATCTAAACTGCTTCGGACTCAAACTCTTCATCGATTCACACCCATGGTGGGAACTACTGACACTGATTTCATCCTCTAAGCAAAGCTGAGTGAGAAGGATGAGGAGCAGGATGAGAAGAAGGACGAGAAGAAGGATGACTCTACATCGAGACCTGGAACGTGTCCGAACTTTGCGCCCGGGCGAATATTAGGTCGTATTTTCAACGTCCTTGAGCCATCACAGACGTTCGTCAGACCACGGCTAGAGATTGACTCGGACGAAAAGGAGAACGATGTATACCCAGGTCACGTTCGACTGAATGCTTTTGCCGACTCGACTCGCCAGCCGACCAAGCAGGTTTCGACGTACCGTTCCTTCCATCCTCCCATCCCTCCTACCATCTTACGCCCGTATAAACCAGAGACGCACGGCCGTGTGTATAAACGAGACCCACGATGTTGTTCGTCGACGGCTATGCGACTCCTTCCACCCGTGGAACTCATCGAAACGAAGACATCGATCCTCGCATCTTCGATCGACCCATTGCGTCACTTTCCGTCAAATCCTAACCTCAAAATTAACCATCTCATATTCGGCGTCGGACGAACAAGCTGTCAGCGAGCCGTCGAAAAAGGTGATAAACTTCCTTCGTCCTCGGCCAGTGCTGGCCCGATTAAAAGCACGGAAACGATACATGCATACACTCTCGCCAACTCACACCGATAGACACACACGTGGCCCGCGACGAACTCGTGCGCGTTCTCTGGCAAGTGTGCCCGAGGCGGGGGGAATTCTCGCGTTAGTTTGGAATTACCCGACGTATTTTACTGGCGTTCGGTATCCTTTCTCTCCTCTTCCACCTCCTGCCAACTCTGCGCGCGCGTGCGCGCGCGTGCGTGTAATTCTCCCTGTACGTCGTTCGACCGTGCACACTTTAGACCCGCGGAAAATGCGCATTCACGCCGACGAGCGTCCACGATTTTCAGTGAAGCCTACCGATTCCCGAACCCTGCGATTCCTGTCTCCTTATCCCAATCACGGACAAAATTAGTCCGCAAGAACGTGTTCGTTCGTTCTGAGTACACGCCTACGCAGAAGCTAGAAGCTGAGAGGCCAGCGAGCTTAACCCAGAATCGGCGGTTATATGCGCAGCGAGTATTATTACGAGTTGTAACACGCGGGGCAAGTTCGTTGTCCCCTCTTTCGCCCAATGCTTCCCCCCCTCCCCGCCCTCCCCGCCCCTCCTCTCGACCGTTCCTCCCTCCCTTCTCTCGTACGTATTAGCATTATCCCACGGCGCTTTGTTTTGAGTTTATCTTTGGCCATGCGCGAGAGAGCGTGTGGCCAACACACAACCACCTTGTGTCACTCTACTCTCCCTCCCCTCCCAGCCCTCTTCTCTTCTCCTCTTCTCCTCTTCTCCGCCCGTTCTCCCTTCTCTTATTTTCGTCTCTCGGTCCCTCCACGGATTCGGCCTCCTCTCCTCTATTCTCTATCGCCGTTCCCTTATTCCTCGTGCTTGCTGTTACAACCGCTTCTCCTTTTTCCTCCCCTCCTTCTCGCCGACCTCGCCCCTTCACCCCTATTCTAACCTCTTTTCTCACTTCTTTTTTACCCACCCAACAGGGGACTCGAGCTTAATTCGAGCCACTCCCGGCCCCCGTTTATTTGCGCGTTTTAACTGGAAAGTCCTCCGCAGCCTCCCGTGCTCTTCTTCCCACTCGGCGTTCTCTCTTTTCCTCTCAGTGCGCCTCGTTGGCACTGTTCAGCATCCCCCCATCCCCTCCACCCAACCCCAAGCCCCATCGCGGTCCTTTTCTTTAACGCGCTCGCCGCCCTGTCAGCCGCATACGGCTGACACTCCGCACGTTCATTGTACATCGTCGCAACATGCTGGCAGTGATGGACGCTAACCGTCGCTTTTGGCGTTTGCCGTGTGATAGCACCGTTTTCAGGGTTTTGTTACGTTTCGCTAGATGCGCACGATATCAAAGTTCTCCACTCTGATTTCGCATTGGGAGACAAAAGCATTGTTGCTGTTTGTCATGTGGACCGTTTATTTTGAAAGGGAAGTTAAGCTTTTTTTTTAAATGAGATGTCACCATTTTTGATTAATTGAAAGTGTACAATTTTTTTTTCTTGAAGTTTATTATATATGTTTTTTTAAATAGACTTGCAACACTTTACTTTGTTGTGTTACACTATTTCAAACCAGATATAGCATCATAGTATAGACCGTTCACTGTGAAAGTGATGTAAGTCTATTCTTATTTAAATCACATGTTACAATTTGCGATTAATTTAGCGTAAATTTTTTATTTATGTGATATTTTTTTATTCTACGGTCTTCCACCACTTTCAAAATAAACAGCCTATATAGCGATGCTAAATCGGAATAATACAACATAGTAAAGTAAAGTACAAGGTGTAAACGAATGTAAACCTGATGTGACACCATTGGAAGCAGCTTACATGAGTATAAAAGCTAAGTGTCAATAAGCAGCTTCGTTAATGTGAAATCAGTCTAAAAGTATGCAAAATAATACATAGTAAAGATATATAGTCTACGTAAGTCATAAATTTGCAAAACGATCGGACTGATTAGTGACAGCGTTAACCAACGTTCATTTGATCCATCATTGGTTTTAACTTTAGTTCTTAGGTGCATCTACCCTATACAGACCAATGTTAACTTGGCCAAAGATTCTATTCCTGCTCATCGTAATTCGGTAAGAAACTCTGCGCATCCCTGTCAATATCGATAGTCCAGAAGGTGCATAATTGTCGACTAAGCTTCGAGTTTCGAAGTAACTTTAATCCATCATTAGTTTTAGCTTCAGTTCTCAAGGGCATGTAGCCTAGACAGACCAATGTTAATTTGGCCAAAAATTCTATTCCAGCTCATCGTAATTCGGTAAGAAACTCTGCGCATCCCTGTCAATAGCGATAGTCCAGAAGGTGCATAATTGTCGACTAAGCTTCGAGTTTCGAGGTAACCTTAATCGAATGATGCACTCCCAGAGCGAAGTCTCGGCACGAAACTTTGCCATTTGCCATCACGTCCCACGACCAGCGATCCTGGTAACACTATAATCCGCGCACACCGTCTTCTTCGAAGCAGCGCGAATTTCGCTGGAAACGGACCGATCGACTTCGCCGAAGTACAGGATTAGACTTAGCGGCCTGCACCAGAGATCACTTACCCTTGGACAAAATCATGGCGTCACATTCTGCCACCGCAGCATCCACGGCGCACAACTGTTACCGTAAATGTCATTAATCCGGGTGTCTATGTATAACTGGCGGTTAGTATTGAAGATGACCGATTTAATCCTTCCAGTGGTCAAAAAGAATTTTATTACTTTAATAGGAATACCCTATAACTCTCTTTGGTGTTTACTGTTTATAAGAAGCATGATTGACATGATTTTTAAAAGAAAATCCTTTACTTAAATCTTCCTTTAAATCACCAATTTTTATTTTTTATATTTTTTTTTATTTTTACTGAAATGTAACAATAGAAAAACAATGATAAATTGAATATCACTGATTGAGTTTATGTAAACATTGATGAATTAGAAAATAAACAAGCAAACGCGATAATGAAGAATTAGCATAATTATATATAATCACCATTAAAAGTAAATCTGAAAAATTCTTGGATACAAGTATCCCTCTTATACACGGTAGATAGGATTCTTAGAAAATGCCGTGTTGTGTGAAATTGTGTTATATGAGACCAGAAAGAAAATTTATAAAAACAACTTTTTTCCCATATGAGTAACTTAATTTTTTGTGAATTTAATTTGTGAACTTATTTATTGAAAATATAAATGTATGCAAAAAGTAAAAAAAAAAATATTGTTTTTGTTTAATGTAACCTGAATTTAATTCTCTTCCTCATCACTGCCACCAAACGAGAACGTTTAATCGGAACATCGGAATAGTGTCATAAATAAGTAAATTATAATTTATTTAAATATTTTCATGTGAAGGCACTGTAGATTATTATTCCATCGTGTCATTATTTTAAGCTAATTTAGTTTTCAAATACGACAAGCTGAGATCATGCTATCCACTGCTGTGGAAGTACAGTTTGTCTTTGGTTGGGATGATTGTGCGACGGTGATCATGTATGATTATCGGTTGATTTGATAAATACAGGTGGCCCTCCCATAACACGGTCTCGTTCTAACACGATAAGAAAATTGCGAAAACGTTTGTACAACACTGTACTCCGTCAGTCTGCGTCGTGCCGCGATATGTTCACAAGTGAATTTTACGTCTTTAAGACTAATTTTTGGAAAATTTCTGTCCCAAGCCATGTCTGATAAAAATAAAGGAAAACAACGTTTAAGAAGACATTTATTTATTTAGCAGTAAATTATACAAGTCTTGGATCGTCTTTCAAAAGGAGAAAAAGCATCTCACAATGGAAAAAATCAAATAAACAAACAGTCAGAACTGATGTTTTTGTTCTTTTTTTTCTTACATGGAATTAAAAAACAAATGTTTCATTTTCTTTTAATATGTCCGACACGATGAATAGAAAATCTCACTGAACTTATCTGCGATATACCTTTAGATATTGGTATATTTATAGCATGAAAGTATTATTCCAAGTTTGAATATTATATGGTATTTTCAATTTTCTATTCCAACCCAATCTACGAAATTAAAAAAAAAAGTTTTGTTTTTATACAATTTCGGTACCTAACCCACCTTTGTACCAACTCTGCCTCTCATACAACGCGGTTTCAAACTTTTCCAGGAACCACCTACCGTATTATAGGAGTGCATACGTCATCGTCACCCTGCCGGTCCACCGTCAACATCGAACTTCACCTGAGTCGCAGTTTCCTACGCGGCAGCGCGGCATACGAATTAAGGCGGGAAACGACGAGGAAGAGGTATACTAACGATAAGTTCGCCCATCGAAGCCATAACGACGATCGTCCTCGAAACGGTACTCGAACGAAACAATGCCGGCACCCCCTTATGCGATTCACGCCTTCTCTTGACACCTCCTTTGTTCTGCCTACCATTCTCCCCCTCCCCCCAACTCCCGCGCGCGCGCCGTACCCCCCACCAGCCCTCTCCCCCCCCCCCCTCCCGAGAAATCCTGCCGAGCATCGTCGAACTTCGAAAATGTTACGAACGGACGAGGTGAAAATCCATTGTAATCTCTTTGTTCCTCTCTTGCGCTCGCGAGTTCTCGAACAGGACTGCAGTGTATGCTACACACACACACACACATATGGTTCGAACGTTGTGCTCGTACGCTGGCTGCATACGTAGCGACGTGCAAACTGCGCAGCGAGCTAATCTCGGTGAAGAGATAAGGAAGGAGGAGCGTGGAAGAGAGGAGAGGAGCGGAGATAGAAGGAGGACAAACAGAGTGCGACGGGAACGGAAACAGTGCTGGAGAGGGGCCGGGTGGAGGGGGAGGGGGTGTTGAAGGAGGGGGGAAGCACGTGGCCTAGGTCAACCGCACGAGATCCGAAACTCAGAAGTACTGAAAAACGAGAACTGCTTAAGGCGTTAAGTACGACGTGGATGGAGGAATAGAACAAAGAGTAGCAGAGAGAGAGAGAGAGAGAGAGAGAGAGAGAGAGAGAGAGAGTGTGTGTGTGTGTGACGAAGCGAATGAAATAATAGACGGCAAGTGTAGGGAGAGTCATGAGAGCGAGGAAGAGAGTTTACGGGGTTGGAAATTGTAACCTTCCATTTATATGTGGAGAAAAGGGAGAGTTTAAGGGAGGGGGGAGTAGAGGGGAGGAGGGAGCGAAAGTCCAATAAAAGTGTCCAATAAAAATGGGAATGAATCTGGCAGATATGCGCGGGTGGGGAAGTGGGGTGGAAAATAAAGGATGTGGCTATAGAGTTGACGAATTGGCGGAGAGTGAACATTCGGAAGAATAAACTGAGAGTACCGGTGTTACGGTAAATGTAATAAACTGGTATTTATGCGTAATTGCTGGTTATTGGATATAGTCAACGCTAGATTTGGTGAATGTGGTAAATTATTGAGTAGGCGAGTTTATATAGTTTGTAACTCGATAATGGTCGATAATTTTTCCTAATTTGTTTCAGTTTGCGCAGCTGCTCGGCTTCTATCGCGACGTAGACGATTGCTAAGCAATGCATGGCTGATAATATAGTTATAATTTAATGGTCGAATAATAAAATTATTTTCCCTACTTAGATCTTTCGTTTGACAAGACGTGTCAGGTTCTTATTCAAATTTCATTTAGCCTACATTCACGTGAGTTAAAACGACCATTTATTGAATTTTAATTTGTAAATTATTAATTAATGTTATTCGCAGCCTCCCGCGCCATAGTATCAGACGAAAAACTATCCGTCTAACTAGTAACTATTAAAAAAACTGTGGTGTATTTTACTGGCTCAATCACATTCGCCATTTCGAATTGGGAATTATATAGACTCGCCGGTTAATTTAATAAATTTTCAATCATTTAATCCATTTACCAAAACAGATGCTTATGTATAACGCTAAATTATGCAAAATCATCAGATTAATCAAATTTGCTGTAACATGACTACTAATTGTCTACTATTGAAAATACGTGTTTATATATTTATCACATTTGCCATTACCAGTAGAGATGTTACAATATAATACAAAAAAATAAATGATGTGTAAATATATTCAAATATTTCAAATATCAATATTTTTTTCATATAATACCTTACTTTTTCTATTTTTCTTACAGCAGGTGATTTAAGTCATGTAGAAATCTTTACTATCACAAATAATATAAAGAATAAATATACTATACAAAAAAATGTTAAAAAAAGCCCAAATCAAAATAAATACAATTCTGAAAAGTCCTCTTTTTTTAATCTTGCTTTATAATCGCTTATTATACTATATCTAATATATAATAATAGTATTATACTTATAATATAATATATGTATAAGTCTGCCAATGTCAAATGTGACACATATATAAGCTCGCCTTTTAAACCATTTGCTGCCAAATTACTGTTCTTAATCTTTTGCCGGAGAAGTTATATACACGCACGAAAGGTTGTGTAACAGTCTAATTATATAAATTCCAAAATCCCCAAATGGGAATCGTGGCAGCTAATGGCTTAACGTGACGAAAATTCTCAAAATCAAATTTACCATCAGTGACGATCATAGACACCGCAAATTCAGCAAAATTCATTCAGCAAGCGGATTACTCGCACTTACCCTATCACCGGCAAGAGACCGTCGCTTGCACCAAAACATTTTTTCTCCCTCTTCAAGGCGTGCCTTTGAACCTCTTTGACGCAGATAAGATACGTTAACGTTCGGAAGGTTTGCTTCGAGCCTGGAAACTCTCCCTGCGCGGACACTCCTTTCGCCGCGAGTGCCGATAAGGGGTCAGTTCTGGCCCACGGGGCGGTAAGTGTGATTCCCGTAACGTCAGGAAACGGCCAGGAAGCCGATGGAGAAGCGGACACGAAAAGGTTTGTGGAGGCCCGACGATAAGACCGCAAAATTCCACACGGTACCCGGCCACATCCGAGTTCAGGCCATTATCCCATTCCGAAGCCACGTGTGCCGATCGCACGTGCGGCTTCGGCTACTTTTTCGATAAAACAAAGTGCATAGGACGCGCGCGCGCGCGGGACGGGGTAGGCGTGCGCATGCATATATGCATACCTACGTACGCGCGCGCGTGTGGACACGCGCGCGCCGTACTGAACCTCTGATAACGGCCTGTTCCCGGAATGCGCCGGTCTTCGGGACAAACGTTACGGCGAACGTTTCCTTCCGCTTTGGTTGACAGAGAGAGTGAGAATGAGGGAAAGAGTAAGGAAGAGAGAGAGAGAGAGAGAGAGAGAGAGAGAGAGAGAGAGAGAGAGGGAGAGAGAGAGCTAACAGAAGAATAAACTGTCCTATATGTAGCAGCAGAATGGATACACGGCGGCGAGAAATTAGAGGCGGCCTCTTTCGAAGGAGGAAGTGGTGGCGGGATATTCGCTCTTGTTCCTTTTATCGCGCATTCCTCGCGAGCCTTCGGGAGCAAAACCCGCCGAAACCACTGCCGGACTCGCCGACACCGAAAAATCTTTCTGACCTGAGATTAATACTTCCTGCTTTTTTTTCTACAACCGCATGCCTTGCGGTAGGCATATGGGCCGTTCATTTTGAAAACAGTGTAAGGCCATTTTTTAAAAAAAATTGGTATGGTACATAAATAAAAAGTTTGCGCTAAGTTGATCATAAATTATTTAAATAAGTTTACAATAAATTAATCTCAAATTGTCTCACAAAAACAAAAAAGATAAGTACATATTATAAACGTATTATATCATAATATGTCATGTATTATAAACAAGTATGTCAAAAAATAAGATGCAAGAATAGAAAGTTTATACTAAATTCATCACAAATTCACAATGTTAGTTGACTAAAATTAGACAAAAGATTTAACAGGAAATGAAATAAAATTACACATATACTTACTACACTAAATTAGTCTCAAATGTGGAACCTTATTTACTTAAAAAAAAAAATGGACTTGCACCACGTTCAAAAGCAAACAGTCCACACATTCCGCCCGACATTGTTCCCGATACGTTTCCCGATATTTTTCCGACAACTTTTCCTCTCTTCCTCGCGAGCGGTATCAGCGGCCTTCGAACTATTCCTTATCGCCCGGCAGTGTGCCCGGCGTCCGCATAATCTCGATCTTTGTCAGCAATTCCAAACAAAGCGAGCTCGAATCTCTGCCTCGCCGTCCGAGCACGCAACGTACCTTTATCTAACGTAAACTTTGATACTCTTTGTCGCGCGCCGAGACTCGCGGCAGTTCGTTCCTAAAACGGCATAGACCAGTGGTCGGCAAAGTGCGGCCCCAGAGCCGCATGTGGCTCTTTGGTGAGGTGACCAACTATTTTCTGTTCAAAAAGTGTACACTTTGCGAGTATTTCATAGGTGAAAAAAAAGCAGAATAAACGATAAAAACTTTATTTTTTTTTAAAAACATTTTTCTTCGGGGTGGATTTTTTTTGCTAAATGAGAATGTTTGTCTGATAATGTAGCCACATCCGAACAACTTTCATTTTGCATATTAAATTTGACTGTTAAGACGGCAGATAATGTTGTGCCTGGACAACATAAGGAAATTTCTATTAAAACTTTTAAATTTTCATGTGGGATATGATATTAATAAAATTGAAATAAAATAATCTAAAAAAATGTTTTAGAAATACAAATGAGTATAAAATTATACGAATGAGTACTTTCAGAGTACAGGATTTGAAAAGAGTACGGTTTGCGAAAAAAGAGTGCAAAACTCAGTAAATGAGTACAGTTGGTCACCTTACTCTTTGGCTCCTTAAGTGCGGCTCCGGCACAAATATCCGCGGAAGGCGCAATAATATTTTCATTTAAAAAAAAAAACTCGGTAAGAAAAAATTTACATCTTATTTCGATAAATTAAAATTCTTCTATAAATCGAGAACATGTATAATTTTTGTTTAAGTTAAAATATAGATAGGTAATTAAAATTTTATATTGTTGTAAAAAATACGTAAAGATGCAAGCACGTTGTTCGCATTAATAAATATTTATTAAGTATGAAATTTAGTTTTATTTAGTGTACTACTTATTTAGTGTAATAAAAATGTATAAACAAGCAGATTTGGCTCCCAATTTTTTTTTAAATTGTTGTAATGTCCATATTTGGCTCTTTGGCTAATAAGTTTGCCGATCACTGGCATAGACGAATAGAAGCCGGCCATTTTACATCGATCCGCGTTTCAAGGACACCGCGGCGGAAATCGGTTCGACGCAACCAGTAACGTAGAGAATCGGCGGAGGTCGAGTCCCAGGCGTCGATTTTGCCAGACAAGCCGGGGCGTAAACAAAAGGCGAATTTAACCTCCGACGATCACAGAGCGAGGATTCCACCTACGGACTCTCACACTCGTCCCTCGAATTCGTCCGCCATTCGTTCGGCCCGAAATACGTCAGGCCGTCTTCCCCGAAATCCATTGGCTCGGCCCGGTGGGTCACGTGGCCTCGAAACGTGCCAATTGACACGCGTTAGGTTGGGTCTGGCAGTGGGCCACGTGTTCGGCGAAAAAAGGTTTGTGCAAGAGTCGAGCTTTCGGCCGAAATCGTGACTCAAAATCGGAAGATCGAGGATTCGTTCTCAGAGGTTGGGTTACGATTGGCAGCCTTCCGATACAGTCGGCTCGGATCTGCCAACGTCGGGCTGCCAACGTTGTCCTGCCAAGATTTGTCACCGGCTAAAGGACATCGTCCTTTACCACAGAAGAGTAATTTCATTATTTGGACCGCTTATTTTGAAAGCGGTGTAAGTTCATTTTCTATTGTTTCGAGTAAATTAGGAGTTAGCATATTAATAAATTAAAAAATATACATTAATTATATCAAGTCTGGCAATGTTTCTGCTGATTTATCAATGTGTAATTTGATTATATAAATTTCTTTCAGGCGAATTTAACTAAAATACTGTATATTTACACCACTTTCAAAATAAATGGTCCATTTAGAAGCCATATAGACTATATTACTAATAAAGCCTCAAAAATCCTATGTTTTGTCAAAAGATGGACCAGGAAATTTCGTTAATATTAAAACACTTATTTACTTATACAAATCATTAGTAATCAATATTTGAATGTATGGGTCTCCAATTTGGCCTCCCTACATCAAATCAATGAAAATTGAAATCGAGAGAGTACAACATAAATTCTTGTAATATATATCTTACAAAACTAACTCGCCAATGTCTCAATTCGATCATGATTATTCAGCAATATTAAGACAACTTGGTTTAATTTCCCTTTCATCTAAAAAGAATTTACAAGATCTTGTAGTTTTAAACAATACAATTCATGATACTTATAATTGTCCTGATCTGATATCTATGATCGAATTTGTGATTCCTCGGAAGAATCTAAGAGCAAATTATAGACTTTTTAATATACCCCTGTTGAAGACAAAATTTATCGCTAATACAACTATCCCTCAAATATCCTCTCTAGCCAATAGTTGCAATTCAACCATCGACCTCTTTGTAACATCCACAAATGTCTTAATTACCTTTACAGATTATATGCAGCCTAACAATTATTTCTATCATGTAACTATTTTAGTACCACATTACCGCACAAATGTAAATGTATTTTTATTTGTTATCAAAGCCGTTTATGCCGTTAATAAATTATTATTATTATCCTCCGAATCACGAGCGGTGCGGCCATTTTTTTTCAATCATACCTCTGTCATCTCTCTTCGAATGTCGGCCGTAATTAGCATAAGAAAATTGGAAGTCCCAAGGTTCGTGCATCCATCGCATTACCATTCGAATAACCTTTTCTTTTCAAAGGAAGACTCTCCATTCTGCCGGCATGAGGGAGTAGAGTTGAAGAATGAACAGAAAAGGGGGAGAGGAAGGTAGGGGGGAAGGGGTAGAAGGAAAGACACGGAAAAATTACAACGGGCCGTGTCAATGGTCTTCGTTTGTAATTCCGGCGCCGTCCGTCTCATTATCTTGCGCGGCAGACGCATTCGAAATCGTCGGCACGCTCATTTTCGAAAGCCTAACCTAACGCTACGGCGAGTACGCAATTAAAACGACGCAATGATAACTTCTGGACGATAGAACGCGTGCGAAGGCACTCGTTCAAAGTCGGCGCCGATTATTTTGCGCGTGGGCGCGCGGATGCTGTGCATTCTGGATTCCTCGGCGTCTAGACGCGCCGTTGTGTGGGTGTGAAAGCGTGCGCGGACATTGTCTGGGTCTAATTATTGAACATTTATAAGGGTATTTTCATTGGCAACATTGTTATTTGACGCACGTAAACAAAAATATATCCTCAAATAGTTGATCGTTCTCGGCAGTTTCAGCAACGTGCGAAACACAGCCAAGTTGATCGATGTTTCGATTTTCAATAGGTGAATAAATAATCCGTATCAAATGCTGTAATTTATCACAGTTATAAATAAAGGTCCGCTATATACCTACGTTCAACGTGTAAAATTATCGAATTTTTCAATAGCGACGTTCTGAGGATTTTTCGAAATCTCGTGTCGTCATTTCTCGACATGTGGTTACACGTGATGGGAGGGGAGTAGAGTTATGCCGATGATGCCAAATGGTTAAAAAAAGGGCTAAATATTTAATAAACAAGAAATGGGATTTTTTGATCAAAGGATAATAATTCGTGACCGAAAGGGTTAATATGTTAGTCTTTCCTTACTGAGCACAGAATGTAATTTTGTGTTCATTTGTTTCTAATCTTTGAAATACATACTTCCCAGTACGACGTTTCAGGAACCAGATGAGAGATTGTATTCGAATTAATGGAAAATTATACTGGGGGTACGGAAATGATTTGTTCTGTATTAGATGAAAACTATGTGACGTACAAGACGTGAAAAAAGTGACTCCAAAGATTTAGTGGTGGAAGTTTTGACTTTCCACCGCAGCGTTTCAGGAAGAGCAGATGAAAGATTGTATTGTTTTAAAATTCGAGTTGAAGGAAAATGATCATTTGTTCTGTTTTGAATGAAAACAATGTAACGTGCAAGACGTGCAAAAAGTAGTTCCAAAGGTTTGGTAGTGGAAATTTTGACTTTCCAGCGTGACATTTCAGGAAGAGTAGATGAGAGATCGTATTCTTTTCACTTTTGAGTTGAAAAAAACAATACTGAGGTTACGACAATGATTTGTTCTGCGTTGGATAAACACAAAGTAACGTACAAGATGTGCAAAACATGGTTGCAAAGGTTTAGTGGTGGAAATTTTGACTTTCCATCGTGACATTTCAGGAAGAGCAGATGAGAGATTATATTCTTTTTGCTTTTGCGTTGAAAAAAAATGACACTGAGGTTATGAAAATAATGCAACGTACAAGACATGCAAAGTGTGATTCCAAAGATGTAGTGGTGGAAATTTTGAGCTTAATGATGCGGAACGCAGTGGAACTCCAAGAAATTGGAGGATGAAGAATTAGAGCAACTGTTGGACAGAGATTCTTGTCAGACGCAGCAAGAACTTGCGAGGGAACTCGGTTTAAGACAACAAGCAATGTTTGTTTGCCTAAAGAAGCCGTTTAAAGATAAACATCGGATATATGAGCCGTTTATTTTGAAAGTGGCCTAAGTCCATCTGTCAACTTTTCTTTGTTGGTTGTTGTAACGTGTACAGCTTTGAGGTAGCTGTCATAAAGAACATTTTTCAGTTGATTATATTCAGAGTATACGATCATTTTGGACACAAAGTGCATAGCCGAATGAGATGGTGAAAAGTGCCCCTAAACGGATTAAAATTTTGAATGAGCCTTTTTAACTGAATGTTTGAGGTTTTTTTGGGTCATTTTTCACAAGCTCATTTGTCACAAGGTCGGCAAAATATTAAATTTCACTTTGTTTTCATTATTTTCTCACCTTTCCTTGACCGTATCTCCGGAACTATTACACTTAGAAGGGTCGGATTGCGATTTTTTTTAAATATTTTGACTACTCTATTATATTATAATATAGTAACCGTGACAGAAACTGTGATATGACGAAGAGCCGGTGAAATGTCTATTTTTCATCATTTTCCGTTGAAACATTGAAAATTTGGCACTTGGATGGATCCGGTTGCGATTTTTGTGATCCCCTTTTGATTCCCATTTCGGGTTCCCATTTTTCGACAATTTTTTGGCTGCATCTCCGAAACTAAATCGAATTTTGACCAACGGCAAACTGCTCTGTAAGTTATTTTTAACCTCCTACCAGGTAGCAAAAGGGCGTTCCGATCCGGCGACCTTCAATTTTTCGCAAAAATGAGAAGGGGTATCATTTAAAAAATTTTTCGATTTTTTTAATTACCTGTAATTTTTGAACCAGCGATCGAAACCTACGATAATCACACATTTTCTTGAAGCTCTTGACGCGTACTTTCAGATAGGAACATCGGCGAAAGTCCACCGTTAAAAAAATTTTCGTTTTCCTCCGAAAAATGGCTGTGTCTTTATAACTATCGAGAATTCGAAACTTTGCTGGAGACCAACTTTCAGGGCGAGTTAGAATCTATGGGATAGGGTGGTAAAGAATCGAAAATAAGACCAAAAATTTTTCGGCGGTTTTCGGCGATTTTGATGATTTTATCATGTTTAGTGTGACCAAAGTATGCCAAAGTACCCTGTATTGGACGCTCAATGTCATATTATAACAATAAGCCAGTCAAACAGCCTCCAAATTGGGGTCAACATGTGGCCGTATCGAATAAAATTCCAGAAACAGCATTTGAACGCTTCTATCATCTTCTGCTAGATGTAAACACCGAAGTACACTCCGTTGGTTGCCCAATGTCATATTATAAGTATAATCCAACCAAACATGCTTCAAATTGAAGCTAACATGAGCCCTTGTCAAGCAGAATCCCATAAAAGCCATTGAGATGGTTCTACTGTCTTTAAGTAGGTGTAATTCAGGCCAAGCCACCCTTTCTTGATCGCCCAAGGTCGTATAATAAAGATAAAATAATCAAACTTGTAATCAATGGGGGTTAAAATGCTCCTTTGTCCCTCAAAATCCCGAAAATAACGCAAATAATCCATAATACGAACTGTAATAGCGTAAAGTGACGTAAAATAGTATAACATAATGCAAAATAATGTCAAAGTATGCAAAAGTGTTAATCCACGTAAAATAACTCAGAAATCGAGAAAAACTCTTTTCTGGGAATTCGAAATGTATTATCATGTTTTTGTAGAATCAAATTATATCAAAGTACTTTCCGTCAGTCGCCCAATCGCATATTATACTTTACTGTCAGACGTCTTCACAATATTTTCATCAAGATTTTAATTTAGTCGAAAATTCAGAACAAATACTTCTTTTTTGACACTGTTGATGGTCAACCAAAAATTATTAAACAAATCAGAGAGACGTTATTTGTAACATTTTAACTCATTGTCAGGAAAAGTGGCATCGCTGATTCGAACCATTTTCCGAATCAAATTCATGTTCTTTTGCTTTTTGTTTTTTTACCAGTTGAATTTTTTTATTTAAAAATCTGAAAAAAATCTGGAATATGCGCACCATTGCTAGATATAGCTCTAATTTTTTTTTACATTTTTCTATATAAATATACAGAAAGGTTTCTTTTTCCATAAATTATCGAATGGCTCATTCAGAATTTCAATCGATTTAGGGTCACTTTTGACCGTCCTATTCAACTATGCCCATTGAACATAAACAGACTTCGGTTTTAAAATAAACGGCTCGCACGAATGGCACCGAACTCACTCCTAGCACAATAGAATCCAACGACGGCCGTTTCGCTAACGCAATTAAGCGACGGCGGAGATCCGTTTCTCCTCGATTCTAAAACAGGGAAACGGATGGAATTCCGAGCGAAGGATAGACGATCGTTTGATCGCCCGCGGTCTATTAACGACGCGATAATGGCACCCGTTCCTTCCAATTGCAGAGACGGCTGCCGCGCTCGGTGCCTACATCGACGAATCGTCCTTGCATTTTTTCGCCATCTTGGTAAAGTGTGCCTGCACACTGGCCTGCCGAGCGCTCGTTCGTTAAGGGTATCCGATCGGCAGGATCTGGAGGCCTTCGAGAGTGCACTCGACCTTCGACCGCATCGACACCGACTCCATCCGACTCCATCCGACTTCATCCAGTTCGTTTCAGCTCTTTTCACCTTATTTCAGTTCCTTCCAACTCCTTCCAATTGCTTTATACTCCTTTATACACCTTTCTGCTCCTTTCTGATCCTTTCTGATCCTTGTAGATCCTTTCTGATCCTTTCAGTCAAACCGTACGCTTAACACACCTCCCTGACCTTAAATGGTACCGATTTACGATTGATACAATTTCTCGTCTGATTACTTTTTCTCGGAACCGGAAGACAGATTCTACTCGCCGACGAGATTGTCGGTATCAAGGATCAGAGATCAATGTCAACACTGTTTCTTCGTTTGCTTGGAACGTTCCGGATCGAACTCTTGAACCTTAACTCCTTTAGCGTTGCTGAGAAATGTCGGATGTTTGTAGAAAATTGCGGGCTTTGATGAAATTGGTAAGGTTTGGGAAATGGTCGTAAAAATGAAATAAGGATGATGTTTATGGAATTTGAGGAGCTTTTCAATATTTGCAGAGAAGCATACGAATGACATAAATATAAAACGTGAAAAATAGAAGAAACGATTCTGTTTTACAAAAAGAATTTGAATACAAGAAAAATTATCGTTTGGTCGTATCTTTACGTATGAATATTGAAGTTTCAATAATTTGTAACAAAATAACTAATATCGAATGAGAAAAATATTAAAAATAAATCCATGATGCACGGCAAGCGTCAGAAGGACTATTTGCTACAAAATAAGTGACTCGTGTAGCTAACAAAATAATCATGAAATCAAATGTTGGCATCATTATAAACATTTATATTTAATTATCTGGCTACTGAAAATGTGCAACATTTGCTTATAACTACCCCCACAAATAATTTATTTAACATTAATGCTTACGAATGCATACACCGTAGCAAATTGTGTCTAATCTTCCAACCCTTCCAAGGCCCACCATTCTTTCCACTACAAACCACACAAACTTTATCCCATTTTCCTACAAATTTTCCTATACTTATAATTATTGCATTTCTGAATATTTTCCTCAATCGTCCTTCCGGTTCTATTCTCCTTCCGCCATTCATTCTCTGGTCATTGAACAATATCGTTTATAAATTCCAAGCAACTTTTAACTCTACCCTCCACATCCATTATAACATATCAAAGTTCGGCACTGAAATGACAAAAAGAAAGGATCGAGTCCTGCTACTGTCACAAGAACCCTGCACTCTCCCCCCCCCCCCCCCCCCCTTCAACGGAGAGAGTGAGAACCTCGCCTATCTACAATAGAAATGGTACAACGCCTATCAAGAATTACGTAGCCGTCTCACAGTCAGCGATAGATCTCAGGTTGGCGTACCTGAGTCTGTATGAGTCTGACATACCGCTACGTCTCCACACACACACACACACACACAAGCCGAACGTGCCAGCTTTTGCGCGTACTTCTCTCCAACGCCGATCACGCGCTCTACGCGCTTTCTGTTCACGATTCAATGTAGATTTCCTTTGTCCCATGCCACGTTACGTACAGATCCGCGTCCTCCATCGGTGTTTATCCGAACGATAAATATGAGGCGCGTGAAAGCATGCTTCACCGTTCGATGAAAATGAGCGCAAAATCTCCCCCCTCTCGCCTCACCCCCTTCCACTCCGTCTCCTTTAGCCATCACTCTCATTATTGCATCGCATCGCGTATCGTAAATGCGCTCCATGCCTGCCCACTATGTGTGTGTGTGTGTCGTACGTGTACGCGTTTACATTGCAGCCGGCCAGTTATTCGCATCATAAAAGAGTTGCCGCTTTGACCTACTTATCCCACTCGTCTCCGTCAGTCAACTTCAGTGACACATCGGGATACCGCGCTTTCTCCCTTTCAGCCTCTCCTACCCCCCCCCCCCCCCCCCCACACACACAACTCCTCCACTCGACTCGCCTAGCCATCCGCCCCCCACTCCCGCAACCCGTGTGGCCAAACAATTTTCGGACCGTTCACTGACAGCGGCGTCAGCCGATTATCCATTATCGCCCGATATTCATAGCTCACCAACTTCTGTCTCTTATTCGGTCTATGGGTCGTCTTTCTCGGGAGAAGGCTCGCGATGAGGTAAATCGACCTTCCGTTCCACGTTGCGTAAGACCTCTTTCTGTTTGGCCTGTACGCGCTCGGCCGTTCGGTAAACATAACCTCTTACGCTGGCGTGCCGAGAGTCGGATCGGTCGGACGTAGGGATTGCAATGTTGGGCCAAAAGTTCAATAGTGGTATTCGGTATTCTTTAGATCTTAATACCGGAATACCGGTTTTGATACCGGTGGGAGGAATTTTAGAAATAGAGAGAAAAGACGGGTGTTTCTTTATTTTATTCAGCTTATGAATTATAACATTATATCTATGATGTTAGGTATTAAGAGTATAAGTTTAAAATAATAACAGTTCAAATAGTACAAGTCAACTAAATTTAAAAAAAAAGCAGATTATGCACATTGGTAATATTTCAGTGATAGTTAAAGCTATTAGAAAAGTTTGAGTTACTGTAAACATAAATATATACTCTTCGGCTTGATATTATATTATTGTAAAATGTTAAAACGTCGCTCCTGCAAAATGGTACTTTGACTTATATTGTTAATCCCTAACATGTTAGATATAAAGAATCACGAAAAAGGAACAAGGAAAATCTTATGTATTTAAATCACGAAAATGTGTAAATATTACTATTCAGTCTGTGATGCTGTTACAGATTTTTGAAATGTGATCTTAAGGAACATAATGCATCAATTATACTGTCATTAAGCCTGGAACGTAATTTTCTGCAGAAATGATCAGTTGTCGAAAACGCGCTTTCAGCATCTACGCTAGTTGGTGGTACTGTTAGCAATGCGCGATATACTTTTCCCAAGTATTTACCTCTAAATCGCTCATCTTCAAATAAATCGATTTCTCGTCGGATGGTTTTGGATATAACTGATTTCTCTATTGTATTTTGGTTTGTTAACATTTTTGTATTTATCGCTAATTCTAATTTTTGTTCAAAAGGCAATTCCTTTTCACTGTCGACCTTAGTGTCATCATCTTCGATAACTGCACCGAATTTTTCTGAATGTGGATAGGTTTGTGGATACAAAATGTTAAGAAAATTTACTATAAACTTGGTCAATTTTGAATTGGTTAGTCACTTTTCTTCTTTTTCATTTCCATTTTTAAAATCATTATAATTATGTAAATACCGTAAGACATTTTCTATATCGGTATGCCTTTCTTCTGAGCAATTTTTCAATGTAATACATAATTCTTCAGATAGTGATATGTGCTGTTCTTTCAGTGACTGAAATTAAATTTATTGTTGCATTACCTGTTAACAAATTAGAATCTCTCCGACGTAATGCCTCCACAGTCAGTTTTATTGGAGGTAGAGCTGATACAGTTCTGGATATTAAGTCGAATTCACTATCGGAAAAATTAATTTGCAGCTTTAAGTCAATTATTGCTTCTCGGTATTCATATTTATGTAAAAACATAATTAATGATATTTTAGGGATAGAAAGCTATTCCTAAAATATGATTAATTATATTGGAGGAGAAAAGGAAGAAAATTCTATATTTATGTAAAAATACAATTAATAATATTTTTGAGACAGAAAGCTATTATTTATTATTTAATTATCTAAATATATATATTTTATTAAATAATTAACGAAAAAAAAACGGTATTTAAACTTGTGAATACCGATATTACAAAATTGTACAAACGTCTCAACATACTCGGTATACCGACATTGCAATTCCTAGTTGGACGGCTTGACTCGGTCGGATGATTGACAGGCAGATAAGTTTTGCGGCATCGGCGCGATCGACTCAGCGTGACATTCGGCGGCCCCCAAGAGTTGGGTAATTACGAGCTCATTAGGCCGGGGCGGGGGGCCATTAGGCCGGGCTCGTTAGCTTGTTGGCCGCGTGCACTTTTTCGGCAGGCGCTGGGTATAATGGCGATACAGTTATGATTTCGGGACATTTAACGATCTTCGTCGCACGACGCCTCGGGGAATATCGACCTTCGCCGTGGCGAAGGACGGAGTGAGAGTAAGGATGAGAGAGATAGAGAGAGAAAAAGATAGAGAGATAGAGAGAGTGATATACGATAGAACATATGATTTGTTTCATTAAGAACAAAATTAGAATTAAACGTTTACCCACAATTTGACTAATCTTAAAATTTCGTATATCCATGTCTTTTTGAGAATCTCAAAAACCAACTTTTTGCATTGAACTAAAAACGAACGACAATGGCAAAGATTTAGATTAAATTCATATTTTTCTCTTGGAAGAGCATCCAAAAGCAAAAATTTAAGAAAACGACCCGATCGATGCCTTTTTTCGCAAAGTTATGAGCATTTGAAAAACAAAACATAAAATTCTGAAAAAATTCCTATTTCGAAAACGGATAGCCAAAAAAATGTGAAAAAATTCACGAACGCTTTTATCATCGGTCTCAGAAACATACAAAATCTTTCAAAAATCGAAAGGGGTAATCCAAAAAAGTGCCCGACCCGACATGGAATGCCCCATACATATATACCACAGAGAGAGAAGAAGAGAGAGACAGAAAGCAAAGTGGCACGGGAAATCCGGTAAGTCCGATTTGAGCGAGCTAGCCGACCGCCTCTCGTTGCAGGTAAAGTTCGATAAAGTGAAATTATTCTTAATTCTGCCTTACGAGCCGAGCGCGACCGTTCTGTGTGAAGGTAAACACACTCACACACACACACATAGCCACACGCGCTTAGCCTGGCTCTCGACGATTAAGAGTACACACCAGTGCGCCTCCACTTATCTCTTACATTCCAGCGAAGCCAAGGTAAATGGTTGGCGAGAGAGGAGAAAAAAAAAAGAGGAACGTCGTTTCTCTCATGCTCTCGCCGGTCGTCCTCAACCCGACACCAAGGTCCTCCCCCCCCCCCCCCATCCCTCCACCCATAGTCGACTCTCCACCTACCCCTCCTTCCCCTCCAATCCTGATCCTAGATCGTCGGGGGATCTACCCCAGTATGCCAATCCGGTAATCCGGATATATAACGTGGTTAGATTTATGGACGCACACACTCGTGCAAATGCGGTGTACTGATATTGACAGAGGATTTATTAGCTTGCTGCGTTCTGTGGATTCACGGCAAGGATCGAAGTCCTGCCGACCGCGTGTCAATCGAGTTTCGCAAGTTTTGCAAGTTTTGCCGAGGATCAAGCTCGTAAGGCTGCCTGCCTGCATTTAAGAACGTTACGTTGGCCGAACTGTAATCTTGCACATGATTTCGAACACGTGTGTGGTGGTGCACGCGTCGTTCGGCTGATCGAGGATCGATCGATTGCGGAATCGAAGTCGAATGGCTTGGATTTCACGGACGGAGGGAGTCGCTTTAGATTTTTTGTGATTTAACTGTTTTTAGTGCCAATGGATATATCGTCGCTTATATGGAAAATGTCTTACCATTCGCATTGCGAGAAAGCTCTATCTCAGAAGAAAATAAAATGTGTTAAACGGTCTAATTTTATTGCGAAAGAATTTAGAAAATTATTTTCGGGTTTGACTTTTTGTTATATTCTGTGATGATTCGCTGCCGTGCATCATGGAGTTATACTTTTCGTTCTGAGTTCTCATATTAATTATCCTGTTAAAAACGATTGAAAATGTAATACTTGTACTTCGTACTATGATTATTCACATGTGCAAATATTGTGTGTATAAGAGACACTTGTTTCTATGCTTCTTATCATGTTTAATATTGATATTATTCGTATGATCTTCAGCAAATATTGAAATACAATTACCATTAATTTATTCTTTCGATATTTCGTAATATGCTGCTGTTTGAATTTTGTAAATATCATTTTTAGTTTGGTCTTTATGAGCTTTTTCCCCAAACCTTAGCTTTGTATTCATCGCATAGGTGCGAAACTTCTGCTCGGCACTAAAAGAGTTAACCAGTCAGCTATGGCTACCTCTTCTCAGAACAGTTCTCATTGTCAGTTCATTTTATTTCGTCTGTACCTCCAAAGATTCCAAACATTTTATGATTTAGGATTATATTTTACTTTCCGCTAAAATTACAGATTAAATAGCAAGATTAACTGAATTCTACGAATGACCGTATATTGTATATAATACAAAATATAATCGGGTATAATCGTCATAACACAAAATATGCCAATTTTCCATGACGGATACAGTCGTCAAACACAGCTGACTGACCCATTAGCTGCCACGATCCCCATTTTGGGATTTTAAAATTCACATAACTTTACTGTTACACAATCTTTTGTGCATATATGTAACCCGGCCAAAAATGAAAACAAAATTTTGGCAATTAATTAAAACTGAATCCGTGGCGAGCGATGAATTTCTCACCTAACAATTTTGGATGGGAAATCTTCGGGTGGGGGTGAGAGGATCCTCGCTGTCGGAAGGCAGCTTCCGGTGACCTTGAGCGCAGCGAGGTGACGAGAAGGCAGGGATAACGAACGACGATGAATAAAACGATGGCAGCCGCCGTGAAAGGGGCATAGATCGGCCGGGACGATTGACTGCCTGCTTTTTTCTGCCGCGATAAGGTTCGATACAATGGCCGAAGCGGTGCGAGCCGATAACAGGGCAGTGATAACGCTCGCTGATAGCGGGCCCGATATCTGGCGCGCGCTACCACGCGAACCTCGCCGGCGAGTTTTACTGAAATTTGAGCGTCGTTATGTCACGCGAGTCGAATATCGGGAGGAATCGGCGAGGAATCGGCGATAACCGAACGTCAATTTCCCGGAAACTAGATATTCGCGTCCGGTCTGCGCCGGATTCTTCCGAAGTCGGAGATTTAAAAGAATTTTTTTTTTAATTGTCATTTGTGGATAATAATGGATTTTTGGAGAGTTCGTTCAATGTTTTAAATATGTTAACTAAATATCCGTCATTTTAAGTGTAACTCATTTAAATGCTAACTAGTCAGATTTGCTATTAATATTATTTTATTCATAATTGGTAACGATGTTTACTTCTGTTCTTTAAAATGATTAATGGTTCAATCGAACGAGTAAAATTTTCAGTCACTTAATGTTTTAAATATGTCTACTGAATACCCGTCGTTTTAACTGTAACTCATTTAAATGCTGACTAGTCAGATTTGCTATTAATATTCTTTTATTCATAATTGGTAACGATGTTTACTTCTGTTCTTTAAAATGATTAATGGTTCAATCGAACGAGTAAAATTTTCAGTCACTTAATGTTTTAAATATGTCAACTGAATACCCGTCATTTTAAGTGTAACTCATTTAAATGCTGAATAGTCAGATTTGCTATTAATATTCTTTTATTCACAATTGGCAACGATGTTTACTTCTGTTCTTTAAAATTATTAACGGTTCAATCGAACGAGTAAAAGTTTCAGTCACTTAATGTTTTAAATATGTCAACTGAATACCCGTCATTTTAACTGTAACTCATTTAAATGCTAACTAGTCAGATTTGCTATTAATATTCTTTTATTCATAATTGGTAACGATGTTTACTTCTGTTCTTTAAAATGATTAACGGTTCAATCGAACGAGTAAAACCAGTGCCGTTCCTGGCGGGTATGCAGCGAATGCCCCGCACGCAGGCGCCCAATTTAAGGGGCGCCAAATTCAACTATTTGCTACTCTTGCAAAAACGCACTTCTAATTGGAAGAAAAATCGGCATTAAAGGTATTAAAAATCAAATTATAGCAAAGCTGTAAACTTTGATTACAGGAAGAAAGAGTAAACTAATATAAGAAGTAACTTCTACACTTTGCTTCTACACTGGAATTTACATGCAAAAAATCGTTACAGATCGAACACATCAGTTGAGTGAATTGAATTATATTAGATTTTTTGTTAATTTCCGAATGGACGTGTTTTATTTATGACCTATATTGTACGTTAATAGTCTATTTTATTTGATGTCGAAAATAAATTTTTTGTCATATTTTTTCGTTGTTTTATTTTATTACGCCCATTTTCATAATCAAACACTTACACTAAAGTGACTTTAGTCTATAGGGAAACTATTCAGTTTAAACCTCAAACTAAAAATGATTATGAATATTGGCCTTATCATCAAAATTTAAGCATAGTATATAGGGGCGCACAAAATTATTCTTGCACGCGGGCGTTCGCCACCCCAGGAACGGCACTGAGTAAAACTTTCAGTCACTTAATGTTTTAAATATGTCAACAAGTTACCAATGATTTTAACTGTAATTCATTTAAATGCTGACTAGGTGTCAGATTTAATATTAATTTAATATAAAGCATAACTTCAAATTATTTCAAATTAAATCAGTCAATTTTCTGTTTCCCCGCACTGTTCCTTTCAATAAATCGTGCAGGAATAAAAACTTACACGAGGGTACATGTAATGTAACGTGCACAATTGTAATGTTTTTATTTTATTTATTTTAAATTTAATGAAAAATCCGACTTTACTTGAACGAGAAGAACGTCACGTGGCGATGAACGTGTTAATGAAGATCAATTTTTTTTCGATTTTTTTCCAAACGCTCGTCGATGAGCCTTGCCCACTTCCGGCGCAAAATTCGTCAGTTCCTTTGTGAACGAATTGCGAAACCTTGCGGTATCCCGACTCGGAAATTTGGCAGTTAATTGGTCAATTATAGAAATACCCGCGAAAATGTGTCAAAAGTTATCGTATACTCCGAACATACTTAACTGAAAAATATTATTAGCGACAACGAAAAATAGAATTTAAAACAAATTTAGTACCTTTCAGCATACGAAATTTCATTATTATAATCTCGGAGAACAGACAGTGAATTATTGATATTCAAAAATCCTCACTTTCAGACGTTATCAACAATGGATTCGACTTAGTCCACTTTCAAAGAAATGTTTTCAATTATTGAAATACCTGCGAGATGTGTGAAAAATGATCGTATTCTCTGAACATACTTAACTGAAAAATTTTCTTTGCGATAGCTACCTTAGAGTCATGTACATTACAGCAATCCTAAAGAAAAATTGACGAACCTACTTGGGCCACTTTGAAAATGAACTGCTCATCCATGGACCGTTTATTTTGAAAGTGATGTAAGTTCATCTTTAAAATATAAGTAAATATAAAACATATAAATAAATATATATAATATATAATATATAAATATATATAATAAATAAAAATATAAATAAATATAAAACATCACTTTCAAAATATAAGTCCACATTTAAAAACAAATATCAGATAAATAAATCGTTTACACCGCGTTAACCATAAATGATATGACATCTCATTTTTTTTAAATATGGACGGAGCATTTTCAAAATGAACGATCGACATAACTTCCATAATGTGTTAATGAAGATTGACTTTTTTCTCGATTTTTTTCTAAAACCCTCGCCGATGAGCCTTGCCCACTTCCGGCGCGGAATTCGTCAGTTCCTTTGTGAGAGCGAGTGGGAAACCTTGCGTTATCCCGGACTCGAACGTCGAGAACTCGCGTGCGCAGGCTTTGTTTCCCGGCCGTTTGTCCTTCCCGCTAAAAATAACAGTAAACGTTCGAATGCCGTGCCATATCCTCATTCCGCGAAAATCTCGACCTTAAGCCCGATTGCGAACGAGGGAAAGCGGCGAGATGAATTTTGACAGTTCTGTAACGTTCGACGGCACGTACGGTGTTAGATATGACCCGCTCATTCTGTGGCCTAAATCTATTTATATTTAAATTCAGCTATTTGAAAGTTTGCGTTTTAATGAAATTAAAGGGAAGGTGTGGGACATCCGTAACTTCACTGAATTATATTTAACATTATATTTGTAATTCCTATTGAAATAGAAAGAAATGTTAAGTGGATATGTGTTTTCTGACCAAAAATGGATTTAAGAGACTCTCAGAATTAAGAACTAGATTTTATACAAAATTTGAAAGGGTCGTAATTTAAAACGCTTCAAACAGATTATTTAGTTAGAATAATTTAAAAACACAATTTGTAATAATCAGGGAATTTTCTAACTTTATAAATTACATGAAAAGTTATGTTGAATTACGTTTTATATATGCGGAAGGAAATGGAAGCAGTTATGGTGTTCCGGTGGCATATGTCGTAGTAACTCCAGGATGTCCTTGGAAAGTGTTTGGTCAATACAATATTTTCGAATTTCCTTGGTCTACCTCGACGTGGTAATAAATCCAGGAATTTAAACACTGGATTCTTATCCACTGGTGTTTTACGCAAAATTTGACGAGCTTCATTTCTCAAAAAATACATCCGGCATATTTTTAGCCCATTTATTGTTTCTCCGTTAGAATTCTTTACCCCTTCAAAAAGTCCTGTTTAACTTCATTTTGAATAAAATTATGACCTTTCTGGTGATTCTTGATAACATAATAATCTTGGAGGACAAAACAGTAAATGATTGATATTCAAAAATCCTCTCTTTCAAAGATTATCAACAATGGATTGGACTTATGCCACTTTCGAAGAAATGTTTTTAATTATTAAAATACCTGCGAAAATACGTCAAAAATTATCGTATACTGCGAATATATTCAACTGAAAAATATTGTTCACAGCAAAGAAAAATTGAATTTAGAATAAAGTTACTATCTTTTCAATACTTTCCGCTAACATTATAATAACCTTGAAAAACAAAACAGTAAATTATTGATATCCAAAAACCCTCATTTTCAGACATTTTCAACAATAGATTGGACTTAGCCCACTTTCGAAGAAATGTTTTTAATTATTAAAATATCCGCGAAAATGTGTCAAAAATTACCGTATACTCTACACATACTTAACTGAAGAACGTTCTGTATGACAACCACCATAAAGTTATGCGCGTTACAGCAGCCGTAAAGAAAAATTGACGAACGTACTTGGGCCACTTTCAAAACAAACGGCTCATACATAACTTTCGTGCCGGCCAACGGATTCGGGAACGATGGACAGGGCGGGGGCAAAAAAAAAAGAAATTTGCCGTTCGCTTCTGGGAACCGGGCGGGAAATGAAAAAATTGCGATTGCCGTTGCGGCAGGCTCAATTCGTACCGAGAACTTTCTCAATTGAGCCAATTAACCAATTGCAATAATTAACGCGAGACTGTTTTAGGATGGAGGGATACAGGCTTGGGATGGTAGATGAAGAGAGGGAGAGAGAGAGAGAGAGAGAGAAGAGAGAGAGAGAGAGAGAGAGAGAGAGAGAGAGAGAGAGAGAGAGAGAGAGAGAGAGAGAGAGAGAGAGAGAGAGAGAGAGAGAGAGAGAGAGAGAAGGGGAGAACGAATGTGTATGTGAGCATAAGAGAGGAGTGAAGAGGGTTAGGCTAGCATGGCAGCAACAAATGCCCGATGGAATTTAGGCTCCTTCCTCGGCAAACTCGGCAAACCACGCCGCCGCCGCCGACCATAAACTGCCTTTCGCATTTTACGACCGGACTCGCGTTACGCTCAATGCCGACGCAAAATGGAAAGATAAATACAAATTGAAATAGATACCGCGAAACGTATAATCTGTGCGCAAAGTTTTTTGCCACCCGCGCGTCTCTTCGCTGTCGTTCGAGCATTATCGAAGCTCTCATACTTTTTTCTTGTCAACATTAAAAGTTACAGCGCAGTCAAAAGAACTATAATATTGGGTGGGGGTTGGGGTGTCGAAAAAGATAAAGCCTCCTCTCATGTTTAGCATAGTGAAATTTTATTTTTCATCGTATTTCGTTCAAAAATAAAATTATCCGTAAAAAAAGACTTCTCCGCATCTCTGTTCGGTACACAATATATATATGACATATATATGTGTTTTCGCGTGTGTCTGTGTGTTTTTTGTGTATGTGTTTCTTCGTGTGCGCGCGGGTGTTTGTTCATGTGTCAGTGTTCAAGTGTATATATATATATATATATATCTATATATATTTATATTTATAATATTATTACATTTCGTAATAGCAAATATTTACTCTCCGGTGTATATGGTTATATATAACTCTGTATATATAATATGCGGTGTTACAACTTATTCGTGTGTCTCCAGTTTCACAATTCGCCACCTTCATTCGCGCATATATCACCCACGGTTCATAGTTCATAGTTATTAAACTTCGCATCATTTACACGCTACCTTAAACGCTAATGGGGTTTCCTTCATACGCTTACTGACTAAATCACATGTGGTTTCTTTCATTTTACTTTCATTACGTTTTTGTGCCACTGCTTCCCTCCCCCGCATCCCTCCCCTCCCCTCCTTTCTTCACTCCCCATCCCCTCCCCGCTTAAGTCAATGCATTAAATCTTATTTAAATACGAGTACAGCGTTCCGCAAGTTGTGGCCCAGCCAACGAACGGGAAGAAAAAAAGAAACAGTTGTCTGAAATGAGTACTCAAATTTAGGCTAACTTTTAGCAGATTGACCGGTCCGACTCTTCGAGGTCGGCGAAAATTGTCCGGTGGCTGAGCCGCAAGTTATGCGCCACCCTTTGTATGGCAAAAATATGTTAGTAAAAATAATTTTTTTTTTTGCGCATCGATTAGGCTTCACTCTGGCTCCTGGCAGCGATTCGGAGTCAGCTTCCGGTAATCGCCGGATCACAAACAGCTAAATTAGTTTAGAATCGTCGGATTTAACAATCTTTCTTTTCATTTTTTTTTCTCTTCGGGGGAAAGAAATTCGTCGGGTCTCTAGCATCGCTTTATGATTAATCACAATCTCAATCGTGCGTTATAGGCTTCACATCTGAGAAAAAGGCACACCGTATATATTATCGCAAAGAATTCTTAATCGACGTACTCTTGTTTCCTTTCTTTTTTCTATTATTATTCGATTACGCCCGAACGGACTTCCGGCTGGCAACAGATTTTTTCTTCTTTTACTCGTCATATTACTTATGTGTGCGACAAATTGGGAAAACGAACCTGTCGTATGTGTACGTGTATAATAATTACGTGTGTGTATTACGTTTCCCAGTTGTGTGTATGAATTTTATTGTTGAAAGGAGGAAAAGCGAACGAGCCTCGTCGGCGTGCGAAAAAATTGAGAGGGGAAGTTTGGGGGGGAAATAAATTAAACTGAAAGGTGAAGTACCCAAGCAAAGAGAAGAACAGCGTGCACGAATATATCTTAAGAAATAAATATACCTTATTAAAACTGTCAAGTTTTGTCCCGCGAACTTATCTACGTACGGTGTCTATAATATGTATATATTAAAATGAGAGAGTGAGTAAGAGAGAGGGAGAGTGGGAGTGAGTGAAAAAGAAAGAAAGAAAGACAGAAAGAGAGAAAGAGAAAAAGAGAGAGAGAGAGAGAAGAAAGGAAAGAAAGAAGAAACTTCAGATGAAGCCGACTGAACGTGAGACAAAGATATACAAAAACGTATCTGTACCGCGAGGAAGCTACAGGTAGCCTTAACGGTATATCGGGTGTCAAAATTCTGTCGCTCAGAATCCCGTGTACGTGTGTGAAAGAGAATGTGTTTACGACTGCAAACTAATTACATATTGGACAAGACTAGATGCACGTACGAACGCAATGATGAAGAGAGAAATCTCAAGATCCCAACGCTTTCGGAGCCTAACGTTGCCTCTCTCCACCCTTCATCGAACCCTTTGCGCACTGGGCAACGTTTGATTATCGAGTAAGTTAGTATTGCTGAATCGGCCGCAAAAGCGTTGAGACTCTCTGTCCGCGGTTAGTATGTGTTTTTTTGATTTTCTCGTTGTCGCGAATATGAATTCGCAATCCTTACAGCACCGTACTTAAATTAAGAATTGCAAGCGCGCCCCGATTATCATCTCAATCCACCCTCCTAACCCTCCCTCCAACTGTCACTTTGTCTCCCGCTCACCTTACACCCCCCACCCCTCCCCCCTTCTCCAACCCTCCCACGTGGCTCGCGTTCACACTCGCTTATTCAGCTCGCCTCCCTTCGTTTTCTCTCACTCTCAGTCTCTATCGTTTCTCAGCCACGCATACACGTTCACTTGCACACATATACATACATACCACAGACGAGCGCACGCTCATATGCCACTCGCACGATTCATGGGCCTTCTCCTCCCATCCACATTTACTACGTTATAATAATACTATTCGCTACGAAAAATATTTCTCTCCTCTGCTCGGGGATAAATTAAAAAATCTGCGGACAATTTGCGGGAACTCATCGAATATTACGGCCTTCGGCAGAAATTTCGTATATCGAACGTAGACAGTGGCGAGAGGGCGAGAGAGAGAGAGAGAGAGAGAGAGAAAAGAGTAGGCAATTTTCAACGTTCGGGGGACAAAGTATATGTATGGAGCTTGTCGATTTTCGTTCCTGTATTCTGGAACACCCTATGCAATTCGCTACTCCCCTATTATCTTTCGTCCCCCCCCTACCCAGCAATATGAATAACTTCCGTGTCTATACGAGATTCAAATCTCCCACCGGCACCTCGATCGTTCTCCAAAATGGTCGCCGTTCCCCTCCTTTCTGCCCAAGTCCCACCCACTCTCTCTCTTTTTCTCTTTTAACCGTCCCTGTCTCTCCTATGCGCTCGGTATACTTTGCTCTACCTCTCCTCTCTCTCACTCTCTCTCTCTATCTCATCATTTCTCGACGCATTTATTGGCTCGTCACAGCCATGCGTTTCAACAAACATCGTCGGATCTCGCAAGTTTTTTCCTCGCCAAAAAACCGAAACTTTTACACGCGAAGGCACTCCCCCCCCCACCCCTCCCCCTCTTCTCTCAATTTTGCGACGCATTTTCGTCAAGGGAACGGAATCGCGAGAGAGACAGCCGCCGGAATGAACCACGTGAATCCGAATCTCTCATTGCACGCACTTTGGACAAGGTCGACCGACTCCGGTCGAGATTGGCCGACGGGGAAGGAATCGAAGGAAAAATGTGCCAACCTTACCCCGAGAGACCATTTGAGAGTACGATCGACCAGGTCTGTATTCTCGCGAGAGTGTACGCGAAGGGACGAGCTTCGATCCCCCGCAACTCGAAGAAGGCACCGAATCCCGGTCGGGCAGCAGTAAAAAATAAATCCTCGATCGGCAGCGACCTGGCTCCGGATTTCTAATCCGCGATCGACGGAGGATCTAATCCCTATGATCTACTTTGTCGAATCCTTGACGGACGGGACACGTGGTTCATATCCTCGCCCCCTTCGGCGTGACCTTCGCACAAACGACGCTCCCCAAAAGAAGCTGGATGATCCTCCTCAGCAATTTGAATCGTCCAAGGCCGTCCAGTGGTCCTCTCGTCGCTCTCAGTCTAACGCGGATTCACAGTTCGAAGTCGAGCCCTCGCCTACCTTCGCAACGAAACTGGCGAGGTGACTCTCGAGAAACTAGGACGGCGTGACCTTGAGCCATTGGGTGTCGAAGGATCGACCGTCCGCCTCCGCCGGGCGTCGGCCAGGAGTCTTCAACCTCCACCCCTGTCATCTATTCCCTTCAGCGCGAGAACGAATCCTCCACAGAAGATATTCGATCCCAAGGCCGAACGAGTCTCTGAAAGCCAGCGAGACGATTGCCACCCGTTCCAGGAGTCCGCAAAGTCGCTTCCTTCGCAAAGCCGGATCCGGAGAGCAGGGCCTGCACTTCGAAGGGTCCAACCCTTCATCGTCCACAGCCCCTCCCCATCCCCCTCCGCGCAGAAATTTGTCGACGAGACTAACGTCCGCCATCGACGAAAGAGATTAGCTCGAAGCAGGCGTTCGTCCCTCAGAACTGACCGGACACGCTCATGATCTGACAGCCGGAGTGCACGTGGTCCATCACCTGTTCCTTCAATCTGCAGACGTGCTCCTTCAGCCTGTGAACGACGGCGCTCAGCTCGCTGTTCTCGCCCTTGAGCAGCTTCACTTTGTCCTCCAGCCTGGAGATCCTCTCCAGCTTGCGCCTTCGGCACTTGGAGGCTGCCACGCGGTTCCTCTGCCTCTTCCTCTCCAGCTTGATCCTCTCCTGGTTCTCCATGTCAATGGGCGACATCGGCGGCGAGCTAGATACACTAGGCACCGTCTGCGGCTCGTCCTTGATCTGGACCAAGCCCTGACTCAGATTGGACTCCGTGCTCTGAACGCTTCCGGGCGGCTCCAAGGTCGTGTAAGTGGCACCGTGAATGCTGCCAGGTTCCTGCGAGGAGTCCGAGTGATGCAGCTCGTTCAGGGCGTCGATGAATCCACGCGCATAGAGTTCCTGCGCTTCCGTCACGGCCTTCGGGAAGAGGATCTGCGAGGTCGGCGTCGGCGGCATCGTGGCCAGGCCATCCTGCTGCGCGATGATCAGCTTCTCCAGCTCCGGCGAGCCGAGCTTCAGCATGTTGAGATCCGGCGAGGTCAGGATGGGCGCCACGTTGTTCAGGGCAGGTGGCAGCGGGCCCAGGCGAGGCCTCTTCGCCTGCGGACCCTGCTGCTGACGCTGGCAGCCGTTCAGGTCCAAGGTCAGATTGCGCTTCAGCTGGCCAACGTTGGTGTCGCGACTCATGGCCCCGTACACGCCCGACTCCTCGTAGAACGGCTGCTCCATCGTCAGGCTTCGAACCATCGATGCGACTGGCGTGATACGATCCACGGGACGTTTATCCGACGGGAAAAGTTTTCTTCCCTCTCCTTCTCTAGCACACACCTACGCTCGGACACACACGTAACGCACAAGAGCACTCACACGCACGGTCAGCCGAGAGCTGATTCCTTGTGTTCCAACTTTTTTCTTCACTCTTCTTTTCTTCACTCTTCAATCGTCCACCTTTAGCTGTCAGGCGGACCGCTGTCAGGCAACAGCCAGGAATTTCTGTACTTCAGGCTAGCAATGCCCGATTCTCGGTAAACGAGCACGAGGACGAGAGCTGAAAAGTTTCTCGTTACATAACCGCGCCCAGCAGAAATCCAGCGACTGGCGTCGTGAGCGCGGCTTAAAACGAAAGAACTCACTCTGTCTCTGTCTCCCTCTCTCTCTCTGTCTATCTATCCCTCTCTCTCTCTCTCTCTCTCTCTCTCTCTCCGTCCGTGCAAGCGAAACGCCAGCAGCTCGCAGACACTCGCGAACGAAACTGCGCCGCGAACACTGCGCGAAATGTCGAACTAACGGACAGTCCGATGCTTCCTGCCACCTTGGCTGGCCAGGAAAGTTGGTAGTCAATCGAGGCACGTTAACGAAATGTCGAGGCCCGACTTATCAACGAACACCCCGAACACGGGGGCCAGACCTCGCTGACTGTCAACACAACAATGACTCACGAGAAAACGTGCCACTCTGCGCGTGTGCTCTTCTACTATCTCTCTCTCTCTCTCTCTGTCGCACTCTCTATCCTATCCGTCTGTCTGTCTCTATCTCTCTCACACTCTCTCTCACTCTCTTCTTAACGTGCGCGTTTCGACAAACGCGAGCGATAGTGAGCACGGCACGGTGTCTCGACAACTTGTGAACACCCAACTAAACGTACAGCCTTATATCCCGTGACTCACGGTGGCTAAGAATAGGACTGTCGTCACGGCTCGCGGCTGTCATTGGTCGACGATGGCGTCACTGGGCGGCTGCCATTGGCCGGTCGATCGGCGCTACTAGGAAATGGCTCGCGCGTGCGCAGTGCGGCCAGTGGTGGCAGGACGGGTGGAGGGAGAGTTTGAACGCCGGCTGAGAAGGTTAAGAAGGGTTTCCAATCCCGATCTACTGCGGGGGTAATCGGCATGTTTACCTTACATTCGTCCCCGGCGCACTCGATTCAGCTGTCAAAATTGACACGTGTCATTACGCTCGTTCTCTCTGTCTGCCTCTAAATGTGCGCTGTGCAACTATTTCGAATAAATGCACAGTGGCACAGAAATCTCGATATTGGCATTTAGGTCTCTCATGTTTAATTGTTCGACATTCGAGAACAGTGTTGTACTGTCAAAATGCACACGGTGCCACGGAATAGTTAGAAGCTCAGCGTTAGGTATAATCGTCTATTTCAAAACGCGGTGGAGAAGCTCGAGGATGAGGGGGGAGAGAGTGATGGATGAAGCTGGTCTCGTTGGGGAGGCAATGAAAGGGGGATGAAGAAAAGGGGGGAGTCAGGTGGTTGAGTGGGAAAAAGAGAGAAAAGTAGGCGAAAAGAGGCGTAGGTGGACGCGGAGCTTTACATGTTGGATGTCCCACTCCCACGCTCCCTCTCTCTCTCTCTCTCTCTCTCTCTCTCTCTCTCTCTCTCTCTCTCTCGCGCGCGCGCGCTCTCTTTCACTCTCTTTCTCTTTCCCACTCACTCCCTCGTTTGCTCTCTCTCTCTCTCCCACTCACTCTCTCGCTCACTCTGCCTCTCCCTCCCTCTCGCCCCGTCTATTTCTATTTGTCTCCCACTTCTCCCCTTCTCTTCCACGCGCCTTGAGTACACGAGCGAACGACTAAACGAGTCCATGCACGTTCTAGCACGCGTGGTGCGACCGAACGAGAGGAAAGAGGTGCTGCGCGAAGAGCTCGTTTTCTGAAATGAGCAAAAGGTTTTCACCCACCCGCCGAGGACAGAGAGAGAGATATTCTCAGATGCCTCGAATTCACAATGAACTGAGTACGCGCAATGTAATTCCGATAGTCAATATTTTTGCGCGTCGACCGCTGTTTTTTCTTTTCCCGAACGAGGTCGGATTTCCTTCGACTCTACGAATTTCCAACGAATCGTGCCAGGCGATCCCGAACCTTGCGCAACTTCGAGTCGGAATCGGAGAGGAATACGGAAGATAATTTCGGCACGAAAATATTCCGACGATGCACCGATAACGATTTACGGGAGAGACTAAAGAGAATTGAGAGTCGGGGCTGGAGATTTTTTTCAGGGAAGGAGGAACGAATGTTGAGAGTAACGTTTAGGGTGTCTTTATCAGGGGTATAGGAAGAGCGAGAGAGAGAGAGAGAAAGGGGAGAAGGGAGAGAACCTCTCGTTGTTTACAACATAACTATCAACGATCCTTCGCGACACGAGATAACTTTCATCGTTTCAGGCAAGATTTACGACCCGCGTATAGAACCGTTCAAAATGCTCCTCGGTCAGGTAAAATGTTTATCAGTTCAGTCATCTAATCCGCAGGTAATGTGTTTACCTATGAACGTGTTTTTCGAGCGGAACAATGTAAACTCTCTGCCAGCATATGGCGCCTGAAAGTATTTTTATTGATAATAATACCCATGCAGGACGCAGACTTCTGTTTGTTTCTATTGTACGTCGATGTTTTCCAATTCTAATCGCAGACTCGTTTGGTGTATTGTGGAAAATTTTACTCGTATACGAAAACATGACAAAGAAATGAATTACAGCTTAATATGTGCAATGAAGGAATTGAAGGTGTTATGGACTTACTCGTAGGTAGATCAATGATTGGTTGGACGATCGGTTGATTGGCACAGCGATAGAAGTGTTTCTCGTGGTCCAGTAATCGTGAAATCAATTAACTCCATCGTTTCGCGAACTTGCGACACGGCACGGTTTGAGACACCGTGTATAACCCCCCTATGACAAAATATTGCAAAATCGGTTAGAAGAGAGAAAGACTGAACGTCTTGTGTGAATAACACTGTAGATGTAATAACTTCTACGAATGTTAGTAAATGTTGGCAGAATTAAGTTTAATGTTCTAGATAGGTGTGGCTGCATATTTTATTATGCAACTTAATATATGTATATATATGTTTATATATATTAAATGATATTATTCTTTAAGTTAATAACAAATAACTGATTTGATATTCGGTACCTAAAATCTGTTTCAGACACGTGAACTCAGTGCTATACATTCATATTCATTATATTTATATATATATGTGCTAATTTATAATCTATATTGCATTCATGCATAATGCTTGTAGGTTAATTTAATCATTAAACGTAATGCTTTTATTATAAGTTCATTTTTTGCACTCTGTAGTCGATTAATATTTATTTCGATTATGTTTGTAATATGTACTGAATAAAAGGCATTAAATCAATGAAAATTCTATATAAAATGTACAACTTACATCGTTCGTCGATACAATTTGGTTAAACAATTCAACTGCCCTCCCACCGTACCTTCTTTAACGGCAATGAGAAGTTTTAAACAATGAGTCAACGCGCCATCTGTACAAATGTCAACCACTAAATTTGCTTATGAAAGTGTACACGTGGCGACATCTTTTGGAAAGAACATCAAGCTGTACCAAGATCAATTTTGAAATCTTTTTAGACAACGTGAACATTATCAACCAAATAAATGGACAGAATTCAAAATTTGAGATATACAGTTTATGATTAATATAGTGTAAACTTTCTAATTATGTGATATTTTTTTTTAAATATGGACTTACACCACTCTCAAAATAAACTGTCCAAATATATAAAATTATCATGTCTGGGAAGAATTTCAGACAGTCCAAATAAACTTAGGTAGCGTGGGACAAACAGGTATAACAAAAAAGGTAGACAAAAAAAATCATAAAAGTTTATTTGTGAAAACATTAGAACTGGTACAAAAACCGTATGATGTACAAATAAGTACTAATTATTGGGAAGTCATTGCTGGCGAATCGTTCTATTTTTTCTGAATCGATAACCATCGCCAGGGATGATGTGCATCTTTCTTTAAATCAGATCTGCAAATATGGAAGTTATAAACGTTCTCTCGCCGGAGAACAGTGATCGGATGAACTGCAAACGTATCTAAAAATTGCTCTCGGTGAACTGTAACAACCCCATCCAGCTCGTACGGGTCATCAGTGAAGAATAACAAGAAAAAATTGACCACTCGACGACGCTTACTTTCTACTCCGAATTGTATACGCATCGATCATTTATGTACAAAGAGTCTTCTTTTGAGAGAGGGGGTGGAAGAAAAATAGTCAACGCGTATAGACTTCAGCATCAGCACTTTGGCGTGGACTCGACTATTCTCGTCTTCTCAGTTTCCTGGTAAAGATACACGGCGAACGGTGAAGAGGTTACACACTGTACGGCAAATAGATTGAGAATTATTTAGAATATGTCACTCACGTGTTCAATTTGGGCTCCTGCAAATTCATCGGCGCTTTCCGTCGTTTGGGACGGTTTTGTGCCATTCTGCTATTTATACTCGTATTACTGCTGTCGGAGTCGCTATAAACGTCTCCACGTGGGGAAAGTGTGCACTTCCGGCTGTTCGAGGAAGAATAGTTTACTGAACACATCCTTACCTACACCTGATCAATATCAATTTCACATACAGCTTGGTAACAATACTTACAACGAACGACTACTCTCCCGTATATGAAAGTCGTCCTGCAAAGTTCTCTGTTGCACGAACGACTCCTGCAACTTCTGCAGAACGACCTTGACGGCACTGGGATCCTTGTCGCAGCTGCTACGCTTCTTCTGCTTGATCACCGTAGCGTTCAGCGAGCCCGACTCCCTTATGTCGCTCAAGTCCGGCAAATTCTCCTTCTTATAGCCCCTCTTCCTCTTAACGTCGGACTTATTGCTAATCGGCGTCAAATCCACATTGTGCTCGTTGGCTAACGACGGCAGTCTCATGGATATCGACTGCTCGAACATGGAATTGTCCATGGCATTGGATACCGAAGGTAATGGGCAGTTCTGTGTTATTCTCGGAATCGTCGCTGTCATTTCTGGCTCCGGCTCGTCGATATTGTCCTGAGGCAGCATTGGCTCCTCCAACACGGGTAGCCGTAAGTCGTTTATGTCGAAGTTCATGTTAGGCTCTTTCATATACATTAATGTGAAGTCGTCTATGTCCTCCTCTTCATCGTCAAGACTCTTCGATCGCATGCAATTGACGAAGCGAGAAAAATTCACCGTCGGCTCGTTATCTCTCCTACTGTCCATCCCGTTTCGTCTGTGATTGTTCACGTTCATCTGAAGCGCAGTGGAGAAGTTCCTCTCTTCCAGGGTTCCGCTATCGTCCGAATTCTGACTCACTTCTCCGTTGACCAAAGTCTTCTCGCCCTGGTTAGCTTCATCGGTGTTCCTTAACGCGTTTGGCAATGACGTTGTCGATGTATCGTTTGTACTGTCGCAACTCTCATCGGATTCTAATTCCTGGGGAGTAACGTTGGCCTTCGTACTCCCTCTTATCGAACTCTTTCTGGAAGTTCTGGAAGAAACTGACGTCTGATCGATGTTGAACAGCCAACTCGGCCCTTCCAATGGGTCGTCCCAACTGCTTTGCAGGTTTCTGTTGGTTTCTCGATTTATGTCAGCCGTCGATTCTCGGGATTCCTCGTTGACAGACTCATCAGTTTCCTTCGTTGCGTTCGCCGCGTTGGTACTCTTGTCCTCCTCCTCTTCCTCGGTGTCTGCGGAATCCATCCTAGTCTCCGCTATTACAATATTTTCGCTACTGTTGTCCTCCACAGCTGACTCGTTGTTGCTTTGCTGACTTTCATTTGCCCACGTGCTGTTTATGTTTTCCGATAGCTGCGAGAACGAGAGATGTGCGTGCAAATATTCAGACTGTCATAACTGTCAGGAAATTATAAAGTCAGGTGGCGTGAAAGTAATTGAATAATGGAAAGCATACCGTTCGTACGTTGACACTGTGAGAATTCTGTAACAACTTTGAGACGTCGTTTAGTTTCACTCGTGGACTTCCCACGTTTCCCATATTTTCCAAACTGAATCTGGGAACATGGCTTCCAGATAGTCTTCCGGACTTTGGTCTTGAATACCTACCAGACATTCTCGCTGAACGGCGGCTACTGCGTTTACTTAACCTACGTTCATCCTCCTCTAAGGACAAAAAATGTTACGCTTACAAAATGTTGAAAAAAGAAGCAACAAGTGTATAGGCTTCTCGTAGAAATTACCATTACTTCGGGAGGAACTAATAATTAGCCTTTCCGGCATCCTGGGAGCACGTCTATTTTCCTGTAATGGCACGTGGTTATAAGATTATAATGATTACCTCACTTGTAAAACTATTGCTTTATAAAGAAAAATTGCAGGTACCTGTTTGGGAGCTCCCTGCATTGAACTATTTACATATCTAATTTGCCGATCCAGAGAGACATTGTTAACAGGTGCCCTAATTTCATTTATCTCCGAACTTCGTTCTGGTGTCGGTGGTGCTTCTAATATTGTGCTTAAACTTGAAGGGTTTATGCGCTGCATATTTACTCTACTTAAGTTAATTGTCGGTTTTGTAATGGTGTGCCCGCTCACCATAGGCTTTACTACACCTCTTGCTGGGGACTTTGTGGACAATCTTCTGTACGAATCCCTATCTGGAGGAATGAAATAGTTCATGATATGTAAGATTCAGATTAAGTAATTCACGTTACAGTGTTCTGCACTCACTTTCCATAGAGTTACATGATAACCGCATGAGATCTGTTTGTGCGGAAGATGCAAATTCTTGACACGAAGAAATAGTGTTTGTAACATAGCTAGACATTGTAACTATCATTTTTAAAATTTCCTTGGCATTTCGCAGTACATCGGATATAACAGTCTGGAATACAATATTAACATGGAAAATTAAAACAGTAGCATGTTTTGTCAATCAGTTACATCTGCAGGTTGAAATAACTAATTTTTCTTGTTCATTCTTACATCGCGTTTACTGCATGCTTGACCTAGGTCCTGAAGTTCTGCTACTAAGGCTACATTCCTTGTAAATAACAATTGATTCTCTTCCTTCTCCTTCGATAAAGCTTTTGCAAGTGAACTATTGTTACTTTTTAGCTTCCGGTAGGCTGTGTAATGCAAACAAGAATTAGCTGGTAAACAACGTACTAAAAGTTATATCACAAACAATGTGAGTAACCCATAAATTGAACGCCACAAGCAAAGATTAAAACAGTAAGATCACCACCTACATGGCACATAAAACTTTGTTTTTGAAAAATTTTTCAAACACTGTGTCCTCTTGGTCAGCAGAGTAGCTCGCTTGACTTTTCGATGATTTGGTATGTGCGGCATCTTCCATCTATTATTTTTGATTTCCACAAGAATTGAATAAGGCAGTAACCAGTTAAACAGAAAATTGCTTATAAATCTTCACCCTTCACACTTAAAGCCACAATAAAACAGTTTCTTTGTGTGCGTTTCTGTACAGTATTTTCAATCCAGCACTGTAACCTTAAAAACAGAAAACAATGTGTAATAAATATAATTCACGATACCATGGTAGTGGCTAAGGAACTATAGATAAAAAATTCATTTATTATAACTTACGACAGCGATGTTTTAAAAATCCTTAAACAAGATATTGTTCATGGACATTTCATAACTTGTATGTAAATTCATTGACCTCTTTTGTTGAAATGTACTTGTCTTCTACCGCCGATTTGCTATTGAATTAAAGACTGCGGCTCCGCCATTACAAAACAGTCCCTCTTAGAGAACCGTTGCAAGGCGGGCACTCATCTTTTACGATAGATCGATCTCATTTAATATATCGATATGTCTTGTAACCATTGAAAATACTACCTTTACTTTGACGGGGCGGCGTCGCTTGAATTTTAATATTTCAATCATTAAAATTAATCATTTACCCTTATATGAACAGCGGAACTGTTTGTAACACGCACAATTTATACAAAAAATACAAAATACTGATGTTTCGCGTGATTGAAAATTTCAGGCAGGAAACTGTGAAAACGACAATCATCAAAAACCAAAAACACTTTTTGCATGTATAACTCGACATTCACGGAACGTAAAATAAACTTCGATCCGTTCTAAGGTTTCATTATGCTAGTTCCATACGTCCGTTTAATATTCTGAGCAGCAATTAAGATATACAAGGATTAGAGATAATTTAATCTGGCGGTGTTCGAATCAAGTGAACAACTTGTTCTCCCTCCTTTCCTGCCACGCGCGTTTGAATTCAGCACCTGTCCACGTCAGTCGGCTCAGGATTCGTCGCGACCTAACCTACAAAAGCTAGCGTTCAGTAACACAGTGGGCTATCAGTAATGCAATCCTGCACATGAGGACTCTCGGTGTAGATGATACTTATCCTTTTCATTATATAGTACACGAAAGGTACAGCCATTGTCTACGTATATTATCATTAAATTCTGTCACTTCGTTAGTATTACTTAGAGATTGTGATGATAACTATAGATATATGTATGCGCGACGAAAATGCCGCTTCTGTATACATTTCATTTATCGTTGTTTTCTTCATACAGCTGAGCAATATGTATGGGACATTACTGGTGCTTTTAATCGGATTGTTCGGCTGCCAGTTAGTACATGGCCAAGGACAAAGAATAGCACCTGGTGTACCACCTCAACATTATCAACAAGTAAATTTTATGTCTTAAATGTACAAACATATGGTTACCACCTGATTTCCAATTCGCTCAATTTCGATATATTTAGCCTTATTTTTATTTTTTTATCACAAAACACAGTTTTGACTGATGTTAGGACCTTCTGCTATTAGTTTCCTCCTCAACTGGGAATAGATTTTTTAATTGATTTTTGAATATGACAGTGAATATAGTTAAAGTTTCTCATTGTGTAATGTTCGTAGCCTATCCAGGATCAGATGCACCAAGTACCGCATCAACATGTTCCACAACAAGTTCCACAGCAACAGGTACTTTTTTATTTCTTCATTTTAATGCCATTTATGTAACTGTCCATGCTTGAAGGACCACAATGAATGTATTAACACATACAAAACATCTTATGTAAAGTTCCAGCAACAGGTACCTGTTCAGCAAGTGCCAATGCAACAGCAACAACACTTACCTGTTCAACCTCATCAGCACCAACAAATGCATCAGCAACCAATGCACCAACAGCAAATGCATCAACAACAAATGCACCAACAGCCAATTCACCAACAACCTGTTCACCAGCAACAAGTCCATCAACAAGTTCCACAGGGCCATCATCATGATCACTCGCCGCAGCAGATATTAAATGCTGCCAATATTGCTCAAGAGAAAGCGTATGTAGAGCATAATATTTTCTTGACGTTGCATTATTTGTAAAAATTATATGTGAGTACTTAATGTAAATAATGATTTGTATAGCCATATAGCTGAGCATATGGAAGTTCCAATGGATACTAGCAAAATGAGCGACCAAGAATTACAGTTCCATTATTTTAAAATGCATGATGCGGACAATAATAATAAGCTGGATGGCTGTGAACTTATAAAGTCACTCATTCACTGGCACGGTATGTAATAAGCGATAATATATCTAATGTTTGTTATGCTCTGTAAATCTGGCACAGCAATTTTGCAAACACGTTCTTTTTTTTTCTTTTATGTAGAAAAAGGTAACAAAGAGCACGGAGAAGCAGTGGCAGGAGACAAACTGTTCACTGACAGTGAGTTAGTTTCTTTAATTGACCCAATTTTGAACATGGACGACACCAACAAAGACGGTTTCATTGACTATCCGGAGTTCATGCAAGCCCAACAAAATGCCGCTGCTGGCGGACGTCATTGATAGGAGATAAATCATTTATTATGTCGGTCGCAATTAGATCGAAATCCGTTGAAATTCGCACTCTCTAAAGAATGAACGGTGAACTGTTCTTTTTTACACACCAAACTCAGTTTACATTGACCGTTGAATCAATGAGTTGTATTACAATTGACACTTATCGTTGGCATGGCTGCTTTGTGATGAAATAAAGATGTAAAGACATTTAGAACAACTTTTGCACAGTTTGGACAGAAGTGAATACGTCAGTTACGATGCCTGTCCAAAAGGTTTTTTGATGGATTTTTGTAAAATAAAATTTTTTCACGTCGTAAAATGAACAGAATCTATGCCCGTAGGACTTACCCGGTTCTAAAGCTGTCTTAATAAGTAATAGATGACAGATTCCCTTCCATTCAACGTCCTCGTGGGTACAAACGTTAAACGATGTATATATTCGTGTCTCTTGTTAACAAGTATACAGTCGATTTTTTTAATCGAACTAACTATGTCCGCTGTACAAAACTTCCAGTTGGTTTATAATTAAATATAAATTAGTAGTCGATGTTTCGGTTGTTAAAAGCGAAAGTGTAATCAGGTAGCTTCCGACGACTTGAGCCAATGATTCGTGAGAGTCAACTATTGAATGCTAAAGTACGACACGGCAAGTGTCAAATACGCGAAATTTATATTGATATTAACAAATTTGAACGGTACGTAACATTGAAGGTAAACAAGTCGTTCACGTTGCACGTAATTAAAGCATAATGCATGATCCGCTTGAAAGATAATGTTTTTAATACGTGTATACAACTCCATCCTGCCGCTCATTTTCTATACATGAACCACATCATCAAGGCCAACTTGACCATGAATTTTGTTACTCATAATAACAGTTGCGAGATACTTGTATTTTATAATTGTATAAATTACGAAAATATATAAATATAGTTTTGTTACTTCTTCGTTTCTGCTTTTAAATTCCGTTAATGTCTAAATGAGAGAAAAAAAAAATGATATTGCTCATCAATTATTTATGGGTTGCAACGCTAGGAATGAAATATTTTATTGTAACAACAATCTGTATTAAACTTTTAGAATTAACATCCTTCATCTCACAGATTATTAAGTAATCGGATAAATGCGAAAACCGTTCAGAGCTCTTACGTCACCTCACGAATATTACAATTGTTTAAACGGTACATTAAATGGAGCAACTATTAATTACAGTTACCGACGATAATCGCACGGCCCTTCGGTCTTGATCCCGAAGTGGGAGCAAGGCGCGAGCGCAAGGGGTCGGTCAGTAATTGGTTTTCAACCTCCTGAAATTTATTTAAACGGTACGAAAATATGACTAGCTTCATTTGCAATTTGTCAAATTTTCACGTTACAAGTACATTCCGTTAACGAGATAGTCGGCATCGTGGGCGTATGGCCCGTGGCCGCGTCTTCCTCTTCTTCGTACGACTCGCAATCGACAGGCGATCAATGCAGCAGTTATTGCAGTCGCCGTCAGTCCCAATGCGAGTGATATTACCGCGCCTTTTGGCCGCAAGACTTCCAACTCTGTCGTTTGCTGAAGGTGCTCCGATATCAGGATACTTCTCTCGTGATCCCTCGGATGATCCTCAATAACAATAACACTCTTGTGGTCTGCACAATTGAAAAAACTGTTACAAACATACGCCTCTCTCACACATGTTCATATCAGAGGTTATTGTTTTCTTTTTACCTTTCAGTTCATTCGTCTGGAGACGATTATGCTTGACAGGTTCACTCTTTGATGCACTGCTAGTCTTTCCAATACTCTCATGTTTCACATGAGGCTTCACTCTTTCCTCTTTTGGTTCCTCCTTATGTTCGACATGTGCTATCGAAGTGTCAACATGCTCATTCGATGTCTGTAAAAGGGTTAATAACTAAGTGAAATATTTTGAAAGTGCATCAGTACATATAACGTTAATGTTTTACGTACATCACAAGGCTGTACAGTAGTGCTCTTCGTCTGTTTTGGCACTTGCTGAACTTCTTTGCGTTGGAAGTTTGGCGTTACTGATGTTACTGGGATTTGCTGAACTTGCCCTTCTTGCCATACACCTCTGTTCGGTGACGAGAAGTGTGACGTATAAGGCCGCTTTGGTTCTGAATACGAAGCTCCACTGAAACATTAATTAATTTTTTTGAAGAATTAGTGAAGATTACAATTAACTTTAGCAGGAAGACATTGTCTTACTTACCTTTCTGCCTCACTTTCCTCCATAACACCGGGACCCTTGTGGTTAAAAATATGTGGTTGCTCTTCTATAATCACAATGCATACAATAGCATGAATGACACTTCTTCTTAGAATACACAATTATTGAAATTAATGACTACTGTGATACTTACGTTCATATGGATTCATGTTGTTGTTTTCGCGAAACGAATTTGGTACATTATATACGACTTTATTTTGTTCCAAAATTGGTTGATAATCCCATTGATAACCAGGTGAGCCGAACGATTTTCTTAGCTGCGGAAGTTCCATTTGTTGTGCAGGATATAAAAGGCTCTGCTGTTGAGAGATTGCTTGATGAGCTAAATTTGGAAAATCCCATGAGTTGGGATATATTTTTCGTGGATCAATCATTGTTTGTTGATATTTTGCAATATCTGACTGGAAAGGTGGTTGGATCGGTCCTTGCATCACCATCGCTGGAGAAATTGTGGGCTTTTCCGTAGGACAAACGAGTTCTGCTGCTTCGTCTGAACCGTCCGCACATTGCGGAATGCCGTCGCATACATTATAAATAGCTATGCAGTCTCCTGACGAGCGACATTCATATTGATTATGGCTGCAACCTACTAAAATTGAGAAGTTTTTAAACTTTAATATTTTGCTCGCTTGGAAACAAAGAGCGTTTTCAACACACGTTGAAGTTCTTCAGGAAGGAACTATGTAGTATTTCTTCAAGAAGCATTATGTACCTGATTTTACTAACGTAGATGTTGTTAATATTAGTTTTGGAGTTTGTGTAGTTATTGCTTTAACAGGAGCTTCTGTGAACGGATACCCAACTGCAACAGAATCCCCCAACTTCCTGCAAAAGATTACGAAGGCTAGAGATTGACTAAAAATATAATCAATCAAATAAATATTACCGAAGTGACTTTAACTCGTGCTCCTGCTGGGATATCTGCAGATCGCCTTGTAAATGATTATTACTTGGAACGTTGTAATTAGTGCGTACTGCACTGGTATAGTTGGCATGACTAGTGAACTTGCACTTGAAATCATGTAAAGGGCCGCACTGGAAGAGATAACAACTTCCAGGTTTCTAGAAAGTAAAAGTACGAGTTAAGAAGAGGCACACTTTCGATTGCCTATTCCGTTTCATGTTGAAGTGGCTCCAAAACTTGAAAGATCTGATGCAATACAGTGTCACAAAGTCAAAAGAGTTAAACTGTTGTCATACCTTTTCCTCAAAAATAAAGACGTCGCACCTGTCAGTGTCGCAGCACGATTTCAAACAATCTTGCCTGGAATCGACATCCACCTCTGTCAAATACTTTGCACCCATTTCTCGCGAATCCTGCGTCTTGATGATCTTATCCTTGTGGATGTCGAAACTGTCCAGGCAGGCCTGGAAGTCGTTATTAATCCCCAGTCGCTTATCATTCTTCTTTGTCAATCCGTCACCGGCTGTAAAGTAGAAAATCGTAACAAAAACAAAAGCTCTGTAAAACATCATTCTTCGCTGGTCGGGAATTACGTTATTATCGCGCATGCCTCGAAGGTTACCCGCTACGCAACGAAAGCGATCAATAAATTTACGAAAGCTGGTCGCACCTGTGATTAGGTTCAAACAACGATTTTGTCACATTACCGACAAACTTGAATAAGAATTCATACTATGCCAGTACCAATGATTTTTCAAAATTGATGCGTATCGATTAGAAATGATCCATGTATCGATGATCGATTTTAAAAAGCAATATGAAAAGAATAAATTCTAAGAAATGCATAGTTCGTGCTCCATCGAATCGAACAATATCGATTACTTGATATATGTATCGATATTTACGCTTCGAGATAATCGTTGTCTGACGTTCGTTTGGCGCCATTTACAGCATGCTATAGAATCAAAGCCGACAGATTTAAACGTCATTACTTTCCACTGTACAGTATTGTTTTATACTTAATAATTTGTAATAATTTTTGACAGCATGGATATTGAACTTTCGCCTACGTCGGACGTAGGCCCGAGTGATACATTTTCTATATTGTTGGCAACCGATTGTCATCTCGGCTTTGAGGAAAGAGGAAAACGAGGTTTGTCATAGCCCACAACTTTATCGCATACCTGTTATGATTAATGCCAGGTTCGTGTAACAATAAACATTTTCTATTTTAAACAAAAGCCAATCAATCGAACGACAGTTTGGTAACTTTCGAAGAGATTCTCGATTATGGTAGACGGTACCAAGTTGATTTTGTACTTCTCGGAGGCGACTTATTTCACGACGCCAGACCGTCTCAAAAGGCTATGACGAAATGTACCGAATTGCTAAGGAAATACTGTTTAGGAACTGGGTTTGTATATAATTTCGTTCAACATGCTATTTATAGATTCTACTAATGTATTGCATTGTTCACTTAGGGATATCAAAATAGAATTTTTAACAGATCCTAAAGTGGTATTTCAACATTGCCCATTTAAATCTGTAAATTATGAAGATCCAGACATAAATGTTTGTATGCCTGTCTTTTCTATCCATGGGAATCACGATGATCCAAGTGAGTTGGTATCATAATGTATTATGAAAATCAGAAGAAGATATGTCTATGGTTTGACATCAAACATACTACCTACAGATTGTGGCAGCGTGGGAGTTATGGACTTATTGTCTGCATCGGGTCTTCTCAACTATTTTGGCAAACATACAGAATTAGATAAGATAACCATTACACCTTTGATACTACAGAAAGGTCATAGTAAAATAGCTATCTACGGTTTGAGCTATATTAATGACAGGCGATTATGTAGATTATTAAGGGATGGCAAGGTACATATGACAGAAATTCGCTTGCTTAAGTAACCCAGCTAAAGAAAGTTATCTTTTGAAAAGGTTACACTGCTGAGGACAGAAGAATCTCAGGATTGTTTCAATATATTAGTCTTGCATCAAAATCGTAACGCATACGAATCACAAAGTTATATACCACAAAATAAGCTGCCAAGCTTTCTTCACTTAGTAATATGGGGACATGAACACGAGTGTAGAATAAAACCTGAATTCAGCCAAGAGGGTGATTACTACATATCCCAACCAGGTAATGCTTTATTTACGTAAACCAGCCAACTGTCTGAACATATGTTAACAAAATACGTGATGTTGCATAGGTAGTTCAGTTGCAACTTCGTTATGCCAAGCAGAGGCTGTAAAAAAACATGTAGGCATTTTAAGTATTAACAAAACGAGATTCACTGTAAAAAGGTTGCCATTGAATACTGTGAGGCCATTTGTTTTTGACGACTTGGTACTGAGCGAGTGCGAAGATTTGTCAAAAGATATGAGCAAATTCTCGCCTGATGCAATTTCCGATTATGTAGATAAGCATATAGAACATAAATTAATGGCTGAAGCTGCTAAACAGTTAACTGGCCACCCACAGCAACCCACGCTTCCCTTAATACGATTGAGAGTCTTTTATAAGTCTGACAATGAGCTATTTGATCAGTCAAGGTAGGGATATATTGTTTCCAAACTATATTAATCATCCGTTATAGCTGCATGAACCCACTTGCTAGATTGTATTCAATCTTACAGATTGGTTCAAAAGTATTGTGATGAGGTGTGCAACGCGAATGAAATGATACTTTTTCGTAAAGAGAGAAAAGCTTCAGACAAATCTGTTTCTAAACTGGGAAGATCCAATATTAGTAACAATGCGGAATTAATGAGCGAAGTATTCGGACATTCAGAGGTATATAGGTACAGATATATAAGGAAAATTGCTTTCATTTTGAACCTCAAACCTTCCTGTACTTCCTTCAGACGCAAGACGAATGGTGTGAATCAGTTCAAAGCGGCTTGAAAAGATTCTTCGATTCGGAGCAATTCAAAGATTCCCTTGGGCTGTTCTTGCCGAGCGAAATGAATGAAACATTAGCTAAGTTCGTCGATAGTAGCGAAGTAGAAAGTTTTCGTGAGTTGCCAAGGTAAAATTATAAAGCGCCGTGTAACCCGTTTACCTAATCTATGGTACACCTACTATTACTTTAACACAGGTGCCGGCAAATGAAGACGATAGAGTACCTGAAGAAGAACACTAAACAGAACACTACACCAACGTTAGAGTCTATTAAGGCGGCTTTAGTTAAACTGAGAGATCATAGACGCACGGAGGAAGCGATGGAACAAGTTGACGTAAGTCGATGTGTCGAATATATGAGCCGTTTATTTCGAAAGTGCCGTACGTCAATTTATGTTCGAATCGGTATAATAAAGTGTTGACGTTGGATTAAATGAAAAAATATGGGTGGCGGATAACATAGTAGAGAAACTTTTTTAGGCTTCTAAGGGTGTCAAATTTGGCATCTCAATTAGCATAAGAAACATTGTTTAGAAAATAATATGTTTTTGGCCATGTATATGGATATATAGCCATGAATGGACTTACGTCACTTTAAAAATCAATGAAATATCGTTTTAAGTTCTTAAGAAATTACAAGTCCATAGGAAAAAGTAAACTTCTCTTGAAATACAAATAAATTGATACACTTTTATGTTATAAAATCAAAAAAATATTCAGCTTTTATTCATTGTTAAATGATTTTTACATTAAAATTAATATTGTTTTATTAATTATTAATGAGTCTTCTCCAGTTTGGGTATGCAGGAAGGATTTAAAATAACTGTGGTATATAATGTAATAAATACATTATTTTAATATACTGAATATTCTTTAACAGTTTTTTTGCAATTTAATTTGTTTTAAACAAATGATTAACAAATTGCTGAAAAATTACAAGGGCATATCCGGTTACCCGTATGAATTTGTTAGAGGGTCAAAATTGAAGTTTGAAATTAAATTGTTTATAACAAATTCATTGCACGTTTAAACGAGAGACGAACTCCCCCGGCCCTGTATCGGTCGAAACGTTGGAAGGAATGGTTAAAAACTTGTTTTGAAAACATTGGCGTCCGGTGTGACCGATACAGGGTCGGAAGGGAGTTCGTCTCTCGTTTAAACGTTATAACTGTTGTGGCGGTCGATAAGTATATTCTTATTATAAATTCATTGCACATTGATAATTCAACTGCTACTTTGATAATTAAACAAAAAGCTGTGATTTCATTATTTTTATTGCATAATATTTTTCGTATCCATTTGATACTCTCACAATGGGACTTACGCCTCTTTCGAAATAAACTTTTATATCACATCATTATCCAGCAAATATTCGTGTTACAAAATCACATTGACCTTAAATACATTTGTAACAATTTGCTTCAGAATGAAAACATCATGTAAAAATGTAGCTATTGAAGTAGCTAATTCGATTTTTTTCGAAAATGGGCTTACGCCACTTTCAAAGTAAACAGCTCAGATATCCCTGGATAAATAATACTGTCATCCAGTGAAGAATACAAAAGTATATGCAAATCTGCCCATACAGATCCAAAGTATGCTGGAGGACACGTCACGAACGAAGGCTCCAGTTGTCACCGTGGAGGACCAAGCCGAGAGCGACGTAATGGTCGTCGACGATCAAGACGACGAAAGTACGAATCAAAGGAAAACTACCCTTGCTGGCAAGGGTAGGGGAGCCGCAAGAGGCAGGAAGAAAAGAGTCGGCGACACATCCTTGGCAGACAAATCCGCGAGCCAGCCAAAGATGGCCAAACTGACATCTTTCATCCTAAAAAATCCGAGTCAACAATCCCAATCACCGTCAAGAACCGGCGCACCAGGAAACAAACCCGTAAGCAGGATGATTAGACCGTCCGCAGAAACGTAAATAACATCTTCTAATCCACCATTCGATCCCGCAGAGCGGAAATGCTGCCAAACTCTTCGGACAGCTTCCCAATCGAGCCAAGCCTCAGTCGTGCACTTACATCGCCGAATCGGACTCCGAAGAAGAAGCAGATTACATCTAATCATCGCGCCTTATTCACATGTTCCCAATTCCTTACGACATTTTAACCCCTTAACGTATGATTTTTTTTTACATAAACCGGCCAAAAAAAAAATCAATTTTTTTTTTTTTTTTGTTATGTTAAACACACGGTAGAACATTGTCTTGGCAAAGACATAAAAAAATGCAAAATTAATCAAAACTTTTATTTTAATTTTAACAGCATGAAATACAACGCCGCCCGAATATACTCGGGTGCGCACGGTTTGGCCGGTTTAGCGCGCCCGAACATACTCGGGTGTGCACTTTAAGGGGTTAATACAACGCATACAGACAAGCTTCCGTCGTGCTCTTACATCGACGAATCGGACTCCGAATAAGAAGTAGCCTCCCCGACCGTACTTACACCTAATCATCGCGCTTATTTACATGTACCTATTCCCTTAGGTCATTCGAATACAACACATACAACCAAGCATCCGTCGTGTACTTACATCAACGAATCAGACTCCGAATAAGAAGCAGCCTCCCCGACCGAACTCACACCTAATCATCGTGCTTATTTACATGTACCCAATTCCTTACGTCATTCTAATACAACGCATACAGCCAAGCCTCCGTCGTGCACTTACATCGACGAATCGGACTCCGAATAAGAAGCAGCCTCTCCGACCGTACTTACACCTAATCATCGTGCTTATTTACATGTACCCAATTCCTTACGTCATTCTAATACAACGCATAGGTACACGAAGTGCCTAGGTCAGTTTCAATTCGCCCAATCCGCTTATAAGTGAAGCGAAGTCGAAGTTGGCCGAAATAAGAAAAACCTCCCCGATCGTACTTCCACCTAATCATCGCGCTTATTCACCTGCACCCAATTCCTTACGTCACTCTAATGCAACGCATAGGTACACGAAGTGCCTAGGTCAGTTTCAATTCCCCCAATCCGTTTATAAGTGAAGTGAAGTCGAAGTTGGCCGAAATAAGAAAAACCTCCCCGGTCGTACTTCCACCTAATCATCGCGCTTATTCACCTGCACCCAATTCCTTACGTCACTCTAATACAACGCATAGGTACACGAAGTGCCTAGGTCAGTTTCAACCCAACCCGCTCGCGAAGCGATGCGAAGTCGAAGTTGGCCGAAATTCCAGAATTGAACGGACTCGCCCTCATAACTCTCTCTCTCCCTCTCTCCGGCGAACACGCTCTTAGGCGCGCGGGCGCGCGCGCGCGCACCGCGGAAATCGAGGCTCGCGAATCTAAATAGATCGAACGCAGTAAATAGACCGAGCCGATGTGCGAGCCCTCGCTGGCCGGCGTCCGTGTATTTGCGTCTGCCCGTAAGTCGAGCAACGGCCTTTGATCGCCTCCTGGCCCGCGTGACACCCTTTTCTCTCCCGGCGAGGAGAGAGGCTCTCTCGCCTACCGTGCGGGCAAACCGTTACGCTCTCGGCTAACGATTGCTATTCCGCGTCGCTTCACCAACGATTCCGCCCGCCGTTCGCGTTAAACGTCGCCCCGCCTGGCCAATTTGTCATCGAACCTTGTGCATCGTCTACGCAGCATTCATATTTTTTTCTCTGGACCTCCCCCTCCCCCCTCTCTCTTTCTTCTCTCTCTCTCTCTCTCTCTGTCTCTGTCTCTCTCTCTCTCTCTCTCTTTGGCAGGTACGACCATCGACTCTGCGTCGTGTCATTCGCAATCGGTACGTTTGGCCCAAAAGTGTGCGTGCTCCTTTTTCTTCTTCTTCTACTTCTTTTCTTCGGGTGAATTATTCGCCGGTGTGCATGAAACGCGTTGCTCGACACACGGTAGTCGCGAAGTGAGGCGAGGATCTGCCTTCCAACTGGAGGTGACCGAGTGCTGCATGGATTTACCTACGGTCCCGACGATCGTCCGACCTAACTCTGCCCTGCCGTCTCTTCGGCCCTCCCCGCTGCGTGGGCGTAAGCCGTACGGTGGATCCGGGAGGAGGAGGATGGAGGAGGGGGAGGGAGGGGGTTGGCTAGGAGGCGAGAGAAGGCAGGGTGGAGGAAGAGTTTGCCGGACGTTGAATGTATCCGCGTGGATGATGAAGGTGCGAGGACCCGGCTTTTTGCGACAGTGCGAACGATGTTTATGTTCGGTAGTCGGGCTGGATTACGTAATCCGACTCCTATTTGTCCCGAGGACGCTCTTATACGTGTCAACTAACCCCCCCCCCCCCCGGCCCCTTTCTCCTCCTTCCTCAATCTGGCCACCTACCGTACTTACCATCAAACTCCGAACGTCTAATTTGCCGGCGATAAGCCGAGCGAGTCGTCGTGACCTCGGAAGCTGAAAAAAAGATTGCGGACCTGATCCTAGACGTGATTGCAGATGTAGAGAGTGACATGGCATTCAGCATAAAGTTCACCAAGTTCGATAACACGCCATGGGGCTTTCGTTTGACCGGCGGCAGCGACTTCCCGCATCCTTTGACGGTGATAAAGGTAACGGGTGTATCGTCCTTGAGGATGAGCTTCGGCAGGGTTTCTAAGATCACTTTGGATTTTTTTTTTTTTTTTTTTTTTGTAATGGCCAGGTGACAGAGGGAAGTCTCGCCGAGTGTATGGGGTTGAAGGTCGGCGACGTCGTGGTAAGATTAAACGATCAGGCGGTTAGCGGCCTGACGCACGGCGAGGCGCACGAGGAGATCAAGAAGGCCGGCAACAATTTTCTTCTCACTGTGCAGAGGCAAGTATCAGTTCGGAGGGGTCACTTTATATGAGGGATGGCCGATTCACGGTCGAGGCATGTCGATCGGCACGCATGCGTCGATTGGAGGGCGCCAAATAAAATGACACAATGCGTTATGTAAAAATAGTAGCATAAATATTTTCGGCTCGCCATACTCACGGCTGACAGTTGTCCAGACCCTGATTTTATTCCACGATCCTCAGGTTCATGATCTTGAAATATTCTCTCTCTCTCTCTCTCTCTCTATCTCTATCTCTCTCTGTATCTTCCTCTCTCTCTTTCACTATCCGTATCTCACCGTCTCTCCACTCCGTATATTTCTGCGCCGCGGCGGCACGCTAAATGGACCACCCTGTATAATATGGCGAACTAGCCAGAATATCCCGGCGTATGAGCTACGTGTGGCAATGGTATTGCAACACTTATAAATAGGTGACCCAGAATGAAATCTGTTTATCATTGGTCGGCGATTTTATTGCTGGCGTTTTACCCCACACGCATATCCGCCGCTCTTACCCTCATTATCCTTTCGCTCGCGCTAGGCGTCACACACACACAGTGCTCCAATTAAGAAAGATCCCTCGCCGTTCGATTTACCTTTTCTGCAGAGAGCCGGAGTCCGACAAGACTTTGGAGGCGTTGCAGGCCGAGAATCTCGTCCCGTACAAGTCCGTGAGTAGAGTACTTTTTATTCGGTGTCACTGATCCAGAATTCGGTGTGTCAGCTGCGGTTCGCTGTTCTCAGCTGCAGCCGCTGTTCCCGGAGCAGATCCTGCACGAGAGGACGGTGTTCGAGGAGTTCGAGGAGATAACCGTGCAGAGCGGAGTGCCGATAGTGGAAGGCTCGCTGAACGACAAGCCGAGTGACAGAGTCGAGGTGCGAGAACAGGAGCCGCAGCTGGGTGTCGAGCAACAGGCGAAGGAGGAGGTGGCGGAGGTGGAGTCAGGTGGGAAGCGGGAGGAAGGGCAGGAGGTGCTTCCAGAGAAGCCGAGGGACGAGAATAGCGAGATCGTGCCGAATCAGAACTTGACGGACGAGGAGATAGCTCAGCTGATTCTGGAGGAGGAGGAACTTCTCACCGACCAGGGAGTGTTGGGGTAAGGAATGAGTCGGTGTTGAGTCGGGGTCCTGTTGGTCGGGTCGGTAACGGTGGTTGGTGTGCAGGGTCAACTTCAAGAAGCTTCGGCCGCGCGCGGCTGTGCTGAAGGGGTCGAAGGTGCTGGAGGAGCTGGAGAAGGTCGAGACCGAGCCGCCGGCCAAGGTCGAACAGCTGAGACGGACGACGACCTTCCTGCAGAAGCCGCAGCGACCGGTGCCGCAACCCCGGCACAGGCAGGAGCAGGACAAGGCCGAGGAGAACGAGGTCGAGGGGTACAGGGTGGTGATAAAGAAGCAGCAGAAGAGGAGCGTCACCGATCGGCTGCTGGAGAAGGGCCTGCTGGATCCGAGAGTCGTCAGCACTCCGGAATATCCCTCCGAGGTAATGATGCATGCTCCGGGCGTCGGCGAGTCGCCGGAGAACGGCGAGTTAAACGATGCGTCCGACGATACGTCGATCGATACGTCACCCGGTATGTCATCGGATACGTCGCACGAAGGTTCGGCCGAAGCGTCCGTGGAAATGTCCGTTGAAATGTCCGATATGGCGGCCGAGGCGTCGGTAGGAACGACGGATGGATCTTTGGCGGCTGATCTGTCAATCGACGACGCTCACTCGTCCAGTGAGCTGTCATCTGCCTGTCAATCGGGCAGTGTTGACGTTTCGTCACTTTCCGTTCAACTCTCTCTCGACCAAGCGTCCGAGACCTGTCCGACGACAGACGTTTCTCCCGCGGGCCGATTCGAAGCGGTCGAGCCGAAGGGTTCCGAGTCCTGCCCGAAGTTGTCCGAGCCCTGTGCGGCGTCAGGCGTTTCGCCCGCGAGCCGATCGCCAGCGATCGAGCCGAAGGGCTCCGAGTCCTGCCCGAAGTTTGCCGAGCCCTGTCCGGCGGCAACCGCTTCGCCCGCGGGCCGATCCCGAGCGGTCGAGCCGAAGGGCTCCGAGTCCTGCCCGAAGTTATCCGACAGTATCGAGGAACGCTCCGCGAAAGATAACCTAGCGACGGATGACAGATTGTCGAAAACGAAGGATAGGGCTATAGGGAGGAAGGCAAGGCTGTTCGCGAGACCTCGCTACTTCCAGAGATGTCTGGTGAAGTGTCTCGAGAGTCGAGCGCCGGTGTCGGGGTCAGGAAAGACTCGGCGTCGAAGACGACGAATGAGGGGGTACTACGCCGAAACTTGTCTGACTCGCGTCTTCACTCAGTTGTCCGGTCGTCCGACCTTGAACGAGAAAGCTCGGTACCGTTCCTTCAGTCGAACTCATTACGCCGAGCGAATCCTCCTGCGGAGCATAAGCTTGGCAACGACGAATCTGTCCCTCGCCTGTCCAGCTCGAATCTTCAACTTCGCCGGCAACTACATAGAGAGTTACCTGAAGCGAGACGACACCTGGCTCGCCCTGCTCGCTCGGTCTCTCCTTCATCGGAACGAACCTCCGAGTCCCTTCGAGTCCCACTTCGCGCAGCAGCCTCCGCGAAGGTCGTCCTACCGTCGAAGGTCGAGCACCGGGCGAGCTCACTACGCCGAGCGCGCCTTCGTCAGGAGCGTCGAGTGTGCGGTCGAGTACCTCTGCTCCGAGGTCCTTCTCCGCTCAAGGTCAACTTCGGACTCGACCACCTCGATCCGCCCCAGACGAAGGCCGCGCTTCTTCCCGCGAACCCGATACTTCCGACGAGTCCTCGCCAGGACAGTCCACCCCCTCTACGCCCTCCTCGCCGACTCCTCAAGGTCAAACAAGGCAACCGCCCGCCGAAAGATCCGACCCTTCCTACGAACCAAGGGACGCTACCTCGAGTCTATCCTCTCCCGCCGCGACTTCCGACTATCCTCCCTGCTGATCGACCTCCTGGACAGAATCATGACCTTCCTCGACAGTCTCCGTCGCACCATGCAGGACAAGGCTTCCTCCAGGAGCATCTTCTCGGTTCGCGCGCGATACGCGGAGAGAGTGGTCGCCAGGAACCTCGAAATCCTTCGCCTCCTCACCGAGTACCTTCGCTCCCGCGTCCTCGAAGGTCACGACTTCGCGACGATCGAGGAGAGCGAAGAGTCCTCCTCTCCGTCGGCAGCGACTCCTGCCGACGTCGGCCAGCTGTCTCAGTTCCTCCACTCGGCCGGCGAGGTCATCTCCACCGAAATCTTTCATCGCGGCAGCAGAAGGTTGTCGAGGTCCTGTCGCGGCTCCTTCTCCTCCTCGAGCAGTCCCGGTTGGCTGAAGTCTCTGACGAACGTGAAGATCGACTCTGGCTGGTTCAGATCCGCGATTAACACCGACGAGACGGCCGCGTGCAACGACAAGCTTCGCGACCCTGAACACGACGGACGCAGACTGTCCTTCGTTCCTACCGTCCTCTACGAGGGCCTCACCAATCGAATAGGCGTCGACTTCACCAGGCTCGTGGCGTACGCCTTCGTTCCTTGCACCTCGATCGTTCTGCTCTACATGTACAAATAGTCTGTTGCGAACCTGTGCATCGTCGATTCTCTGTGTCTGTGCCTGTCTTTACATCATTCTCCCTCCATCTCTCTCTGTCTCTCTGTCCCTCTCTGTCTCTCTGTCTATCTATCTATTTATCTATCTCTATCTCTCTCTATCTGCGTTCTGTTGACGGATCGGAATGAGGGGACAAGGGAGAGAGAGAGATAGCGAATGGCATCGTTGCCCACTATTGCTACACACTTTGACGATTAAGAATGCTGTCTCTTTTTTTCTTTGAGACTTTTGTTTCACACTTGGAGGATGGAGCAGCATTTTAATCGGAGTACAAGCGTTCGTTAATTTAATTTGACTCGGAATGGCCGCAAAACAGCAAAAAGATTACAATTGTGTATTTCAGATTTGTCAATATTCTGTTCGGTAGATTATAGACTATTTTAACAGAATTTGACGATCAAGAATGCTGTCTCTTTTTTTCTTTGTGATTTTGAGACTTATGTTTCACACTTGGAGGATGAAGCAGCGTTTTAATCGGAATACAAGCGTTTGTTAATTTAATTTGACTCGGAATGGCCGCAAAACAGCAAAAAGATTACAATTGTGTATTTTACATTTGTCAATATTCGTTCGATAAATTACATACTATTTTTACATACTTTTACGATCAAGAATGCTGTCTCTTTCTTTCTTTGAGACTTTGAGACTTTTGTTTCACACTTGGTCGATGAAGCAGCGTTTTAATCGGAATACAAGCGTTTGTTAATTTAATTTGACTCGGAATGGTCGCAAGACAGCAAAAAGATGATAATTGTGTATTTCAGATTTGTCAATATTCTGTTCGGTAGATTATAGACTATTTTAACACAATTTGACGATTAAGAATGCTGTCTGTTTCTTTCTTTGAGACTTTGAGACTTTTGTTTCACAGTTGGTCGATGAATTAGCATTTTAATCGGAATACAAGCGTTCGTTAATTTAATTTGACTCGGAGTGGCCGCAAGACAGCAAAAAGATGACAATTGTGTATTTTAGATTTGTCATTATTCATTCGGTAGATTACATACTATTTTTTACACACTTTTACGATCAAGAATGCCGTCTGTTTCGTTCTTTGAGACTTTTGTTTTGCACTTGGTCGATGAAGAAGGATTTTTATCGGAATCGGAAAACAAGCATTTGTTAACTTCATTTGACTCGGAATGGCCGCAAGACAGCAGAAAACTTGAAATAATTTCGAATTTGTCGATATTCGTTCGACAGATTACATACTATTTTTTACACACTGTCACGATCAAGAATGCTGTCTCTTTCTTCCTTTGAGACTTTTCGACTTTTGTTTCACACTTGTCTATGAAGTTTCAATCAGATTACAGGCATTGCTTAACACTTTAATGGCCACTGTCCAGTCAAACGTCGCCGGGGCAATATTTTCGAGGAAATAATTAAAAATATACAAAATTAAAAAGAGGCCGTAAGACAATAATTTCCTAAAATCAAAGACGTAGCAATGAAATACGAAGCCAACAGCAATATCCGCATTTGTTTACGTTCATCCATCTCCGCACAGAGAGTGTGGTACCGGTCAATAACCTTCGGCGTTAGCATCACATACATGTTGTGTGAGTGAACATTAAAGTGTTAACTTCATTTGACTCGGAATCGCCGCAATATAGCAAAAAGCTTCAAAATATTTCGGATTTGTCGATATTCTGTTCGGTAGATCACAGACTATTTTAACACAATTTGACGATCAAGAATGCTGTCTCTTTTTTTCTTTGTGATTTTGAGACTTATGTTTCACACTTGGTCTGTGAAGAAGCATTTTAATCGGAATCGGAAAACAAGCATTTGTTAACTTCATTTGACTCGGAATGGCCGCAAGAGAGCAAAAAACTTGAAATTATATTCGGATTAGTCTCTATTCGGTAGAATTAGACGCGTGGGAATACATAAAAGAAATCGCAACATTTTGGAAATGCGATAGGGTGGAGATATAGTAAAAATAGATTAAAGGTTACAGGTCGCTCAATCGTAGCAGAATAAAATGAAAGAAGATTGAATCTAGTCTTATAGAATAGCAAATCTGGCTATTCTGAGTACAATATTTTCGTGGATACAGTAACAAAATATTGAAAAATAATTCACATACATCGGAACTATACCGAACAAATCTTTATTTTCTACAACACATTGTTATCCTCCTTTACCAAGAAAAATTTCAAACATGTCAATCTAACATTGCCAACTTCCGAGATTAAATTTTCTATCACTAATTATTCGTGCCAAGATTGAAACAATCGTAAACGAAATATTCTAAACAAATTACTTTTACGCGTACGAGTAAAGATATGAGACAATGGGATGAAAATGATGGAAAAGTGTTGGTGCACCGGAAGTACCGGAATCACTGCAACGTGTAACGATAAATTTACCCTGCAGCGTATCAGATATCGTTCCTGTAGAGTATAGTGCATTGTTATGGTAGCTCGTTCCGAAAGAAAGGACAATGAACTCTCGAATTGTAATCGCAGTTAGGGTAAATATGCGTTCGTGGAGGAATAGTTACGACAATAGTAGATAATTCAGTAAGAAGATAGTATGTTCTTTTACGACCGTGTTAAATATAACGTTGAATGATGTTAATGGCCAACATTTTCGGTCACATTCTCACTGTAGTTTAATCTAGTCTAGAAAATTTTGATCAATTGATCCTCTTCAGCGATTTATTAATTTTATATTCTGTGAAGTAGTAGATATTCGAGGAATTATCAGTTTTGCTACTCGTATCAAGTCACCAATTAACAAAAAGTTTGTATTTTGATGATAACAAAAGTTTATTATTTTGAAAGTGGTGTAAGTCCATTTAGAAAAATTAAATGTCACGTAAATAAATCGTTTACACAACGTTAACCATTTATTATATACATATCTCATTTTGTTTTAAATATAGACTTACACCACTTTCGAAATAAACAGTCCATTGGTAATAAAGTAACTAAAAAAAAGAGGCTAAAGGCAAAGAAAATGATTTAAAGTAACAATAGAAGACGACAGATCACTTTTTGAAATTATTATTGATTAGATTAAGGTACAGTATTCATCTATAGTCATTAGTGACCGAAGATTTTCCCGTTAACTTCATTCAAACGTAATAGTCGATAACGTTCGATGACAGGCCAGCAAGGCCTTGCGACGACAATGAGTCGTTCAAAAAACGAGAACGGTACTTAGAGATACGGTAGAATCGAGTCGTTCGCGTGAACAATTGGACCGCTTATTTTGAAAGTGATGTAAATCCATTTATAAAAAAAAATTAAATATCACATAAATAAACCTTTTACACCACGTTAAGCGTAAATTATATATCTAATTTTTTTTTAAATATGGACTTAAACCACTTTCAAAATAAACAAATAGTAATTAAATAAATATATAAATAAAATAATAATATCAAATTAAATATCACGTGAATAAACTGTTTACACCACGTTAAGCATAAATTATGGTATCTATTATTTTTTTAAATATGCCATTATACCACTTTCAAAATAAACGGTCCAATTATCGAAATTATTGTACGCGAACTCCCTCTGTATGTCAGTTATTCCGTCGTGTCAGCTCACCCCGCCATGTTCACCACACCCCCCTGTATCCACTCTGAATACAGCTACATGCTCGAAATAAAGAAACGCATATCTGGAATGTGATGCGATATGAAACAGTTTGCCACACCCTCCCCCCCATTCGTTTACGTTCGTGCAACAAGCAGCAGCATCGTCCGGGCGCATCGCCATTTTCTTTTGTCTCAAGATCCCCCTCATCGAATGACCTTCGCCGAGTCCGTTGTCAATTGTTCCCGATCGTGTGTCACGTTCCTCCTACAATCACAGAAACGACGAGTACCGATCAGGTAAATGTTAAAGCAAAACTTCGCTCGTTCCATCCAGCTTCGCTCGCATTAACAACACTCATCAATTCGCCAATGCTTAACGGATTGAATAATAGGGTTGCAACGTTTTCGGCGAGTTCGGTCAGTGTTTTACGTATGTCAACTAATTTCCAAGAATTCCAGAAAATTAATAAAACATATTAAATTTTAATATTTTTACCAAGACCAGAAAAAACATGTATTTAATCATTTTCACATTTGGTAACAATTTTGTCTGGTCTTTTTGAAATCTTTAATATTTTATGAATATTTTGTTTTTTAATATAATATCATTTTTTTATTTAATTTCCAACTATTTCATTAAATTGATATAACGAAAAAAAATTAATAATTTCACAGACCTGAAAAAATTGTTACCAAATGTGAAAATGATTAAATACATGTTTATTCACATTTGGTAACAATTTTTTCTGGTCTTTTTGAAATTTTTAATATTTCATTAGTTTTATTTTCTAATATGACATAATTTTTTATTTTAATTTCCAAGAATTTCAGGACATTACTAAAACATATAATAAAATTAATAATTTCAAAAAGACCAGAAAAAATTGCACCCAAATGTGAAAACGATTAAATTCATTTTTTTTGTTCACATTTAGCAACAATCTTTTCTGGTCTACTTGAAATTATCAATATTGTATTTATGTTCAATAAGCAAAATGTTCCACCATACTAAATAAATTTCAGTAAAAATTCTTGGTAATCAGTCGATATATTTAAAACACTGACAGAATTCGCTGAAAATCTATTATTACACACTTAACGGATTGAACGTCTTACTGCCGAACGCTCGCAGATAATCCTAACCGGTCATCCGACCTTCGATGACGCGGCCTTGAACTAATCCTTAACGCTCTGACCCGCAATACTCGTCGCCGAGAGCAGCTAAGACCTTCCGATCATTGAGACTCGAGTTCAAGGTCAAACTCTTCTCCCGACGAGTACCGTTGGAGCGGTTGGTGTTGATTAGACCGTAACAGAAACCGATACGTAGCCGTTTCGACGCTTGCCGATCGTCCCTGACACCTTCCGCCTCCCTCAAGGTCACCCTACCAAACCAGGTATCGGGGATCGGATCGGTAAGGAAGGTCGCTACCGATCTATTCATAACAAAGTTCCTTTGAACGCAGGCTGCGACACCGTGTGCGACCCCGGAGCCGACCAGATCGTCGGCGAGCTCGCGTCAAGGTCACTCGCGTCCCGGATCCAGGGCCGACCTCGTCGAGGTCCGCGAGACGATCGAGGAGTGCGAGACCGTTCGAGAGGTCGAACGCATCGAGGGCACAGGCTCAAGGCCGCAGTCCGTCCAAGAAGGCAGAGAGGAGAGCAAGGTGTGCTCCCGAAGCGAGGAGTACATCGACAAGTCTGCCGACAACCTTGAGGACAACCTTGACGACAACCAGCCGCGAGCCGAAGAGGGACGCAGAGAGTCGATCGTGGCCAGCATCGAGAAGCAGGTGGCCAGCATAGCCGCTCAGGTGGACAAGCAGAAGATCAGGGAGCTGGTCTCGACCGAGATCAACCTCGAGAAGCAGCTAGAGAACGTTCAGAAGGAGTTGCTGGCCTTGAAGCAGCTGCCAAGCGAGATCGAGAATCATCTGAGGATCGTTTCGGAACAACTGCACATGATCATGGAGCTGAGCGGAGCTGGAAGTCGACGTGGATCAGGTGAGTGACTCTTCAGGGTCGTTGGCAGGGTCCTCCGTAGTTCGGTAGCTCCTCAAGTACGGTTTCAGGCGAGCAAGCTGCGAAGGAGAGGGTGGAGGAGACGAGGGAGTACTACGACGAGTTTCAAGAGATCGAGCGGACGGAAATTGTGGAAGTTGAAGAGAGATCTTCTACCGCGATGTCTGGGGAGACGCCGCGTATCATCGAGCCCGAGGAGGACGAACAGCGTCAGTTCGAGGCCTATGAAGAGGACGAGGAGGCCGAGACCAAGGAACTGGACGAGCCAATTTCTGTGAAAAGCGCGGATGAAGAGTGTAGGGTGAAGAAGTTCATCGTCTCCTACGAAACGAAGCTGCTCAAGTCCAGAGATCCAAGTCCGGCGACGTCTCACGGTGAGTGACCTTGAACTCTACCGCCGCATCGTGCGCGCATATTGGCCGATGTCGACTGATGTCGACCGATCTTGATCGATCTTGGCCGATCTTGGCCTATGGGGGAGATCGAGCGATCGTAAGAGCTGATGGTAGATGAGGTGTTCTTAGGTGTACTGTTCAGGGTATTGAACCTGCGATTCCTCTATTATAGGCAGTTTCGAACCAGATCCAAATCTCTCGGCGAAAGATCAAGTTATCCAAGAGTTACAGGTACTCGTTGTCGGCGAGTTTTTTCAATTGACTGTGACGTAACGTTCTTTCCCCAGGTCAATCCTGGTCGTCTAAGATCCCGTTGACCTTGTGTAACCTTGGTCGGCATGCGATCGTTGAAGATCCTGTGATCCGCCGTGAATGAATACGTGTATACCCGGTGAAACGTTTGTGGGAGAAATCTTTCTGCGTTCTTCTTTCCTCTTTTTCTTGCCCGATCGATAGCACGTCTTTTATGTATCCATATATTTTGTCTATATATCTATGTATCTACCCATTCATTTTATATCTGTTCCCATGTATTCATATGTTTATGTGTTACGGTAGATGTAATGAACTGACGATTATGTGTAATTATTGGTTATTATGTATAATCACCACTTTTGGTAAATGTTCAAAATTATTGTATACTTATCAAATTTATCGGTGAGTTTATACAATTGTTAATTGGTAATGGGGAATGTGATAAAAGTCTATAACTTTACCAAAATTCTGGTTTCTGCCATTGCTAGGCAACGATTGGCTAATAATATGATTATAATGGGGCAGTAAAATTATTTTCTCCACGTGGGTCTTTCATTTGACAAGACATGTAAGTCATCCATGTGACTTATAATAATCATTGAATTTTTTATTGTGTTCAGATAAAAACTATTCTTCTTTCTAGTAACTACTCAAAAAAGGCTCCTGTATTCTACTGACTCAATCAGTCAATGTACTGATCATGTCCGCCATTGCTAATTGGAAAATGTATAAACTCGCCGGTTAATTTGATAAATTTTGAATTATTTGTCACATTTACCTTTAGTGGTGATTATATATAATCATATTTACTGTAACATGTTTATAGGCACCGTTGTATTCATATGTCGATATCTAATACCTATACATTCATACATGAACCGTTTATTTTAAAAGCGGTGTCACTCCATTAAAAAAAGATGAGACACATAATTTCTAATTAATTTAGTGTACACGTTTTATTTATATGATATTTCATTTCAGAAAAAATCTTACAGCACTTTCAAAACTTTGAAAAAAAATGAGACATCAAATAATCTCTATTTAATTTAGTGCAAACTTTTTATTTATGTGACATTTCATAAAAGAAAAATGGACACCATTTGCAAAATAAATGGTTCATATCTACATGTATGTATCCACATATTCGTATGCCCCTATGCCCAAACACCCATATAGTGTGCACCCATGTACCTTCTTCTCGCCATGTTTACCTTCGGCGCGAAGAAATTGGCATTACGAGCGCTGCGACTAATTTCCTCGAAATTGCAGCATCGAACCGGCAGGAAACGTTCTCGCGACCTCTGGCCCCAGGCTAAGCAACTGGAGCTCACCCTTGGCCGCCGCTGGAGATGTCCCAACGACTTCTTCAACGACGACATGATCGCCGAAGTCCTCTGCTCCCAGGCGGAAGTCATCCGCGGCCGAGCAATGGGGTAAGCATGTAATTAACCTGACCTCGGCCGACGTAACCTCGAACCTTCACCCTCCTCAAACCAACACTCCTACCTTCACAGGGTCAACTTCAAGAAGTACGAGAAGACGAATCTGCCTAACTACGATCACCTGATGAACTCGAGCGTGTACAAGATGATTCACAAGATGGAGAAGGAGCCGAAGAAAGGCATTCCCGCAAGGCCGGCCAAGGTCATTGCCGCGGAGGATGTTTACGAGAGAGCCGTATGTTCGATGTCGTATCAATCGACGTCCAATTGATTCTGCCCCCCTTCGGGCCCCCTCTTCAGCCCCCATCTTCAGCCCCCATCTTCAGCCCCGTCTTCGGCCCCCCCCTTGACCTTGAATCATGGCCGACGTCGGCGACTCAAGTCGACAACGTCTACCGATTATTTTCAGAAATCGCCGGCCCTGAGCCTAGCTGACGACAGGAGTACCCGAAGCGTCAGCCACTGACCTTGAGGCGACCTCTACGCTGGCGCACAGCTTCTCTTCCCGATCCGTGACATCGACCCGACGCCGCAGGGGGAAATCGGAGCGGCGACCTTGAGAACGAACGCCCTCGTGCCTCCGAATCCCACCGAGAACCGAATCTGTCAATTAGCGCGCCGACCGCCGAGCAATGACCTTGACGCTTTGGCCACACTCTCGCCCACTGGCTCGCGACCGATCTCGCGAATTCGAGTTCGGTCGAGCTTCGTGCGCCGCTCCAGCTTTAGAGTAGGTCAAAAATCGGCGAACTCGGAGATAATGTACCGCTGATTACTGCCTGTGCTTCCCTTTGCCTATTGACCCAATATACGCTGATGCTAAGGAGTTGGCTCGCTGCTGTCTTCGGTCGGGCACGCTTTTTCTTCCTTCCTCTCATCGGACTCCGACGAACTTGGCTACCTTCCGTGTGAACTTACCTACGCCCACTCAGCGACCTTGAAACTAACGCTCATTACGCCTACGTGCTCCTACGTCACGCTAATGTCCCCTTACTCCAGCGATTGTCGTATTTCATGCATACTTGTGTCGTCTGTTCCAGTTTTCGTCGTCTGGGGTGAATGTGGGCCGAACGATGAATTTTCTTTAGCTCCTTGTTTATTTAATTATTATTACGCTGCTGGGAAAGGGGGGAATTTTAATTTATTATGTTAATTGGGAATACGCCTTACTGAAGTGCTTAGAGTATCATATGAGAAGTAAAATGGGGTCAAATTGAAAGTTACGGCCAACATGGTTCTGATGTTGTGCAGGTCAGAGGATATCTCAATGGGTTTAAGGGATATTTTGTCAATATGTACTTATTGTATGATGTTTGTCCTACTAAGCTGATATTCGAATTATTTCCATATAATTCTTTGTCGGTTTTTGTCGCCCTTTTTCACCTTTTTTGTCCTTTTGCTGGCTAGGGCCCATTTTAGCCAAAGTATGAAGGACGTTTGACGGGCTTATTCGTTTAGTATGACATAGGGCGACCAATGGGTGGTATTCTGGTCATATTTGTTTCTTGGAAGACATCAAATCACCAAGTTGGCGAAACGTCGAAAAATTTTTCAGTCTATTTTGGATCTGTTATAATCCTATCCGGTGTATTTTAACTTGCTTTAAAAATTGGACGCAATACAAATTCTGAATTTGTAATGGTTTCAAAGATACGAGTATTTTTTGGAGTCGAAAATAATTTCTTTTTGGGTCGATCTTTTTTGATAATGGTACCTAAAAGAATGTGTTGAAAGCTTTAACAAAACTTATAATTATAATAGGTTTTGATTTCCAGTTCAAAAATTAAATTTTTTTACGGGGTACCCCGTCTCATTTTTACGAAAAATCTAAAGTCGGTGGATCAGATTATCAATGTAGTATTTGGTAGGGGGCCAAAAAGAATACAGAATGCCGTTTGCCGTTTGTAAACATTCTCATTAGTCTCATAGATATCCTTAAAAAACTGCGAAAAAAATGGAGGGTTCAAAAGAGTAAAAAATAAAAATCTGTTGATCGTTTTATCCTCTTGCACGTTAATAGGCTAGCAGCAGAGAAAGTTTCCCGAAAATCGCAACCAGAGTCGTCTAAGTGCAACAATTTCAAACACAACCAAAAATATGTCCAAGAACGCTAAAAAATTCCCTTTTACGAAGCCTGCACCCCGAACATAGAACTTACATTGCCTCATAGCATATCAAAGAAGATTCCACCCGCCGTTAGAAAATCAGGACCAGGCGCAATGCTTTCGAAGATTCCCTAAAAAGCATGGAAAGAAGTGGAAGAAGAGTGCTGCGGCCAGCCGCCAATATAAACAAATACAATCGTCTGTATTGTTTATACCGTTAATTACGCTCAGACCTCATATTTATTCAAAGAATTCAATCTTCATCCGCATCATTCGAACGCGTACGTTTCAACGTACGTTGTTCTTCATGCCCGGGGCTTAACTGTACTCCGCTGACATGACAGGCAACGTGTCAATAAAGGAATTGATCTTTTTCACTGGTCGAACGTTCTCTCACATCCCACCCCCTATAAGCACGATCCGCAACGACGAACACACCTGTTCCGCGAAAGGAACGTTCCAGTCGTCGATGTCACCGCGTTGGCAAATCGACTCCCTCGGCAAAGGTTCAAATTCTACGGTCCATCGGCGTCCTCGTCACTCCCAATTCCGAAAACTGATTAACGGTAACTTCCGCGTACGAAGTTCTACGTACTCGCTGCTTAATAGCAGCGACAAAGCACGCAATCCTCGAACGGTCGACGTCACGATGCCGGAACAGAGTTCGATTACGCACTCGACCGACTTCGAGTCCCGAAGATGACTTCAGGGTAAGTGGTAGGAGGTAGAAAGGTGACAGGACCTGTCGAGAGAGCGGAAGACGCGATCGGCCGCGGTCAGACATACTTTCACCTCTTAGGCCGGGATTTCCGAATAACAGAGCGCGGTACGTGCCCCCGGCAAAGCGGTACACATAACGCGCGTAAAGGCTGACTCACGTCTGCCCAAGAGGTTCCCCAGGGTGCCGATGCCGAGTGACGTCGTTCCCGAGCAATTTATGTAAAGCGTCGTAAGCATGATTCACGAACTAGTCGGCGGGTCTCGTGACCGCCACCGGGAATCGACTGCTACGATCCTCGACATTCGACGGTTAATACTGGAGAGTGGAGAAAGAAAGAAAGAAAGGAAGAAAGAGAGAGAGAGAGAGAGAGAGAATGCAAGTCCGATCTTTCGAAGAAATGTCGGGAATGTTAAGAAGAGCCTGTACGCTGGCATCGTTACCAGCATCCCTAGCGGGCTCAGCACGCACGCGCTCTCTCTTGTCCGTCACCGCCATCGCTCCCTCTCTCTCTCGCTCCGCGTCGGCTATTCCCGCCGTCCGTCTTCGTCTATCTTCGTCCGCCTGCCTGCCTGCGCCCGGCCGCCGTCGGCTACCCTCGGGTCCCGCGCCGAAGAGGAAGAAGCGGCGTAGCGCGGAGAGCGCGTGAGGGGCAGGCGGCAGAATGAGTAGGTGTGGTGGAGGGGGGGGGGGGGGGGTAGGCTAGGGAGCTCGAGGCAGCCACTCCCCTCCTCGATATTCGAGTCGCATGGAAGGCCCCGCTGGCCGACTGACCGTCCTCGCACAGTCGACACTCTTCCACCTTTACTCCGGTTCGCGCGTTCTTCAGGAGCATACGTGCCGGCCGTGCGTGCCTCGTGCCTTTTCTTTATTCTGCGCCTCCGTCATCGTCCTCCGCGAGTCCGGGCCGCGATCATCCTCGCGCCAGTCGATTCCCGATAGTCGATCCCGATCAGTCGATCCTCGTCGCTGACAGCAACCGTGTCGGCAGAGCGACGCGCGAGTTCTTCCTGCCGATCGAGGGGCCGGATCTAGACATTTGACAAGAGGAAGGACGCGGCAGGCCGACGGGGAAGAGGCCGTTGAGGATTTCGTTTGAGTTCTCGTCGAGTTTGGCGTTCGTGGGTCCGCGCGGTTTATTGGGACCGATTGATCGACCCGAGCGATATGGCACAGCTGATCAGCGTTAAGCTGTCCCGATTCGACGGCTCGCCGTGGGGCTTCCGTCTGCAGGGTGGCAAGGACTTCGGCACACCTCTCATTGTGCAAAAGGTAAGCGCTGATAGGCGGTTGGGTGGATGGTTGGATGGGTGGATAGGTGGATACCTGGATAAGTGGATAGCTGAATAGGTGGATAGGTGGATGTTTGGATAGGTGGATACCTGGACAAGTGAATAGCTGAATAGATGGGTAGGTGAATATCTGGATAAGTGAATAGCTGAATACATGGGTAGGTGGATGGTTGGATAGGTGGATATCTGGATAAGTGAATAGTTGAATACGTGGGTAGATGGATAAGTGAATAGATGGATAGACGGATAGACAGATAGGTGGGTAGATGAATAGGTGGATAGATGGATAGATGGATAGATGGATAGATGGATAGATGAATAGATGGATAGATGGATAGATGGATAGACGGATAGATGGATAGATGGATAGATGGCCAGATGAGCAGATGGATAGATGAATAGATGGGTAGGTGGATAGATGGATAGGTGGATAGATGGATAGATCAATAGGTGGTTAGATAGACACATGGATAGATAAATACACGGACACATAGATACATAAGTACATAGATAGGTGGAGGCCGATCAGACCAAGAATGACTGCGCGCGCGCGCTCGCCCTTCACGGTGAATGAACGCTTTCTTTTCCTACGTCTGTCGACTGTCTGCCTCGGATCGGCCGTCGCCCAGATCGGCACCATCGCCAGGGCGCCAACTCTTGGCATCCCGCGGCATCGCGCTCGGTTCTCCACAATTGACAGCTCGAGGCCCACCGACCGCTCAAAATTCGTAACTGGACGACCGATCGGCCCCCGGGACGATGTTGTGACGCGATCGAGGATGCGCGCGTGCGCCCGCGCGCCCCATTACGTAACGACGTGCAGCCGGGAAAGGCCAAATTATTTCACGCGCTTCGGACGGAAATCGTTGCCAACTACGCGCGAAACGTATCCTCGGGAGCCGAGCTACGCAAGTTTTGGCGACCGGACTCGCTGTAACACGAGAAGCCTTTGCCGAGCGGCTTCGAGGGAATTCGTCGACTTTCCTCGATCTCACCCCCCACCTCCCCTCGCCTTCTTCGCGACATCGCGATCGACTTGCGTCGCAGAGAGCGCGCGCGCTCTCTCGTCCGGCTGTCATCCGCGAGACCGGAAACGGCCGAGGGCCGAGTGTCCAGGAGGGAATGTCGGTCGAAAATATCGCATATATATATATCGTATAGCATCGAGCTCCTCGGATGCTAAGAAAAAACGGCCGCCCACGCGGCCCGACAATTCATGTCTTCATGGCGGCCGATATCGCGGCCAGCTGTCGCGCGTGTCAGGGTTATGACCTGTCACTCGATTTCTGCCAGCATGGCCGACGGGATGAGGATGGTGCTCGCGGATGTGGACGAGGATGAGGATGAGGATGAGGATGGCTCGTCGTGCATTCGTTTCTCCTGCATTTCCCGACTTCGCTTCCACTCGCCTCGCGAGTTTCGCAAAGGCACCTTCTAGAAATAGAACGCCCAAATAATTTGCCTCGGATTACCAGCGACGCGCCGATCACTCTCCCTTCGCCTCCCCTACCTTCCCGTTGAGCCCCTCGGGCCCCCCTTTGACGCCTGTCCAGCGCCGTTCGACAACATTCGAGAAACAATGTTGAGTCTATCCGCCCGATCGGGGCAAAGCGTATTTCTGGCGATAGCTTATCGGTCGCGCTGGTCGCTGAAGGAAGGAGGAAGGATGAGCTGCGAAAGCACATGGGCGAAAGAAGGGGAGCGAGGGGAGGAAGGGGGTGGTGAAGGACCAGCCGACCGTGGGCGATCTCGATTACTTTAACCCCTTAACCCTTAGAGTGCCGTATACTTTTTGGCAACACTAATAACGACGTGGGGTCCTCAAGGGACCCCACTTAAAAAAATTGTAGAATTGAAAACAAAAAATGGAGATGTTTAATATATGTATTTATTGACATATTTACGGTATGAAAATATAAAATTAAATTTTATTCTTCTCACAAAAAACATTAATACGTCAAGACATTCGATACAATTCATTCGTCGTCATGGTCCAGGCAACGTACAGTTTTTTCTATTACTTCTCTTCTATGATCAGTGCAGATGAACATTCGACATTATAACGTGAAAAAATGCGAGGAACCCGACTTGGTTGGCGTTATCTGCCGATTTATTGCGCGAGAAATGGGTGGACACTAATAGCGGTATGGGGTCTCCCGGAGACCCCAGTACGTTTAGAGTTAAAAACAAAATAACAGTAATGTTTTTAGAATAGACATATGTGCCCATAATTATGAAAGTGGTCTAAGTCAAGATTTAAAAAAAAATGAGTTTATCAGTTATTTCACACCACATTTATTTACACTAAATTTATTCAATGTAATTTTTTTTTTTTAAATCTTGACTTAGACCACTTTCATAATTATGGGCACAATCATCCATAATACTTGACGATGAAAGTGAGCAAGTACGTAGAATATGAAAAATTACAAAAAATTATTTACAAAGTTATTAAGGAAATATGCTTTCTGGGGTCCCTGTAGGACCCCACTCGGCACTCTAAGGGTTAACGCAATGCGCTTGTTAGTGCGACCGGGAAAGTTGGCTTGAGTGGAGCATTTGCTGGGTTTAAAAAAAAAAACCCCCCTTAACGCACGGTTTCTTTGAAATAGTAACGTGTTATAGCTTGCAATCCTATGTAAATGATAAGTGGCAATAAAACGATTATTTTTCTTAGCTTTCATATTGTTATTTTGAATTCTCGATTATGTTCGGGTGTGAGAAATTATGGTAGCGTCAAATACATGCCGCTCGAAATATCTCGAGTGTGCACAGTGTAGCCTGTTTAGCGTGCTGGAATAAACTCGAGTGTGCACGTTAAGGGGTTAACCCATTATCCGTCAATGTCCCATTTTTGGGACAGGGTTTCAAACTGTTTTCTTTTAACGACTGCAACTTCTAAATGAACAGTTAATTTCATTTATCATTTTTGTACTTTTGTATTACGGCCAGTAATGTGTTAACCGTCCGACTACCGTGCCTGGATCGAGGTACCGGGATGTCTTGGCTGCGGAAACGCACACATTCTAACAAGACGTTCGCTACTTGAGCCGGTGTCACCGGCGCGGCGTTCGTCAATTGTTCTCAAAGCGATAACGCATAAAAGATCTTTTGAAGTGGGCCGACGGCATCCGGCGAGCAGCTCGCTCGAGCCGTCACGGATTGGTATTAGTGAACTGTCTGTGAGGGGCCGAAAGAGACCCAGGCGCCAACGGAGAGTTCGGTCGTCCGAGGGTTAAGCATTTATCGGGTTCGAACAATTCGAAGAAGGAAGAGCAAACTTTTGACATAAAAATCTGGCGAATCCTTAACCCCTTGACGTACGGTTTCTTTTGAAATAAAACAACAACAAAAAAATCAATTTCTTTTTTATGTAAAATACACTTTAGAACAGTCTTGGCAAAAAAATAAAAAAATAAAAAATTAATAAAAATTTTATTTTAATTTTAGCAGCATCAAACACAACGCCGCTCGAATATACTCGAGTGTGCACGGTTTAAGGGGGTTAAAATCGTACAGGTTCGACGTTCATATCTCATCGGAGGCGTCGCCGATAGGCCGCGAGTCGCGAAGGCCAAGTTCGGTTGGAAAATTGTTTGATAAAATTCCCGAAACGCTTAGGCGTAGCGCGCCGACAGCGGAAACTCGTCCAAGGTGAAAGAGAGAATTTATGCGCGACCGGTGCGATAAGGAAACGTGCCAGGATGTCGAGGTGTGCGAGGGCAGGGTGGGCGAACTCGCGCTCGACGAGGTCCGCGCGTTATCGGGGGGGAGGGGGGGGGGGGCGGAGGAGGAGGAGTCGAAGGTGGCCAGGAGGGTGGGGAGGGTGGGGAGGGGAGGTACGTCGTCAGCGTCGGTTATCCTGTTACCGGAAAATCGGTCTGATAAGAACAATGGGCAGACCGTAACTGCCAGATGCCATAACTGCCTGATCGTCGGCGACCGTCACCCAACTCCCAAATATCTGCCCGCGTAGTTCGCCCTAATTGCGTCCGTTTCGAAAACATCCCGAGGTCGCCTAGTATTCGTTACAAGGTTCCCGACGCTCGGATCCGCGGGACGCGACGCTCCGATTTTCGGCGTGAGACCGTTGTCGAATCAGAAAGTCGCGATAATAAGCCGTTAACGATGTACGGGTAGTACTAAGTACATATGTACTTTTGCGACACGATGGGTTCATGGAAAAATGTTGTGTGGGACCGAGAGTCGTTATAAAAATGGGGGTTGCTTTCCGAAATTTTATTACGATTTTTTGTAGCTGTTGTCTTCTTAGACACCGGATTCATACGCTGTGAATTTCTGTCTATATGATTAACCCAGGATCATTAAAAATTTCTTATGGTTTATTACGGACATTTTTTTTTTAATTGCATATAAGCAACTCGATTTTTATTGAAAATGTAAATTTAGGTGTTGATGTCGCATAGTTGACTGGTTAGAGTGGATGAGATTCGTATTAGTGGGCTTTTTCCAGTCTGCTTTATTATATGAATGTATGTATAACACAAAACGATAAAAAGGATTTCAAGGTATTAGTCCCGACTGTTGGTTTATTTGAGTTAAGAGTTTTTTCAAAGTGAGATGCTTTTTCTCCTTTTAAAAGACAATCCGAGACTTGTATCATTACTGCCAAAGAAATAAATATCTTATTAAATTTTTTATTTTATATTTATCAAACTAGCCTTGGGACAGAAACTTGACTTTCTAGAATTTAATTTTTCAGACGAAAAATGTACTGAAAAGTGTCGCGGCTCGACGCAGACTGCCTAAGTACAGTGTTGCGCAAACGTTTTCGCAATTTTTTTACCGTGTTATAACGAAACCGTGTTGTCGGAGGGTACCCGCAATTTCTGAATCGTGTCATAGCGAAACCACGTTCTGGGATACCGTGTTGTAGGAGGGCTACCTGTATGTACACCCCCGTCCATAAGTCACCGACCACTCGTGAAAAGATGTCTTTCATCTTTCGATGAAAAGAAAATATAATATTTACATAACAATTTTCTTGAAAAATTGAATACTTATACATTCCGAAAACATTGTGAACAATTAGCAAGTATTATTTTCATTTCATAAAATAAGTGCCTCAGCAATAAAATATTGCCCGAATTCAAATTTTAGCAAGTACCTGGTGACTTACGGACGGGAGTGTACATGTATGGAAAATATAATGCAATACCAAAAAATGGAATACAATACGTCACAATAAACCGTTAACGGTCAACTTTGAAAATAATCGGCCGATCGACTTCCTTACTTCCTTACTTTCTTACTTCCTTCCTTACTTCCTTCCTTACTTTCTTCCTTCCTTCCTTCCTTCCTTCCGATAAAAGGTTAACACACGAAATACGCCGGACTGTGCGGATTAGCTGCCAAGAGCGTCATTTGGCACCGAACCGCAGAGAAGTTCGCCCGAGTTGGCGCTGATTAGAGAACGTTATCCGCGGTTTATACGCCGTTCGCGTGACGAAATTTTCCCCCGTCTCGGATTACCGTTTAATAAATGGCGGTGCCGCGCTCGGTCGCTCGGCATTTTTTCCCCCATCGTCGACCACCATCCGACCCACCCCCAACCTCCCCCCCCTCCTCCGACCGGATCCATGTAAAAACAGCCCGCGTTGATCATCGCTTTTCTCGATTTCGATTGCCGTTTATATCCCGGACGAGTGGCAGCGAATCTCAGCCGAACGGATTTCCTTGAAATCCGTAACTGACTCCCCCCCTGCCCCTCCTCCTCCTCGTCCGCCTCTCTCCCTCCCACCGCTCATCTTATTCCTTTTATCCCGACGCCGACGAAATACGACGTAGCAGCCGGCTGCGATGCTATACTAAGAAATCGCTAATGCCGCCTACTCCTAAGTATTATTGACTCGTTTCCCGGGACGCGCGAGAGTGATGGGAGAACGGGACGGTACGGGGAATCTGGGTGAGAAATTTCCGGACGATGGCGGATTCGGGATTCGATCTGTCGGGTCGATCCCCGATCGGTTTCACGTACGGCCGGAGGGCAACGAGGGAAGCTCGTCTCGCGGAGGCCGAAAGGAAGCCCGGCCCGCGGGATATTAATAGAGGCTGAGGTCCGCTGCTGAGCGAAGGAACGAACCGACGAACGAAGGAACGAAGGAACGAACGAACGAAGGAACGAACCGACGAACGAACGGACGCCGGATATAAAAATATCGAAATCCGTTTCTGTCCTTCGATCGCTTCTTGAACGAATCTCTGCTACCAAAGTGCCGATTGACGTCGAGGATCGTCCCCCGTCGAAGTTCCGTGAGAGCGTCGGGTCACGATATGGTAACATGAGCGGGCCGCTGAAACTGAATCCTGAACGGCGAGGCTGAGATTTAGGAGGCGAGCGACTCGTCGTAAATGTCGATTCGATTTCGGGGGGGAGGGAGGGGGGAGGACGATCGTGACGGCGACGCCGAGCGTCGAGACGGCAAACAGTCAACAGATGCCAATGGAAAGAGGAAACGAGAGGCGAGGGAAAAAAAAGAGAATAGAGAGACAGAGTAGAGAGATAGAGTAGAGTTAGAGTGAGTGAGTGAGAGAGAGAGAGAGAGAAGAACGGTGGGAGAAGTTTGGCCACTCTTGGGAAATTTGCCAGAACTCGGAGGCAGAAATCAGTCTTCTCTCGTTTTGTTTGTCGCCCCCGAGAGCGAGCGAGACAGACGTATACTCAGACGAAGACGAACGGAGACGGAAAACTGCTTCGTGAGATGGTAGGTAACGCGACACCCCCGTCATCGCGGTTGTGTCATGATTACGATACGCCGAAGCGAACGTTGAGCAAAGCCGGACGAGACCTTCCTCCCCCTCCCCCCTCTTCATGCTCGCTTTTCCCCACCGGTCTCTGGCGAAACGAATTTGGCACGCGGTTCCTGCCGCAGAGGCGAGGGCGGTCGGCACCGCTCCGGACTCGATCGGTTTCCCTCGATTTCAATTCGCACGCGTCCTCCAGCGAGAGGAGCCGATCGCGTGTGAGCGCACCTTAACTTCCGAGGCGGCCGAAGGAGTGGGGGGAAGCGGTGACGGCGGCGGCGGCGCGGAGTGGGGAGAACGCTCGCGCTGGGCCGGCGGGTGGGTGAGGGGGGTGGGGGGAGTCCGCTCTGTTTGCGTGTCTACCTCCTACCGTTGCTGCTGTCCCTGCTACCGACGCTGCTATACCGCGCGCGGGAGAGGAAAGCCAGAGATGCATTCCAGCGCGGAAGGTGGGATGGATCCGTCTCTTGATAACTCGCCCATCGGAATGCGTACCTCGTACACCTTGGTGCATTCTGCCCCAGCTCGGGTTTGACCGGCTCCGCACGCCTACCTAAAAGCCTTTTGGGGACATCTGACGCGAGCGAGAGGTGGTTCGCGGCGGAATCGATCGTTGAACGAGAAGGGATCGCGCGCGGAAGTGTCGAGGATTTTTGGCGGGTTAAGTCAGCGATGGAATGGGGAGGAGGGGAGGGGGTGTATTGCTGATGTTAATTGGGCTGGGGTTTAAGGGATCGTGTGGCGCACCTTGAGGCATCTTTTGCTGGTCGCTAATATGTACACACTCAACAGACGCGTATACATGTATGAGCGCGCGCGCGCACACACGTGCGAAGCAGGAACGAACGAAACGAACGCAAAACACGAGCCGCGCGCCCGCGGCGTACATGTTCGGGGCGGGGGGACTATTTTTAGACCGGTCCAGGATTATTTTTAGACCCAGGCTTTCACGGGTGCCCACCGGGCTTAACCCTGACTTACGTTTACGTCCTACGCCGGCTCGCGTCGACGACGTAGGGAAAGACCGATTAACGTCCGGGAGCACGCTCCCTTTTCGCTTCTGCCGTTAAGAGGGAACGATTTCGGAAGGAAGAATTCCGAAAGGGAATCGGGTGCGTTCGACGGATCGTTCAGTGGTTTGGAATCGATTTCCGCTGTTTGTTCGGCGAGCGAGCGTTTATTCTCTTAGCCGTTCGCGGCGATATTTCACTTTCGATTTGCGGAAGTTGGGATGGTAATGTCGAGGTTGGGAGGAGGATCGGATTCGATGGCAAAATTGATCTTCCTTTGTCCTTGTGAGCGCGGCTAATTGGGAGAAGAAGAGAAATACATGTAACCACATATATATGCATAAATGTATAAACCGTTCATCTTGAATATATATATTTAGAGAGAACGAGGGTGACAGAGAAAGAGAAAATATTTATATGTATATCTATGTATATCCTATATCCTACACTTTTTAATACATAAATATGTAAACCTTTGTATATAATATTTTTGTTTAAATATATATAAATATTTCTCTTGAAGAGAGAGATAGGGAGAGAGAGAGAGAGAGAGAGAACGAAAAGGGGAGAGAAAATATTTATCGATATCCCATATCTATATCTATATATCTTCCATTATATAAAATATGTAATTCTTTACATATAGTATCGTTCTTTCTCTATATATATATATATATAAATATTTTCTCTCGCTCTCATTCTCTCCACATATATATATATTCAACATAAACCTGATCATATACATATATATGTATACACACAGAGAGCGACAGAGAGAGAGGGAACCGTGACCGTCGTGTGAATGAACGTACTCGCGACATAATGAGAAGCTAATTGCAGCCCGCTCACTGGAAATACGTAATGTCGGGCTGGGAAGTGTGAAATGTGGGTTGCGAGGGAGGGGGAGGGGGGAGAGAGGGTGTGGAGGGTAGACTACTCCGATCCCGTAAAAATAGACTTCGGAACCGTCGAACACTCGGCGCCAATTCGCTCGGCTCCGTCTTCCCACCCTCGACGCATTGACTGGCACTCGATATACGCCGAGTGACGGAAGAATTGGGCCTGGGCACCGCGACGCCGAGGCACCTATTTGGAGCGATGATAAACGAGCGACGCGTCCGTTTCTTTCGCAGGTGAACGGCGGCTCGCCGGCGGAAGCAGCTGGTCTCCGTGCCGGCGACGCCGTTGTCAGGGTGAACACCACCGAAATGTACAATCTCAGGCACAAGGATGCGCAGGACGTCATAATGAGGGCTGGCAACACCTTCGAGATCACCGTGCAAAGGTGGGGCTTGGTCGGATATATCGTTCGCGGACGATGGACGATCATTTTTAGTGATTTCAACCGTTTACGCTAACCCAATAAATAAGTGGACCGTTTATTTTGAGTGGTGTAAGTCCATTTAAAACAAAAAAAATATATTACAAAAATAAACCGTTTACATCATGTTAATCATAAATTATACGATATCTGATATTTTTTTTAAATGTGGACATATAAATTTTTTTATTTGGTTAAATTTCGTTTAAATTTGGTTTATTTTTGTGATATTTAATTTTTCTTTTTGAATGGACTTACACCACTTTCAAACTAAACGGTCCATTTGTTTATTAGGTTGGCGCGCATGAAATAATTTTTTTTACGAGAATATATAAGACTATATGTTTTTTCAAATTGAAATACGAGCCATTTGCTGGAGTACACTTTTCCCAACGAGATTGTAATATATAAATGCCTGTCTTAATGAAATTTTGGTCTTCGGAATCAATGAAGTCTGATATAGAGTTTTTCGGACTGTCTTCATTTTTATAGTGCTTAGGCCGTAAAAAAATTGTCAATGTTTGTAATAGCGAGTCTGTTGGCGAAAGATCTGATAAATAAGCTGTTGGGTGCAAAATTTCATATTTTAATTCAATTCAGAATTAATTCATGTCCAGGAGTGTTCACCCCGATAACAACAGCATGTAACTCTTAAATGGATACAGTAAATGAGACGTACGTTATACCACATATGCCTCGACTCATTAAGTTTTGAATCTTACATAAAAATCTAATACAAGACATACACTTCAACATTTAAATCACTTCAACATATGTACCCCTGGCAATGCGCAAAGTATCGTTCCGGTTTTCAATCTCTTATCATACATTCTGCAACCTATCTGGTGTGATTGTACTAATGGCATCTCTGATGGGTTGTTGGAACGTCAGACTATTAGGAACTGCCGCTTTGTAGACAATATATCTCACATACCCCCAAAGAAAGAAATCTAAGGGGGTAATGTCAGGTGATCTCGGGGGACATGGAATTGGGCCGATTGTCTGCTAATCCAACTGTTGCGGAAGGTGTCATTAAGAAAATTCACGCAGAATGTGTAGCAAGAGATTGAATACCGCCTCGATATTTTGGGTGTTACCAGGGGTATACTTGATGAAGTGTATTACTTATATCAAATGTTTACCTAAGGTTCAAAATTTAATGGGTAGAAGCATATGTGATATAACGCGCGTCTCATTTACTGTATTCATTTAACAATTACATTGTTTCGTATTCAGGTGTATAGATGTATAATATTGTGTTATACATATATCAACTACAATTCAATGATCTCAATTGTAAATCAACAAAATAAGTGATTCGACCTATTAATTAATTTCACATATTATAATTTGAAAGGACAATAAGAAAACAAACTTTTTTTAAATCACAAAAAGGAAAATATAGGTTTATAAGTCTAACTCACCTAGTCAGCAATCTCCGATTTGTTATCAGGGTAAACATTTGTAGACACCCTGTATATTTTCATATAATCGGCAAATGACAAACATTTACTGTTTTGAAAGCAGTGCTTTACATCCTTAACGTAAAGATTAACAGGACTCAAATGGGGTCCTCGAAGAACACCTGACGTCACCTGACGAATCCTCACCCTTCCTTGTTTTTCTGCAGGGGAGGGGGTACCACTTGGAAGCCAAGCGTGACGCCCGTGTCCTCGAACATGTCCTCCCCCGTGTCCAACATGTCCGGCAACATCACTCCGGTGACGAAGACCTCGCTGGCGGCCAAGAAGCAGGACGGCGCCCTTATCGGCAGCGGGCACAACTTCAGTCCGAAGCCGTTCGTTAGTATCAGTCTTCGCCGACGGTAGGATCCCCCTGTGGCCAATGATAATGAAGCTAGACACCTTACCATTCGATTGCAGCTGAACGGATCCGGCGACGGCGGCCCGATCAAGTCGATCGTTAACAAACAGTACAACAGCCCGGTGGGCATCTACAGCGAGGAGACCATTGCCGAGACCCTCTCTGCCCAGGCGGAGGTCCTCGCCGGCGGCGTCCTTGGGTAAGCTCGAATACAGCGAAATTCGGAAAATTCAAACCTTTAACACGTTGAACGCCCAAAATTCGTAGTTGGATGTAGCCCCTGTGGCTATGTTTCCCGGATGACAAATGAAATTCTTGTAAACTGCCTACAAAAATCCTGGTTCAATTGAACGAAGGAGAGTGTCATCTTTCCATTTGTTAATATTTCCAATCTGTCTATTTTGTATATGCGTGCTCGTCATTATTTTTGTGATACAAAAGTGATATTGTGATACAAAAAGAAATTATTGTAAACTAGGTACCTACAAAATCCTGTTTCAATTGAACGAAGGAGAGTGTCATCCGGAAAACATAGCCACAGGGGCCGTCACCCAAGTACGGGTGACGTGGCGACGAACGTGTTAACACGTTGCGTGCCACGCTGATTTTCCGCGTCCGCCGCGTCTCGCCAACGCGAATTTCTTATTATGCGTTACATATTTTTTCGAAATTTTTTGCACAACAGGTAAATTTTAGGATATAAGTGCGTATAATGCAATAATTTTTTTGGGGGTCATCGGTGACCCCCATGGCCAAACGGAGCGACTTAGTTTTGGCGACCGGTGACTCCCACGGCCAGACGGACCGACGTCGACCGACAAACGATGATAATATTGAAAAATTTTAAAAACATTGAAAATTTACTCGAATTATGTGTTCTGATAATCTTGGCTCCGCCGGTCACCGGTGACCCCCATGGCACGCAACGTGTTAATCCGTTAACGGTGCAAAGTCATGATCGGTTATGGACGTAGAACTCTTGATTTGACGTATGGGCCGTTTATTTTGAAAATGCTGTAAGCCGAATTTCCATAGGTACCGCTCGGTTATGTGGTTAGATTGATTTTATTTTATGTGTATCTTCCAATGGAAGTAAGTTCATTTTTAAACAGAAATGAGGTATCACCTAATTTTTGCTTGATTTAGTGTAAACTTTTTATTTGTAACGACCTAGTATTTAATATCTTAAAAAATCCCAATGTTTCGGACAATAAAAGAAATTGCGTAGTCATTGATAATGAAAATGATGTAAGTCCTATTTTCATAGATATAGCTAGGTCCTGTGGTTACATTTGTTTTATTTTACGTATATCTTCGAATGGACGTAAGTTCATTTTTAAACAGTAATGAAATATGACGTAATTTATGCTTGATTTAGTGTAAACTCTTTATATATAACGTGTTAGTATTGAATATCTTAAATAATGCCAATGTTTCGTTCAATTTAAAATTGACCGATAAAAGAAATTGCGTAGTCATTGATTATGAAAGTGGTAGGTATAAGTCTATTTGCAGCCTGTAAATATACATTATTTTAGTTAACTTCGCGTAAAAGAAATTTATATAATCAAAATACATATTGATAAATTAGTAGAAACATTGCCAGACTCGATATAATTAATGTATATTTTGAAATTTACTAATATGCTAACTCTTAATTTTCGTGAAATAACACGTAATTGACTTACACCACTTTCAAAATAAACGGTCCGATTTTTGTTCGACACTTGTTCAATTTTTGTTTTCCGAAAGATCTTGTACAAAAACCGAATAGTTTCATGCATTAATTTTTACATAACTAGAGTTTTATACAAGTGTATAAGGAGCTTAACCTGACTAACCATTGCGTTCCAGAGTCAACTTCAAGAAGAACGAGAAGAACTACAATGCCGAGAACAGCGAGGTGTTCAAGATGGTCCAGGAGGCGGACAAGGAACCAAAGACACCGGAACCTGGTTAGTACGAGAAAATAAGCAAAAGTCGCTAAACGCGACTGTACTAAATACTAAGAAAATGACTCGAGATCGTTAATCGACTAACAAGGGTAGGAAACAAGGTTCTAGGTCACCGATTTTGTTCAAATGCACAGACCTTCTTTACCCGAAAATATTGAACACGTGTTTTACCAAAAGTGGCAACACTACACCATTTTTGAAAAAATTCAAAGCAAAAAATCAAAATCTTTTGATCGCGCTGAAATTTTGCAGACGCGTTTGAAATTGCCCCCTAAAAGATACTAACACATTTATTTTGCAAGTAAACAATGTTTATAAGTATAGATTATTGATAAGTTCAATATTTACTCGATTTTCATCGAAGTGACGTGACAGAGTAAGTATGGTACTTTTGTAGTAACTCCCAGTCCAGGTTTCAAGTATACATACGGTTTTGCGTTTTGTATTTTTTTTTCAAATTCAAATTTTCCTTTTCCAAGCGCGGCTTCAATTCTTTAATATGCTTAAATGCAATTTCATTTTATTACGTGCAATAATTTTGTCGACGTTTTTGCGTAAGGGATATCCAGATTTAAAGAAAAACAATCGATAGGAATAACCCAAATCTGACTCATTTATTAATGTAAGCTTACTATCGCTGCTCGATATCCAGATTTAGAGAAAATAATAGACAGAAATAACCCGAACCTGATTAATTGGACCGTTTATTTTGAGAGTTGTGTAAGTTCATTTAAAAAAAAAATTAAATATCCCATAAAAAAATCGATTACACCACGTTAATCATAAATTACATATTTCATTTTTCTTTAAATATGGACTTACACCACTTTCAAAATAAACGGTCCAATTCATTGACCTAAGCTATCGCTGCTCCAATTCATCGAGCAACGACCGGAAGTCTGATCTCGAGTGATTTTTCGTCGACGAGATCCCCCCCCCCTTCCCTCTTCCCAACTCTTCCCATCAGCCCCCGTATGGCATGGATTAATTGGACCGTTTATTTTGAGAGTGGTATAAGTTCATTTAAAAAAAACAAATTAAATATCCCATAAAAAAACCGTTTACACCGCGTTAATCATAATTTACATATCTCATTTATCTTTAAATATGGACTTACGCCACTTTCAAAATAAACAGTCCAATTCATTGACCTAAGCTATCGCTGCTCCAATTCATCGAGCAACGACCGGAAGTCTGATCTCGAGTGATTTTTCGTCGACGAACTCCCCCCCCCTTCCCTCTTCCCAACTCTTCCCATCAGCCCCAGTATGGCATGGATTAATTGGACCGTTTATTTTGAGAGTGGTATAAGTTCATTTAAAAAAACAATTAAATATCCCATAAATAAACCGTTCACACCGCGTTAATCATAATTTACATATCTCATTTTTCTTTAAATATGGACTTACGCCACTTTTAAAATAAACAGTCCAATTCATTGACCTAAGCCATCGCTGCCCCAATTCATCGAGCAACGACCGGAAGTCTGATCTCGAGTGATTTTTCGTCGACGAACTCCCCCCCCCTTCCCTCTTCCCAACTCTCCCCATCAGCCCCCGTATGGCATGGATTAATTGGACCGTTTATTTTGAGAGTGGCGTAAATTCATTTAAAAAAAAAATTAAATATCCCATAAATAAACCGTTTACACCGCGTTAATCATAAATTACATATCTCATTTTTCTTTAAATATGGACTTACACTACTTTCAAAATAAACGGTCCAATTCATTGACCTAAGCTATCGCTGCCCCAATTCATCGAGCAACGACCGGAAGTCAGATCTCGAGTGATTTTTCGTCGACGAGCTCCCCCCCCTCCTCTTCCCAACTCTTCCCATCAGCCCCCGTATGGCATGGATTAATTGGACCGTTTATGTTCAGAGTGGTATAAGTTCATTTAAAAAAAAAATTAAATATCCCATAAATAAACCGTTCACACCACGTTAATCATAAATTACATATCTCATTTTTCTTTAAATATGAACTTACACCACTTTCAAAATAAACGGTCCAATCCATTGACCTAAGCTATCGCTGCTCCAATTCATCGAGCAACGACCGGAAGTCTGATCTCGAGTGATTTTTCGTCGACGAGCTCCCCCCCCCCCTTCACTCTTCCCAACTCTCCCCATCAGCCCCCGTATGGCAGTACGATAATTTCTTTGCGAAGTAGCGGAACCGAGCGCGCAGAGCGGCGTGATAACGCCGTCGTCGCCAGCATTGTCAGGACTGCGGCCAGTATCAGCGCCGGAAACGCGACCGCAGCAGCCGACGACGCCACAGTCTAGCCTGCCGCCGGGTCAGAACATTTGTGCCGAGTGCGAGAGGCTCATCGTGTAAGTGAACGACCGGCGAGCAGCTTATCTTCCTTTAGGTCGACACACGTTTCCACATAGGGACACCGGTGGGCGAAAAATAATGAAACCGGAAGCGGAGGCGGAAGTTCACGTTCGACGCGTCACATCTCACAATGTTCTCCTTTCACGGCATATCGATGAACAGATCTTTGGTCTCTAGCCACCTCTCTTTCTTTACTTCCATGTCCTCGTCGTCGTCGTCATCGTCATCGTCATCATCGTAGTACCCTCGAGGACTGAATTTTACTCCGCCGTAAGCCACGCAGTTGGCGGGAGGGCAACTTCGCCAAGGTCGCCGACGCCGCTCTATCACGCTCTGAGCGGCTCAAGGCCGTCCTCGGCTAATAACGAGTATCCCCAGCAGCGTCAGGATCGTCGCCAGGACACGCCTTTCTCATCGTCCTCGTCATCGTCGTCAGTGGCTCAGGCACCGGTTGTCTGCAGCCACTGCGACAGTACGATCGTGTAACTATTTTGCGAGGCTGTCTCTGGCACTCTCTGTCTCTCTCTCTCTCTCTCTGTCTCTGTTTGCCTCTCTTACTATCATCCTCTCCGTCTATCGACCTTAGACCCACTCCCACTACACACGTACACACTATCTATATCAGTGTCACTGGACTGTCTATGGGTCTCCGTACCTTCATCGGACCCCGCAAGGTTCCACGTCTGGGCTTTGTCGACTCGAAGAGAGTAGAGTGTTCTCTTCGTGAATTTCGGCTTGTAGCTTGTACGCCGCACTAAGGACATTCAAGGTCATCTAAGATCATAGCTCATCAAACGCCTGCACTCCGACTACTCATCTTCGCCCCTCTCTTCCCGCAGTGCGTGCATGCTCACGCACGCACATACCTGCACACACACACACACACACATACGTACATGCATACACGAGATTGTTTATACATTGTGTCGCTATCCTTTCCGCTGCGTTCGAATTCGCAGCAGCGTGACGCAACGAGCTTTCGATGTTGTGAATTCTTTTTTTATCGCCCATCCAGTTGTTAACGCATTCATTTCGTTCCGGCGAAGCTGATGCCATGCTTCCCGAAAGTATCGGTATCACAATGTGGAGCGTCACGTTGAAGGGTGCTTCGCGGACGAGTCCGTAATCTCATTCATCGCATAACGTTCATGCCTCTGGCCTCTTTCGTCGAGGTGTCGAGTTCGTCTCTTCGTGTTCCTCATGCGTAGCCTGTATGTTGTTCGGAGTTCGCGTCGTGCCTTCCTTGTCTATCTTTCGGTTTGCTTCTCTTTCTCTTTCTCGGCTTTAAAGCGATCGTGACGAAGGCGGAAGCGACATTGGATACAAGTAACGGCCGTCGAGAAGATTGCTGCCCTAAGGGCCATTCGGTTAACTTGCATGCAATGTCTAGCCACTGTCATGGATCCAAGTCGAATAAGTTATGTACGGGGTGACTCTAGTAACTGGGCCAAGCTATAACTCAGTTTAAATAAATTTATTTATTTATTTTTTTTATTTGTTTGATATATAGAATACAGCTTATACAGATATGAAAAATGAAAAAAAAATAGAGAAACAGAAGAGAGTTGCGGAGGATGTAATGTTATCAGCTAAAACATTTACATAATTCAGTCTTCGACAGAGATTTGGATATTGAAGATAGGTCTATTGTGGCACTGCGTCTGTTAGCTAGTGTACACACACGTGATACGGTTGAATTTATACCGTAATTCGTCTTGCAATCGACAACATAGAATGATGTATTACTTCTTCTCAAAATTTAGAACAAAATCGTAGAGGAAAAGTTTGTATTAGTTGAAAGACTCTATCATGTGCACCGACCTTTTGCCCACGGGCATTAGTACATGTGCAAGGTGCAGTTGCACTGTTTTTTTAAATTGAAGCACCCATTTTCTTTTACATAAACGCGTTCTTTAGGCCATTCTGCAATAAAAGTGTATAAGAGAAATCATCGGAAAAACAATAGTTTACGAGAGACCTCGCTTCATTCGAACTCTTATAACAGATGCCTAAACCGTTCACTATCGCATTATCTAAACGTTTTTGGTCCCAGTTTCGTTCCAATCATGTTTACTAACATCATCAACTAATACAAACTTTTCCATTACGATTATGTTCTAAATTTATTTAAAAAAGAGTTGTATCTTAATATAATATATCTATAACATATATATATTAATTAAGCTAATATAATATATATATATTAAGCTATAAAGCTTGGTCTAGTTACTAGAATCACCCTGTATACTGCCAAGACTAAGATCTTGTTAAAAGCGAACGAAAATCGCGAATTGACATGCTATGGGTCATGAATGGCACGACGTTAGCTCGCGAACGATCCATCGATGGCGCGGAGCCTCGAAGGAAGGCCTTCCGATCAGAATTATGGGAGGATTCGAGTATGATGATGGTTAACCTTCACATTTTTTCCGCAGCGGAGTCTTCGTCAGGATAAAGGACAAGAATCTCCACGTGGAGTGCTTCAAATGCTCTACCTGCGGCACCTCTCTCAAGAACGTTGGCTACTATAACATCAACAACAAACTCTACTGCGACATTCATGCGAAGTTGGTGGCCAGGCAAGCTGCACCGGCAGCTGGACTTATGCCGATCACTGTTGCACCGTAAGTGTGTTAATATGTTCAAAGCTGCGTTGGTCCCTGGGACCGACAGTTAACCTATCGTTTGAACAGTGTCGGTCCCTGAGACCGATAGTATGCTTATTGTTTGGATGGCGTCGGTCCCTGAGACGGATAGTATACTTATCGTTTGGATGGCGTTGGTCCCTGAGACCGATAGTATGCTTATCGTTTGGATGGCGTCGGTCCCTGAGACCGATAGTATGCTTTTCGTTTGGATGGCGTCGGTCCCTGAGACCGATAGTATGCTTATTCTTTTGGATGGCGTCGGTCCCTGAGACCGATAGTATTCTTATCATTTGAACAGTGTCGGTCCCCAAGACCGATAGTACCTATGCTTATCGTTTGGATGGCGTCGGTCCCTGGGACCGATAGTATGCTTATCGTTTGGATGGCGTCGGTCCCTGAGATCGATAGTATGCTTTTCGTTTCGATGGCGTCGGTCCCTGGGACCGATAGTATGCTTATTGTTTGGATGGCGTCGGTCCCCGGGACCGATAGTATGCTTATCATTTGGATGGTGTTGGTCCCCAGGACCGATAGTATGCTTATCGTTTGGATGGCGTCGGTCCCCGGGACCGATAGTATGCTTTTCGTTTGGATGGCGTCGGTCCCTGAGATTGATAGTATGCTTATCGTTTGGATGGCGTCGGTCCCTGAGACCGATAGTATGCCTATTGTTTGGATGGCGTCGGCCCCTGGGACCGACAGTGTACCTATCGTTTGGATGGCGTCGGTTACTGAGAACGACAATGAACCTATCGTTTGGATGATGTCGGTCCCTGGGACCAACAGTGAACTTATCGCTTGGACGGCATCGGTTTCTGGGACCGACAGTGCAGCTGTCATTTGAACAGCGTCAATCCCTGGGACCGAGAGTGTATAGGTTAAAAATAAATACGGTAATTTTAATACAAATTTATTGACATGGTTTCGATTTACACGTATTGCAAAACGTAACGACTTTTTTGGTCGGCTTTTCCTTCGTTTTTTTTTTGCAATTGATGATTAGTTCTTATCTTAACACGTTGAGTGCGGCGTCGGTCCCTGGAAAGCAACTGACGGTTATTAGACGGTTTTTAACCCGAGATCAATTTTTAACCTGAATACTGCCGGTCCTACGGACTGACGCTGTTCAAAATGGAAAATTCACTGTCGGTCCCAAAGACCGACACTGTCCAAAACGCTGTCCAAAACGCTGTCCAAAACGCTGTCCAACCGGCACTGTCCAAAACGGAAAGTTCACTGTCAGTCCCAAAGACCGACGCTTTCCGGAACCGAAAGTTCACTGTCGGTCCCAGGGATCGACGCCGGTCGACCTGTTAACCCTTTCGCTCCGAAGGGCGTATATATACGCCCTGTTAAAGTGGACGCTCAGGTACGAAGGGCGTATATATACGCCCTGCTAAAGTGGACGCTCAGGTACGAAGGGCGTATATATACGCCCTGGAAAAGTGGACGCTCAGGTACGAAGGGCGTACATATACGTTCATACCACATATACTTTTATTTCTTACTTTACCATATAATAAATATAGAGAACATAGATTTAGAGAATTTAGAGAACAAGAAACGACTTCTAATTACGTCGTAGCATTCCGCACCTCAGTGTCAACTACTGAGCAACGCGCTCCGTCTCCAGCGATCACATTTTGTCACAAGCGCTCCGTAGCGAAAGGGTTAACGATCGGAGCGTTCCTAACCTCACTTTCGCACCCCTAATGGTCCTTTGATCGTCGCAGGGGAGCCAAGGCACCGGCCAGCACGATATCAGCGGCCCTGGCCAATGCACCGATGTCACCGCCACTGGCCAATCACGGATCCTCCCCCCTCCCATTCTCCGTAAGTGAAAGTCCGAGCAACGACAGCCCCCCCCCCCCCTGCTTTCGTCACTGTTTCTCTCACGCACACGTACACACACATCCACGAGCCTACTGAACCCACTAACGACCGACCCTTCGAAGTCAAGCCAAGAACCGAACCCTCTTTACTAATCGTGTGCCATTCGCTTTCGCACTAATCGCTTTTCCAGGCGTGCAATCGTACGAGCCACGATCGTGACGATCATCACGGCGCATATCATCCGTCACGCACGACCTTGAATAGGAACGGATACGTGAGGAACGGCGAGTGCAACGGATACGAATCGAAAACCTTTACGAGCACTATCACCATCCAGACAGGTGGCACAGAGGTTGGCAGCGCGCTTGCATCCTAGTTATCCTTTTGACGGTCTGCGGATAATATAGGAGAAGTCATCGTCGGGGGGAACGATATAGCTTTCCATTGACACGCCGCGAATTCGGCTGTGACATCATGGCGGGAAAACGCGGCCATGATTTATTTATGCGCCGCGAATCACTGCGATTCTCTCTCTCTCTCTCTCTCTATCTCTGTTTTGAATGCTCACACGTCAGACTCTAGCAACCGTGCAAATTTTGCATCAACACCCGCGATGTTAGGTATGCTAGGCCAGGGGTAGTCAACCTTTTTATACCTACCGCCCACTTCTGCATCTCTGTCAGTAGTAAACATTTCAAACCGACCATCGGTTTCAGAGTAACCGTTATTTGTAAAGAAGGGAAGTAATTTTAGTTCAGAAAATTGATATAGCAGTTACAGTAAATTAAAGCGTATGATAATGATTATTAATCATATAGTTTATGACTAACTTTTGCTAAGTTTGCCACAGTGAATCTTTATAAAGTAACTTACCGTGATTAAATTTATTTTTTAATTTATACTTTGCATGCATAGAGACATGAAGTCTGATGAAATTACATTTAATTCATTAAATTCTTCTCTAAAAATCAGCCCAGAGGCTGATACAGCGAAACTAAATATTGGATATGTGACTCAATTTTTTTTAAGAATACTTTAAAAAAATTTCTGTTCCAATGCTTTTCAAAAGTCAACTAAAAAAAAAGGGAAGTGCCTCTGTATCGCACAGACCGGGTTGACTGCCGCTGCGCTAGACAAAGACGGCACGCGGAAAAAGAAACATTTTGCCTAAAAATAGTAGCGCAACGTTCAACCTTCGATCCGGCGCATAATCGGGATCGATTACGAAATCATCGATCAGTCAGCGGGATGTGTCATTCGTCCCGATCGTCCTTGCGATCCGCGAACTTCCTCGGGCCCGATACTACAGGGTGAATCTAAAAACGCGGCAAAAAATGAACGAGGTCAAAGAACACTTCTAAAGAAGCAATTTTTGTAATACAATGTATGGGTTCAACGCAAGGGGTGAAAAGTTAGAGGGTAGTTTTGGCGGGTAACGCGCTAAAGAATTAATACAAAAATGACAGGAAAAATTTCAGAAAACATGTTATTAGCAGGAATTGATTTACATGTTCAAAAAAATGGCTCAAAAGAAGATTTGAAGAAACGATAAAGAAGAAAAATCAGGCTTGACGCTTAACGTTTTGAATGAATGTCGATAAGCATTTGGAATGTTCATTTCGAAAATGGTGTAAGTCCATTTAAAAAAAAAATTAAATATCACATAAATATTTAAACCGTTTACACGAAGTTTTCATAAATTATATATCTTATTTTTTTATCTATAGACTTAAACCACTTTCAACATAAACGGTCCATTTAATTATGAACGAAATAATCTTTTGCTACGATAAGATACAATGATTCTAATATGTTCACACATCTGCATCGAGTAAGTTTTAATCTTAGAAGTGCGCTTGGCATTGCTGTCCCACAAAACTCAGCCCACTTCTGAGCAGCTTGCGTGGCCTAACGATTTCCTCATAAAATCGTGGCAGTTATCGTGTTACCTTTTAACTTTTTTTTCTTTGAGCATGTAACTCAATTACATTACTGTTATAAAACGCTTTCCTTTGTGTGTACTTTTCAACCGTGTGTTAATATGTTACAAAAAATTGAAACCGCTTATTTTGAACATAATGAAAAGTTAAAATTGATTAGATATGTTTTAAAAGTTAAAATTTATTAGATTTATTATTTATTAAGAATGGTTAAGTTTGGTTGAAGATCTTGATGTATTTTAACTTTTCATTATGCTCAAAATAAGGGCTTTAAATTTTTATAACAAATAAAATGCTTTCTGCAATATTACCTACCAATTTTTGTGACAATTCTTTAACACGTTAACGTTTTCGCTTGCTTTCCGCTCGTACATTTTATTACAAAAATTGCTTGTGTAGGTGTGTTCTATCAATCCACAAATTAGATTCATGTTAATAAAAGGTCTTCTGAAACATCTCTCATTCTTGTGATAATTCTTTAACACGCTTTAACCATGACGGTGGAAAACTACCCTCTAACTTTTCACCCCTTGCCCTCCGCCCAAACACCGTATTACAAAAATTGCTTCTACAAATGTGTTCTGTCACCCCGCAAATTTTCTCCGACGTTTTTAGATCCACCCTCTATATCAATCTATTTCCAATCAAACCGTAATCAATACACTATATAAATTTTTATTCTCAACCCGCTGACTAATTATTCGTCTGCCCCGCCGGAAGTGCTGACGAATCGGCGCGTGTCCGTCCGAATCTCCCCGCGGAATGATCGAGCGCGCATACAGGGTGTCCCTCGCGAACGGTACTCACCCTGCCATCCCCTCTCTTCGGCCAGGCCACGTGCGTAGCCTCACGTGACAGCATTCTACCGTCCCATGGCTTGCGGCCCGAAGAGCCTTGGCATCTCGCCCGTCGATCAGTTCAGTTCACGATCAGTCCAGATAATACCCTCGCACGATCCGCGACTCTCAAATCGAATTCACTCTCGTCCGAGCCATCGGCCGAACCATTCCTCTCGGTACGTTCAGACCTTAACACGTTCGCGGACAGTAAAAGTTTCGGCGAGGTACAGAACTTGACAGTCGTTTTACTCTTAAATTGATTGTGATATCCGAAATTCGATTAAACACAGTTTATAAGGATAGTCAGATTATCGTATTTTAATTGTTATATACGATGAATGCTATAGCATCTTAACTATAGCAATACTTAAGGTTATATCAAATTAAATTCAAAATAATTCACTTTATGATTCGAATGCTATAGCATTCGTGTCAATCTGCATCATCGTGAAAATGAATGCCTTCGCGTCCGCGAACGTCTTAAACATCAGCCGTCAGCCATCAGACATCAGACCGTTCCTCCTACAATATAAATCGTTCGCGCGAGTAACAGTAACCGTCTCAAACTATTGAGTCTGTGCATAAGTCCGTGCGGTATTTGCTTGGATTAGCAACAATGCCGCATGGATGAATTGTTTATCGCTATTAAGTGGTTTTAACTTAGTTTAGAGTTTGTGCGTTGTGAAACACAGGTTTTCTCGATGGTGAACGCATTATTTGTATATATTTCAGGCGATTGAAGATTGAATGTGAAATTGAGAAAAATGAGCATTTCCGACACATTTTACTCTTCGAGTTTAACCGAGGATCCAGTGCAGCGGGTGCTGCGAGAACAATTTGTGAAGTGTACGGGAATGAAGCAATTGCTGAAGGAAATGGCGCAAGTTTTTTAATGTGATCAGTCAACTATTGTACGCCATTTAATCCTTCGTTAAACTCGAAGAGTAAAATGTGTCGGAAATGCTCATTTTTCCTCAACTTGACAATGAATCTTCAATCGCCTGAAATATATACAAATAATACGTTCGCAATCAAGAAGACCTGTGTTTCACAGCACGCAAACTCCAAACTAAGTTAGAACCACGGAATAACCAAACAAAAAATCATTCATGCCGCATTGTTGCTAACCCAAGCAAATACCGCACGGACTTATGCACCGACCCAATGTGCCCATAATTATGAAAGTGGTCTAAGTCAAGATTTAAAAAAAAAATGAGCCTATCAGTTATTTCATACCACATTTGTTTACACTAAATTTATTCAATGTAATTTTTTTCTTTTTAAATCTTGATTTAGACCACTTTCATAATTATGAAAGTGGTCTAAGTCAAGATTTAAAAAAAAATGAGTTTATCAGTTATTTCATACCACATTTGTTTACACTAAATTTATTCAATGTAATTTTTTTTTAAATCTTTTTTTATTTTCATAATTATGAAAGTGGTCTAAGTCAAGATTTAAAAAAAAATGACTTTACCAGTTATTTCACACCACATTTGTTTACACTAAATTTATTCAATGTAAATTTTTTTCTTTCTAAATCATGACTTAGACCACTTTCATAATTATGGGCACACGATAAATCGTTCGCGCGAGTAACGGTAACCGTCTCAAACTACCAGAGTCAAAATCCTGTGAAAGAGTGTCAGTTTGGATTGAACGCGAGCTTGTTGCATAATGTTTGTCGAAAGTGGAGCCCCACCTTCAGCCCTGCTTCTGGCTAGCGACGCGAAGACCTCGTACACGTCGTTTCATTTTCAGGCATCGACGACGAGCAACCTAATTGGCCCGAAGCCCTTCGGAGCGCCGAGCGCTAACATCCTCTCGACGCCCTCGACGCCGACGCTGAACTCTGGCAACAGCACCCTGCCACGTCCACAGAGCCAGACCGTCACCGGTAAGTGTTACCCGGAGTAAACACGATCACTTATTCGTAGACGCAAGAGACGGATTGTACGGTCAGCGCGAGTATTCGATATTCATTCTTCATCGGTCTTCATCGGTCTTCATCGGTCTTCATCATCGGCATCGTTGTCCATTCGTCATACCTGAAAATTGAATTAACGAGTCCAAGTCGACTAATCGAAGGAATGAAAAGATTGACTTCTCTGAAGGGAGACTCTCTCTCCCTCTCTCTCTCTCTCTCTCTCTCTCTCTCTCTCTCTCTCTCACACTCTCAGTATCGATAGAGGACTCCCATTCTCATTCCACTAACCGGTCCGAGCCGTCTTCGTCCTTGACCTAACATTGTCTTGGATTCTTCCAAATAGGTCTACTGTCCGCACTGCCAAAGCCAAAAAGTTCACCCTTCCAAGGTACGGCGAGTAGAATAGAACCGACTGACCGAGTTTCGAGCTTTGGCTAATACGCGCCCCAACTTTGGCTTACGTCCTTGCACTCTTTCATTTGCCTCTCTTCTCTCTCTCTCTCTCTCTCTCTCTCTCTCTCTCTCGCTCGCTCTCACGGCAGACTCGTTCTCATCAGTTACGCAACGGGCTCGATCATGCCCACCCAATAACACTGAATTCAGAGAATGAAAGGTTTCACTCTCTTCAGCGCCGACCTTCGAATCCCTCCGATCACGATCCTCTTCCCCGACGTAATTCTTCTTTTCTTTATCTTTTTTCAGCCGGTCCGTCTTTCAACCCGAAACCCAGACCCTTCTCCCTTACATTCGCATGAGTCGATAGCTTCCAACGAGCGAACGATCGCCGTCGCGGCCAGCGTCCATCGCCATCGTCGGCGTCGTTGCCGTCTTCGTGGCCTCTCTTGTGTTGAAAACAAAAAAAAACGTCTAACAAATCGAATGTACTTAGAATATAGCGAACATTTGCGCGCACGATAACACATAGCTTAATCGCGAGTGGAAGAATTGTCAGTTTTTCCGTGATATATATATATATATATTGGGGTTGGCAACTAGGTGATTGCGGATTTTGTCGATGGTCTTTACACTTTTTTTGGTTCGTTAACGTGTTCAAAGCGCCTAATCTATATTTTTTTCTTGTCGTTCGGACTTCTACCTTTGATCTAGTACAACAATTATAGCGATTAGTCCTTTAGTTTTGTTTTTATCTCGATTTAAAAATGGAAGACAACGCGTGCACTTCAGACATATTATTTGTATTATTTCTGAAAAGGCGAGAACGCATCGCAGGCGCAAAAGAAGTTATGTGCCGTATGTGGGAATGAAGCCTTGAAAGAGATTTTTTTCTAAAAATACTCTACATATTATTATTATATTTTTCACTAAAATTATATATTTTTATTATTTTTCACTAAAAATGCTCAACGATCTGGCCGTCCAGTTGAACTCGATGAGACCCATATCAAGGCCATTATCGATTCAGGTCGTCATAAGCACAACATGTGACATTGCAGAGAAGCTGAATGTACCGCATACATGCATTGAAAAAAAAAATAAAAAAATTTTGGATCTTCCATCTTATTTAAAAACCGCAATCACTTAGTTTGCCAACCCAAATACATTGGCCCTGGAGAACGAGCCAAGCTGGTATTCAATAAAGCGACACTTTCCGATGTACATGTAGTTTCAAAATGCATCGACAGAGCAACGTCCTCGCTCATCATTCATGGAAGTTCATTCTCAGCGGATCACGCTTCGTTTTCCTTCATTGACCATAGGCTACAGCGTAAATTGGCTTCTTGCAGAGTTCTGTAGAGACTGGCGTACATACATAGAACAGAAAGAGTGGAGTGTGTGTGTTTTTTTTTTCGATTCTATTCGCCTAATCGATCGTAGGCATCGTTACACGCGTACTCTTGCTCCGCTGATATTCGAAGCTTTTCTTATTATTTTATGCGCATCGGAGGCGATCCTGGCCTCTCGTCGAACACCTTCTCACGCCATGACCTTGAGGCGTGACCTTCGGGAGGGGAAGACGGGAGGCCAGGAGCGCAGGCCGCTTTAACATGCTTCTTACTCACTGCAGATTTCTCTTTTCTTTTTCTTTTCTTTCTTCTTTCTAACACGACCCTAACCCGACCCAAATCCGCCCGCCCACGAAATCTTTTTCTTCACCGATTGTGTGGATAACGTGTTTGTGTGTGTTCCCCCACGTAAACGGTCCGCTTGCGCGACTCTAACGCGTTCGCCGGCCAACGCTAACGATCCAAATTCGTTAACAATACCTACCAGAGGTTTACGAACAGTCTTCCCGTTACGAGACTGTCAGGAAGATAACGAGCCTTCCCGATAACTCCGCAACGCCCTTCACCTACGCCGATCCCCACTCGAATCCTCATTCAACTCCGCACTCGAATCCTCATCCGAATCGTTACTCGAATCCTCACTCGGATCCTTACTTGAGCTCTGACTTTAATCCTCACTCGGATCCTTACTTGAATTCTTACTCAGATCCTCACTCGAACTCTGACTCAAATCTTCACTTAAATTCTCACTCGAGTCATCACTTCAATTCGGATTCAGATCCTCAGTTAAATTCTTACTCGAATCATAACTTAAATTCTGACTCGAATCCTCACTTAAATTCCGACTTAAATTCTCACTCGAATTCTGACTCAAATCCTCACTTATATTCTCACTTATATACTCACTCACATTATCACTTAAATTCTCACACGAATCCTCACTCGAATTCCGACTCAAATCCTCACTTATATTCTCACTTAAATACTCATTCAAACTCTCACTTAAATTCTAACTCAAATCCTCACCTAAATTCTCATTCCAATCCTCACTTAAGTTCTGAATCGAATCCTCACTCGAATCCTCACTTCAATTCTCACTTAAATTCTCACTCAAATCCTCACATAAATCCTCACTCAAATCATCACATAAATCCTCACTCGAACCTTCAGTCCGACCCACCGAGCGATCAGGATCCAGATCCAGTCACAGATCAGCACTGTCACTCCCACTCTATGTCTCATTGCAATCCGCATTGTAACCCCCACCGTAATCCGAGCCAAAGCACCGAGCGTAATCCCGCCAGCGAGTCCACCAGCGAATTCCAATCAGCTCCCGAGTCGACTCCAAGGTCGAAACGGTCATCGGTGAAGGCCAAGAGCCTTGCCTGGCCGCCGACAAAACCGATCGAGGACATAACCTATCCCACCGCCAGTCCCCTGTACATCGATCCCAATCCAAAGTCCGAAGGAGGTAGCCGCCAGGCGTTGCGAGACAAGAGGGCTAGCATCGAGGCTTGCGAAAGAGTTTTGGCCCGGAAGAGGGCGGAAAGCAGCATCGAGCGAGAGCAATACTACCGAGAAGAGTACTCACAAGAGAACGTCATGGACAGGGTCAGCTGTCAGGCCGGAGGTCCGGTCTATCGCAAGGTGGAGCTGATCGAAAGCTCCGCCTGCCAGCGATCTCGCGGCGAAGCTTCAAGGTCAAGTTCAGCCGACAGCGCACGTCGATCCCTGACGCCTACCAGAATCGTCCAGCCCATACCGAAGCCATGGACACCCGGACCCTGCACGGGCGGCAAGCTGTACCAGAAGAGCTACGCCGAGCCGCCCAAGGTCAAGAGCGTGTCCAGCAGTCAGCGTGAAGTCTGTCATCGGGAGAGAGTCTGCAAGCGAGAGAGAGTCAGCGAACAGGAGCCTTACACGGAGGAGCAGACCTGTTACAGGGCTGAAGTGTGCAGAATGGAGCAGACTGTCTCCAAGCCACCTTTGCCGAGCATCAGCAGGCAGACGCAGCAGGAGTCTAGCGCTGAATGCGAATCCAGGAGCGTTGTTGAGAGGAAGGAGGAGGAGAGGATTGAGCAGGCTGGTTCCAGTCAAGGACTAACTGGAGAACATGATTTGATCACTGAGACGACGGAGGAGGACGTTGGAGGTGTGAAGGTGAAGACAAGGTCAACGTTTGAAAAGACAGTCGAGCCGATGGAACCTGAACCTGAGGAGACGCAGGAGGTGCAGGAGGCGTCTTATTCGAGGGTGGAGACTGTGGAGAGGGAGACCACGAGGTCTGGAGAGGTCACTGAAGAGAGGACGGTGACCAGTTCGGCAGAGACTGTCAGCTCGGCGGTGGATGCCACTCAGATGTGTGAGCAAGCTAAACGGGAGGAGGAGGAGGAGCGGAAGAGGCAGGAGGAGGAGGAGGAGAGGAGGAAGCAGCAGGAGGAGGAAGAAAGGAAGAGACGAGAAGCTGAAGAGGAAGAAAGGAGGAGGAGGCTGGAGGAGGAAGAAAGGAACAAGAAGCACGTCAGCTTCGAGGACGACTCTGAAGAGATCGTCGAGGAGGTCATTGAGAAGCCGCTGGGCAGAACGGTGGTTCATGAAGAACGAATCACGGAGGAAGATGGCGGAGCTGACGGTCGCAGCAAGCGCATCAAGGAGACCTACGAAGAAGTTGTTGAAGAGGTCCTGGTGCACGAGCGAATCCGAAGAAGGGACGTGGCAAACGATCAGCGCAGGAAGAGTCTCCGGGAGCAGGTCGAGGTCCATCAGAGTCTCAGGGATCAGGAACGTGGCAAGGTCTGCAAGTACGAGCAGCCGCAGGAGACGATGGAGATGTCGAAGAAGCACGTCCAGTTCATGAAGCAGACGGACACCGGTCCAAGGCCGATTCCGCACTCCGCTCTTCGGGAGAACGCCACCCCGAAGGAGTGGAAGTCGGAGATGGTGAATGCACTCACCACGGCGCCGGATAGGCCCTTCACGCCGTTGAGCACTTCTTCAAGCGTGAAGGAGCTCTACACCGAGGAGACGATCTACCTGGATCACAGAGGAAGAGCCAGACTGCAGCAGAAGGAGCAACCTCGGCCGATATCACCCTTCCAGCGAGCCTTGACCATCGCCCCTGAAAGGTCCTACACCCCGCTGAGTCGAGAGATCGGCCCTGAAGACCAGAACATCTGCAGATCCGAGACTCCGGTCTGCTACGGGGCTAAAGAGGGACCCTGTCCGCCACTGGATATCTTGTATGGCGAGGCGACCTTCACGGAGAGTCACACCAGAGAGCAGCATAGCCTGAAGAAGATCTGCCCAAGGCCACTGCCTACGCCACCTCCAGACTTCCGATTGAGAGACACCTCTCCGTCGCCAGCCAGGTCTAGGTCCCAGACACCGAGCAAGCCCTTCAACGCCGCCCTGAAGAAGCCTGATGCCATTCCCTCCTACCAGAAGAACTTGGTCGCCATGAGAAAGGGTCCGGTGGAAGCTCATCAGTATCAGCCAAGTCGCACGCCGACTCCTACTCCCTCAAGGTCAAAGTCACCCGGTGGACAGTGTCGAATGTCCTACTCGCCCTCACCATCACCCAAGCCCATCAGGGCTCAGGCACCTCGAATCAAAGAAGATCATCAAGATCGCACCGTCGCCTGTCAACAGTCATCCAGCAGCCACTTCCCCACCAAGAGAAGCGTCAAGTACAAGGTCGAGGAGGACACGGACACCGGACACATCAGCAGCGAGTACGTCGCCTCTCGGACAGCCTACTTTGATGAGAAGGAGGATGCAGGTCCAGGGTCATCGGACGCAGTCCACGCTCAGTTCCAGGAACAGCGGATCATGACGAGCGACGAGCAGAGCGAAGAGAAGACCGGCCATCGTCACACCAAGACCTCTCTTCAGGTAGTAGAAGACTTCGAGAGATGCGAGCGACGAAGAGCAGCCGTCGAAGCCGCTCCCGTCGACGAAGAGGATGACTGGCCACCTAAATACAGCGGTCAAGGTCAGATGGGTCAATGCGCTATCGCGAAGAACGCCAGCACCACGGCCAGCGCCAGCCTGACCCTACCCTGTCCAATGTCGAAGCCCACCTACACGAGCTCCACCGAGGTGCGTCACGTCCGCTACGACGACCTTGAAACAGGCACCAAGACCTGTCCTGAAACTGGTCTCACCGTCCTACCCTGCAAGGCCCACTCCGACCAAGGCACCAAGGCCGGCGTCGTCCTGGTGCCCTGTCAAGGTCAAAGGTCCAAATGCGCTCAGTCCGGCGTCTGCGTCGTGCCCACCAGCGACCGATCAGGCGTCTGCGTCTCACCCTGCTTCGGCATGAGTCCCGGAAGCTGCGGTCAGCCGTCCGGCTGCTGCGGCCAGCGAGTCGACGTCCAGCTACCCCGAAACTGCCCTGAGTCCGGCATCTGCGTAGCACCCTGCGCCGACGGCTCCGTCTGCGTGGCACCCTGCAACAAGCAAGGTCACGACAAGTCTCGATGCAACGGCCGCGGCGCCTCCAAGAACCTACCCTTCCCCCAGATACCCATGCCCTTCGAGGAGTTCCCCAGCGAGCAAGCTCCCGTGACCTTGAACGGCTGTCCTTCATCAGCCACGGCCAGCGTCGGCGAGAGTAGCTCCCGACGCGACCGCTACGGCCCAAATCCCGCCGCTCGCACTAACCTAAGCGGCCAGCTAGCTCGCCTCACCGCCAAGAAAGACGTGCCCACCATTCAGCTGTACAAGCAACAGCTCAAGGCCGAGGAGAACGTCTCGCGCGAGAGCTTCCGCCGCACCACCCAGAGCCACTCTCAGACCTGGTCCCAGGCATCTGGCGAGGGCTGCTGCCAAGGGCAGACCCCCGCTTGTCCCCCCGACAGAACCCAGCGTATCGTAGACCCACCAAATTTCTCGTCCCACCCGGATCTAGGTAGCGGAGTCGGTGGCCTCGGCGGCGCCGGATCCAAGAGCGGATCGTTCGCCGGCAGCAGTGCACCGAAGCGCGGCAGAGGGATCCTCAATCAGGCCGGAGGAGCTGGATCCCGTGTACCCCTCTGCGCCCACTGCAACTCTTACGTCAGGTACTGACGACCTTCAACTTCTTCATCTTCTTCTTCTTCTTCTTCTTCTTCTACTTATTCTTCTTCTACTTCTTCTTCTACTTCTTCGCCACCCGTTATTGTTTTCTGGACTCCCCGCTTGCGACTCTTATCCGTCCCTGCTTCTCTGTACTCTCTCCACTCTTCTTCTCTTCGTTTGTTCATCATCATCATCTTCATCTTCTTCATCTTCTTCATCTTCTTCAACTTCTTCTTCTCCCCCCTCCTCTTGAACCGCTCCGCGCTACTCACCTAACCCTCCCCCGATCGACCGAGCCGCGCCAGCCGCCGCAGCCGCGCCTTAACCGTGACCTCTGCGCGACCTTGCCCGCGCAATAACGTCGGTCAACACGTTGATCGCCCAATCACACGTACTTGGATGTAGCCCCTGTGGCTATGTTTCCCGGATGACAAATGAAATTCTTGTAAACTGCCTACAAAATCCTGATTCAATTGAACGAAGGAGAGTGTCATATTTCCATTTGTTAACACGTTCGCGGACAGTGAAAGTTTCGGCGAGGTACAAAACTTGACAGTCGCTTTATTCTTAAATTGTTTGTGATATCCGAAATTTGATTGAACACAGTTTATAAGGGTAGTCAGATTATCGTATTTTAATTGTTATGTTCAGTGAATGCTATAGCATTATAACACATTAAGGACAGCTCACGAATTTTCTCGTGTTGCGCATTCCGTCTGTTACGGATGGATCGAATCACGATATCTATGTAAACTTTGTATGGTTCCTCTTCGTAGAGAAAAATCTTTTACACAGTGCCATACTTTACGAAAGTACTAGAAACTTCGGTGAAATTTATTTTTAAATAAAGTTTTGTAATAATTATTACAAGACAATTTTCTTGAATAATACCTAAAGTGCATCCTATTTTACAATTTCTAAAAATTTCATATAAATTAATTTTTTGAGTAAAAAAGTTATAATTATTAAAAAACATGACTTTTTTGCAATAATCCCTAGAATGCATCCCATTATACAATTTCTGAAAGTTTCACAAAAAATCCTTCATAAACAACAAAGTTATGATGATTTTAGAACATAGAAGTTTGCCCAAAAACGTGCGATCCTTAATGTGTTAACATCTATGCCGGCCGGCGACACCACGGTGGTGTCGTGTGCAAAGTATCGGTCAACGACCGGCGACACCACCGTGGTGTCACGCGAAAAATACCGCTCAGTGGCCGCCCACAGCACTTTAGTATCGGTTGCATTCTGTCGCTAATCCGTGGTGTTTTGTTCAGGTAACAATAAGTTACACACGTCAGGAAATTCTTATTTAGTTTTAATCTCCCGATAATATCAAGAACAACCGGCGACAAGCGAAGTAATCCGCATCAGTGCCGCCGGCGTCAAGCGAAGAAATTTTTACGAGACGCGCGTACGGCAAAGTGTTAACTATAGCAAAACTTAAGGTTATATAACATTAAATTCAAAATAAACGTTCTTTATGAGTTGAATGCTATAGCATTGATGTCATTCTGCATCGTCGTGAAAATGAATGCTGTAGAATTCACGTCCGCGAACGTGTTAATATTTCCAATCTTATTGCGATACAAAAGGAAATTATTGTAAGCTACCTACAAAGTCCTGTTTCGATTGAACGAAGGCGAGTGTCATCCGGGAAACATAGCCGCAGGGTCCGTCACTCAAGTACGGGTGACGATGGCGTTCAACGTGTTGACGAGCAACCTTTTGTCTGATTGCACGTTCATTGCCAGCTAACGAGGAAAGCACTAACCACCCAACCGAGCCGAACGGTCTCGACGTCAAGACAGCCCGCTGTCGAAACGACCTGGACTGCTCGAGGTTTGTACGAACGCATCCTACTCCCCCCACCCCCTCCACCCCACCCTCTACGACCCCTCTACCCGTCTGCCCGACAAAAAAAACCACCTCGCCTGAGATCCCACGCTTGCCGACAACTAACCGAGACCCAGCCCATACGGCTAGTCAATCCGTTAACATAACGGCTACGTCGAAAGGGGCCCGTTCATCACCGCCCTGGGACAGATCTGGTGCCCAGACCACTTCGTGTGCGTCAACACTCAGTGCCGACGTCCTCTGCAGGACATAGGCTTCGTCGAGGAGAAGGGCCAGCTCTACTGCGAGTACTGCTTCGAACGATTCATCGCGCCCAGTTGCAACAAGTGCAATAACAAGATAAAGGGCGTAAGTCGGTGGGATGAGCGGATTTTGGTGGAGGAGTTTCTTTGGGGTGGGTTTGATGGTTTCGGATGATTTCAGGACTGCCTCAACGCCATTGGCAAGCACTTCCATCCGGAGTGCTTCAACTGCGCCTACTGCGGCAAACTGTTCGGCAACAGTCCTTTCTTCTTGGAGGAGGGGTTGCCTTACTGCGAAGCTGGTGAGTGGACATTGATTTTTGTTTGGGGTTTGGAAAGTGGTCTGAGGGTGTTTGGAGATTTTGGTCTGTGTTGCGAACAGCTTTAACCCTTTCGGTCATAGTGTCGTCAATTGACGACATGACATTCTACCCCCTGCCGTTCCCAAGTTTTGATAAAAAAACAGCATTTAAATTGTCTGGGTCTAATTTTTGAACATTTATAAGGGTATTTTCATTGGCAACATTGTTATTTGGCGGACGTAAACAAAGATATATCCTCAAATAGCTGATCGTTCCCGGCAGTTTCAGTAACGTGCGAAACACGGCCAAGTTGATCGATTTTTCGATTTTCAATAGGTGAATAAATAATCCATACCAAATGCTGTAACTTATCACAGTTATAAATAAGGGTCCGCTGTATACGTTCAACGTGTAAAATTATTGAATTTTTCAATAGCGACGTTCTAAGGATTTTTCGAAATCTCGTGTCGTTATTTTTCGGCATGTGGTTACGCGTGATGGGGGCGGAGTAAAATTATGCCGATGATGCCAAATGGTTAAAAAAGGGCTAAATATTTAATAAACAAGGAATGGGATTTTTAGATCAAAGGATAATAATTCGTGACCGAAAGGGTTAAGGTCGCTTTCGTACGTTTTTCACTTGTGCATAGGCAGAGTGTACGATAAATTTGGACATTTTTCGCTATTATTTCAATATTTATAAACATTAAATATTTTGAAAGAGGCATATGTCAGTTTGTCGAATTTGCTTTTTTGATCCTTGTAACGTGTACAACTTTAACGTAGCCGTCATAAATATTTTTCAGTTAAGTATGTTCAGAGTATACGATCATTTTGGACACAAAAGGTATAGCTGAATAAGATGGTCTAAAGTGCCCCTAAATTGATTGAGAATCTTAATGAGCAATATGATAGCATATAAAAAAAGTAGCATTCGTTTAAATTTTAAACATTTTCTCGACCGTTGGAATGGGAAAGGGTAAAATATATTGTCGCCTTCTACCACCATTTTCTCCGAATCTACTGGACACAAAAATCAGAGCGACATGGGCTAATCGTATTTTTTTGAAGGTGTTTTGGTTGTAAGTCCGAAACTAATGCCAATTTTAACAAACCACAAACGGCTGTGTGGGTTATTTTTGAACTCCTACCAGGTAGCAAAAGGGGGACCTGATCCGCTGACCTTCGATTTTTCGCAAAAATCAAAAGGAGTAGAAAATTCCCGATTTTTTCAATCATCTGTAACTTTTGAACTGGCGATCGAAACCTATAATAATCATACATTTTCTTGTAGCTATCGACGCGTACCTTTGGATATGATCATCGGCGAAAATCGAACTTTAAAAAAATTGTTTTTGACTCCGAAAAATGGTTGTATCTTGGAAACCGTTGAGAACTCAGAAGTTTTCTTGTGACCAACTTTCAGGACGACTTAAAATCTATGGGATAGAGTGATAAAGAATCGAAAATAAAACCAAAAATTTTTCACCGGTTTTCGGCGATTTTGACGATTTTATCATGTTTAGTAGGACCAAAGTATGCCAAAGTACCCTCTATTGGTCGCTCAATGTCATATTATAACAATAAGCCAGTCAAAGGGCCTCCAAATTGGGGTCAACATGTGGCCGTATCAAGTAAAATCCCAGAAACGGTATTTGAACGCCTCTATCATCTTCTGCTAGGTGTAAATTTCACCGAGGTACCCTCCGTTGGTCGTCCAATATCGTATTATAGGCATTAGCCAGCCAAACATGCTTCAAAATGGAGCTAACGTGGGCCTTCATCGTGCAAACTCCCATAAAAGTCATTACAATGGTTTTGCAGTCTTTGAATATGTGTAATTTAGACCAAGGTACACTTTCCTTTGGGGTACACTGTCTCATTATAAAGATAAGCCAGTGAAGCATATATTAAATGAAGCATAAACGGTTCATTTGCCCCTCAAAATCCCAAAAATAACGCAAATAATCCGTATTAATAAAATGTAATAACGTAAAGCGATGTAAAATAATGAAACATGGTGCGATATAATGTCAAAGTATGCAAAAGGTTTCGTTAATCCATATAAAACAACGTAGAAATCGAAAGTACCCGTTTTCTGGGCACTTGAAAGGTTCAGTAGATCAAATTAAGTATATGTTTTAGTGTCGTCAAACTATGCTAAAGTATCCTCCAATGATCCGCCCAATAGCAAATCATATTCTACTGTCAGATGTGTTCACAATATTTTTGTCAAGATTTTCATGTGTATTCACGTGCACGGGCTTTGCATATGATGTATACACAATTGTACACTCACTGTTTTAGTCCGGTTTGTTAGATTCCAAGAAAATTGTGAGAGAGAAGCAGACAGTACATTTTACCCTTTCCCGCCCTGGGCGGTCGAGATATAAAGTTGAAAATTCACACAAACAGTCCACTCCATTATTGATAATGTCCAAAAGTACGCATTTTTGAATACCAATTATTTTCTGTTTACCCTAATAGATTATTATAACGTTATTAAAAAGTTCTGGAAATGTAATAGCTTTATTCTAAATGAAATTAAACAAAACTTTTTAAAAGAGTAAAGAATTCTAACAGGGAATGTGCAGTAAAGTGTTATGTAATTCATATAGCCAGAAGGTTACCTGAATTGCATAAATTCTGTTTTTAAATTGCCGTAAAGAGACATAAAATAAATGAAGTATTGTTTTTTTCAATCTTAAGCGTTTTAAATGACATCAATGATCTTCGGCACTTTCTACTTTTATAACAAATCTAGTTGTTTATTTTGAAAGTGACTTAATTCTATTTTTAATAAGAAAACACATATGGACCGTTCACTTTGAAAGTGGTATAAATCCACATTTAAAAAAAAACTGAGATATCATATAATTTACGATTAACGTGGTGTAAACGGTTTTTTTAAGTGATATTTAATTTTTTTTTAAACGGACTTGCACTTTCAAAATAAACGGTCCATAATATGCATTCAATAATTCTTACTATTCTAATAGGAAATGTAATATTAAGGAGTATGATATATTGGCATCCTATACGTATATTCTCAAATTCAATATCTCAATTTGAACATAAACGGACTCAGATCACTTTCAAAAATAAACGGCTCCTTTGACCAGTCACATGAGCAAGTCCTGATTTTCTCTATATTGACAGACTGGAACGAACTGTTCACGACGAAGTGCTTCGCATGCGGATTTCCGGTCGAAGCCGGCGATCGCTGGGTAGAAGCTCTCAACAACAACTATCACAGCCAATGCTTTAACTGCACGGTAAGTCACCAAATCGAACGAACCAAGTGTTCTTATACGACTGTACAAAAAGCTATTAGGTTGGGGAATAAGTTCGTAGCGTTTTTATATTTGCTTTGTTTTACACCGATTTTTTTGCTATTTGACAAAGTGTATAATATTCATTCGATAGAGCTATGGGATGTGTGAATGATCCGTGAGCGAGTGATTATGAAAGTGTGAATGTGTGTGTGTGTGAGTGGCGCAGCGAAACTGTAAGACAAAGGCGATGCACCGCAGAAAAACATTAACGACGCATCAGAGAAGGGCCGTGAGGTCAAATTGGGTGGTAAAGGGAGGTATTGGGTTGGGGAATAAGTTCGTAGCGTTTTTATCAAAAACTTTAATTTAAACAAAAATCAATAATTATATTAGGTTGGGGAATAAGTCTGTAGCGTTTTTATATTTGCTTTGTTTTACAACGATTTTTTCGCTGTTTGACAAAGTGTATAATATTCATTTGGGTTGGGGAATAAGTTCGTAGGATTTTTATCGAAAACTTTAATTTAAACAAAAATCAATAATTATATTACGTTGGAGAATAAGTTTGTAGCGTTTTTATATTTGCTTTGTTTTACAACGATTTTTTCGCTGTTTGACAAAGTGTATAATATTCATTTGGGTTGGGGAATAAGTTCGTAGGATTTTTATCAAAAACTTTAATTTAAACAACAATCAATAATTATATTATATCATACTCACACACACACATATACACACTTTCATAATCACTCACTCACGGATCATTCATACATCCCATAGCTCTATCGAATGAATATTATACACTTTGCCAAATAGCAAAAAAAAAAAATCGTTGTAAAACCAAGCAAATATAAAAACGCTACGAACTTATTCCCCAACCTAATAGATCGAAGAATGACCGTCAAATACCAATTCTCCTTACAGATGTGCAAGAAGAATCTCGAAGGTCAGAGTTTCTACGCCAAGGGCGGTCGTCCCTTCTGCAAGAATCACGCGCGCTAATGTTATTCCCCATTGACGAAGTTGCCTAGACGGAACGAGAAGAAGAGAAGCGGAGAGAGCAGAGGAAGAAGAAAAAAAGCGAGAAAAGAAAGAAAATGTCCGTATGAGTGCGCTTGGATGTATGTATCGTGCGTGTGAGTGTGCGCTGACCGCTCCAAAATTCACAAAAATTCGCTTCTATGCCACAAGTCGAATGTCTGGAGCAGGCATAGAAACAAACCAACACACACACACACACACACGCACAAGAGCGTCGGATCGTCTACGACAATGCGACCGTAGAGACCTTGTCGACGTTTTTACCTTTAATGCGGCCACTTCTTCCTTTCTTCGTCCCGAAATCCGATCGTCTCAGGCTCGGAGGACGTTTCGCCGGAAATCAGTTATCAGCGACCGTGAACCTAATTCGCCTCCAATTATTTCCCCATTATCGCCATTATTATTAATAGCGAGCTCGCCAGGCTCGAATAGCTCGTAAAATATCCGACTCATTCTCCAAGGAATATGCGCACCGTCCGCCTACCGTGACAATGCCGAGCCTTCGGTCTTCCGCACACACGGATAGACTCACACACACACACACACGTACAAGTCTACGTCTCCTTATTGAATCACGCAAAGGTCACCCGAACAATTAGTATTACGAACATTATCGCATATTTCTAACCCGCATAGCTGATGCGGCCTGGGCTTCGTCACGAAAATGTCGGAGGGTCTCTCTTCTGCGCTCGCGAATTTGTGAAGGAAAGGCGTCGATGTGAGAGACGAGGATGGGAAGCGTCGAGTGGACGAATTTTTATTCTCTTTCGAACGACGACGGCGCTAACGAGAGTTTGACGAACGCGTTCGAAGAAAGGATGAGAAGAAAATGGAAGCTAACATTTTGCGATCGCATGCATGGCGCTCGTTCGGCGGATGTCCGATGATCGATCCGCGGGTCAGAGTTGACCCTGTACTAGTCAGACGCTTAAGATTCCGCTGGCGATACTCGGCTCGTTCGTACGCGTTGAGTTTTGATTCGACTAGGCGGGAATACGAATGGTTTTTTTTTGCTAAATTCAGACTCTTCTCGGAATGTGCGAGAAGCGAAGCGCTGTTTTCGGTAAATGTGATTACGCATGAATGCCGGTTATTGCGGAAGTCACTCGATACAGTGTTAACAGTGGTCATGAAAAATTCTATCAGTTTGATAGGAGGGTCACGTAACTAACGTTGGTGCATACTTTTTATAAGTATGACTAATGTCATTCAAAAAAATCTTCCTTATCGCCCATCAACAAAGAAACAAATGCGATAAGGAAAAATTACCGCAATTATATTGACCGCTTATTTTGAGTGGTATTTATTTATTTTTTATCAAATATCACTTAACTAGAAAGTGCGCACTAAATTAATCAGAAATTGTGTGACATCGATTTTGTTAAATGAGATATCACATATATAAAAAGTGTGCAGTAAATTAATACCAAATTATGTGACATCCATTTTTTTTAATGAGATATCACATAAATGAAAAGTTGGCACTAAATTAATCAGAAATTATGTGAAAACCCTTTTTTTTTAATGAGATATCACATAAATGGAAAGTGCGCACTAAATTAATCAGAAATTATGTGACATCCATTTTTTTTAATGAGATATCACATAAATGAAAAAATCGCTTTAAATTAATCAAAAATTATGTGACATCCATTTTTTTGAACGAGATATCACACACATAAAAAGTTCATGCTGAATTAATCTCAAATTATGCGACACCTTACTTTAAAAAAGGTTCACTTTCACTTTCAAACTAAACGGTCCAATTATTCCACAAATCCAAAACCAAATTCGATGAATACAATTCTCGAATATTCATCGAATCGACCGCTAATTACACGCAATGACCGAATCACATCTACCTCGACAGATTCGACAGTTCAAGCGCATCGAATCGACAACGAGCAAGCGAAGAAAACTCGCCGAAAGTCTCGCCGGCCATCCCCCCCCCCCCCCCCCCTCGCCGCCGACGAATGCCATGCACGCGACTCATTGATTAACGGAGTATCCGCCGAAGACACACTTAATAGCTTTACTAAATCGTCGTGAAACGAGCATATAATCCTAGTGCATGCGAACGTTGCCGTAAGTCATCCGCTGAGACTGCCGGTACCCTGCAATCGGCCGATTCCGACCCCCGGCATATCATTGTCCGCCGAATCCCGACCAATCAGGCGGATCGAGAGAGTCCCCGGCTACGGTCTCTCGGCCGGCTGATGGGGAACGGGCAGAGGAAAGAAGAATGAAAACACAAAAAAAAAGAAAAAGGAGAGAGAGAGAGAGCGCGAGTTGCCATATTACGCTAATTCTTAGACGAGGTTACCGATTTTGTGCCATCTACGCGACGGGCTCGCGTCATAACTTAGTCAAATTGGTGACTGGAGAGAAGGAGGGGGTGGGGAGGGGAGGTGAGCTGAAACGAATCGAAAACAAGCTCCGAGCCGACTCCGCTGGCTTCTGGAGGATACCTTTAAGGAGGTAGATCCCACGAGATCGCGTTCGCAACGAATCCTTACTTGCGATTTATTTGCCGAGCAAACCACTGGCTAAGTGTCGCGCGAGCTTTTGCATCCGTGTTACGTGTTGCTTACAAAATAAATATTAAGTGGAAAATGTTCTGGGAGGCTGTTTTTATTATACCTGAACTCTTCCGTGACCCTTTGACTGCGAGAGGTGAGTATGTATGGTCTCAGAATTCCATCGATATAGGTATAGGTAAGGCGTAAATATACGGTCTCACAAATCTGTGGGATAGAGTGGTAAAGAATCGAAAATAAGAAAAAACATTTTTCGGCGGTTTTCGGCGATTTTGATGATTTTATCATGTTTAGTAGGACCAAAGTATGCTAAACTACCCTCCATTTGTCGCTCAAAGTCATATTATAACGATAAACCAGTCAAAGAGCCTCTAAATTGAGACCAGTACGTGGCCGTGTCGAGCAAAATCCCAGAAACGACATTTACCAATCATTCAATATATGGACCGTTTATTTTGAAAGTGGTGTAAGTCCATTTTCTGTTCTTTCGAATAAAATAGAGGTTAGCATATTAGTCAAATAAAAAATATACATTAATTATATCAAGTCTCGCAATGTTTGTATTAGCTTATCAATATGTACTTTGACTATATAAATTTCCTTCACATGAATTTAGCTAAAATAATGCATATTTACGAGCTGCAAATGGACTTACGCCACTTTCATAATCAATGGCTACGCAATTTCTTTTATCGGTCAATTTTAAATTTAACAAAGCATTGAGATTTTTTAAGCTATTAAATACTCACTCGTACATAAATAAAAAGTTTACACTAAATTATGTATAAATTACGTAGTATCTCATTTTTCCACATACGAATATATACGATAATAAACGGTCCACATATGAAAGGCGTAAAGACGGCCTGTGCATTTTTTTTTACTATAACACCTTTACTGTTCTACCAATTGATTCAAGACGGAATTTATTGTCCTATGTAACATAGCAACTAAATATCGGCAATTTTTTCATTATTGTTCAATCAATTGATGCAATGTGAGTTTATACGTTAATCCACGCTTCGAAATATTTCATACACAAAATGTTTATTAAAACGTTTCTATTATCTTTTCATTATCTTTATTATCATTATATTAGAATTGTAAAAATGAATTTGCTCCTCATTATCAATCTCGGGTTGTTTCCTTTATACTTAATTACCGAATATTATTAGAGGAATGTACCAATTAAGATGAGTGAATTAAAGTATCTTCTAGAACAACTTAAAATAAATGAAAAAATGGATATTCTTAATTTATTTGGAATTATTATTTTTTTTTAACCCTAAGATTGGGCTCTAGTCAGTGGACAACCGATCACAGCGACTGACATGCGAATATCTGTAATGTCCACGTAATAAAATCGTATCGATGATTTCTCCCGAGAGCGCGCCGCAGACAAATGGATAAGGATGACGGTTCGATATCGAGCCGTTGATCGGGATTAGCTAATCTGTCCCTCGGAAGTATCCACTCTTCGTCGATGGACTCCGGCATCGATTTGTTATTACGACGTATGCCCTCTTACCCTTACCTAATAGGTTCCTACCTTCTTGACTCCTCCGGTAGCACGCGAGCAGCCCTTTCGCGGTCGAAAGAATGAAAAAAGGGAGAGGGAGTTAAGCAGAGAGATAGAAAGAGAGAGGAGAGCGAAAAAGAGAGAGAGAGAGAGAGAGAGAGAGATTGAGAGAATGAAAGGAACGCGGATTAATATCGCGGTTAAAAGTCGATTTCAAGGGAAAGGCATTTATAGATTTAACTGCTCGTAACCAGACACACGTCAGAACACACCTGTCAGATCGATCGGCCGAGTCTTTACCCTTTTATATCCGTTCGCCGTGTCCTCGCGTTTTATGACCGCCGTGGGGAGAAGGCAGTTAACCGGCGGACGATTCGAATTAATAGCGATCGACGGCAATGGGAGGGTGTACATGTCTATTGTCAGGCTTCGAATGACCGAATCCACCGGAGATAAAGAGAGAGTTAGAAAGAGAGTAAGAGAGTAAGAGAGTAAGAGAGTGAGAGAGTGAGAGAGTGACAGAGTGAGAGAGTGAGAGAGTGAGAGAGTAAGAGAGTGAGAGAGTAAGCGAGTAAGAGAGTAAGAGAGTAAGAGAGTAAGAGAGTAAGCGAGTAAGAGAGTAAGAGAGTAAGAGAGTAAGCGAGTAAGAGAGTAAGAAAGTAAGAGTAAGGGAGGGAGAGAGTAACAGAGAAAGAGAGTAAGAGAGTAAGAGAGTAAGCGAGTAAGAGAGTAAGAAAGTAAGAGTAAGGGAGGGAGAGAGTAACAGAGAAAGAGAAAGTAAGAGAGTAAGAAAGTAAGAGTAAGAGAGAAAGAGAGAGTAAGAAAGTAAGAGGGAGAGAGTGAGAGAGAGAGAGAGAGAGAGAGTAAGAGTGGGAGAGAGAGAGAGAGAGAGAGAGAGAGAGAGAGAATGGAAAAAAAAGTAAAGCTTACGTCGTCAAAGTCGCGTGCCCCTAATGAGCGTCCATAAATTCGCGTTTTGCTCCAAATTCTTTTGAACCATCTGCAATTACCCGCTCCTGAGAGCACCTGCCCCACTCCCCCGCCCGATGTCCTTGCAGGGGGAGGCCGAGGGGAGAGAAAGGGCTGCAGGCGGGAGGCAAAGCTAACCTGCGCACCTCACCAGCGAGCCAAGGCGTTTGCGTACGAATGAACGTGGCTGCGGAGCAGTAACATTCGAGATACCGACCGGCTCGCACACGCCTCTGCCCTGCCATCGCACAACCTCTGTCCTTCAGTCGGATAACAGATATCGTCGCTGACCTTACGCAATTTCTCGTCGGAGTCGGTTCAAGGTTAACGGCTGTCCCGATCCTGCCGGCTGTGTCAGTCATATCCTATTCTTCGGCCGACGCGGGGAGCTTCGTTCGAGTTCATCGATCGTCAGGATCGTCAGAATCTTCAAGATTGTCAGGATCGTCAGGATCATCAGGATTCAAAATATTCTGTCAAAATCGTATATTACGATCTGGTCGAATCGTTTCAATTCAGTTTTCATCGTGTGCCAGGAGCCTATCTAGGATTCGTCCTTGATAGCGGACGAGAAGAACGTACAGAGGCAAGCCTGGCTTGCTGAGATCTATGATTGTGTACTTCGTCAGGTAGCAAAAAAAAAAATCGTCGGACTGAGATTGAGGACCAGGTTCTTTGGCGGGCTATGCTGTCAGCGTGCGCGCTCGCACGATAGGCGAGTGCCGACGGGAAAGGGTTCGAAAGGGCGGCTGGGCCGGCTTCAAGGTCGGGGCAATGTCGAGCCCGGCGGGTCGGGCATGATGTGACCGGACGGCGCGAATTTGACAGGCGAATTTGACAGGACGGCTGCGTTGATCACGGTGAGGGTGAGATACGATGCTACGGAATGGCAGGAAAGTGCTTCGAGGGACCGTTTGTCTTCAGGTTGAATGACAACGGTACTGCTCCGCATCTTCTCGTGCAGGTACGTTAGCGTGTACTTATGAACGAAAGAGGAAATTGGCGGACTTTGTAAAGAGACGGCTGTTCGAAAAATTCGGTCGGGGAACCGGGGTAAATTACCCCAAATGGGGTAAAAATGAAATTTTTGGGGGTAAAAATGAAACTTTTGTGAGTAAAAAGTAAATTTTTAGTTATTGTTTTCTTTTCAAAATTATCATGGGGCTATAATATGAAAAATGCTAAAAAGAGGCGATTTCGTTTTTTTTTTTTGCTCTTCGCCATGGGGTAATATCAACTTACACAAAAATATTTTGGGGTAATGATTAAAAAAGTTCCCCGACCGCTGGTATAGATCGATCATTGTTCAGACCTAACCCGATATATTGTACTATGAAGAATTATATTATGTATTAATTATTACATAGTAATGTTATTAAGTATTAATTACGTGTAATATATACATGGTGATTCTAGTAACTGCGGCAAGCTATAACTCTTTTTCAAATAAATTTAGAACAATATCGTAGGGGAAAAGTTTGTATTAGTCGAAAGGCTCTATCATCCAATACACCGACCTTTTTCCCAAGTGCATTAGTGCATGTGCAGAGTGCAGTTGCACTGTTTTTTTAAATTGAAGCATCCATTTTCTTTTACATAAACGCGTTCCTTAGGCCATTCTGCAATAAAAGTGTATGAGAGAGATCATCGAAAAAATAATAGTTTACCAGATATGTCGCTTCATTCGAGCTCTTATAATAGATGCCCAAACCTTTCACTATCGCATTATCTAAACGTTTTTGGTCCCAGTTACGTTCCAATCATGTTTAATCAACATTTCATACTACGGTTACTAGAATCACCCTGTATATATAAATGTATATATACATACAACGTTAAGTACTATATATATAATATATCGGGTTAGTTCTGAATGACAATCGATCTATACATGTATATAGACCAGCACGTGGCACGTTAACACTAGGTCTACGGACGATTCCCACTCATATTTTCATTTGGCTCGCTGGAATGGTACAAGTCAATATGAACTGACAAAATGGAAAACGATTAATTATTTACCTACGCCCCTGATTGATAAAGAGTATTTAAAAGAATCAAATGTTCGATCAAAGAAAAGTTATTATTACGTTGGATCAGACAAGTCATTGACTGGTCCGTAGTTCTGGTGTTAAGTTCATGAAGATAAGCAGGATTTTAATTAAACAAAAAATAAAAAATAATTGTTTATTTACCTACCTCACTGAACGACAAACAGTATTTCAAAAAATCAAATGTTCAATCAGAAAAAACTTAATATCAAGATAAGGTCATGCTAGTCATCGGCCAGAAGTCCTCCGAAGATTTTCTTGACGCAAAAAAATAGAGGTCAGACTAATCCATTGACTGATCGCTAGTTCCAGTGTTAACTTCATGAAACTAAGCCGAAGTTCAACCGAACCAAAAAACTTGTCAATGAATACGCGGCCCTGAATTTTCACGCCGTTCCACTAATGCGAATTTCTTTGCGCGCCAATATCCTGTTTGGCACCTGCAAATATGTCACGGTTCGTCGATACACATAGAAACGTTAACGGAAATTACTTGGCCCCCTGCTAGTTCGCAGGCAAACTACGGTACGGATCTCTCGTCGTTCACGCGAAAGTTGGAAAAAACAAAATTAGGTTGCACCTTTCGATTGGCGAGAAAAATGGAATGGTGCCAGTGAGAGGCGTCATTAAGAGGTTGCATAAATGCTCTGTTTATTAGTTTGCACCCCCACCTAACACCCTCACCGTCCTCAATTCCATCCCCCTCCCCCCCCCCTTACGAACCATCCAATTAACTCCACTACTACACCCATCAAGTAACCTTACTAAAATCTCTTTCGAGCAAACTGGAAAGAATTCTTCATACTCCTCTAAATGTTAATTACAAAAATACCATATCTATATTTAAAAAATCCATCATATTCTTATTGTACAATTAATTGGAGAAAGAACTAATTACATTCGCGAGATGTGTCTAGAATCAATACAAGATTGATTACACGAACAACATAATTTAACTTCCTGCAACATTAGGTGTCATTGATAAGTTCAATTACCGTTCGATAAAGTTGCTCCTTTGACTAACAATAAGTCTAAGTAAGTCCCGCCATCTTGTCCTTCTCCGGGGTAAAACTGGTCAGCGTCGATTGGTGAAAACGTTCATTCCTGATTGCGACCCTCTTACAGTCGCTCAGTCTATCAAACACTGAGATGTCAAAAGATCAACCGTTCCTGAACACTTTGCGTATTGTAATGGAATTATGAAGGTTATTGATGTTGGTCAACGTGAGAAAAACCGACGACGCATGACAAAGTTAGGCTACACGAATAAAAATTGAGGGAACATTATTTGAATCGTCCAGCGGGTTAGTCAACTGACGCAGATCACAAGCTTTTTGTTCGCTCTGCGCACAAAAGGCGGGAAATTCAAGATGACCAATCTCTTAAACCCACCTCTAAATAATTATTATTTAACAGTAATCATATGTAATAATAATTATTGGTGAATAGTAAAATTTGCATTAATAATTATGAGAACATTTTTTAACGACTATATATTAATTGAATTATAATCAATAAGTGTATTTAATAATTATTAGATATATGACAAAAATTCCTTTACTGTGTATATACATATAGTATTAATATATAATTATAAAATATACTTATTGATTCTATATGAAAAACCGAGCCGAAAATGTGAAATAAAATTGTATCATATGAGGCTTTGATTTCGAGAAAAACAGGTTTGTATATTTGTCGAGTACGCGCGCACTTGGTCTAGATTCGATTTAACGGTCTTCGCTGTAAACTATCTCTGCCCCTTCTTGTAAACATATTCAGTGTTTGTGTACATAGAATAGATCGGCGGTCAAGGCCACAGTATTAGAAATACTTACTTTTTAGGAATTTGCTCAGTTCAAAAATTACTGGAAGTGATTTCCACGTTGCTGCATGCCTACATTTTACCCTGTATAGCTACATCTTAATACTCATTACTAATAGTAAGGATGTATATAAAAGTATATAATATATATATTTATAATTATTATTTATTATTTTTACCTATATCCTTACTATTAGTAATGATTATTAAAATATATATATATATTATTTTATATATAATATTATAAAATATATAAATTTGTTTTATATATTTATATATATACATATATCTAATAATTATTAAATATTAAGTATACTATTAACTACACTAGACTTAAATACCAAAATAAAGATAAATAACAAGTTTCCTCAATTATTACGCTAGATTACTTTTCACCAGGTATGCACGGAGCGTGGATGGAGAGAGTATACGGGCGATAATAACGTTCTGAAGGATCGGTGGAATCTGTGGTGGAAGTCAGGCTGCTTACCTTCGTCGCATTTCAAGCCTCTGCTCCCTTGGCAGGTCCGTTCAATTCTCATTCGTCCTTCTTAATCCTTTGACTGCGGCCCAAAAAAACCGTCGAAAGAATCAATACGATATTATTACATGGATATTACAGATATTCGCATGTCAGTCAGTGCGATTGTTTCGTCCACTGACCAGTGCCAAATCTTAGGTTTTGAAAAAGGAATAATTGCAAAAAAAATATCCATTTTTGTCATTTATTTTAATTTGTTTTTGAAGTTATTTTAATTTACTTATTTTAATTGGTACATTCCTTCAATAATAGTCGGTAATTAAGTATAAAGGAAACAAACCGAAATTGATAATGAGAAGCAAATTTATTTTTACAATTTTAACACAATGCCGATAAAGACAATAGAAACATTTTAATAATCATTCTGTGTATGAAAAATTTCAAGGCATGGATCAATATATGAACCTACATTGCATCAATTGATTGAATAGTATTGAAAAGATTGCCGATATTTGCTACATTACATAACACGATAAATTCCATCTTGAATCAATTAGCAGAACAATAAAGGTGCTACAATACAAAAAAAAATGCACAGGACGTATATATACGCCTTTCGCAGTCAAAGGGTTAATACTTCTACCTATCATAATTTTCCCATGATTATGAATTATAATAATCTTTTACCTCTAATTAATAGTTTGTCAACCGTATCCCGAAAGGAAATTCGATATGCAAGAAAGACAATCTGATTCGACATTTGAAGTGTATGAAGAAGGTCTACGGTTCAATTTACGATTTTAGGTAATGTGTTAAAGATGAGAGAGAGCGAGAGAGAGAGAGAGCGAGAGAAAGAGCGAAAGAAAGAGCGAAAGAGAGAGAGAGAGAGAGAGAGAGAGAGAACAAGAAACGTAAGGGAACATTATCTTCTCGCGATTGTATATCACAGTCCAGCAGGCTACAACTTGCCGTCGGAGTACGCAAAACTTGCCGAAGAGTCTAGTCGCTACGAGAAAGACGAGAGGATCTGGATATGTAAGCCAGTCGGTCAGAGTCAAGGAAGAGGAATTTTTCTCTTTCGAGTACGATAGGTTTTAATCGAAGAGAGTGGGCGGAGGAGGAGGGAGGGTCGGAAGGGAGAATTTTCACGGAAATTAAGGGATAGACGAACGAACGACAACGTTTATTGCTACTTTTAGAAATTGAGCGATCTGATATACGACAATGCGGCCGTGGTACAGCGTTACATCGAGAATCCTTTGTTGATCGGCGGCTACAAGTTCGATCTGCGACTTTACGTATGCGTGCCGTCCTATCATCCGCTGACCGTTTATCTGTACAAAGAGGGCCTGGCGCGTTTCGCCACGGAGAAGTTCACGTTGGATCGGCTGGACGATCCGTTTCGTCACTTGACCAATTTCTCGCTGAACAAGCTGGGACCAGGATACACGGAGAGGAAGGAGCGCGTTGGGTCTGGTATAATGAGCGTTGTTCCAACCGTTCGCCGGAATCTTGCTTCCCTCGGTCTTCCCTTCTACTTCGGTTGCAGGATGCAAGTGGACGTTGAAACAGTTGCGACGTTATCTGGAGCAATCGGGTTATTGCGACTGGTTCCTGTGGCAGAGGATAGCTTGCCTTGTTAGCCTGACGATACTGAGTCAGGCGTCGGGCATACCGAAGTCCTCCAATTGCTTCGAGTTCTTCGGATTCGACGTTCTGATAGACAAGAATCTGAAGCCTTGGCTGCTGGAGGTAAAGCGCGACTCTGTTTTACAATGCGTGTCAAGAGTATAATACGGACAGTTTATTTTGAAAGTGGTGCAAGTCCACATTTAAAAAAAATAAAAAGTATATGTAAAGTACTACATTCGTTATAAGTTATATGATATCACATTTATCTTAAATATATCTCAATATCTTAAATATGGACTTGCACCATATCCACCACCAAGTCCATATTTATAAAATATTGAGATGTCATAATTTGTGATTGATGCGGTGTAAACTTCTTATTTATGTGACATTTAATTTATTTTTTAGTTTGGGCCTATACCACTTTCAAAGTAAACGGTTCATATGTAGATGTATGATAATAGTACTTAGGTCAGTTTGGCCAAATGAGACGTTAGAGGAAAAATTAAAAAAATTAGTGTTTCGTCCTGGATCCACTGATTCCTGTGTTTAGGATATCGGGGCACGAGATATAATGGTGCAAACACCGAGCAATATTGTCTAGGGCAAGATCCGTTGACATAGCCCTGCTGATGATTCCGTCAGTGAACCAGAGCGAAACGATAATTTCTTAATTTTTAATTTTTCCACTTAAATGTCTTATTTGACCAAATTGGCCGAGATGGTATGATTACACATTTAAACGGTTGATCAATTAAACGGTTTTTTAAACCCCCATTATATTATATAGATTAATAATTAAAAAATTGAGATAACGTACGAGTATCAATAATTTTTTATTTTATCGGTTATTAAATCGTCTGTATATATAAATATGATTTTGACTATATGACACTAATTGATTAAATCATTTTTAAACTATTTTATCTAGTGACTCTACTTCAACTGCATGACTTACACTGATTTTATCAACAATTTCAATTACTTCTACTACATCAAAAACCTTTTGTCGTTCACATTTACACCAAGGGTAGTCAATCCTTTTTATTCCTACCGCGCACTTATGTGTCGTTATTAGTAGTAAAATTTTCTAACCAATCACCGATTCCACAGTAACGATGATTTATAAAGCAGGGAAATAATTGTAATTTACGAAATTTATAGAGCAATTACAGCAAATTAAAGCATATATTAATAACTATTAATCAAACAGTTTATGACTGACTTTGGCTTAGTTTGGCGGAATAAATCATTATAAAGTAACTTACCGCAGTTAAATTTACCTTTTTATTTATACTTTGCATGCACAGAAGCATGAAGCCTAATGTAATTACATTCAATTCATTAAATTGAAAATGAGATCCCTGAGACTGATATAGCAAAACTAAATGCTGGATATCTTCCCAATTTTCATAAACAATACTTTAAAAAATTGCTATTCTGTTTTGAAAAGTAAATTAAATTTAAAAAAAGGAAAGTGCTTTAACATCACACAAACCCCCAACCGCTCATTAGTGTCGACTATCGCTGGTCTAGATTGACACTCCACTAGGTTAAAATCAATAATATCTGTATGACATTTGTAACAGGTTAATTTAAGTCCGGCACTGAGCAATGATTGCGACGTTGACTCCGAGGTGAAGAAGCCATTGTTGCACGACCTATTCGACCTGCTAGGCTTGCCGGTATGCAACACCGGCCTGTCCTTGTTCACCGTATGGTCGTGCGACGACGTAAGCGCAGAGAGCAATGTGTCTTCCAAATTCTGTACGAATCGCTCAATGAAGAAACAATTCCGACACTCCACCACCGATACTTCGATGAACGCATGGGCGCGCTACAATCCTCTGCTAACGGAAAAGTTCATCCGCCGCGGATTCAGAGGTAGCGGCTACAGGGAGGATCGTTCGGTCACTGCCTGGGACAACGGAAGGGATTGGAGAGTTCCTTCCATGAGGGAAGGTGGATGGACCCTGATTTGCCCCTTGACCAATCGACTGAAATCTGGCAATAGCACCGATTGCGTTCAAACCTTCAGCCCTCAACCGTTACCCCCCTTGCCGTTAGCGCCAAAATCCAGATTCAACTCGCGTCAGTCGAGAGACACGGTTCTCTACATACAAAAGTAATCGATCGACGCTTCCTCGTCTACCGTCATCTAAGTCATTCCTACGGACATTCATTCCGTCCTCTTTACAGATATTTGAAAGCTGCCAAGGAGATACAGCGGAAGAACGGGAAGCTCACGGACGAAGAGTGCAATTCTCTTCTCAGAACGGCCCTCGAGCTAAACACCGAAATATGGCTGCCAGAAAAATGATATACCATTAAACGTCAACATTTTAAATAAATTGTTCATTCTCCAAGGTAGTCTCGGTTTATTGTGTTTTCTGGAAAATGTACATTAATTCACACCCTTTGCGGCTAATCTCTTGTCGCGCTCCTCAGCAATCGAGAGCTTGACGCCCTTGTCACGCGGTAAGCTAATGTAAGGCTTCAGTCCTTTCCCAATGATGAACACGTTGTTCAACCTGGAACAACAATTCGTAACGTTTTAACGTATTCTCGCGATTAAGTATCCAGAACACTAGTTGTCTTTTGGAAAATGAAGTGACACGCACCTAGTAGCAAACGTGTGTCCTTGGGAATCTTTGATGTGGCAAATGTCAAATGAACCTGGATGACGTTCACGGCTCACGACGGTTCCAACACGTCCCAAATTTCTGCCACCAGTGATCATGCATAAATTGCCTACAAGAGAGAATACCATGTTAAGGTTACCACAGAATTCCACAAATTTTCTGATATGTGGAAACGTCTCTGTTAAACTACAAACCTGAATCAAATCTTATGGAGTCCAAAATTTTTCCGGTGGCAATGTCTAAGTGGATTGTGTCGTTGACTTTGATAAGGGGATCGGGGAAACGAATTGTTCTGCCATCATGGGTCACCAAGAACGGTATTCCTTTTGGTCCAGTCTGAACACGCCTGACCTTGCATAGTTTGTACTTGGCCTCTTCAGCCGTAATTCTGTGGGTAGTAAAACGTCCCTTCACGTCATAGATCAGGCGGAAGTATTCACGTGTCTTTTCAATGGTGACGATATCTGAAAAATAAAAAGTTTTTGTAACAAGAGTACAGTGGTACAAAAAGTAACACTTATTTTGTGAGCAATGTATCCATTTTGGGTAATACAGAAAGAAATGTATATTGTTCAGCCTGTGACCTTTGTAATGGACTACTATCTTTTGATATGGGCCAATTTTTGACTGTAACAACTAATGTGTTAGATGTTACAGCTTCGATATGGCCAAACTGTCAACATTCAGTGTTGTTACTGTAGAGGCGTATAAACGGAAAAAATTCGGAATCGACTGCGCCGGGATTCGAACCCGGGTCTGCCGATTGCCGGTCGGATACTCTAACCACTGGGCTACTCAAGCTCTTATTCGAACTCTTTCCGTTCATATCTCTTGTTCTGACGCGTTATCACCAAAGTATACACTACTTACCCATGAAACCAGCAGGATAGTTTGCATCAGTACGCACTTTCCCATCAACTTTAATAAGTCGCTGCATAACAATCTTCGTGACTTCGCAATTTGTCAAGGCATACTTCAGCCTGTTACGCAGAAAGATGACCAAGGGAAGAGATTCCCGGAGCTTGTGGGGACCCGTGGATGGGCGAGGAGCGTACACTCCCCCCAATTTGTCCAACATCCATGCTTTTGGAGCATTGAGACGCTTCAAGTGCTTCTTCGGACCACGGGCCTAGGTAAAGAACCATTTTCAATCAACTTCCCTTAGCATCCTTGACACGTGAAGTGACACACAAAACGACGCATAACATTTACTCGTACTATAGGTTATGTCACAATGCATGTGTGCTTCATCTAATCACAACACATATTGCAATTGATGTTTATAGAATAGATACCGATCTGCATATAACAAACAATAAAACCTTATCATCATATGGAAAAGGAATACTGAATAAATGTCGTATATAAACTGAGTTGAACGGTCCGTATAATTCTTACTTTTTATGATGAAAAATGTCAAATTGTGTGTCACATAAATATAAAGTACTTCACTGTAGAAAAATCACTTTGGTTTCCTCATAACGACAGAGCGTTTTGTTGACGGATTTTACGGATGTAAATGGATTTCGTGTCTTCAGCACGCAGCAGACTTACCATGATCGTGTTCTAAGCGGAAGAGGCACAAGGATTTACGGTATTCATTCACTTGTGCCGGGGCCACTAGCGGCGCCACTGTTTCAAAAACATGGCGGAGCCTCTTAATTCAAACGTAAACGTACAATATATTCGTTGAAGAAACTTAAACTGAGTCTACATTTATCTTTGATTTCAGTCGGCAGTTTAACAATTTCCAAATCCTTAAAAAAGTCGATCATTTTTTTATACATTTACGAGTGGAAATATATGCAATTATATGTACATGCACAACAGGTTCATAAAAAACAGTAGGCTAATTAAAAACATCAATAATACAATATTATATACAGTTAGACATTTGAATTAAAATATGTAAATTTTTATCATGACAAACATTAGTATGTAAACTCTCATCGACCGACAATAATAAGAATGACATAGAATAATAATTAAAAAAAATTGCATGGCTACAAAATTAATTGATTAGATCAATAATCATCCAAACAGTGCAAAGACTTAGTTTCTTGTTATAATCTCACAAATTAATGTTATGTAAGCAAAATTCTGTTATTAAAATATATTTCTTTTTATTAATGATAAAAAGTTTAAGCACATTTATAAAAATATATTGTATAATTATTTCATTTGATGCGATATTGTGTTAACTATGTCATCTAATAAGCTGGAAGCGCCGATACGGAAAAGATTCTTATTCAGCCATTCATTTCCTAACATTTCTTTTACTAACACCATCCATTCCAAAGCATCCTTTGCAGTCTTGATACCACCAGCGGGTTTTAAACCAACCTAGAATGAAATCACATTCCATTTCATGACAATATTGGCCCATAATATGATGTGATATTATAACACCAAAATATCAAACAAGATTTTTTATACCCTTCTTTTAGAACTGCGATAATAATCCTTTATTGCCCGACACATCACTACACCTACAGGAAGAGTTGCATTTACAGCTTCTTTTCCTGTCGAGGTTTTGATGAAAGTTGACCCAGCATGCATTGCAACCATAGATGCCTTATAGACATCTTTTAAACTGGAGAGTTCGCCTGTAGCTAATATTGTTTTCATACAGCTCTTTCCACAAGTCAAACGCATCTGCTTGAGTTCAACAAATAATTTCTCCCACTCATGCTTAATAGCTAATGGCCGATTAATGACCACATCTATTTCATTTGCACCATCTGTGACAGCAGCGGTAATTTCATCTAAACGAGTGGATAATGGATATTGTCCTGAAGGAAATCCTGTAGCTACTGTTCGTAAAAATCAAGTAATTATGAAGACTGTTATATTTCAACATATGGATTAATTGAATGCTGAAATCGTTACCACTTGCCACTCGGACAGTGTCATACATTGAAAGGGCATTCAACTCAGCCACTACATCTTTAACGCGTGATGGATAAACGCAGACGGCAGCTGTATGTAAAGGTATTTCTTCACCAAAAGAATAGTGGATTGGATTGACTGCCTGTAAAAACTAATTTATATAAACCTGTAACATTTGATATAATATGTATTTTTACCTTTTGGCACAGGGACTGTACAGTTGCTGAGATGTCATCACCACCCAATGACGTTAAATCAATAAAATTAATTGCCTTGAGCAGCCAGGCAATTTTATTGTTCCCCTCTATAGTACTGGCGAGATAACGTATGTGACGAACTTTCTTTTCAATGGCGGGTTCGTTAATATGTACCTCTGATAAATCTGTACATTGTAAATAACAACATTTTAAGAACATGTTTGATGCACAAGAACATCTTTAATCAGTATACCAATATTTAGATCCCGCAACTCTTTTGTTGCAAATATTGTGTTTTCTAAGTCTTCCATATTGATGCGTAGAGGTTAGTTGACTTGTTGAATACTGTGGAGGCTCTGGCATACATTATTGTCAGTAAATCACGACACCGCGAGAAAGTGATAATATTTGTTATCTCCTTTTCATAAGTGGCAATACTTATCAAATTCCTGCGGTGACTGTAAATAGGTCTGTAATTAAATTGGTTTTGTGCGACAATCCGTTATCGATTTATATCGATGCAGTACTGCATAATCGGGTTATATCAAATTACAATGTTCACAACACTATCGCATAAATGGTGATATCTGTTTTTATTACAGTAATTTATGTTTGGAGAAAAAAAGTGGAATAGCTTTGTTTACAGACTTTAATCAAATATGCGCATTATGTCTACACATATGTGTATACAAATGCTTAATACTTTGAACTTCAACAAGTTGTTACAAATAAGTTACAAGTCATTGTCAATATTCATGTTAAATAAATTTCTACATTTCTCGTGCACATTCACGCAACGTGGATAGTAAGTACCATGTGAGATCACTTTGTAAGTTGTGTAGTAGATTGAATCTACACTCGCCCATGAATTAAAATAATATACTAACTGAAACTACCCATACAACATGCTGCTATTTTTGCATTATCGTTATCTATGCTGCTCCCATTGTTTCCAATATTGTGCAGTTTGCATTTCGGATAGTCGGGATATAGTACGATCAAAAGCGAATAATTCTTCTTCTCCCGTAAATATATTAGATTTGTGATTCTCCTGTTATGAAGAATATATTATGTTACTATTGTTTGTAATTAATTATGAGTAACGATAGAATAACTAAGGCAACTTACCGAACCATGTGAAATTTTTAAATCATCCATCAACATTCGTTTTTCATCGGTATATTCGTTGTCACCTTCTGCGACAAAAAGCTGTGTATGGGGAACAGCTGCGGACATAACAACTCTTACCTGAAATCACAAATGTATACTACTAACAATACTAATCCACACATATCATACCTGCCTTTATGAATAAAAAATATTGCTGCAATTTACCTTATTGTCATACAACGTGTCAATCAATGTAATAAATCTCCTTGCCTGAGACTTCAGGCGAAGATTTAATTGCGGCACATCTTTTATTATCACAGTATGAAAGATTTGGCTCAATTCTAAATAATCACTGGCACCCAGTGGCTGTAATTAAGATCATCAAATTATCTTAACCATATAACTCCATTAGTAAAAAAAAAAAATCTTACTCTGTCACATAATTCTTCAAATGTTGAATCCAAAACTTGACCGCAGGTCCTTTGGAAATTAACGTTACGACCGCGTATAGAAAGTGTGCGTGGCCTTACTATGTCGTTTTCCATTGAACATAAGTATTTAAATATATTCTCCATGTCCTGCAATACATCCTCTCCTTTTCTAAAGCATTATTGCAGTCATTATTTGATTATTATTATCTGATTATTGATATTGCTTCTCAAAACCACATACGTACATAAAATATATTTTTTCACTTCCTGGTCCACTTCTCAGTCTATAATCTACTCCAGATTCCAAAGAACTTACGACACAATGATCTTTCAAGACTTGTATGAATGGAACAAAGTTTCCTCTTTGCAACCCATTCTTGTATAAGTCATCTGGAGATCTGTTACTTGTTGCTATCACAATCACGCCATTGTTAAATAATTCCGTAAACAGCCGTTTCAATATCATAGCATCTGCAATATCTGTGACCTACGGTACTTTTGTGCATAAGTAAATGAATATTGTCATATCAGAGTATTCAGGGAAAAAAATTATATTTCACCTGGAATTCATCAAAGCACAGCAACCATGCTTGTTGTGAGATACTCAGTGCTACAGGGGGAATTGGGTCAAACGGTTGCAACTTTGTACTGGTATGATCCCTCACTATCGTTTTCTTAACTTCATGAACTTTATTATGTACATCCAACATAAATGAATGGAAATGTACTCTCTTCTTATTTTCAATCTGAATAATTGTATTGTATGGTAAATTTGAATGAAAAGCTATAACAATTAATCAAATATTGTACTGCAAATGGAAAGCCATCATAATACCTGCATGAAATTTGCGGCAGTGCAAAACCAGTCTTCCTTGTGGAACTAACTGAATGTGCCAGAAACGTTCTGAAAAATATGAAATCGTGCAAAGAATCTGTTATCTTATTTGGCTCCCCATGTGCAATACCTTTGACTCAATAGTAAAACAAATCACCTGGCAACAGTCATAAAAGATATCCATAAGCATTGTTTTCCCACCACCGACCGCACCATACAAATACATTCCTTTAGGTGGCTCTTTCTTCTTCCATCCTAGCAATTTCCCTATTACATTTGCCTGTTCAGGTTTATACCCTTGCAATTCTTTAAAAATACTTTGTAACGCCAGTGCCACTTTCATTTGGTGATCGTCACTCATCAACTCTCCTTTTTCAATTTTTGCCTTCAATACGTCACATGGACCATAATTAATGTTTAAATTAATATCGTGCTTGTAAGTACAATATTGTGCGGTAGAAATTATAGGTTGGGCACGTGAAAAAAGAACTGCAATCCTTGAGGCACTAGCCGTATTCACAAAAAGAGCGGACATCGTTGTCAGGGTTGATCTGAAATAAGAATAGGATCATTCACTTCGGTATATCGTTAGTTATGCATAAATAAGTAAACGGATTCAAACTGAACATGTCTGTGTGTAATGTCAAAGAGAATGCGAAATTGGCTACGGTTACGCCCGAAATATGTTTCGGCCGTAGCGACGTTAATGAATTATCGTACCAAATTCGTTTTTATCGTTATGACAGAAATAGACGCAGCAACCTTAACATTACTTATGCCCGCGCGCCGAATAACAGAGCATCTGCGTGTACTTATATAGGTCTCCTTTCGAAATTCGGACACGCGCACGTGGAAGAACGGGGAGAGGTCGACAGGTAACAATCTCACGTGATTCAATCTGGCATTATCAAGCTGTCAAACGATATGCCACCTCGACAGAATGTACGATCGAACGAACTGTCAACGAACGTTTAACGACAGTAGAAATTTGAAATCACAGCCCCTCTGCTGTCAAAAGCGTATAGACACGGACTATTTTTCGAAGGTGCTTTGCATACGCTCTAACGTTTCGAAGCAGTTTTAATAATTAGCAAAAATTTAATAGCGCTGTAGGTCATTCTCAGTTCTTTATGTTTCGAAATATTTATTGTGTAGTCACATGTGAAAATTTTATACGAATTTTGTCTGGAATGAACAATAATGTGGAACAGGTATTTTACCGTTTACGTGCGCGTAATAATATGAAGAAGCCAATTATAGAGCGTTACTTCAGCAACGGAATAAGTTATGACACTGCCTTATACACAGATGAAACTGGCATAAAAATAGTAAAAGCGTAATATATGCAATTATCTTTTGGTAGATAAAAAGTGTTCTATTACAGGTTGCCTTGCAGCGAATAGAATGTTCGTAGTGAAAGCAGTACTTAAAATGTTATACTGTAACGTAAGCATCTAGAAAACTACGTGATTTAAAAGATCGAAGACGCATGTAAATAAAGCAAATTCTACAGAGTCTCTGTAGATGTATTCATAATGAAAATGTGTATTACAATAATTTTTTCTTTGATGATTTAAAAGTTTTCTCATTGGCAACGAAACATATATTCTACGGAACGGGCAGTCTACAGGTTTGAATATTTCAGATCTTATGTAACGGCAGAGAGAACGGTTTTATGAAGCCTTCATCTCTATTCCATCGCCATCTTTATGCCGCAACACTGTATCAATAGTTTCTTATTTATGGTTCTGCTGTACCGACTGCTTGATGTATGAACATATGGATATGTAGAAATTTGTAATAAATTTTGTAGGAAAAGTGTGAAAATCTTGCTGTACCATACGATGGTACATGTCTTTATTGCAAGTCGATATAATAAATTCCCATTATTACCGTTTTACAATTTAATAAATTTATGTTTTATTTTCATCTCCATAACATAATACAAGATACTAAGGTTCGTAGACACTTAAACATTAAAGATCTCAGTCGTTGTGATAAAGTTTTGGATTATACGTTGATGTGTATGTTGGCAATTTCCGTTTATCGGGACTGATTCCTTCCTTAGATGAATAATAACGTCTTTCAATTACCTTATCGAAGAACCTACTTAATTTTACGGACGAACTGGTACCAGCAGCCAATGACCGTACTTGTCTGCAATCCTATACAATACATAATTTGTATTAATCTTACTATTATACCGCTACTAAATGTCTGATGGAGGGTAATCATACCAAGAATATTTCATCGGCACCACATTCTTCAGCAATGGTGGACGCGCGACGATGTACATTGGATCTAACTTCTGCTACTAAGTCTAATTTTGTACCAACAACTAGAATTGGAATCTAGAGGATAGAAAGCAAACTTTTTTGACAAGCTACCACTGATATTAAGTTGCTCTCTCTGCAATTATTTGAATTTGGCTTACTTGAGTTGATCCAACAAATTTTTCTGGATCAAAGTCATCAAAGGCTTTACTCTTTGAATTGTTACAGTCTTTACTTATAACTTCTTCCAACCATTTTTGCAAATTTTGTTGTGATTTGCGGTTTGTTAAATCATGAACCAATATTATACCTAAAAGACACATATAATCAATAAAAACTCACAACGCATATTTAGATACATTTGCATATTTTTATATAATTAAGGTGCAATATACCATTAGTGGGATTGTAAAATACAGATCTTGTATTTTTGTGATTTTGGCTTCCGCCTACATCCCAGAGTTCTACAAAATATCTTCTCTGATTAGGCGTACCTTCTTTATACTCATGCAATTTTACCTCCACTGAACAACCAATTGTCCACGATGGATTACCAATCGGTTGTTGTTGACATATTAAATGAGTTAACGATGTTTTACCTACACCTACACATAAAAAATGAAAATATATAAGAAAATATTGTATTATACCTTCCAGTTCTACATTCATGTATATATATAACCAAACTTAATAAACAGATTAAAAACACTGTGTTTGCTTACCTGAATCACCAACTACAATAATTTTAACTTTATCAATTGCTGCCATTGGTCATTATTATATACCTCGTACTTGTCTTTAATTGCAATAAAAATGTACGTCCGGAAAGTTTCTGACAAGCAAACATATGATTGCATTTGACAGAAGTGAGAGAACGAATGGAAGAGTCTTATAACCTGTAAATACTCTCGATAACAAACAAGCTCAAAACAATCAATTAAGGGCTGGACATTGATTTGATGCTTTTAAACAATCACAATAATGATTTGTATACAGTTATCAGATCATTGTTTACCACATAAGTTAACGTAATACACAGGAATCATCGATGCTCCATAAAATTTCGCGTAACAATATATTTTAGGTGAAACAAGTTCCGTGTCGCTTTATTTGAAGGTTAGTATTAGTACAATATTTTTACTTTTAACTAACATTAGACAGAAAAAGATAAAATGTACAGGGCATAGCAACTCCATAACAGAAATTTAATCGCCTTCGATATTTTAGAATTACAGTGAATCGTAAATTTACCCTGAGATGACTACTGAAGAGAGGCTTGTTACAGAAGTTCCAAGCAGTTTGAAACAGTTGGCACGTCTCGTTGTTCGTGGATTTTATACAATCGAAGATGCATTAATTGTAGACATGCTGGTGAGAAATCCATGTAAGTAATTGGCATACTAATTATTTTATTTAAATTCAATTGTTTCAATGTTATAAACCACACTATATTTGATAGGTATGAAAGAGGATGATATTTGTGAGTTGTTAAAGTTTGAGCGCAAGATGTTAAGGGCTAGAATATCTACCCTGAGAAATGATAAATTCATACAAGTCAGATTAAAAATGGAAACTGGATCAGATGGGAAGGCGCAGAAAGTTAATTACTACTTTATTAACTACAAAGTGAGAATTTATTTTTGCCATACAACTAACATTGATATGAATTGGATAGTTATCTAAATAATTGTTTCAGACATTTGTAAATGTTGTAAAGTACAAGTTAGATTTAATGCGGAAAAGAATGGAGACAGAAGAACGAGATGCTACAAGCAGAGCTAGTTTTAAATGTACAAATTGTTTGAAGACATTCACAGATTTAGAGGTAAGTAAGCTATATGTGCACAGAAATACAAAATGGTTTACAAAGTTTTTGACATTGAACTCCTGTGTTAGGCAGATCAACTATTTGACATGATGAGTGGTGAATTCAGGTGTACATACTGTCGGGAGGTAGTTGAAGAAGATCAGTCTGCACTCCCAAAAAAAGATTCAAGATTATTACTAGCAAAATTTAATGAACAACTAGAACCTCTTTATATTTTATTAAGGGAGGTAGAAGGCATAAAATTAGCACCTGAAATACTAGAACCTGAACCAGTTGACATTAACACAATACGGGGGTATTTTACTTTTGTTGTTATTGTTATTGTTACTATCCCCTATTGAATCATTGCATCAAAACGTGTATTATGATCGCCAGTATTGACTCAAGGAGAGCAAGTAGTCTACGCGCACCAGGTGAACATTGGTCGGGTGAGGCCACGAGGTCTGGTGGTTTTATGGTGGAAGATACTAGAGTAGATGTAACTATTGGCGATGAAATGGCAGACGATAATGCGGCTAATCGCCGAAAGGAAAGACCTATCTGGATGATGGAGAGTACAGTCCTCAATTCAGACGGTTCTCAAGTATGTAAACACAGCTTCCAAGCAATAAACAATATTATGTGGTTCCAAATGCTAATATGGTGCATATCGGTTTCTTAGCCCGATGGTGTAAACGCACAAGAGAGCATTCTAGATAAGGCTGCAGCCACTGCCACAAATACAACTACAACAAATAACAAGCAAGGGGAGGATATTATGTCAGTTTTGTTGGCTCACGAAAAGAAAGGGGGGACCAATTCAGCTAGTGCTGTGAAAGCAGTGTTATTGCCTCAAGAGTCGAGTGACAGTAGCGATAATGAAGAAGTTGCAGAGATGCAAGCCATTGATACAGGTACATAATCCTACACTCTGTGAACAGTTGCGTTTCATGCGGAAGGATTTGTAATACAGCATTATGGCACGTATTATTTACAGGCGAAGTAGAGACAATGGATTCAGAAGATGATGATCTCATACCGACTGTAAGTGTCGGAGGTAAATCTGTTGCGATTACGGATGTGAACGACACTTTAATAGCAGAGATGACACCTGTGGAAAAGGAAGCTTACATTCAAATTTATCAGGAATATTACTCTCACATGTACGATTAGACCGTGTGCAGTCGACGTCGTGGAACCGTGTGTTATTCCCGTAACGATACGACAAAAGACTGATTAAAAAGATCGTCACGTATTATTTTGTATAAACATCTAATAAATCGTTTTGGGATTGGTATAATAAGTTTATATAATTTAAAAATATTCTTTACCATGTTACTATAATTTTATGTGTTATACGATGATCACACATATTTGGTTTTTGACGAATTAGAATTTTGTACATTCGTTTATGTAAGTGTAAGTACGACTGCACGATATATCGGCCATTCGCGTTATTAACGTATAACCTACTTTACAAACAATGTCCGATATTATTGTATTGTTTCCTGGCTATTCCATACAAGTTAATGAATCAACAATGAAGGCAAACTGCTCTTGCACCTTAATAAAGGGGCAAAAATTGATAATTGTAGATACTATGACTGCATGGGATAAAGACAGGTTAATCGAAGGTATATACATATACTTGCGTCGCAATAAAGAGTTTTGTAACTTTTTTTTATCAATTTTGGGAAACTAATTTCAGCTCTTGCCAAAGAAAATGTTCAGCCTTCCGATATTGACTACGTCGTTTGTACTCACAGTCATGCTGATCATATAGGGAATAATAATTTATTTACAAATGCCGAACATATCGTGGGATACTGTGTCCACAAGGAAGACACATTTGTTGAAAAAAATCTTAGCACCAGTGAGTGTAAAACTTTGTGATTTTCACATATCTTCTTAGTGTATGTGTATACCAATTATTTAATTCAAAACAATATTTGGCACAGCTGAATATGTTCTCTGTGAGACTGTTAAGATCATACCAACGCCTGGACACACGGCTGAAGATGTAACAGTGTTGGTGAAAAGTAAAAACAATGGAGATATTGTTGCTATTACAGGTATATCTGCACTATAGAGTACTTCTTAGTCAGTATTTTCACTTTCAGCATGTACTATGTAAATATTTATCATAATTTACAGGTGATCTCTTTGAAAAGGAAGAGGATATATATGATCCGTCACTTTGGAAAGAACTAGGCACCAAGAGCTTACAGAAAGAACAGTCTGTAGCAAGATCTAATGTAATAAATCTTGCAAATGTTATAATACCAGGTCATGGACAAATGTTTAGAGTTACAAATGATATGCGAGAACGTGTAAAAAGTCAAATAATTACATAAATTTAGAATAAATTGTAAGTGGACATTTGGGTACAAAACAAAGTTTGGAATAGACAATGAGGAATATGCTGGCAAACACACTTTATTTGAAATGTTAAGTACCATCTTGTTTACCAGTACTTGTACATGTTTTTACAAATACTTTATTAAACACTGCATAGCTTAATACACGGTATCACAATGTTATTATTTTTTATATATATATATATATATGTATATATATATACGTCGTTACAATTATCGGTATATATTCATAATAAGTATACAAACGAATAGAAACAGGCGAGCGCATGATTTCAGCTTCGCTTCCCGTAATAACAGGAGTTGACCGATTGTTTCACAAAATCATTTGCTAAGTAGGCACACACAATTATTCGTTAGAAAGGATGTTTTATATTTTTAGCACTATGTAAATATAATTTCTACTTAAGTATGCTATTTCTCTATGGACTTACCCTTACAATTCGATCTATGTATGTGAATTTATTTTCGCGAGCGTTCACAGCCAACATCTAAACAAAGGATCAGGGTAGCCTTATTTGTTGTAATTGTTCTAACTTCAAATCGTATTACTCTCAATGATAGTGTGGAGTATGCAAGGCAATACCATAATCAATATACCACTTTCAGGAAGTCATAAGGTCTGTATCGGTAACTGAAAATAACTGTAAGAGATATATAAGGGATAATGCGTCATCTAAGTGTTTTTACCAACATCTATCAACTAATTCAAAATGTTATTGTTTGTTGGTTTTGGATTTAATCAACATTCTAAAAGGGCACTCAACACAAGTTGCGTTTTAATTGCGATTTAATTTTCTTATATATCAGTTTGATAAGAGATTCTTTTATGTTTATTTACTGTGCCCATTTTGGCACCAGTATTAACTGGTGTGTACTTACATTCGCTGATTTTCAGTTTTTGCTTTCCTCTCAAAGGCCAACATTCTGACCAATTTTCACAGTAATAATAAATTCTTTTTCCTTATGAAAATATATAATGTACATGACAAATGATTGTAATACAAGATGCGTCTATCAGATGTATAATATATTATGATCGAGTGCCCTGCACTTCGTATAGGGGAAAAGGACACTATAACGATAGCAAAATCAATTTGCTGCAGAATTACAAAAATTAATTCCAACATTTAACAAATATCGCTATTTAGGTGGAGGATCCGTCTCAACTCAAAATAAGATAAATGTACTTCAAATCTGGGAAGGAATTCAACAGAAGTAGATGACTAATTAAATGTCGCTCTTACTCTTTCTCTCTCTCATTCTTGACTAATATGTTTGACGGTAATACAAATGTTAACTGCATCACTTTACATTTGATTGAAACACAGGATGCACAGTGAGTTTACGGATTTCTTCTTGATCCATACAAATGAAGATTTATTACACTAACGTTATACGCTTGTGTAACAAAAGGTATAACAGCAGTCATTATGTACCAGGACCTCTACAGAACAATGTATGTAAACTAACATGAACAAAAATAATTATCTCTATGCACAGACGAATATTTTATAAAAGTTTTTCTGTAAATAACTTTAGTACAACCAATAAATGTAAAGAATTAGTAAATGTTGAATGTCCTTGAAGTCTTAAATTTATATATTATACGGAATGATTATCAATGATGCCGTCACACGTAATATTGTACAATTGATTAAATAAATACATTTATCAGTTGCACATATAGCGGTACACGTTGAGTGAGATTAAATTAATTACCGATATCAGTTTAGTCTTTATAAATGTCTGCCGATCAAACCTGGCAGGGCGACACGTGTGTGTAGTGGTAGTGGTCCCGGACTAACTTCTCCCATCACAGTTCCCAGCTGCCCCACAAAGTATTAAACATATCAAGAATCCACTCTGCGTGCTTATGAAAGTTTTGACGCGGTACATTATCTTATGTTAGTGTCAAATATTTAATATCATATATGACGGATCCAACATGCGAATGTAAGTAATTAAACGTGTACACAAACTTGACCTAACGTTTGTAAACGCAATATAATTTAGGGAGTGGGGCACAAAGTGTGCGATTTGTCCTGATCTTCCTTTCAGTCGTATGAGACACAATATAAGAAAAATTGAGAAATGTCAATCTAATGGGTATCATTCAGATTAATGAACAAATGATGTCCTCTATGCTCCCTGAGTCGGTCTTTGTCATGATAATTATACGTACATTTATATCTTGTTTTTATCTTTAGTACTCTTTTTTATCTCATTAAAGCAGTTTCAAGGCAAAAGAAACTAATCCATTAACATCTTAATCAAACCAAATAAACATCCTACAAATTTGACTGTGTCACGGTGTAAGGATTTCATACTCATATACGACAGAATTTCTTATTCAATTATACCCCACTTACTAATTACAATGTACTAGGAGGAACACGTGTAAGTCTGTATTACGGCGTGACTTATCTGGTGACAAAATAATACACGTTAGAAATTAAATATATATATATATATATATAACAGATGTGGATGTAAGGCAACATCTATGAATTATTGCTTTTAAATAGCTAAGATGTGTGCCAACAATGAGCAAGATTATTAATTTTGTTCTTTAACTATAGACATGGGTGATAATGTCAAAAAAAAAAGGAAAAAAAAAATCAAAAACTCATTGCAAGCAATATTACAATTATGATTAGATTCATAAGTGTGTTCGGTTTGAAGAGCTCCGTGTCTGTGAAGAAATCAAACCAAAAGTCCGAACTTAAAATAAATAAAATAAATATTGTAACTATGATCTAAGAAATGCCTTTCGTTAAAGGGTTTCTATTGTGACTTGTGTAATTCAATTTTATTATAAGCTTAAGACGCTTATGCAATATATGAAAGGATTGAAGTAGTTTTAGAAATGAATAAAGATGTTAATCTTGAACTATAATAGGTAAGGATTAAGCATTTATCATCTGATTATATAAGATGTAGAATAACATCTTAAAGTAGCATGCAAGATATGTTAGTTTAAGCGATACTCAACGCAAAGTACTTCATAACTTAGAGAGGGTAATTTACTGACTGTCACATAAGCTATATCCAGATACCATAGTATTTCGAGAAAGATATGTTATGTCAAGCGTGGCATATATTAATTCTGATCACTATACGATGTACAATTGAGTTTTGCATTATCAGATTGCAAAGTTTATTTGTTTTTTCTCATAAATTGTCGTCTTCAAAAGTGTCAATTTGAAGTGTTTATTTGAAATTGTTTTTGGTCAAATATAAAATGTAAAATTGCCACTCATCTGGTCAAACTCAACATGATAATCATTATATTTTTAAATCTTCCTTCGATAATAGTTTAGATTGTGCTCATACAACCGGAATTTCTAAACAATTACTATATGTGACAGTCAATTTACCATGAGGTAAGGTTACGTGTATGCATGTGTATCTGAATTCTAACTAAATCGCTTCATAAACGATCTACGACTGTACAAATAGTTGAACATAACGTGGCAAATTTGGTGACATGGGACATGATGTTGTGAAAATTATGTTTAATGTTTTAACGTATCTTAAATGTTTCTCAAGTTTATCCTATGTAATGTACAAGTACCTTTCCCAAATTACAATAATATATATACTTGTTTCTACAAAATAATATAGAAATTTTAATCTTATGTATCATATTATAAGATTTAATAGTTCCTAACTCGTCAATTTTTAAACTCTTTAAGTATTTAAATTTTTATCAACGTTTTCCTTACACCGTTTACGTAATTCTATTTATATCCACAAGAAAATTATGATAATTAAGCAAAATTGAAAAAATAAACCGACACTATGACGTGATGTTACTGTGTACATAATATACTCTCGATTCTAAATTATTTGTAGGGACGTGAACGACGCACACTACAAGCAGATTTTACGTTATTTATTTTAGAAAAAGTAAGTAATATTTAGCCGTTTCGCAAGGACTGTGACGACAAAAATACTTAAAAATTACTCGAGCACGGAATATTACAGTGAACCGCTTATTTCTCATTACAATGTCCGCAACGGAATAAATCCTTCCATGCCGATGATTCTTAGGTCTTCATCATCATGATCATCGTCATCCTCATCCTCATCCTCATCCTCATCCTCATAATCATCATCATCATCATCATTATCATCATCATCATCATCATCATCATCAATATCATCATCATCACCATCATCATTATTATCATTATCATCATCATCATCATTATCATTTCCTTTTGTCTAAAAAAACCGTTAAGATTTGCGTCAACCGGAAACGATAACGAATCGACACAAAATGCTCGATACATCAGCGAATTCAAGATTTTCTACTAATAGACATTAAACATAATTTTCCTATTATCTAGAAAGTATAAACAGCCAAGAAACGTGTACTAAACTATTCATGGGATACGTATTTTCTGTTGTATAGATATACGCTTCAGAAATTAACAAACAAATGTCTATTTTCTTTACCTAAGTTGAATGATAGTATAGATACGTGTATGTACATTTGTTGCATTTGCAGGTAAATGTGTAACAAGACATTAGCATTCATGCCTATTACAAGGACTTTTCGAACACTTCATAACGCTTCTTTTACATTGCGAGCGATTTTAGCGATATTAATACAATGGAAAATTCAGTTAATGTTAGCCAATGATACACATCCTATATATGTACGGTTCAAATGAAATATAAAATTTGATGAGGTTTTATCAAAATTATGCTACAATATCAAACCGTATTTATTTACCTTTGCCTATCCGTCAAGGGAAAAAGATAAGTATTGCATGCACATTTGCCTGATGCATTTGACATGGAAAAGAACTCAGTGCAAGTAATAAGTAGAATGTGAAAGAAATAAATAGTAGAATGTAAGTTACAATTATCTCTTACATTTATACGAAGACTAGATTAATTTTCATGTAAAATGAAAATATTGTAGTTTTATATAGTGTGCTTAATATGTATATACCGTTGCGTAACGTTATAATAAAAGGAATATAAATTCACCAGTCACTCAAATGTTATACAGAAGAGGGTTGGTGCTAGTCGGGAAATCATTTGGAAATAATTGGATGCTTTAGTCGAGAATTTGTACTGTTACTTTTATCTTCTATGTAAGTTAAGAATCACGTAGGGCTCATCTGGATTAGTGATGTCTGTACTGTTAGGCTGATAGCACGGATTAACTGTATAATTGAGATTAGGTTGATGATAACTCACCGGCTGAACGCTCGTCCTCCGTCTTTCCAATTCGCGATCTTCCAAACAAAAGTCAGAATCTGAGTCGATTTTCCTTGCGACATCATCCTGAAACGATTTAAGAATGAGAATCTTTCTGGTCCTTCGATGGGATAGAATGAAGTAGCGATGCGTGTACCTGGGTCATTTGTTGCGTTGTCGTCAGGATTCTGGCAAGGGGGCCGCAACATACTGGCAATGTTTCCAGCAGTGTAGGCCTCGAGTGTGTTAGTAGCGGCTTCATGTACCGGGTGTCGAAGTCACCCCAAATTCTAGCGAGCAGTGCCTTCTCATTTGGCTTCGCGCCGCTACCGCCTGGCACTGATCCATCCTGCATAGAATTATACTGTGAAACATGAACGACATTTTAGTTATCCATCCTGTATGACTGATCTTTATTTTCCAAAACGTGGTCAGCGACTGTCTCTTCCACTCGCACACTCATTCATTCTCTTCTTCTTCTCTACACTTTCTCTCTCTCTTTCACGCACACACTCTCTCTCGCTGAGTATTTTACAGACTGCAATGTACGCAATTAAAAGTACGAAATAACGTACGTCTCTAAACTTTGTGCGTGTGTCTGTGTGCAATTCTATAAACTCCAATGTTAGTCGTCGAAAACGCATGCTTATCTCGCTTCCCCATCATTTAGACCATTCTTTCCTCATTAGGTTTGTGTAGGTAGTGTTAATCAACGCAACTCTTGTGACCTTACAATTTTTTTTCTCAGCATACAGAATGGATAACGGAAATCATATTGTGGAAAGAAACTACAAAGCGCATGCAATGAAATTAGCAAATTAAGTTAGCGTCATATGTTCAGTTAAGTGTTCAAAATGCTTTAAGATACACTGCACAAATATATTTGATAAAGGATATGAAATATTTTACTTTTACTATGTAAATCCTACTTGTTGAAAAAATGATAATAAAGAATACACAAAAGTTAACGAACTCATACCAAAATTAAATGCTTATGAATGAAATATTCGGATAGTACAAATAGTAATCACTCAGTCGTGAACAATACTAATATTTACATCAGTACACCTCATCCATTGAGAAGTATGATTTATCTCATATCTCATATAGTGAAATTTTGTATCTTTGAAAATCTACGCCCAGTGGCCAGTACATACAATTTTCAACTAACAGGCGTCGTCAACAATGCTCTCATGCAGTGTCTCATATGATGCAACGATTATTATTGTCACAAACGTAAAAGACATACACGAATTAAAGTAGTGATATTCCATTACAACGCAGAATAGTTGATTATTGAGTAGCTTAAAAATTGTGCATTCCGAATGTCGTTAGTGTGATCGCAAGTGCAGGAATCGTTAATCTTTATGAATCGTGGAATAGTCTGAAGCTGAATTTCGTATTATAGTGCAAACATACCGGAGGACTTGTCTCTCTACGCATGTCCAGTTCTCCGAAGCCACCTTCGCCACCGGACTATCAACATTAGCAAGTTAAGTTCTTTTATATCGTCCTTATTAATAATCAAGCGTATATATCCATAATGAAATGATGGTACATCTTGAAAAGATCATGTACCTAATCAATGCATATGTCCATGTATTACGAAAAGTAATTATTTTCTAACGCAAGCATAATCATTATTATTATAATTATTATTATTTTTAATAATTATACACACCAATTGTTTTAACCGATTATCGATATGGAAGCATTCGATTTAAGAGGTAGGTTTAGTCCTTCAATTAATAACACACCAACTGCCACTCTCGTATTAAAAGATCTTTTGCCAATTATGAATCGCGATAGCAACTTTTAGTTTATATAAATGTTAAAAAATTTGAATAATACGGCAGTCAATGAGTTGAGTGTGAAAAATTTCGATGACAGAGTTTAGTATAATAGCTGAGGTGTACTCATTTTGTAGTACCAAACTGTACGCAATTGCATGTTAATATTCTAGTTTTATGTCCCTTGTAACATTAATACTAATGTAGCGCGCATCTACTGTATAACAGCGACAAACGTTACCTACTTCATCTAAGAAAAATAATATAGCAAGTAGGCATTTCTCGTTAACGTTAGCGATGATCGTAACTAAAGACGATGTGAAACAAAGAATACGGGAAATAAGGAAATCAAAATATTCGTAGATTAATGTGTTTTCGATCTTCGATCTGCTCATGTCGAGTATACGATGTTAAATATGACATTATTTTTCAGTTGTGTGATGAACGTAATCTGGCTGAAGTTGAACTTAAGAGAAGTAGACTGAGAGATGGTAAAGACATGGAACTTACACTGCGTACTCCGTTGTGTGACAATCCTTCGATCTCTTCATCAACCCCCACTCTGTGGACGTTTAAGTATTCGATAGGACGATTACGTTTAGACATATGTCGACGTAACGTCGAATATCATACTTTTCTTCCATGAACTTACGGTATGTTGAACCAACTCAGGAACTGCGTGGTAGCACCTCCTTGGAGAATTACTGTTAAGATTACTATCAGACTGGTGGTGGTTAGCATGGCTTGCCTGGCATCTGACACGGTGTTTCTAATTGCTAGAGCGAAGCTCATGGCGCCGCGTAAGCCGGCGAAAAAGAGCATGTGCTGATAATTCAACGATATCTTCGGCTTCCTTGCCAAATTCAATATGGACGACAGTGGATAGACGTTAGCGGCACGTCCCAGCAGTGCGCAGAGCTGTTCAACTTAGGCTAAGGACAATATCCTTACCAAGTTTGACTGTCTTACTGGAAGGTAGTGTTAAAAGTAAGAAATCGAATATAAGGATACAAATCCTGCAAAGATGAAGCCAGGATCGAAATGATGCTTCGGGAATGTAAACATGGACACCCCGATGTAGCTGAATATGAAATTCTCCGCCAGGAAGTTGAGTAATTCGAACAGCTGTTTCGTACGTTGACGCGAATCCGGGCTTAGATTATTGTAAGTGTAATGGGCTTGACATATGCCACAGAAGAGTACGGCAACGACACCTGCAACAGAGTATGCACTTAATAATGAAGAGCATGTGAGAGATGCCAGTGTTGGTGCTGATACCTCCACTCACCTGTCAGGTCGGCTGCCTCTGCAATCAAGAAGGTGCTGTACGACATTAGTACGAATAGGGCTGACTCTAAGAGCGGAAAGTCTCTGACTCGGGTAAATTTCGTGAGCAAAGCGGTTAAGCATCCCATCATGGCACCGATAAATAAGGATAAGCTAAATATTTCGACGAAGTCACCGAACGCTTGGAAGAACGCTACAGTTTCGAATTTCCCGGAACCCGACTGATATCGTTCAGCATAGTTTTGTATTGACCTGGAAGAAAAGTTAGGTTCACGATCGATTATTGTTCGTCACTTATCGTTCAGTACGTGAATACTCATACCCGCTTAATACAATGGCAACAGCGTCGTTCAATACACTTTCTCCAAACACCAAGGCGTACAAGTTTACGTCTACGTGTAGGTCATTGAATATAGAAATGATTGTCAATGGATCCGTAGGGGAAATCAACGCTCCAAAGTATAGAGTGTCCAGAAACTCAAACGACGTCGAGAGATGCGGTATGAATTGTATGAAACCATACATTAAGGCTCTGTAAATAAAAATAAATGTTAAGCGTAGTAAAGAGTATCCAAATGTGATGATTGTTGTAAAGTTCTCATTGCCCTTGAGACAAAAGACAAATAACAGAGATTAACGCATTCAGGATGAACATTAATGCGTATGATTATCGTGTAACACACTTTCAATACCAATTATATCAACTCTCATAAGAACATGTTTTCCTACAATGAAAACCAGATTTATCTCAATAATTAACGTAATTATGTATTGGATTACCCAACGACAAATGCAGATATAGTTGTCCCAAGCAGAGCATACATTAAAATCGCTCCCAAGTTTCTGAAGAAGTATTTCTGTAACAAGTTACGATAGATTTTACTATGGCATATATTGTACATATTTTTCACTTCTACAATTTCAATCTGCTTACACGTTTCAAGCTATATCCAGCATGGAATATTATTGGTGGTAATATAATATTAAAAAAGATTTCAGGATCAAAGGTTGCCTGAAATGACAAGATTAAATAATATAATTGCTGTGCATGTATGGTCATTTATGTATAGTATACCTTCAAGTCAATTTCATTATCTTCCTTGTAGATTTCCCCCCGAAATGAATAAGCGAATGTTTTGTTTTTAATTGTACCACCGCCCTTATCTTCAGGAAAACGTAGCCATAACGAATCAGGGGGCACAGACTGGTTATATTTGCTGGTGTTGTCCGGGACAACAGGCATGTGGAGAATGGTGCTGTTTGATGTGAATCCATAACGAATGATAGCTCCTATTATTAAACCTGTAATGTATATTTATAGCTTTTAATAACTTTTCATCATGCAACGTGCTTTAAAAGACTATACATATATGTGTACGTTCTATGTAATTATAATTATATAATTTCCTGAAAGGGAACATAGAACTTGTGTGTTATATACATTTTTCTTTGTCCATGAAACCTGCTTTCAGATACGACATTGGAATGGAAACTTTATATTGCATTGCATCACAGTAGTCGGTTTACCTTTAGTAATGCATAAGCGATAGTGTGGAATTTATTTAATACACACATCTTCTTGTTATAACAGTTTGCAGTATTTTTCCTGGTATGCAGCAAAATGATTGACAATACCATAAAAGATAGAACAAATGATGAGATGCAAAAATAGAATACACATGACATTTGACATTTGAAAGCATAAAGGAAAGGTCAAATACCACAAGCTAACAAGGATAATTAGAAAAGTAAATTGTTCCCCATCACCTGAAGCGGTAAATATTAACGAGTGATGACAATTCGCACATTTTGACAGAAATGCGTAAAAATGTAATAATAACTAAATTAGACCTTCGAAACTCCCATGGGTACCTTAAAGGACAAGGAATTCGTGTCGAAGGACACACCGTATAGTTTGACATTTAGATTAGCAGACGACTCACCATAGATGACAGCCAGGCCAGTTTCATGGAGGAATCGCAGGCGACGATGCTTAAACGTCCATATCGTTAATACGGTCAGTATTAATAAAAACGTGTATAACAGAAGGTTCAAACTGTCCAGTCTATGTAACAATTGTGCTTTGGCGTCCAACTCGATGTCTGTCGCTGCCCCATTGCACGATTTTAATAGGAAAATAGTGAAAATTCCGAGGACGAGAAGTCGCACACCACCTCTCACTGCCATCTTTACTTTTCTGTCGTCTTACGCGGGTTAAGCACTACAGTCTGTCCAACTGCGCCAATCTCGACCGGTCAATGATCAAAAGCTCGACAAAATTATCAGATAACCGCTGTCACTTTCATCCATCTTAATCCTCTACCTGCACCGTCGACGAATTATCAATTTCCAGATTCCTTCTCATTTTCGGCCTCGAAGTCGCTCGAAAATTGTCTCGACCGCAAAAGTCAGTAACAGACTACGAAGCACCACTACTCGGATCAGGCACGTGTTTACGTACTGTCAATCAATTGCAACGGGGCTGTAACAAGTGACGAACGAACTGTTCGACGGATTTAATGGTATACAATCTTTGATAGACGGTAGGCCGTATGTAATATATAATGGCGAGCTAGTAAACCTTCGCCGAAAGACATAGACTTTCCGTGACAGTGCACCAAATGTTTTTGCTTTACATTTATTTACATCGCGTTGCCCTCCTACTTTGACAGCGCTTTATGTACGAATGTATATGTGTGTGTCTGTGGTGAATGGTGGTGAACGCGAAATGGGAATACGGCACAAGGCCGTGAATGATAGCGAGTCGCAAACGTGTCATGAAGATATGCCATAAGACCATAGATAATAGCCTGCTATGTAGCATGTAACGCTTCCGGTAAATAGGTGAAGCGGACCGTTTAAAAAGTTTCGACGATCAAAACAGATGTACGAGTCACACTCCTGACCCATCAGTATTCATTACCGCTTTATTGGCCAGATGAAAAGCGTATGTTTTTAGTTTCACGAAACTACAGTTTACTGTCACGTTGCATTCCTTACGACTACTATTGGTGAATTAAAAATCTACGACGTATGTATATTAAATTATTAATATATCAGAATGAGCGCTGTATTGAGGATGTATCGACGATTTGTACAAAAGTACCCAATTGGAAGTCAAGCTGCGCAGGCTGGTAAAAAGAACTTTTTTTCCTCCTAAATTCGAAACCTTAATTTCTGCAGTAGAATGACGATGGAGTATGGAACTTATCTATCCTCAAACATGCAGGAATTTTGATGGCACTCGGTGATCAAATTGCGCAAAACATAGTTGAACAAAGAGAATTTAAAAATTTAGATTTCAAAAGGACTGCTCAATTTTCATGCATTGGATTTTTCATGATTGTAAGTGACAAATACAGGTTTGTTCGCATAATAAATTTGGAGAAACAACACTGAACTCTGTTTTTATATTTTACAGGGACCAAGTACTAGAATTTGGTATGGAATTCTAGACAGATACATTGGATCCAAAGGAGGGAGAGTTGTATTAACGAAGGTTATATTTGATCAGTTGGTATTTGCTCCCATTTTTCTAGCAGCTCTACTGGTTACTATTGGAACACTGCAAGGAAAGGATATTGAAGGCTTGAAAGCTAAGTTGAACAATGAATATTTGGACATATTGAAAAATAATTACAAGGTATTTTATTTAATTTCTGTTTTCTGTAAGTATCAATGCAAAATTTATGCATTATGTATATATCAACATTATTAATTTTAGATTTGGCCATTGGTACAGTTACTGAATTTTTATTTTATTCCTCTGCATTACCAAGTTTTGGTAGTGCAATTTGTGGCTCTCATGTGGAATACATATATATCATACAGAACAAGTTCAGAACAGTAACAATTTCAAAGCTACATTCTTAGTAACAAATTTATGATTAATGGATAAATATGTTCTTCAGATTTGTAAAGCTTTCCAATCTAAAGTCATTATGGATCCAACAAATTTCCAAATGCACAGTGACTGCAATGAAGTATAAAATATGTTATTTCCCTTATATGTATCTATTCTTGACAAAATAACACTTCATTGTGTAAACTGTATAACTCATTTAATTCAGTATACCAATAGTATGTACAAGCCAACATTTTCATCCCACGGTGCGATTTAATTTTAACAAAATATACATATCCAATTAACGCAACATATAAAAGTGCATTATAGATGGAATGTGATTTGTTCAAGTGCCCATGTACAAAGTTATATCAATCTTAATTATTGAAGAAACTGATACAAAATAAAGCTGGGACTATTGCACCAATTGTAATACATATACTGTTTCAGTACTATGAATGCTATGAAGGTATTTAGGTATTGTACACCACACGCACACGCACACACATACACGCACACAAACATATAGCACAGCACGCTCCAATGAGCCTGACTGATGATGATTGTAAGCTACATTTTTTTTACAACTGCACAGAGTGATTTTTTCCATTTTAAATATGTTCACTACTTGACCACCCACCAGAGAAGTTTTATACATAAAGGCAGAGTTGAGACATTTTTAAATAAAAACAAAATTGAAAAACGAACAACGAAGACAAATAATTTTATTGACAGCCCATACTTTGCGAATGATCGCAGAGTACGGAATATCTTCAAGATATACGTACTCGCCAAAAACTATGAACAGTAACATTTAAGTAGAGAGAAACTTGATTAATAGTCCCAAGCCTAGCATAAACCCAATATTGCACGCTACGTGAGTACAATAGTACTTTCAGTACTCCAGGCCGTACGTAATAAAAGTTAAGTAAAGTTGTTTCTTAATTACATTATAATTTTCCTTTTACAAAAATACCCTTGCCAAGAATCCGATCAAGGGCACTTCTCCGCCTTGGCCACGGCCGCTGGAATAGTGTCTGTTGTTTTCGACAAGGTGCAGGGACCGAGTAGCTCCGGGCACGGCATCTCATTGGCGCCAATACTGTGTATCTTCTTCAACAGATCGTAGTTTATACGCTGCGTTATGACAGCGTCGTGCCTGCAACAATGTTAAGTTAAACCTGGTCGTAGGAAAAAACATCAGAAGTAAAGTACACTCATACCTGTTTTTGTGCGATTTTTTTTATGCTATTTAACTGACAAAGTGATCAGTAAGAAAAAAATTAATAGGTTTGATCGGCCACTTAGTTGAAGTCCTGAAATGATTTAGTGTGAAACCGTAAGGAATGGTGACATTATAAATTGCGTAACAGATGTTACTAATGGGCAAGAAGAAGCTGATTATATGACAGCAGATAAAATCTATGCAGGACTCCAACTTTGCCATCAATTAAAATGTAATTTTCCTGCAATCAATGCAAATTCTGAAATAGCAAAATTCCAAAAGGAGCTTCAATCTTGTACATCTGGCTACCGACACTTATACAAGCGTCTAGTGAAAAATTGATCACCGACTACATGGTAACTCAAAAAAAGTCAACTCTAAAGTGCAAGTTAGTGTCTACAAGTGACGGAACCGATTTCTGAACCAATTTATCACAAGAAAGTTCGCGTATTGTCAGACTACGAAGGATAATGGTTATACGTTTTAAAAAGTTTTGTATGTGTAAAATAAGTACACATGCAAATAAAATAATTAAAAATGTTCGCATGCGTATTTTCAAAATCAGATTCCAAAAGGTTTGGCGAGACTTAAAGTAGCTGCCAAGCCTCGTGTCTTGATTTCGTTTAGAAAAGCAATTCCTAATTATTTGGTAAGATTTTGAGTTATTTTCTATGCAAGCCTTTTTTTCATGAGATCTCTATTCACCGAATAAAAAAATACTTTTTAATTGTATTGCGAAAAGTATTTTTTATAGCTACTCGTGAAGGGTTGTGCGGTTTTTTTATGAGTTTTCTTTTATGCAGTCCTTATCCACCGCACAAAAACAGGCTTGAGTGTACTTTTTCAGAAACGAAATTAATTACTTGTATTCTGGATGCGACGTGACTTCTTTTCTCAGCCATGCGGCTGTCGTCAAAAGTTCTCCAGAAGCTCTTCTCTGAATCAGTTTCAGATATCTCTGTACAGTACAGTGTGTGTCCGCGTCCACGTCCATATTGGCCAAATACGAATTCACCAGCGGTATCAAACCGGGGAAAACGTCACTCTACAATATTTATAAATAGATTATCGAATGTGATCGTACAATTTCCACTTGTGATTAGAGTGATAGTAATATTGAAAGTCACCTTTCCATTGATAATTTCGTTAATCGTAAACTCAGTATATTCAGGCTCGTCGCTGTCACCTTTCTTAGTATCTAACGTAATGTCCTGTCGGAACCAAAACTTTTCCTGCTTTATCGCATCCCTCTTTTGCGCGCGTGCCATATTTTGATCTACTTTGCTAATCGGTACGAGAAGATTCAATTTGTAGCTAAGTATCACTCTCGTTAATAGTACTATAAAACAAACTATCGCTGCGTTCTCAAAATCCGTTATTTGAACTTCGCACGGCCGAAATTCGACCCGCCAGCCAATGCTTGAATTCGGTGGCGGGGGTTTGAAACGCATCGTTTGCCAATTGGTTGATTGTATATTCTGAAATTGTTATAAATAACTGGGCGATTAAGATGTTTCAATAAGGCGGCGTTCTCACCGAATGGATCTAAATTCGTACCTCAAAATGATCAGTGTCCTCTGAGTCGTTCTGGTGAACTTTTTCGGAGAACAGCGAGACGGAGTCTCGGATGAACAGGTGAGCCACGTGCTGAGCAAGTAATTTATCGATGCCGTTGTCAAGAAGATGCTTATAAATATCGTCGTCATAAGTTAAAGGAACGTCATTATACTTTTCGCCCAGATCGCTGAGATACGAGTCGATGGAGTCGTATCGCGACTTACTGATTCGAAATTTGCTATCCTTGAGCGGCTCCAGTCCACGTTCTTCTCGAGTTCTGCAGTCCACGGAACAAGAAATAACGTTCCATCGGCAATCAACATCCGTTACGTAGCCACGATAAAATGGGCTGGCAGCGGTTAAAGCCAGCTATATAACGTTAAACGATTAGTCTCTGACCTGTTCAGACAGACCTCACTTTGCGCCTTTCCTCTTTCAATTTTGGGACTGTCATAACATTATAACGTACAAAGTGTTTCACATGAATACGTTGTAAAGTAGAAATTTCTCACCATGATGGGGCATAGTGGTGTCAATTGGTCGTACAACGTTCGTGCTTCCTGGATGTTGCACGCCTGAAACGTCAATTGCAAGCAGCAACAACCCATTCCGAAGCCCATTGCATCCATGTACACGTGATCATCCTCATTCGCTTTGCTACTTGATCCATCGTCTCCCAAACTAGCCAAGTCTTCTCTGAAGGGACGAGGGACATTTTTATCTCTATAAACTATTAATAGTTCTAAATCAGTTTCAATTTTCTGCAAAAAAGGCGTAAAAAGCAGAATGTATTGTACGTACTTGGAATATTGATGGCAACCTTTTCACCACGTCGTTGTCTAATGTTTCTAGTTAAAGTTTTAAAACGCGGATGTCCGGGAAATATAACTTCATCCGGGAAAAATAAGCTCCGCGATGCACCCGAGTCTGGTGTAGTATGAGTTGGAGGATCTGTAAATTCAGAGGCTCCCATTCTAAAGGGAATCAACAGTATGAGTCAGTAAGACTGTAACTTGAGAAGCTCTTCTCTCACACATACATTGAAAATTTGAATACCTTGGAAAATTAGTTAACGACATCAGCACTTCGCCTGGCTGCAATAAATTTGTTGCTTCTTGCCTTCTGTACCGCATGTTGGCCTCCACAACATTGAAATGAGCTAATAAACCCCCATATGGTTTACCAGGTGTACCTTCAATCATGTACGCACCATATTCTGGCCTCCACACAGATTTCAAGTTGCTATTTTTTTTTATGTACAAGAGAAGTATGTTATTACATATATCGTTGTCAAGTAAAGCAGACAAAATTTTGCATTCCCATCCTCCTTCTAAAAGCGTATTAGAACAGTCACTTACTTGGGATTTTCATGTTCCTTTGCATTCAATGTTTTTAATATTTCCTCTGCTCTTAAGCTGAGTTTTGCTGTTCTCGCATTGTCATCGAACTTGATTAACATGTACTCTACCTGTGAAAAATTATCAAAGAGATACATGAAGCAGAACAACACAATGGATTCTAAAACAGTCGCTATAGATAAATGCAAATTCTGCAAATTTGTAGTAAAAGATAAATACAAGCAGGAAAGGTTTCAAGGCTAGAAGGCATCATAACTGTGACTGTGCAAATTAATGTGTTACTGGAATTTGTGTAATCGTTATCAGCAGAATATTTGTGCAAGCAAAACAGAATGATAAAATATGTTTTATGCACAGTTTGTCCACTCATGCAAATATACACGTAATAAAATGTGGATCAAGTTTCGCAATAAGAAAACCATGAAACGTGAGAGCCATAAGTAAGCGAATCAACTCTGTTGTCTCTTTATGCAGATTAGAATATCATGGCATGTGCATTTCTGTAGCCCAGTGTAAACAGACAAGCAGAATACCAAGGCTACAGTGTGCCTAGGTTAGGCTCTCAGAAATTACGTATAATATCGGGAAAAAACTGATCCCTGAAAAGTGACAGGGCAACTTATATGCCTTATCGATATATCGTGACAAGCTAAAATCCTGCAATCCCGCTGTTTCGCTTCCCGCAACATTAAGGGAAAGGAACAAACGATAGCGAGATAATAAGCGTTAATTACACAAGGAAATTGATACGCTCTTACCTCATCGCCCCATTTGAGCACATCGCCTTGCCTGTCCCGCAGCCTTTTGTACAGGTTAATAAACTGTATGACACCGTGCTTCCTAACGTGATCGGAAAGCTTCTTCGTTTCCTCCCAAGTCAGCGGACTACCCTCGGAGAGCAAGCCCATCGTTCGGCGATAACGAACTTTTCAAAATTCGCCACCGGGGAATGAAATTTCGCGCGAAACCGATTCGAACCGATTTTCGCCGAGGTGTACCGAAGGATCGCACTTCGCTGACTGTCCCAAGGAGTCGTTTCACGATACACGAGCGGAAGCCTGCCTGCCCTTAGGGTCGCGATGTTGGGCACCACCTTGGCATGGGAATTGGCGAACGGCCGTGGCAGGCGAGTGTTCTTACTCGCCAGCAATGTTATGCACTGGTGAAAAAAATGTTGTCGCCTTCAGCGCGTTCCTGCTCGGCGACCGTTCCTTCCTCCTCAGGGCCGTGATTATTCACGCGCAGAACGTTGCGCACAAATTCCTTTCACGCTCCTCGACGAAACTCGGCAGCCGAAGTGCAATGACGACGATGACGGCTGTGACGACGATGACGAAGCTGACGGCGATGACGACAGCGACGGGGAGGACTATGACGACGACGTTGACAGCGACGGGGGACGAACGAGTGACAACGGCAATTAGTGGGACGATGACGATGACGACTTTCGAACACCGCGACTATGTAATTCGCTGCTCTCTATTAACTGCACGCAACTTACTTGTCAATCATAAAAAGCGATGAATCGCTTCGCCTTATCGCGGTAGGAACTGTCATAGACTAACGCCGCGATAGGATTTGCTGGCATTGATAAATGACTTGATATCGTCAACATGCGAACGCGCGATCAGTGATTATTTGCCGAACGAATCATTAAGATACGCTTTACGATGTTCAATTAATTATCGGGGAATCTAATTGACACGGTTCTATTATCTTGATGTCGATTATAATAATCTTGACGAACGGTTCTTAGTTATTCCTGCGCAACGGTAGGGAAAACTGTGTACCGGTCACTTCTGCGGACGATAAATGCATTTGAAAATAAACTTTTGCGATAGCAAAGCTCATTACTTTATAAATGTAATCGATTAAGGAGCACATCCGGTTATGTGAATTCTTATCGGATCGTTGTATCTTTTCGAATTATAAAATTTGCAAAGTCATCATTGCAATAGTTACTCACTATCATCGTATCTCTTTCTCACTTGGTTTTAAAGTGTAAATCTTCATAAGCGACTGAACAGACCATGAATAAAATAATTCAATACTATAACATACTATATAATATTTCTAACCGACTTTTTAATTCTATTTAATCAATTTATTGCTAGTAAACATAGAAAAGGTTTTCTTTGCAATCAAACACCATTTATAAATTTAGTTCTTTATTAGAACATTATCGGCAAAATGCATTTGCAAACATATCCGTAGTACATTTCAGGTTGATTGAAATTATGTTTAATCAAAGAGACCGAAGGCCAGCATGTCAGTGTCTGAATCTTCTTCTTCTTCCTTCTCTTCCTTCTTTTCGGCTGCGGGCGCCTCTGCGACCGGAGCTGGAGCCGCAGCGGCAGCTGCTGCTGCAAACTTGCTCGGGTCCTGAAACAGAATGTCATGTATTTTTAATATGCAATCATTTGCAATAATCAATGCAATCATGGCAATTGTTTAATTTTAATCAGACTGCGATAAACACGCGATTTTCAACAACGATACTGGTATGCCAGTGGGTTCAGCTATTTCTAGCTCTGGCACACGGTTCAGTATCTCAGACGTGTAGTATAATCATCATCAAAAATCCTTGTTCAGTTATCAGGATATGGTAGACCATAAAGGAGGGCAGAGGTTTTTTGGTGCATTACCTTAATGTATTCCTTGATGGTGGCAGCTTCTGGGAATTCAACATCAGTAACTGCTGCGATGGCAAGCAAGTTCTTGAATCCATTGGCGATACTGTGCGGTGCACTGGCAACAGTAGGATAGCCAATGGCTAAGCACACTGAGGCCAAGTTGGCTACACCAGCCATGAACTTTTCTCGCAAATCTTCCGGTTTGATGTCCAAAATTTCCGGAGCAAAGATAGTTCCAGAATCATAGACTTGCTCAACCAGTAAACCATACGAGAATGGTGAAATGTTCAACATGTTCAAAAGCGTAGCTTCTGAAGCACCCACTTTATCGCCTGGTTTCAGAATGTGTACATCGTTCTACAAAATAATCAAAACATATTATACCAAATGACAATTCCAAAAACGATCGTCAGATTATCTGACAAAAAGAAAAATATACATACGATGATTTCAATAGTACCCTTCGAGATCTTGGTTGGGATACTCAAAGCTTGGAAGAAAGATGTTTTTTCAGGACCAAGACCGGTATTTTGAGCTGGAATGATTACACTTAATGGTGCAATGGCTCCTGCTCTGGCTGGCGCTCGTACTTTGTTTTCCAAAAGCTTATCCCTTACTTCGATTAAATCTCCACGAGTAAACACGAACCCGACATTGCCACGAATGTGGGGCAACAGTTTTTCCAAAGCTGCGTTGCGTTCAATATGGCCACGAATCGCTTTGCGCATCATGGTGTTTTTACCCATAAGAACAACAGCGTTTCCACGAAGTGACATACGGATTTGTTGCATTTGCTTTGAGCCGACATTGTCTGCACCCACAATGAAGCATTTGGGGAAGTCATCCAAAAGTTGCTAAATTTGAAACACATACAGTTTATTAATACATCTAACTGGTATATAATATAGTCGTTAAAAATTAAAAAATACGTACGACCAGTTTGGTGAAATAGTTGGATTTCCATGTTGCCTTGTCCTCCCTACCCATCTTGAAGTGTGTGTAGGGATACCCTCACGGAAATTTAAGGACTGGAAAAATAATCAGAGTATTTAGTATAATCAACGGGCTTCGTGGTAACATATGCCTAAATATGGCTTAAACGAGATCAGACAGCGAAAATCGCAACGTTCAATCTTTTCCCCCGACTCACAGGTGGGTTCAGCTATTTCTAGCTCCTGTGAGTTGCTTCGGACGTTCAGACACGTTAATTATTCATCATTTGTATTTTGATGCATATAAATAATACCACTCTGACAATAAACAATCTTGCACAGTGAATGCCACATGGGCCGCTAACCTATCTAAATAGACATTTTAAATTGTATTATAATTTAGTTACTCAGCAGTATTCAAACAAACATAATACATCTAACGGTAGAGTCCTATTCCACGCTTTAATCGTTGCAGAAACAACATTTTTGAGATAAAACACGACATATTATTAATAAATATGCGGCACAAGATGCTACACCTACCTTGGCTGGAGAAAACGGTGCAATAAGAAAGAAGGCGGATGTATACAGTAGTCAAAATAAACTGAAAATATAATATAGCACATCCGTTCTACGAATAAGGAATTAGCAATACACTTGACTCGCATAGTCACCTCCGCCATTGCATAAGCGCCATCTAGGTACTTTAAGATATAACTTCTGAACCTTGTTATATTGTATCTTCGTCAATCTTCGTCGACAGTAATATGAGTGGTATTTAGAGTTGTCATTTTGAAACATCATTTCTTGCACCTGATAGTAAGATCTTGCAAATATGAAGCAACAAACTGTTGACTCCAGAATAACTTCTCCTGCATCCGGTGAAGCTGATGAGTGCCTGTTTGAATATTTACATGCTGAGATGGTTAATTATGTTTTGAGCAGGTCAACAAATAAGGTAGATAAAAAACAATGGTTTAATCTGTTACTCAATTTATTGATGAAATTTCCCCTTTCATCGCAACGTATTATTTGAAAAGGATGGAGAAGAGGAATTGTCAAGACTAGAGTGGATGGGATTCAGTGTTGGATACAGAATCATTGAAAGACTGACCAGGGAATGGAGCCGATTCAAGGATGAGCTTGACATGATTAAATTTATTTGCACAGATTTTTGGACTAGTCTCTACAGAAAACAGATTGATAATTTGCGAACGAACCATCAAGGTGTATACGTACTCCAAGATAACGATTTTCGTTTGCTAAGTAATGTTGGTATGAGTAGCAACAGCAAACAGTACCTTAAAGAGAGTCCTCGACTATTAGCTTTCACTTGTGGGCTATTGAGGGGTAGTTTAGCGAATCTAGGCATTGTTAGCACTGTTACAGCAGAAATATCTGCGTTACCAAGCTGTAAGTTTCATGTACAAGTTCAAAGAATTTAATGACGTAGATTTTCTTTAATTTAATGTAGAAGTAAGAAAACATATTTTTATTTCTCAACATCCATTGAAAATTGTGTACAGTATTTATAAAACAATAGAAATATCAAATATCATATAAAATCTTATCTCTGAAATCAGTACATCATACTGGAAGCGGGTTGTTGATTTTACAAACTGTGAGGACATAAAAACTCTGTCATTGCAGTCAATAGTCTTTGATGTTAAGTCATGAGAAATGTTAGTTTATCACAAAATTTATCACAGCATTTGACAAGATCACCGCTTATCAGTATCAGAATGTATCGACATGTTCATAAATTGTGGTTAATGTAAAACTTATATCAGGTAATAGTCGCTTGCAATATGCTGTACTGAACAAACTTAAAAAGAGCTCATTAACAATATCATATCGAAAATGTACCGCACTCTTAAACGCATTGTATGTCATCGACATAAAACAGTAGGTATATGTTGACTTGGGGGAGAATGAACTCAAAATAAAACAGATATCAGTACCGGATATGGCGCGAGTATATACAGCGCTAATCAGATTAATGAAAGTGATGTAAATGTATTGTTTGCACCAATAATGCACCGTTATGGACCCGCTATACTTGGTATAATTACCAAATTTTAAACAGCACCGTTACTTGAAATCATATTATCAACGTTACTGATATACTTAAAAAGATCGTTCTGATTGATAATACCAACACAATTATGGTGATGATCATGATCTACAACGACCACGAAATTATCCTTCTCTAGAATTCGCGATAGCCTGCCAAGTTTCATTGTGAATTCAATTTTCGTAAACTGTTTGCTCATGGTGGTGTCTACCTCGTCAGTAGATTTTACTTTCCCAGAAATTAAACCGTTCATCAAACCGGTCATAGTAACGACACCTTTCACGTGAACTCCGTCGTCATCCATTATCAACATTTGATCTCTCTTGTTATTTTGAAGAATGTGAATCGCTTCCTGACAAGACGTTCCCTTGGTCAGAATCGGTATTTCGCCAAAGTGCATCTTCGCAACGGTAAGGTTCCACCACCACTCGTTAGACTTAACGGCACACTCTGGTTCCTAAAACAACAAATTCTATCCTAGCAATATCTTTTGGGGCGTAACGATTATTCTGTTTGACAGAGTGAACCAAAGGACATGCTTACTTTGAATCCTTTTGCTTCCATCCAGAGGTCGGATACGAACTTTGTCATGTAGTTCCGAATGCCATCAGGCAATAGTACTACGACTCGCTTATCAGCTGGCAGATTCTTGGCAACTTGTAAAGCAGCAACGAAAGCTGCGCCGCTGCTACCGCCACATAGTAGACCCTCTTCACGTATAAGCATCCGTGACATGTTCAAGGATTCATTGTCACTTGTTTTTATCCATTCGTCAACAACATTGCGATCTAATACTGTTGGAATGAAATCATACCTGAAACGGAGTACGATATGTTTGGGTATCGAATGTGTTTGACACTGGACACTGCTTGGCGAAAGTAGACTTAATGTAATCGGTTTACTCTGCCTACCCAATTCCTTCGACCTCGTAAAAGCAAACGTCTTGGCTATCGTCAACTTCCACAGGGGCAAGAATGCTACCATGCGGGTCAACTCCAATAATTTTCGTTTCCGGCGAGAGCTCTTTGAACTTCCGACCGATTCCACTCACTGTGCCGCCGGTACCAGCTGTTAATATTACATAATCTACTTTCCCATCACACTGATTCCATATTTCAAGCGCAGTTTGATCATAATGCGCCAATGGATTCCCTGCATTAGTATACTGCAAGCATTGTTAATATGGCGGAAGCTTTCATAAGTATGAATGTTAGATGCGGTTTAGGTTTGTCATTTGTCTTACCTGATCTAATATGATGCTGTTTGGAATTTCCTTCTGGAGTTTTTGAGCTACATTAATGTGGGCTTCTGGACTGTCCCATGCAGCTTCCGTCGGAGTTCTTACAATTTCTGCACCAAGGGCATGGAGCGTATAGGCTTTTTCGTTGGACATTTTCTCTGGCATTACTATGATACATTTATATCCCCTTACTGCTGATGCCATGGCCAATCCTATCCCAGTATTGCCACTTGTCGGTTCAATTATGGTATACCCTGGTTTCAATAATCCCTTGTCTTCTGCATCTTGAATCATTCGGTATGCAATTCTGTCCTTCACAGATCCACCAGGATTGAAAAATTCGCATTTTGCGACTGTGAAGATAACATGTAAAGTCAAATATATTTTTGGTGCAGCTTATTAATATAAATCAAAAACAAGGATCTTATCGTAATACTCACACATTTCACATTTTACTCCAAATAATTTTGGAATTTTGTTGATCTGTACCATGGGTGTTTGACCAATAACATTTAAGATGTCAGGGAGTACCTTGTTATGATTGTTTAATCTGAAAGTCAAGATGTTCTGGGTAATCTATAATTACTACTGCTTTGCTGTTATCATTCTCATGTCGTAACATTGTTCTGGAATGTGCAATTTCCTGTGATAGTGTGACACAGTTGACATACATAACTAATATCTCATTTGTACCCAAAATGTTGATAAACTTTTGTATCGATAAGTATAATTATTACGAAACCATGTATCCAGAATCTGACGATAGCCATTTAATGAACGCCACTTACTCTGTTCTCTGGGTATGAATAGTATTAGCAGCATTTGGCACCCAAGTGCACTTGCTTGGGTGATCAGGTCTTATAAAGTCCATTGTGAATATTGCCCTTCTTCAGAACGTAAATTGTTAACCTGAGAACGTAAAAGTGAGAGTGAAGGTAATGGAAAAAAACACAAGTGTTTCCGATGTACGGTATAATGTATATCACCATACCTGTTAAGTTGTATTCGATAGTGCAATGAAACATATGTATCATCCGTAAGGTACGTACTTTAGAAGTTGCGTTCACCGTTCTTTCTACGAACTGAGTGTTTAAAAACACGTGCCCCTTCGTGTATTTAACCGAGGCCCAAATTCTCGCGGTGGGGATTGATATGATAGTTGAACGATGACGCAACTGAGATAAAGTCTGGTATACAGAAAGAAACTGTGAAAATTGGCCACCTCGCAGCGCTCAAGAAGAGACGGACGGTTAACGAAACAGTTTCTAGTAACTTTCTTTAAAGTCTGGGTATTTTTCTAAACACCGTTGTAAACGCCCTTAATTGTTCATATTTTTCTTCTTTTCGAATGGAATCTATCAGTAGCTCATAACATTTTCGAAATGTTGTAACGGAATTAATTTTGACAACTATTTAATACATATGAAGATGACGTTAGCCACTGCATTGGTTTCCAGTCTTTTATTATTCCTTTCTAAGCTCAGAAACGTCCGATTGACATTCCTAGTAATTGTGTAGCAACAACTCCACCAGCAGCTTCAGCAAAAAGCGGCAGTAGGAAAGAAAGCAGCGTTAAAATATCGCGCATGATCCGAATCATGATTCTCTGTGTAGTTTTTACGTATGAAAACTAAAGTCCAATCTGAATCAGTGGCATGCATTCTCAATGGTCGATGCTTGAGAAAGCATTATTCGAATACGAAGGATAATACTCTGCGGTATCGTACACCGAAATGAATCGTATGCTAAGTAGCGTCGAATTTTGCGTGAACTTCGATTGGCCGTATTAGAAATTTAATGCATATTCGAATGATACCTAAAATTTCAATGCTGAGTGAGGACAGCGAGTTCCTGTGTTTTCCGTGACAGTTCGCTACCTTTATCTGATATGTGTCAATGTTATCGCAGTGAGTGATCGGTCTGTGAAAACCGAGTGATCATTTTGCTTCTTGTCGGATAAATTTAATAAAAAACTTGCACGCCACCCTTTATTGACAAATGTTGATTCCGCGCTGCAATATACACCGTTCGCGTTTTTGCAAGTATACAACGCTTGACATTTTGCTGTACCAATGATTGTGAGATCGCACAACTCAATTTTTAAACGTACCACCGTATAATTATTATGCACTTTGAAGTGGATTCAATTCAAAAGTATCCCATTTCAAGCATGTATGTATTCGTATACTATATCCACTCGTTTTTGTTTCTCTTTTTTTCTCTTTCTCTCTCAATATACCATAAAAGCTCAAATCTTGACTCAATAACAAAGGGACGTATCGATACTGTAATATTATGATACCCCTCTGTAACTTAATGAGAAAGACACATTTGTTACAGGAATAAGTCTGTAGAAAATTTGCTGCTGTCTAGTCACGAAGTAATTAGTAGCATAAATTCATCTGGTTTGTCAACCCAGGGATCTACAAACAATTTAGGCAATGGAATATCCACTGAGAATGTTCAAGAAGTATCTAATGTTGGAAGTGCAGATCGATCGAGTCCTGTATCAAGCCCAAATTTATCTCCGCGCCCAAGCCCTAGGGCTCACTGTAAACGAGAATATACAAGGTTAAACTCTGATACTGCGAGTAAAGAATCTGTACGGCTGAATAAATCTGACGATCAACAGTCACAGGTAAAAACAATAAATTTTGGAGTGTTATCTAATCAACTAATATATTGACAGTTGATATAAAAATTTTATTTATTATCTAGGAATTAATAAATAGATCATCAGATTCAGCTGAACCTAGCAAAAGTTCTGTGCATGACAGTAAGAAAGATTCGAGGAGTGGAGACCGTAGCAAAAAAAAGTCATCTTGGTACAATGTTCTTTACCCTACATATAAGTCACGCTCCGATGACTTCAAACGTATATTTAAGGATGTACCGGACAATGAAAGATTGGTCGTAGGTAAGTCAATGACGCACAAAATCACTTTGCATCATACACATAGGCCGATGTTGAGTCTCATTCATATTCATGAAAAAAAATGGAGGGTACACGTAAATGATCAAAGGTGACAATGCATTTTTGTAAATTTGATGTTTCAGTGTATGTATATATATATTACGTATGACAGTTCATAGTTCTTACAAAAACATATATTTCTGCAGAAGGAGAATGTAACAGCTCTTCTACCTCCTGCAGGAGATACTCCTTTGATTACAGCATGTTACGTTTCGTTATACCTTCTATCCCATTTCTGCGTAAGTCATCGTTGCTAGATGCGTCAAGGGGATTGAAATTACTAAACACCTATAGCTGCGTCTCGCTGCAATCAACATCATCTTTAATTAGGCCAATACAAGCTGCCATTGATATTTAAATAATGCATTCACTGTACAAGTAATTCATTCTAATCTTTGAGTATATGCTGATCTGGTATTGTGTTTTCCAACGTTATAACGTATATCTAAAGAAACGGAAGGAAAAAAAAAATATAAGAAAAATAAATAAATGGGCAGATGTTGTAATGCGTAGCGGTACGAAGATCTACTAACGGTTACATGCTTTCAGATTACTCGTGTGCGTTGCAACGTGAAATACTAGTTCACGGAAGGCTATACGTTTCTCAAAATTACGTCTGCTTTTACGCCAATATCTTAATGTGGGAAACGCTAGTATCGTTACGTTGGAAGGATGTCACGTCTATTACAAAAGAGAAGACAGCGCTTGTTATCCCAAACGCTATTTTAATATGTACCGTTACTGACAAGTTCTTCCTAACCACGTTCGGTGCACGGGACAAAACTTATCTCATGCTATTCCGCGTATGGCAGAATGCTCTTATTGGCCAGGTAATGTTAACACCGGTAGAGGGGTAATCCGAATTTGCACGCAGTAACGTTATTGCTATATAAATAACCCCTATGAAAAACCGATTGCAGCCAATGAGTATGACTGAAATGTGGCAGCTTGTGCATGCCTGCTACGGAGATGAGTTGGGCTTGACCTCTGACGATGAGGATTATGTACCGCCGTTGCCTGCGCCCGATGAAGAAAAATTATCGACGCGACTATCTGTAGAATCATTTTCGGAGGTTGTATCGAGATTACATTTTGTTATCGGATCTGTGTCGGATTTATCGCAGGATCGGGACAGCCGTCATTTTAACGATTACGATACGTGTGTACAGGCAGAAGGCCCCGGTATGGATAGCAGTGTGGTTCCTCCGATCGACATCCTCCCGGAACCGGAACATCCACATCCACATCCTCATCCCCATCCGCATCCACCTACACCTTTGCAACCTCCTCCTAGGCAGGATGCCGTACTCGATCCAACTGATCTTAGTGATACCACGGAGAGTGAAGCCGAAAAGCATGCACGTAAATATACATTATTTTCTTCTACATACCTTATACATTCATAGCTAATGGCACATAAATTTTCATCCTAGCTTCTCAGATTTTTTAAACGGTTGTTCTTACTTCTGTTTTAGTAAAGATGAGCATGCGTGGTTCGACGATATGCACTTCCCTGCACGAAGGTCGACAATTGAGCAAAGCGATATTGCCCATACACATAGACCAGCTGTTCACCTTGCTGTTTACGAATTCCAAGTTTTTCTTAGATTTCCACACTGCCCGAAAGACGACGGACTTGGTGCAATCGGCGTGGACGCAAAATAATCAGACGGGTCAAAAGATGCGAACAATCTCGTTGACCGTGTCCTTGACACAGGCCATTGGACCAAGAAGTTCTCAAGTCACAGAGACGCAGGTACATCAGTCGAATATTCTATGCACATTCTGCGCTTGAGGGACCAATAATCAAAAAATGATAAATAATCATCATCGTTTCAGATAATGCTGCCATGCAGTAGGCCAGGTCATTTGTACTGCATAGACGTCGAGAGTGGGAATGCGGGCATTCCTTATGCTGATTCCTTTAGCGTATTAACACATTACTGTATGAACAGCATCTCCGAGAACGAAACAAGTCTCGCCATTTATTCGCAGATCAAGTACAAGAAGAATGTCTGGGGATTTGTGAAGAGTGTGATAGAGAAGAATTGTTGGGCGGGCTTGGACGAGTATTTCAGTAGCCTTATAAAGGCCTTGAGCGTGGAGTGCGAGGAAGGCAGTGTGAGCGGTGGCTTGAAGCGCAAGGCTAGAAGGAGAAGGCGGGCAACGTCGACGGGTGTCACTTTGCAGACTCATTCCCCGGATCACTTATCATCCAATCATCAACCTTGCCCTGCGGACCTTCCACGTATTCTGAATAATAACGGTACGAGCTGTACAAGTGTGATTTGATATTCGCCTGCTGTTTCATGCCCAGTGACGTATTAATGATTATTTTGCTATCTCTTCCCTTAGTTCCTGGTGCTAGAGGCGATACAAGCATAATAGTTAGTTCGATGCTTCTCGTCGCTGTATTATGCTTGATGGTGATCAATGGTTTGTTGTACTATAAGTTATGGGGTTTGGAGGAAGCTGCCGCGTACACCATTATGGACTTACACGTTCTCAAGTAGGCCGTGAACCACTTTATATAACACTCTCCCCCCCTCTAATCGCTCATTCCAATCACTTATTGTCGCCCCCGTTGTGATTCCGCTATTACGTCAAGTCATTCTATCAACAGAAACACTCCGAAAACCGAGGAGGATTGGATCAATTTGTTGCAACAGCAGGAAAGTTTGCACAACGTAGAGATGAGGAAATGGCAAAGGGTGTTACATACAGCAGCACAATTACTTAGACAAGTTAGTTTTATATTATATGCATGGACCGTTTATTTTGAACACGGTGTGTCCGTTTAAGAAAAAATTAGATGCCACAAAGGTACAAAGTTTACACTAAATTAATCGCAAACTATGTGGCATCCTGTTAAAAAAAAAAATATTAATAATACTAAACTTACACCGCTTTCAAAATAAACGTTTATTTTTAACACACTGTGTTCATTTCAGAAAAAATGAAATATCACAAGTACAAAGTTTACACTCAATTAATCACAAATATGATATCTCGTTCAAAAAAGAAGAATAATAATATTAATAATAATAAACTGGCGCCACTTTCAAAATAAACGATCCATACGTACTGTATATTTCATACTCTGCATTTAATATTGTATCAACGTTCAAATTCTTTTCTTATCCTTTTGCAGACGGAGGAATCATTAACGGAATTGCAAATGAGCATACATCCTAGCGCAACAGAGAAGATGTTTTCCGTATTGAAGCCCCCTTCGAAAGGGATTAATTCTCGCGCAGAGCATCGGAGTAATCCGGAAATGTGAAAGCTTTGCACAAGAAACGGTCTCCGCAAGTGTGTACAGTTACTTACGTGTTACTTTTTAACTCTTCCGATACATTGTAGGCCATTCCCGTCGCCGAAAGCTACTTGTATCGAAAGAGTGTATCGATAGAATAATTATCACCTTGTTTAGTTAATCGACACTGTTGGTCTATAGGTTCTTTTTGTGAAAAAATCTGTATTATCAGCGGTCCTTATACCTGTATATAGGTCGTTAACCAGGTAAGCAATTTAATGCACTGTGATGTCAGTTAACAAACTCTTGTACGCCACAAACTGTGTATGTGTACATGTATATACATGACACACGCACACAAAAGTAAACACATAAAGACGTGACAGACAATAGGGAGAGAGATACAGACACACTTACACATACACACAAACAGACATATACACATAGGGACAGACGGACAGATACACTCACGCAGGCGTCCGCGCTTGAGCAGACAGACAGCACATATACACAGCCCTGAATTATAGAAATTGTGATTTAACCCTGTTTATTGCTATTTTCTGATAGGGTTACTCTAAATGTTTATAGTATGTTCTATGTAAATTTGCTTTATACATAAACAATGTAAAATAGTATGTTATGAATGTGAAACAATAGATGATTTTTAGAGCAATATAGTGGTATTTGTAATTTGTTATAACACCCGTCTCCTCCCCCCCTCATTATATTCCATTCTAATCATCTTTCTACGCCAGGAGAGGAAAGGTTACAGAGTGTTAACGAGGGATACGAAAAGAGAAAACGATTGAAAAAGTTCTTTCTTTAGAAATCAAAGATTTTTATTGAAACGAATAATGTTACATCCTTCACGACTCTTCCGGTTTGTTAAATACAAGCGTGTAACCACATTTGCCGCAATAATGACGATCCTCCATGGCAGCCATGAAAACTCCGGCACCGCACTGGTCCATTGGGCACTCCCTTCTCAATCTATGGATCTTTCCATTCTCATCAACCTTATAGAATTTAAGGACAGCGAGCTTGACCTTCTTCTTCTTGTGCTTGATTTTCTTGGGTGTGGAGTAATTCTTCTTCTTACGCTTCTTTGCTCCACCACGGAGACGGAGTACCAAGTGAAGGGTAGATTCTTTCTGGATGTTGTAATCTGACAATGTTCTGCCATCTTCCAACTGCTTACCAGCGAAGATCAATCGCTGCTGGTCGGGTGGGATCCCTAAAAAAAAAAAAAATCCATTTAACGTCACTACCCTCAGAGGTATTGTTCAACTGAACTACTGAAGCTAATAGAGGACTCGTACCTTCCTTATCCTGAATTTTAGCCTTCACATTTTCGATAGTGTCTGAAGCCTCGACCTCAAGAGTGATGGTCTTGCCAGTAAGAGTCTTCACAAAAATCTGCATGATTGTGTATTGCCCGTGGCGTACGATTCTGCAATAAACAAACCACAAAAATTATTACAGTCTTCAGTTTCAAGTACAGTCATTGGAATTATGCTAAGTTATTGCCTATGGTAGGAAAATGTATGATAAACAAATAATAAAACCTCAATGTTATTCGTCCAGATGTTTATTACAAAAATCATTCATAATAATTTACAGTACAGAAGAAATTATCTTGTGGTAAGTATTAGGTTCAAGCATATTTTATTTAAACAAGTAAAACTGCATTAATGCATCCATCATTTTCTGGATTATTTGTGACCTGAGCAAATTTGCCCCAAACGACTTTGCCAGATTGCGTTACTAGACCTAGTTCTGATATATTCACTTCTATGATAGTACCCTTGGTAATAACACCTAAGGTAGTATACATTGGAGAGCTAGGATTCTTTTTTACTCCTATAATCGGTAAATTAAACGTTGCTTTTAGTTCTGGATGTGTCACATGTGCTTTTTTGAAACGTAATGCCATTGGCCTGATAAATCTTTCGAATTTTGGGGGCTTTCTGGTGAAGTTTTCGCCGACAAATGTCACCTTCGTTACCATTCTTTTCCATGACTTTCGCTTAGACTTTCCTGTCCTTAGAACTTTAAATACTTCAGATTCAGATTGTGCTTTGACCTTTGGTATGGGTACATCCCACTTGCCAGCTTTTTCTTTTCTCTTTTGTTTAATCATATTTGAAAGGACTTTTGCCCTTTTTGTGACATCACGATCCAGTAAATAGACTGGCAACGCTCCCTCTGGCGCATTTTCATGTTTCTGTTTTACTTTTCCTTGCTCATGTGCTTTTATTTTCTTCTTCATCTGAATTTTCTCATTTCTGCGTTCTTTATTGAATATCTTTGCCTTGATGCCTCTCAAACTACGTGCTTTTTCTGCCCTTTTGTGGGGTTCACGAGCTTCCCGTTTCCTCTTCCTTTCCTCATAGTCAAGACGACGACCGTATAACTTACGGTGTCTCTCAATATACTCGTTCTGCGGCATGTTTCTGTTTTACTACTTTGCGTATCAGTTCGAAAGACTCTGCAAAAGCAATTAGCCTTCTCAGTGACTTAGGGGATATTACGGTACAAGCATTTGTCTATAGCTTGTTAGATCTACATATCAAGTTTTTGCCATCAACTTACCTTCTCCAACAATTAAGAAATCTTTCTATTTAATATCGCGCCAACGAACGCGCGATTGCAAAAGAAAACTTGCAGTAAGTTTGAGGGTGAAGCTTAGAAAGTATTTCTTCCTAATCTAATCTTCCTTGATTTCATATGCTTACGCGTCTGCGTTCTAACCACGTTCGGTGGAATGCACCATGTGTCAGGCGAAAAAGATTACATTATTTCGAGAACACGTCAATGTAATCATACGTAGGATACATCGCAGTGATATTCCGATTCAAATAAAAATACGTAAATTTGCAACGGTGCCTTAGTTTAAGTGGACTTAACGAAAAACTGCACAACTTGTTACAAACTTACCTTCAATTACGCCATGCGACGACAGAAAGGAATTACAGTCATAGATAAACATTGGTCGATAGACCATCTGTGGTGTGTGGGAGAAAAACTACTAGAACGCCCTCTACTAAAACGGGACTTTCAGTCGAATTGAAGTTTCCATGTGCTGTACACCTACTTTACCATGCAGATTCCACTCTACAATAGTTTATCCTTCACGTTCACGCTCGCGCAACTGTTTAGTTCAATTTGAAGAATGATTCAGGCATAATATTTGAAATTACATATTTGGCAAAAAAACAAACATGGCATGCAAAAGATAATTTTGAAATTCAACACTCCAAATTTGACAAAAAAAATCCGACGTAACAGTTAAGGCATGCCACCGAAGAAAGTTCGATCGTCGAAGGAAGACACGCCGAAGAAGGATTCGAAGGACTCGAAGGATTCGAAAAAGGACTCGAGGGATTCGAAGAAGGACTCGAAGGATGGAAAAGACACGAAGGAGCCAAAGAAGAAGAAGCAGCTCGCTAAAGGAGAAGGAATGGGCGGCACCATTGGCATAGTGGAGAAGCCAGTGAAAATATGCGTGTAAGACCATTGGCGCGTAATCACACAATTTCAAAATATTATCTCTGTCTACAAATTCGTTTTAGGGCTGAATTTAAGAAATCGACCTGTCCTCCGCCATCCGCATGCTGCCCACCGCCACCGTGCTGTCAGCCGGTGGTATACTGTCCACCACCTCCTGTCATCTGCTGCCAACAAATATGTCCTCCGCCATCGGGAGGATGTTGCTCGAGACCATGCTAAAATTCATATTCCCGCGCGAGGGTCAAAATAAACTTTCAACATGACAACCTCTTTACTTAACCCATTATCCGCCAATGTCCCACTTTTGAGACACATTTCCAAACTGTTTTCTTTTAATAATTGCAACCTCCAAGTATGCAGGCAATTTTATTTATTTTCTTTTTTTTTATTGTGGCGGGTAATGGGTTAACGCAGAAAGTTCAGCGCAATCCAAGATTAAGCTCGACTTTTTTTCATCTGGTCGCTTGAATCTGCTTGAAGCTCGATGATGACAGTCTTCTGTTTCATTTGACCGAAACGAAATGGCAGGCAAAATTACAGTATGTTACGGGAACGATACATGGTGAGTTTGTTGTAAAGTCATGAGTTGATTGTTTGGATAATGAAATATCTTCTTATTGTTTGCTATAGTTCCACGTGCATGCCATGCACACCAGCTTCGGTATGCAGTCCGTGCACTACCTGGCGACAGTATTCACCTTTCCTCCAACCTCCGCCAAAGTTTGGCACGCCTCATAAAGTGCAGCCGAAGGTGTCTACGACCGTGCAATTCGGAGGATTTAGATATGAAGCACGGGATGTTCTTCCGACACCTCCGTTACTCTGCAGTCCTCCGCCGTTCTATCCGGTTCTTGCCAACGCTTGTCCATCCTGCGTATGGCCAGCCTAATCACCCCTAATCGAGACCGAAATAGACCTGTACGAATAAACCTTACTTTCTACCACTGATCCCTGAAGTATGCTTTCATCCGAACGAAGTAACTGCGTATATTTGGCACCTGCCTCTTTATTCTTGATGAATGAGGATTCAGATGAACTCGTATGGTGTATACGAGGCAGAAGAAGAGTCAAATAGAGTAAAGTCCCATAAAGAAAGATGAGAAAATTGCGACTAATAATCGTACAGCGCGTGAAAGAGCCACGTATTACACGGAAATTATTGACGTTTTTACAGTTTCTGAATTTTCGTTTAGAAAAACAAATATATACACTTACCAGTTGTTTATATGGACGGTTTATTTTAAAAGTGGTGTAAGTCCATTTTTTAAAAATAATTAAATATCACATAAATAAACTGTTTGAACCACGTTAATCATAAATTATATATCTCATTTTTTTTAATAATGGGCTTACACCAATTTTAAAATAAACGGTCCATATATTATTAGTGAAACTGACGGTATGACAAAAGTAGCTGTTTAAAAAGTAATAAAAATTCGGGTACCTACACATTTAAAGATATAAGACTGTTATCTAATTTTTTTTCACCCCGTACCCTTATAACGAAAATAATCATAAACTGTACCCCTTAATTCGTCAAAATTTTGGTTTTCAGTTATAATTTTGTGTGCGCAAGGGGACATAAAGTGTTTTTAAGAGAAATGTGGTGTACTCCCTAGAATTTTCTACGAACCACACTTTGGGGAACACTGATATAAGAGTTACAAAGAAGGAATTAGGTTACGGATAAGTACATGAAATTGTTGTCGCTCGAACTTGACAAAAATTGTCCCGGTATATCCCCGCATAACGCGACGAGAAAATTGCAACTAATATGTACTCGTACAGCGCGGGAAGGAGCACCGTATTATGCGTCAAATGAATTTAACATTTTCACATGGTTTCTGATTTTATGTTTAGAAAAGCACATGTATATGTATGTTATTTATATATTAGCAGAGAAACTGTCGGTTTAAAAAGAAATAGCGGGTTAAAAAGTAATAATAATAATACATGCCCTGACCAGCCCTGACACATCTAAAATGATAAGAGGTGCAAAAAAAGGATTAGACTGCGGATATGTACATGAATGTGCGTCATAAAATTCTTTCGTTTAAACTTGGCAAAAATTGGTCCAGTATATCTCCTTATAACACGATTTCCTTAAACGTGAAACGTATCACCGCGTTGTACAGAGCTATACCGTAAATGCGCCAAATGCCGAGAGATTCATCCCTGCGGACAGTTTACGTTTCCCGCGCGGAACGAGAGAAATGCTCAAATGCGGCCCCGTGCGCGTTGCACAGTGCGTGAATCGATGCGGCCACGTTCTGACAGATTTTCGCCCACTTTTCCGTCATTCGATCTGACAGCGTTTTTCACCTCCTTCCTTTCCCACTCAATTTTCATTCTCCGGCCGCTCGGAAGGCTGACCGGAGAGAACCGGCGATAACGGTCGGTGGAGGGGGGCGGAAGGGGTTGGGAGGGAAGGAAGGGGAGGAAGGGAGGGAGAGTGTAGGGCAGGAGGAAGGGAGGGAGAAAGTGTCCGCTGTCTAAAAGTATACGTGAAAGATTGGGAGGGAGGAAGAGAGGGAGAGTGCGAGCGTGCGAGAGAGAGAGAGAGAGAGAGAGAGAGAGAGAGAAAGAGAGAGAGAGAAAGAGAATGAGAAGGGAGGACAGCATGAAAGAGACAGCGAGGAAGTGAGAGAAGGTATCTATATTCTTGAAAGCTCCGCGTATAATTCGAGTACGTTTCCGAGTACATGCTCGTCCGCCGTCGCACTGTTAGCTTTAATCAGTACTTCGCGTTCGGCGTGCTACGTGAGAATGGCAGTGAGGAGGATCCCGAGGATGGCCCGCAAAGGACAAACATGAACGACGTTTCCCACTCGCTCAACGTGCGGAGGCTCGATGCTCTCGGCGTGATTAATTTGTCCGCGAAACGTACGTGCGACGGCAGAAGCGAACCGAGTGGCAATTAGGGCAAATAATGAGAATCAACGCGACGAAAATGACCACTCCGATCGAGGAGAGGATTGATCAGAAGCTGAAGGTAGGTGAAAAAGACGTCGAGAAGGGAGCCTATTTTGTTGGGCAGGCTGGCTGTCAGTGACAGTGACACTCTTTTTGTTCGATTTAACGAGCCAACGGTCACCGGCTAATTCGATGCCGTAAAATGACAGTGACGTGTTCCAAGTCTTACAATTAGTCGTCTTAAATGTTCGACTATCTAAGCTCACGACATGGGCGAATACGAAGTTCGTCGTTCGAATGACATGACATTGTACACGCTGGAGATGGCTGGAGAAAAAACAGTCGGCGAATAAACTGTATTCTAACGTCCGCATGTACCCGTGACATTGGCGCTAATTCTGAAAATTTCAATTTAGGAGAATTTTGCTTGCCCGTGAGGGAGTGCGAGGATGTTTTTCTTTCCTCTCGTGGCCACTCTAAATGGCTCTTTACATTGTCGCGATCTTATGGAATCAATAAGTCAAGTGCGAAAGGAATGGAATTAACGCGGGGTCGTGCCATGAATTCGACCTTTCACGAATTAGGAGTTTCTGCCGTACGATCGTCGTTATACATATTTTCATTGCGCTATTTCGGAACACCTTTCGGTCGAACGGGCATCGAACGGGCAGCGTTCGATAAACGAACATTACTAATTCTAATGTGTCGGAACGGTGTAAACGCGGTACGGTGCCACTTTATTCCATTTCAATCAATACGAATCTCCGGCTTTTTTTACATAAGACATGTCGGGGGAAATTTCTTGACAGCGACCTTCCTGTCGGCAAAATGTTAGCTTCGCACTGGAATAAACTCCAGCTAGTCGTCGTTTTCATATCATACACTCTCAGCTATTCTTGTCTATACGCAATCGTGCGGTGTATTTTCGAAGCGGTGGCACATGTACGCCGTCGTCGTAATTTCTTAGGCAAACAACAGATCGATTCGGGGTTTTTTTTTTTTAATTTTAAATGTGATCGATATATATTTTGAGCGTGATGGGGCCAGACGTCCTGAAATAATTTCTTGCTCTTTCTTAAAAAAGGTAAGGACTGGCATGGTAACAGTCAGTGATGGGAAAAGCAAACCGATACCAATGCGTTTGCACCTCTCCATGGAAGTGTTGAAGCTTCAGAGAGAAGATTTAGAGGTAAGATGAGTGAAGTACGCATGATTATTGAAGAAGGTAAAGAGGAATTAACAGACGAATGATGTATTGATTAATAGGCTGCCAATCATAATAAACCGCCGTTGGATGCCAAGGAACGAATGGTGCAAATAACTAGGCAAAAGGTTGGTGGTTTGGGACTTAGTATAAAGGGCGGTGCGGAACACAAACTGCCTGTGTTAATATCTAGAATTTATAAGGGCCAAGCGGCTGATCAGTGCGGTCAACTCTTTGTAGGGGATGCAATTATTAAAGGTACATGTACCCATTAATGTATACATATGTATATATATGTATATATTAATATTCATAGATATACCTTTCCCTTTTTACAGATTATCCTGTTCCATGCTTTAACTCTGAATTACTTATAACAATCCACAATACACATTTACAGTTATAACGATAGGCACGCATGTTAGCGGAAGATATTCATTCTTCAATTCTCATCCTTGTCGGTGACTGACACTTTTTCAATAGTTGTACCTTTCTGGCCGCATGGAACAAATGAGTTTTCGTTTCATTCAAATCAATTTTCTCAGTAATACATTCCACATTCATAGAAACTTGATTTCCACAGAAAAGTCCCTTTACTCCTTTGTCGACATTCCTTAAGGAGATCGAATAACGTATTTTTTAACTTTAATTACACAGTGAACGGAGAGTACATAACAGCTTGCAATCATGACGATGCAGTAAATATTCTAAGGAATGCAGGTGACATTGTGGTATTGACAGTGAAGCATTATAGAGCCGCAAAGCCGTTCCTCCAGAAGAATGGTACTTTCTTGATCCGCTCGATAGATCTAAGATCAGTGAAGTTTGGTCTAAACGACTCAACATGACTTGTACTTCCAGATAAGGAAGAGAAGCTGGATAACCTTGCAAATGGAACAACGGAGGATGACTGGTTGCCTCCTAACAGACAGGCAGGCAGTCCACGTTGTGGACACAGTCGTCAGAGTTCAAACTCATCCTCCACCTCCATGCAGTACAAACGATGGGTAGATGTTATAACAGTGCCACTAATGATGGCTTATGTCACGCGATACATATTCGGTACCGACAAACTGAGAAGGAACGCATTCGAAGTGAGAGGACTCAATGGCGCGCGTACAGGAGTGATACACTGTGATGACAGCGCTATCTTAAGTCAATGGCTCAAGTACATTACAGATAATATTACGGGCTTGACGCATTTACAAGTAAGCACTTGCTTGTACGGCGCATTCAGTAACGATGACTGCACGCTTAATCTGTAGATTAAGGATGAGATCTGTGACAACTGAATCCTACGTTATTCTTGTCGCGAACGATTATTGCAGATGAAGTTGTATAATCGGAATTTCGGAGTCGGTGAGCGCATAGAGTACATGGGTTGGGTGAACGAGGCGGTGAGTAATAGCAATCAGCCGTGGCAAAGTTACAGGCCACGATTTCTGGCGTTGAAAGGACCGGACTTGTTGCTCTTCGAGACTCCGCCTGTAAGCTGACAATTTACCATACAGCCGCATGTACAGTCAACCCTCCTGTAGCACGATTAATTCCTACGGTGTTATATAGAAACCGCGCTATATGAAACGTACATTTAGCCTAGTAAAAACTAGAATAAGTCGTGCCGTATTATATGAAATTGCATTCTCAGAGAACCAAGTTATGCATACCGATAAACAAAATTTATGAACACAAAAAGTAAGATATTATAAGTTTAGTACATATAAAATTATTTTTATCGGGTTGAGCAGTTCATATAAAGAAATTATGAAATTAAAACTAATCTAAATTAAGCTAAAAATTAATTTGCGACAAAAACAAATTCGCAGTCAATGAGCGACCTAACTTAAATTACAAGTAGAAAAAATGTTTTGCAACAAAGACAAACTATGTTAACACTCATCCTCGCTGTAATTCAGTGGCCTGACTATTCTTCTTTTAATGTGCCAAATGTCTTCCTCACTTGGCAAATCTTCATGTTCTTGTGTAACTGAAATTGGAAAATGATGACCTTCATCAAAAAGATAGAAATATCCCATTAATTCCAAGAGTAAAAATTTTACCCATAAATTCGTGTTACAGAGACTCATCTTAAGCCAATGAAGTAAAAGAAATGTTCTTGAACGAAAACGGTGTTATAGGAGGGTTGACTGTATCCGTCCATCTCTGCAGACCCACTCACGTTAACATTTCTCCCCAGTGCAACATAGGCGATTGGTCCAGATGCGCGCTGACCTTCAAAGTCTATCAGACCATGTTCCGCGTGATGAGAGAGTCCGAGAACGTTGACGAGAGGCAGCACTGCTTCCTAGCTCAAAGCCCAGGGAAGCCACCGCGCTATTTGAGCGTTGAGACAAGGCAAGAGCTGTTACGGGTCGAAGCAGCCTGGCACACTGCCGTATGTTCAGCCGTTATACATTTAAAAGTTAGGCATACCACTTTTCTTCAACCGTCCACTCCGCATGCCCACACCCCTGACACGCAACGAACCCTACCCACTGACCTTGAACCTCTTGCAGAGCAAAACGTTCCCCGTTACCTACAACAGCAGAAGCGCAGGTTTGACCTTGGAGTGGACGCAGGGCTTCACTCTGTCCTACGACGGACTTGGAGAGACTGCGTGGCGTTACAAATTCTCTCAGCTGAGAGGATCGAGCGACGACGGCAAGAGCAGACTGAAGCTGCACTTCCAGGAGCCCGATAGCATCGCTATCGAGACCAAGGTACTGCTCGGCATTCGACATTCCAATGTTGACCCATTATCCGCCAATTTCCCATTTTTGGGACACATTTTCAAATGGTTTTCCTTTAACACGTTCGCGGACATGAATGCTATAGCACTCAAATCATAAAGTCAATTATTTTCAATTTAATTTTATATAACCTTAAGTTTTTGCAATTATTATACCTGTCATGGCAATGACTAACTGATTCTTTAGGTACATACTTTCGTATTATCTTCTCTGTGTATTTACAAATTTTTTGCTTTAAATTAAAACTAAATAATGAAAACAATAATTTCGATTAATATCATATTTTTTTCTTAAAAGAGCATTAAAAAGCACAAATTGTGAAAAAAGAACGATCCAATTGGTGTATTTTTCGCAAAGTTATGAACATTTGAAAAAAAAAAGCCCAAATTTTAGGAAAATTCATACTTCCGAAACGGATACTCAAAAAAATCTGAAAAACTTCATGAACGCGTTTTTCATCGGTCTTAAAAGCATGTAAAATGTTGAAAAAAATCGAAGGGGTGACGTACAAAAGTGTCTGATTTGGCATGTGTCAACCCAGTTGAAAAATTTGATCTGTATTATCGTGGATGCTATAGCATTCATTGTATATAACGATTAAAATACGATAATCCGACTGCTCTTATACACTGTGTTTAATCAAATTTCGGATATCACAATCAATTTAAAAATGAAACGACTGTCAATTTTTGCACCTCGCTGAAACTTTTACTGTCCGCGAACGTGTTAATAACTGCGACTTCTAAATATACAGCTAATTTTATTTATTTATTTATTTTCTTTATTGTGGCGGGTAATGGGTTAATAGCAACAGAAGCACTATTAACGCCAACCTTGCATTTTCCAGGAATTGGAATGTTCCCAGCTGCAAAATTTGTTGTTCTGCATGCACGCCTTTCTCACAGCGAAGGTCGCGGCGGTTGACCCCACGTTTCTGACATCGACGACACCCTAAGATGCGCAATATATTTACTCGTTATCAATTAATCGTCAAAAAAAAAAGTGGGTCATCTCTCCTTTGTTATCAGTTGCGAGAGTGTAAAAGGCCTCACAGTCAATCGAACGGTGAGAAAAATCTGCCAAGCACTAGTCAGTATGTCCAAACAATTTTCTCTCGCCTGTCTCTGCTCTTCTTTCTCTCCCCTCGCCCCCTCCCCCCTCCCCTTCTCCGTGAACCCATTGTCCTCTCCTCTCCTCTCCTCTCCTCTCCTCTCCTCTCCTCTCCTCTCCTCTCCTCTCCTCTCCTCTCCTCTCCTCTCCTCTCCTCTCCTCTCCTCTCCTCTCCTCTCCAATTCTACCCCAACCGTCCTTTATACGTAAACACAGCGAGGTACCGTCGTTACTTTATTCCTGCCACGTATCGACACACCGATGGCTGTATCGAGAGCGAAGGTGTCGAAACTTAGCAACATTTTTTATACGTTTTTGTAAGGGAACACTCTGATTTGCGGCTCATTGGCAATTTAATTTATTCCGGAATGCGAGCACAGCTCCATCATATTTCCCGCGTCAGATTAGCTGCGAGCACTCTTGCCACGGTGCTCTCAAAAAGTTTGCCGATTCTCCGTTTAGCTTACTCACATCCGGACCCTCGATGCGATCGAGGGTAGTCGTGCTAGAAAAAATAAAAAAATAAAAATAAATGTTGCTCTCGCCAGCCGCCGCGCTCGTTCATGATTTTTAAGCTGTCGCACGTGTTGGCCGAAGGTGGAGGCGATCAGCGGCTGTTGTACAAAAAAAAAATTATCGGGAACGTTAACAGTTCAAAGCAGGCGTGCCTTGAAAGTCATGAACAGGAAGCGTGACCTTGGGGGAGGCGCGAGACGAGCATCGAAAGCCACGTAGTTCCTTAGCACGGCCTTGGGCGCTTTTGCGCCGGACGGGCCACAGTTAGTCGAGTTCGTCGCGAAGGTTTTGGGTTTTTCTCGCGGGAGATGCTTGGGTTTACTAATCGTTTCTTAGCTTGCACCGACAGTGTCGACGTTGAAGATCAGTATTAATAAATAAAGCGTGCCGGGTTATTGCGGGGCGTCGGGAGCGCGCGCATCCTTACCGATACATAAACAATAGCAATAAAAAAAAAAAAAAAAAAAGAAAACGGTAATTATACAGCGGGACCGCGGTGGCTACCTGTTAAGGAAATTGTTTATCGATAATGGTATTATCGATGGGGGAGAGAACAAGTTTTAAGAATAAGTAGAGCCGTAAGAAGCGAATGCGAGGAGTCTGGCGATCAACGGTCTGCTCCGCCGATTTCTTTCACTTCTCGTTGAGTCTAGCTAATACATTCCTCATGCGTAGCGTTCTGTCGGCCGCCATAGATTCGTTGGAGTCGCTTGATACGAGCTCAGATATATATATATATATATATATTGTCTGTGCAGTGTCCGCTCGGCGGCCCGTTTGACTGGCCGCCGATTATTCTCGAGTCAAAGTAGATTCTACATAGTTGTATTTCAGCGTGTCAATTATCCCCCTCTATATGTCGTTACGAATAAAGCCTACCCTGTCCGAGAGGTTCGCAGGCTGAGTCCAGATGATCTTCGCGAACGGAATTTGGTTCTATCTTTGCTTGAATGCGGACCTAGTCTGGCGTGCGTTGGGTTTGTCTGCAGTTTCCGTTTCTCTTTCTTCGTTGCCTGCCGAATGTACCGGACTCTTTCTCAATTTCTTGACTCATCCTGTGCACCGTTCACGTCCTCGGTAGCGACCTTGTCGAAAGCAATAAGCAAATGGCACCTACTCGCCCCGGTCGAGTTTTTCGCATCCGGCTGATAATCGTCGCAATAAATTCGGAACAGTTTAGCAGCCGTAGGGGCACCATTATCTTCCAACGTGTCCGCGCAATTTCTCTGTACCGGATGAAGAAATGCAGCTTGGCCGAGCTACTTGCAACGAATGCACTCGTTAGGTAGCACAGACTGCGTGCGTGCCGGTGTGTGAGTGTATACGTGTGTACATACACTTTGTTCGCGGACCTACGGTGACTCACGGAAGTATTCGGTCACTAGGTATATAGAGACTCGGGGTTGTGTATCTCTGTTGTTTGTAAACAGCTTGTTTTCAACATGTTTTCACGTAATGAGTCAATCGTTATTCTGAAGAAATGTATGTTTGTTTCAAAATTTTACTTTTGGTATATTTTAAAAAATGCATCAAACTATGCTGTATTTTCGGGTCGCAAAAGTATTAGGTCACTTCAGAGAATATCTTTTTCAAATAAAATTTCAATATATATTTAATATTTGGTGGCATGACCATTTTGTGTTATGACATTGTAATATTTTTGGAATGTTACATATTATTTGTTTTAAATATTTGGGTGCTATACATATGTGCCAATTGTTTTTGAAGGCGTTGCCCTTATTGTTTTTTTTATCTCATTGGGCATTCACGAATTTTTTGAACCAATTCGTCCCATAAATATTGGATCAAATTAAGGTCTTGGGATCGTGTTCAAGGATGGAGAATTTTAGGACAGCGACATGATAAAAATTCTTGCGAAATGCGTGCCTTATGTTTGGGATCGTTATCCTGGTAAAGAAAGCATTTGCCGACGCCCATCTTTTCAGCACGTTTACCTAAATTATTTTTTAAAAGGTTCAATTAAACATTTTTGTCCATAATTGTCTGGATAAAATCTTAATTTACATTTATTATTTTTTAACTTCGTATTATAGTAGCATTTTTCGAATTTCGCATCTGAATACTTCTGTGAGTCACCGTATTTGCGACGAAGCCTGCGACATTTGTAATGCTAACGACGATTGCGGAAAAATGTAGATTTCGTTGAATGCCGCGTCCTTGAGAGTCTCCGGTTACTCGTAGAAAGTGCCTACAAAGTAACATAGAGAATTTAACAGAGAGATTCCATTTCCCACCGAATCGACCGTATAAAGGAAAACTTCAATTCCACCGTCTTTCTAGCTTGACGCAATTAGGGCCGTTGGCGGCGTGCCAACGTTAATTCGACACTTCTTCTAACGCGAGTAATGAATGATGCACCGCTCCACGTCATTAGTTGCTATACTTCTCAGGATCTCCAGTAAATGTGGCGGTGTATATTTATATTTTCTTCGGAAGATCGCACTCGAGTGACTTGTTTTAACACGGCAATCTGAATGCGTATACAGAATAGCGTTGAAGAATAATATTTAGTTAGCTATTAAGTAATTCTTATTGATTAAGTTTAATTGCAGAAGGGTAGCTCTAGGTGAAGGGCACAAGTCTCGTTGAAGGTTGAGCAAAATTGAAGGTGGAGAATTCAATGTATTGGATTCAAATGATCCAAGAGACTTACGTTCTTTGAACTCTGACCGTGAATTGAAGAAGCTTACCTCTTGCTACCGTTTCTGGGATTAAACGTTGATAATCACAGACTGCACAATTATATTGTATAGACGAACTAATAGTTGAGAGAAAGAGAGAGAGAACGGAATGATGCTAAAAAGGGGAAAGAGGGAAAAAGAATAATGCTTGATGTAATAAATTGGCACAAGTGAAGAATGATTGTCTCTTCGTCAGCGATAAAATGTTATAAACGAGCGTTGTCGGGCTGATGTTATGTAAGCGAATGTTTGAAAAATTCACTTGTGAACGTATACAGTTTTACCACACGTGTATCGACATACCCCTTCCCGTATCTTTTACACTTTTGGCTCATTCCGGAATACGCAATAACATAGCTGTACATAGTATTCTTTATTCAAACATCCTTCCTAACCGACCATTCGAGACATAAGTTTTTAAAACGAATCACATCTCGATTCCAACGTCCTGCGAACCTTTCAATACTTTCGTTCAGTTAATGTGATCGCCTGTATTGCTGATCTGTCAATTATTATTTTAAAACTTCGAGAATGTTATGTCTAATGCGGGACTGTGGAACGAAACCGATATAAGAAGCTATTGGCGAATGTAACGTCGTAATCTTACATTTCGAAATATAGTTTATCTGTTATAATGTCTATCCCCCATTGACAATATGTTTCAAAATATATCATTGTTAGACGTTACAGATATACTGTATTTTCAGTGTTCATTACTTGCGTGCCTCATCCGTAGGTCGACCAACGTACAAAGTTTCATATCCCCCAAGGTACGAGATATCTTTACCCGCAGCTTCCCAAGTTTGAAAATGGCGCGCTTCCAGCCAGCGGCACGGACAGCTTTACCGATTTTGCCAGATGGCGCTGCCCGACAGTCGACGCGCTGTTGTCGCACAGATACGTAACGCGGAAAGTGTCATATATATATTCCCCCTGTAGTTCATTTGGAAAAAGAATACGCGATTTTCGTCAACATGCTCTTTTCTCAGCCGTTTCTTTACGGTTACTGTTAGCGGTAATAGAAAGTTCTTTAGAGCGATCCAGCCGAAAGTACGCGAAGCATTCTAAATAAGGAATTCTGACATTTTTCCTGGGTATGTCGAAAGGTGAGACCCTAGCGTCTCTGAAGAAACACCAGCAGCAGCAGCAGCAGCAGCAGCCATTTCAGCAACAACATCAATTTGGAACAAGTTCAATGGCGAACATGGCGTGGCAATATCCTTCGCCAAATAACATGCATAACATGTTTCCTTCGTATCCTGGGTAAGTGATATCGTTATTTGGATGTAGATAATGGACAATGGAAAGTACAAAGGCCATACGCCTTGGTTCGAACTATAGGTTTAAAAGGCTGGTTGGGAATGACGCGTATCCGAATATGGCGACACGGCTGAGAATGTCTGTGTATTCCTACGTCGCCCTCGTCACTTTCACTAGACTTCTATTTGTTACCTCACAATATGAAATTTTTTTGCCCTTTGACCAGGTGTATGCATGAGTTTCGTTTCTGCTTTCAGGCAACCTTACGGGCCCAGTTATCAAGGAGTGTCCCATCAGGGGCAAATGTTTAATTATTACCATGCTATGATGCCCGGATATGGCCAAACTTTTAATCCACAGCAAATGCAGCAGCAGCAACACCAACAGCAGCATCAACCGCATCAACAGCAACATCAACAGCATCAGCAACATCAGCACCAACAGCAACAACAACAGCAGCAGCAGCAGCAACAACAGCAGCAGCAACAGCAACAAAATTCTCAGGGAAACGCTCAGGGTAAACAGCAACTTCATCAGCAACCCCCTGTTCCCGGTACGCCAATGTCATTAGACGATGATTCCGATTTACCGCCTTTACCCCCCGGGCCACCGCCGAGCATACAGCCAAGTCAGCAACATAATGCGCAGATGCAACCGTCGATGCAGCACCACCTTGGTTTCATGTACAACAGCTTTCCGTACAACAACTGGAATGGGATGCACAATGACATGTCTCGTAAGTATAAAACTCGATAAGCGATGCCTCTTTGAATGACATTCGACAGTACGTTACCACTCTCTTCCCTTTCTAGAGTACAATGGACAGATACGCTTTAACCTACAAAACAAGAAAGCTGGCTTTGGCGCGGCTCCACTGGGGAACAGTGGAGCGGCGAAGAAGAAACGTAAGAGGAACAAAAATTTAGCAGCTCAATTCAACAGTAGCTTTCAGGGAAACAACGCGGCAGCAGCGGCGGCGGCGGCAGCGGCAGCGGCGGCGGCAGCGGCGACAGCAACGACAGTGACGACGACGACGACGACGACAGGGACGGGTACGACAACGACAACCTTTATCCCTGGGTCAAACTTAAAGGCCGAATTACCGCCCCTACCACCTCCCGCCCAACACGATATCATAATACCGCCTCCGCCGATGGAGGAGTCGTCGACTCCCGTAACTTCTTCCTCCGTACCGACGTCGAGCCTTAATAAGACAGCCGCGTTGCCGAGTGTGTCGTCGACGATGGGTGCGGGTGCGGCGTCTGCGAAGTCGGCGTGTAACAGTAGTGGAACAGGAATGTCGATCGGGGCGAGCGCGGGCGCTGTCGGGATGACACATTCGTCGCCGTTGGGCAATAACAAACACTCGCCGGTCTTAGATTGGCCGGACAGCTTGAAGAACTACGTAAATAGGTGTTACGAGAAGTGCAAGACGGCGGTGGACAAGGATCAGGTGGAGATCATACTGAAGGGAAAGATAACGCGGGCGGCGAACGACGGCTCGCTCTGGGTGAAGGACTGGGACAAGGAGCCCTTGCCGAGCATTCACAGCGAGCGAATGACGATGACGATAAAGGCTCAGAAGCCGCCGGTGCTGAAGTTGGCCAATCCTCTGGCGACGACGTCCCTGCTCGGCGCCCAGGGTGGCCTGCGCAAGACGGGTCTCTCAACTTCGCTCGGCGCTCGGCTTGGCGCGCGTCTCTCTGTCGTTCATCGACGCTCGAGGTCACGATCGCGGACAAGATCTAGATCGAGGTCGAAATCGAAGACGAGGTCGCGCTCGAGGTCGCGCTCGAGGTCGAGGTCGAGGTCGAGGTCGAAGTCGAGGTCGAGGTCCCGCTCACGATCCCGTAGTCCGCCATTGCGGAAGTACAGACGAAGCACGTCCTCCTCGTCTAACGTCAGCGACCGCGAGCACGACTACAAGTCCCTGAAGGGGAAGAAGTCGAGCGGCCGTAGCAGCAAGCAGAGTCACGGCAATAAGAAGGCTAAGAAGACTAAGCAGGCTAAGTCACATTTCTATTCCGAGTTTGGTTTAACTACAGGCAACGCGGATGAGCTCGGCTCCAAGGAGAAACTTCAGCAGCGCGCTGCGAGATTTAACGACACCGTTTCCAGGACTATTAGCATTATGCGGGACGATCCGGCCACAGAGTTTGATTTTACGGGTCTTCACATTGTCGGCACTTGCAAGGATCTCGAGAAGCCGTATCTGCGACTAACATCGGTGAGTCTGTTGTACTTTGCCTCCTATGACGATTTCTGATGTCAACCTAACCTCACTCTTCCGTTCGCAGGCTCCAGCTGCATCTGCCGTCCGACCGGTAAGTGTACTTCAAAATTCTTTGGCTCACGTCAAGAAGCGCTGGGTAGCCGATCAAGACTACAGATACGCTTGCGACCAATTGAAATCAATTCGCCAAGATCTTACCGTCCAAGGCGTTAGAGATTCGTTCACTGTCCATGTTTATGAGACACATGCGCGCGTAGCTCTAGAACGGGGGGACCACGAGGAGTTTAATCAGTGCCAGACGCAACTGAGAATGTTGTATCAGGACGTCGGTGGCGAGAATCGTTCTGAATTTGTCGCCTATCGGATACTCTACTACATATTCACGAAGAATACTCAAGGTAAGTTAAACTCAGGTCGAATGAACCTAACATCTGCTCCCCTATCAAACATACTTATCGTCCATGTACTACATGACATAATCATTGATATTTAGTTGACATATTTAAAACGCTGACTGACTATGAAAAATACTTACTGTCATTGTACTACGTAACATAATCACTGAGATTTATTTGATATATTTAAAATACTGACTCACTATGAAAAATACGTACTGTCCATGTACTACGTAACATAATCATTGAGATTTAGTTGATATATTTAAAACACTAGCTGATTATGAAATATACTTACTGTCCATGTACCACGTAACATAATCATTGGTATTTAGTTGATATATTTGAAACACTAACTGACTATGAAAAATACTTACTCTTTATGTACTACGTAACATAATCATTGAGATTTAGTTGATATATTTAAAACACTGACCGAATTTGCCAAAAACCCAATATTGTCCATCTATCATTGACGATTAATAATTGACTGCTTGCAACCCTATTTTCCATGTTCATGTACTGCTATTGTTATATTTGTTGCAGATTTAACTACCATTTTAGCCTCCCTCTCGAAGGAGGACAAGAAAGATGAATGTATAAAGCATGCGTTGAGAGTGCGTTCCGCATGGTGGTTGGGTAATTTCCATGCTTTTTTCAAACTGTACAGCACCGCTCCCAGGATGGCGGCCTTCCTGATGGATTGGTTTGTCGCCAGAGAGCGGAAGAATGCGATGAAACATATGATAAAGTCGTACGTACCCCTTCTTTATAGCATATGTATTCTGATATTCGTACGTAAGTTACCGAATTTTTCTTACATCTTGCATTCGTACAATGACATTACTTGAATGTGTACGTACGTCCGCGCGCGTACTATGGCTAGTCTCAAATTACGAATTTGTCGCGACTGATTGCACGTAAAGGACCATGCATGTCCTACCGTGATCGAGATAGATTCACACTAAATATGGGATTCGACCGGTGTGTTGTTGCAACAAAAACAAAAGAAAGACGAAGCCGACGTACTGCTCATTTTTTTACGCGTATTTTGCAAGGCAATGACTGGTGAGGAGAATTCGACTGTTATAACAATTTGTAGACTTCTGTTGCAGGACAACGTAGCCGAAAAAAAAAATTGATAATACTTGTATAGAACCATGTTTGCAATTACTTTGTTTCATTGTAACATGTATTACACCGAAGAAACGGACGGATTGTCTAACATATTAATTTCTTCTGCTGTTTAGCTACCGGCAAAATTTGGCAGTTGATTTCATCGTAGCAGAATTGGCCTTTGAATCTTTGGACAAGTTTTATGAATTTGTCACTGAATTTGGGTTGGTTTACGCTGATCCCGAACGACGTCTTATCGATTGCAAGACAAGCAGTGGTTTACTAGGTGCTTGGTAAAAGGGCTGCGTCGCTTCTCCTTTTTCTGATCGCACGGAAGATGAGTGACAGAAAAAAAAAAAGAATAAGTCGCGTTACTAAAACCAGAGAGCATAAACCAAATCTCACTCAGAGGTTTCTGCTGAACCTCAAGCCGTGTGCGTGCGCATCTATATATATATGTATAAATGCCTATGTACATATATCAATTTACTTATTTATACATATATATATACCTTCGCACCCACATACAACACAAACCACACACACACAGCTACACACACACACCCAAATAACACATATATGCATATGACCCTTTTTTGTAATAAATACGTATGCTTGTGTAGCCGATCCGCAAATGTACACAACCATATGCGTATGCATATATATGTCGCACAAGGAACTGGTAAAACACACGCGATATGTCACTTTCCTCATTCAGAAGAGCTGACGAGCAGTCTCAGCTATTCTCAAAGCTCATTTTCTTCCAAATTACCATCACCGACTGAGGGGTCTACCTGTACTCGTCATTGAGTTTCTTAGAACTCGGCAAGCTAGCACACACGACCACACAGACACAGACACACACACACACATGTATATTATATATATATGTCGTCGACCGTGAATATTTCTTATATACGTTTCTTCTTCGTTCAATCTCACCCGAAACGTGTGTGTGTGCAAAGATTTGTATCAAGAAAGGGATAGAGATTCTTCGTCGGCTGGAAGATGCGATTGCATACACGAAAAACGAATTCTTTCAGTCGATCGCAAAACTACCTCAGTGTGACCTCGGTATGAAGCCGAGGATATCGTAGCAAATTTCCCCGTTCGAAAGAGAGAGAGAGAGAGAGGTGGAGCCCGTCTCTCGTGAGCAATCTTCGGAGACAGTTCTCTCTCGAATTCGCTCGATTCTTCAGCGAGCTCTCCAAGGTCAAGCCCGAGATGTTTTTCTTCGATTCGTGGCGACCCCGTCAATGGTCGCTCGAAACAAAACCTAATACCTTCTGTCGCTTCAATTATGCGTCGTAATCGGTGGCATTGAGGATTGTCGAAGGTGGCGAGATGGAAAGAGAAAGAGAGAAAGAAAGCTAGAGAGAGAGAGTGAGAGAGAAAGGGAGAGGGAGACAAAGAAGAGAATGATGGAGGGAGAAATTGAGAAACTTGCCTTTTCGATCGTCAAATAGCTTTTATCAAGTACGGGAAGACGTCGACTTCCTCGAAGAGGACCTTCACGTCGATCCTGTCCAGAACGGATCTGCCCCGACTTACTTTTAACACACACACACACAGACAGAGCATTCTCAGCTTCAAGGACGTTCGTCGACGCCTGACGGGAGGTGCTGTGTCCGGAGATCGGAGTAGAGTCGAAGGTCTCTGGAGACGGCGTTGGCGAGGAGTGGAGATGCGTGGGGGAAGACGATGACGAAGAAATGAAGAAACGAACGAGGAAGAACGGCCCAAGGGAAGGCTAGCCGGAGAAGAAGAAACGTAGGCGCGGACGATCCGGGCTCTCGAAGGAGCTTCGCTCCGGGAATCGACGTTAGGAATCCTCGACGGCTGCGAGAGGAAAAGCCGCCTGTGACGAGTGATCAGTTTTTTTTTAACCATTTTAAAAAAAGTGTTTCGTTATATGCGGAGGCGCGCGGCCGAAATTCTCCGACAGAAAAAAAAAAGAACGACGTTCCGTCATTACTCTATTTCCGGTCGCGTTCCTTTCTCCTGGCCACCTGTTAGAGAACGAAAAATGGAACGGAGACGATGGATGGGGGTTGGGGGTGGGGGTGGGTTTCGCACGAAACATCCTTTAGCCCGGCGGATTTGGGATGATTAATCATTATACAATAATTATTTAGATATAATGTTGTGCATAATAAATTATTTAATTTTTCTGATATCATACCGGCCTTCCTCCAAAAAAACTCTCAATTTGCGTCGCACCCCCTAAAACACCTTTCTCGATCAAGGTCAACAACGCACACTCTTCCTACTAGTCGCCATCTGTGGGTCCGCCGTCCTCGGAAGTCATTTCGAGTCCTTCAAAGTCCGTCAGTCTGTCGGGTCTTCAGGGTCCTCTCGGTTCCGGCTATAAACTCTGGGGGTGAAAGAATACGTCTCGTCGCCTCGCCGCGAAACATTGCCCGAGAGAGAGAGATAGAGTCGAACTAGAAAGAGGTGCTGGACGCGAATAGCATTTATTTTGTTATCTTTTATTTCATTAACGCTGCGCTTAGGGGTGGCACGGCTCTGATCGCCGACTCGACGAGCCATCGACGAAGCCTACGACGTTTCATGAATCCGGCTCGATTCGGGTCGAGCGAGCGCGGTGACCTTGCAACAGCGGCCAAGGTCGCCCACAGTGTCAGACACACACACAGCGATTCTCTAGCGGGATACAATTCTGCGGATAATTTGCGCGCGCCCGTCCATTTGTCGTCTGCGCGTTAATTCGTTTGTCGGGGGGTCTCGGGGATGAGGGTGGGGGAGGAGGTGTTTAATAAAATAAAAAATATTAACGGCACCGGCCGTCCCCGCGCGAAACTCAGAATGTTGTCCAAGGGCTCGACGAGAGATATCCTCGCGTGTCTTCTTTTTTTTTTTTACTGACGGTTACACCGAGAGGGATACGAAGCTGTTGTACTGCGTGATGTTCCGCTTGAGAATGTCGGCGCACGGTCCCAGAACCCGCTCGAATCGCGCACGGTCCAGCTTGACGCACTTCAGCGGACCCCTCGCCACCACCGTCGCCGCCCTCGGCCTGTCCAGCAGCAGCGCTATCTCGCCTGCGGGGAACGGAGACGCTTAGCGTCGTTAATACTGCGCGCGCGCGCGGCCGTTGATAGGCATACGATGTAAATCGGGCCGTTTATTTTGAAACGTGGTGTAAGTACGAAAATATTAAATAAATAAACCGTTTGCACCGCGGTAATTATAACTTACATATCTCACTTTTTGTTAAATATGTACTTGTACCACTTTCAGAATAAACAGTAATTTATTCACGGATAATGGACCGTTTATTTTGAAAGTGGTGTAAGTCCAAAAACATTGAATAAATAAATCGTTTACACCACGGTAATTATAACTTACATATCTCACTTTTTTAAAATATGTACTTGTACCACTTTCAGAATAAACGGTAATTTATGGACGGATAATAGACCGTTTATTTTGAAAGTGGTATAAGTCCATTTTAAAAAAATGTAATACATAAACCGTTTGCACCACGTTGATCATAAATTACATATATATCTCATTTATTTTAAATATGTACTTGTACCACTTTCAGAATAAACGGTAATTTATGCACGGATAATAGACCGTTTATTTTGAAAGTGGTGTAAGTCCAAAAAAATTAAGTAAATAAACCGTTTACAGCACGTTAATCATAAATTATATATCTTTTTAAATATGTACTTGTACCACTTTCAGAATAAACGGTCTATTATGTGAATAAATCCGGTGATTATGTATAATTGCAGATAAGGGTAAAAGAGGGGTTTGTTGTGTTTACCGAATTCGGTGGTTTGTAGACTTTTAGTAATGTTTTGTTACCAGAGTTTGTTTGTTTGTTTGCTTGATTGTTGAGATGCGATAAGGGAGGTTTAAAGGATTTGCTTTTAAGAGGGATGTTAGACATGTTTTTTTATAAAGAAAAGTATGCGCCAAAGGGAGTTATGGGGACTTTCTAGGAAGTGCAATTAGAATTCTTAAGCACTTCAATGTTAACGGGCAATTATTTATGATCATCGGATTAAACACATTTACCGTAACAGACATATGCGTTACGGTAAATTTAATAGTATTATCTTATATAGTATATGTATAATGTTTAATAAATAAATAGTAATTTTAAATAATTACTTGTTATACGATTACGTTCATCCTTACTAAGAATGATATATTAAAATTAAAATTCAATGATCAATTATCGTTACTATCAAATAGTAATTTAATTAATTAAATGTAAATTTAATTTAAACTAATAGAACATATTAAAATATATATTTAACGGTAATTACTATTAAAAAAAATTTAAATTAGAAAAGAATAGAATTATCATTAATAATGATAACTATTTGATGACAACGACTATTTTTAATTGATTTTTAATTTCATATATATACATGTATGAGCCGTTTATTTTGAAATGGGAATGAGTCATTTTTTTTTCTTTTTTGTTGACGTGTAACGTGTACAACTTGAAGTTAGCTGCGGTATACTTTGCGATTAAGTATTTTCAAAGTGAACGACAATTTTGAACACAAATGGCAGTTATATCAATAATTAAAACATTACTTTGAAAGTGGCCTAAGTCCAATCCATTACTGATAATATAACGATTTCCAAACGTCAATAATTTACTGTCTGTCCCCCCCAAATTAATTATAATGTTGTCACAAAGTGCCGGAAAGCAGCTTTATTCTAAAATAAGTTAAACACGTTATTATGCAATTTATATAGTTAAAAGATTTTTAAATTGCATAAATTGTTTTTTAAAGTGTTTTAAGAAAACATAAAATAGATTGCTTCTTCAATTTTAATCAGTTTAAATTACGTAGATTGGACTTGCAGCTCTCTAAAATTTGATAACAAATCTAGTCATTAATTTTGTAAACACACATTACTCACTTAATAATTGCTATTGTTTTAATAGAAACTGTAAATTTAACCGTGTTAAACACATTTAAGTAGTGTGACACATTGGCATCCTATGCGTATATCTTTAATTTTATTCAAGCGCAAACACTCAAATGTCTCAATTTAAATATAAATGGACATAAATAATGAACATAGGTCACAATCAAAATAAACGGCTCCTATATATATATATATACGAAGATATAGTGATATGGACTATTTATTTCGAAAGTAGTGAAAGTTTATTTAAAAAAAAAGATATATAATTTGTGTTTAATTTAGTGAGAACTTTCTATTAACGTGATATTTAATTTAAAAAACAAATTGGCATATTCAAAATAAACGGTCCATAAGTACATATGTATGTATGTACGTAAGTACATGTATGTATGTATGTATATATGTTTACATACACATACATGATAACGGTAAGTAACGCTAGGAGGAAAACAGTACAAAAAATGTCTGCAACCTACCGAAATAATCTGACGGTCCCAGACGGCCAACTTCGGCAGGTTCCTCGCCCTCGGACCTCTGTTGAAGGACGACGGCCGTTCCCTCGACGATAATATAGAAATCCTCACCGGGCTCGCCCTGTCTGACTATCGTCTCGCCGTCGTCGAAGGCGACCGGCTCCAGGGCGTCGGCCACCGTCAATCTTTCCCACTTGTCCAAGGATTCTACGAATATGAGAAGGTCCATGCATCCGGCGAAATTAGCGGCTAGGCCAGGCTAGGCTAAGATCGACTAAAAATATTGGGTTGGCAACTAAGTCATTGCGGACTTTGTCGACAGATGGTCTTTACACTTTATTTGGTTCGTTAACGTGTTCAAAGCAACTAATCTATATTTTTTTCTTGTTGTTTGGACTTCTACCTTTAATTTAGTACAAAAATTATATCGATCAGTCCTTTAATTTTGTTTTTATCTCAATTTAAAAATGGAAGACAACACGTGGATTTCAGACATATTATTTGTATTTTTTCCGAAAAGGCAAGAACGCATCGCAGGCGCAAAAGAAGGTTGTGTGCCATATGTGGGAACGAAGCCTTGAAAGAAAGGCAGTCTCAAAATTGTTTTGCCACTTTTCGTTCCGGTGATTTTTCACTAAAAATGCTCAACGATCTGGCCCGTCCAGCTGAACTCTATGGGACCCATATCAAGGCCATTATCGATTCGGATCGTTGTAACACAACGTGTGACATTGCAGAGAAGCTGAATGTACCGCATACATGCATTGAAAAAAATTAAAAAAATTTTGGGCATCCCTTCTTATTTAAAAACCGCAATGACTTAGTTGCCAACCCAATAGGAGGACGCCGAGCGTCGGGGTATGGCCTACCTAGGATCGAGACTCTCGAGAGGAATTCCTCGTACATTTTCCTTTTCCTAATCGTCGAGCCCATGAGGATGCGACGGTAGGAGTCCCGGTCGATGCCCCAGAGCTTGACGTCCGTCTTGGCTCTCACGGTTGCTGCCCGCGGCGTACCGTAGATCAAGGCCAGCTCGCCGAAGCTACCGCCCTCGCCGATCGTCGTCACCAGCTCGCCGTTGACGAAGATCTCCACCTCACCCTGATCGATGACGTAGAAGTTGTCGCCCTCGTCGCCTGGGTGGAAAGAGCGGCATGAGTTAGGCGGTTAAATGTGAAACTTTATTCAAGGGAAACAATTGGACCGTTTATTTTGAAAGTGGTGTAAGTACATTTAAAACAAAAATTAAATCTCATGTAAATAAACCGTTTACACCGCGATAATCATAAATTATGTATCTTATTTTGAAAGTAGTGTAAGTCCATTTAAAACAAAAATTAAATCTCATATAAATAAACCGTTTACACCGCGATAATCATAAATTATATATCTTATTTTGAAAGGAGTGTAAGTCTATTTGAAACATAATTAAATCTCATATAAATAAACCGTTTACACCGCGATAATCACAAATCATATATCTTATTTTGAAAGTGGTGTCTATTTGACAAAAAAAATTAAATCTCATATAAATAAATCGTTTACACCACAATAATCCTAAATTATATATCTTATTTTGAATGTGATGTAAGTACATTTAAAGCAAAATTAAACATCACGTAAATAAACAGTTTACGCCACGTTAATCATAAATTATATGATCTCATTTTTTTTAAACATAGACTTTCATCACTTTCAAGATAAACGGTCCAATTATTGGGTTGGCAAGAAAGCATTTTTAATTTTTAAATCTGGATAACGTAATTTTTTTCTTTAAGAGCTTCTGTCAGTTTTCAGATATTTTCCTTTCAGCAGTTGATATTGATCAATTTAAGTTAGGGTACAAAGTGGATAATGTAATATTGGTCAAAGTCTATTTTTGTATAAAAATATGAATTTTATTTCATGCTAAAAAACGGAAACTATTTTCTTGTCAACCTAATACAAACCTATATATGTCGACTAAACAAAAATTGACCACTTTAACGAGTCAGCTGTGTTTGACAACTATATCCTTCATGGAGAAATTACATACTTTGTGTCATGACGTTATATCAGTCACGCGTAATATTAATTACCCTTGCTATTTAAACCGTGATTATTGCGCAAACTAAAACATCTTCGTAAATTTCAATGTGTTTAGAATCTTTGGAGGTGGAGACTAAATAAAGCAAACTGCGAGTTGCTCTATGTAGAGGTCGTCACAGCTGACTGGTTAAAGAATTTTATTATGATTATTTCACAGTGTAACTCTGAAGTAACAACGGCCTACAGTGGTCGGGACTTCTGCGCACAAATGTTTGAGTGTGAAATTCCGTGAAATAAATTGAACTTGGTGTTAAACGTAAGTGTACGTTGCATTTGGAACATGTTATTTTCAGAATTGGTATAGTCAACTTTATACTTATAACTTCACTGTCGAATAGTTTTCGAAAATGTGTCGCAGGTTTGTAATATTGTCACTTGAGTCTAACGAGCGCTTGGATAGTGGAATTAAACGAAACGATATATATATTAATTTAATATTATTATATATAATAAAATATAATATATAAAAACGGAAGACAGATAAGTTTGTGTATGTGCGATATGAAAATAAGAAAAGTGGACAAATAAGGGATTATCAGGTTGGATTGCGTGGATATTAGGCTAAAGAAACGGTACTGTATGATGGTCGTATTGACATAAGACAATTAGTGCTACTGAACACATAATTATTATCCTAAGTATACCCAAATATACCATAATAGACCATTGTAACCTAAGAGTCGCAAAACTGTATCATACAGAAATAGTAGCAATATGATTATTGAATTGCAAACAAAGAAATTGTAATTGATACACGAATCCAGAGCTGCTATGTAGGTATGTATTTTTTTGTTTGTTAAATACTAATAGAATCATAAGTAATGTCAATTGCACGAAATGTTTCCCTTGGTTTCAATCTGCAGACAACTTGTAAGAGTTTACATTGGCATTTAAGGTTGACGGTGCTGCCAACCCTCATCAATGTTTGTTATTGGTTATCTCAGAGACATTATATAATTAAGACATAGTACACGTAGTAATGTCATATTTGAAAAAAAAATATTTTATATAATGTTACTATTAATTAGCATTTACGGCAGTAAAAATAACATTTTTATTTTTGACATGTAGTTCATATATATTTAAATGCAAAGTATGGACCCCATTGCACTCGCTGTAGTGGTCTTCTCGAAATACTTTTTTATCCGAGGAAAATGCTTATTAATTTTAGTTTTAATATCTCGCTTAAAAGTGTTAAGTTTACTTTCAAAACCGTCAACCGTCGTTACTCTGGGCACATATTGACGATAACGAGGCAGTTTGCAGAATTGAGCATTTTGTCACTCGGGAGAAAATAAAATGTCATCACTAAAGATTAATCTCATTGTCAGTGATAGTCAAAGTCTTAATCTTTTTACGTTAATGTCAATACCGGAACAATGTATTTTTAAAATTTTCACTATGTATCCTTGCTACGCAACACCGATGCACATGTTTACATCCAATTTTAGAATTACATTATTAATCATTCGTAACGTGAGTATTAATATTACTTGAGCTATGACGTGTGGCTGTTACGAGAAACAAATATCTGAATTATGCAATTCTAAAATGGGATGTAAACGTGCACATCGGTTTTGTGTAGCAAAGATGCATAGTTAGAAGTTTCAATATACATTGTTCCACTATTAACATTAATATACAAATGTTAAAAATTGGACTTTGCTACGCAACGCCGATGTGCATTTTTACATTCGATTCTAGAATTGCATAGGTATTGCGTAGCAAAGTCCAATTCTTAATCTTTTTATATTAATATCAATATTAGAACAATGTATCTTGAAAGTTCTCACTATGTAACCGATGTACACATTTACATCCCATTTTAGAATTACACTATCAATCAAGCGTAATGTGAGTATTAATATTACTGAAGCGATGCCCTGTGGTTGTTGCGAGAAACCAATATCTGAATTATGCAATTTTTATGTCTCTGCCGATGCGTGTCACAAAATGAGTTCGCGTGTAGGTTCCCAATCACTCAGGCTGACTTATCGCTGTCTGATTGTACCGAAGTAGTGAGCGAAAGAGTAAAAGACTATTCGCTGACTTATCGCTGTCTGATTGTACCGAAGTAGTGAAAGAAAGAGTAAAAGACTATTCGCTGACTTATCGCTATTTGATTGTACCGAAGTAGTGAAAGAAAGAGTAAAAGACTATTCGCTGACCTATCGCTGTCTGATTGTACCGAAGTAGTGAGAGAAAGAGTAAAAGACTATTCGCTGACTTATCACTGTGCTGATTGTACCGAAGTAGTGAGCGAAAGAGTAAAAGTCTATTCGCTAACTTATCGCTGTCTGATTGTACCGAAGTAAGTGAAAGAAAGAGTAAAAGACTATTCGCTGACTTATCGCTGTCTGATTGTACCGAAGTAGTGAGAGAAAGAGTAAAAGACTATTCGCTGACTTATCGCTGTCTGATTGTACCGAAGTAGTGAGCGAAAGAGTAAAAGTCTATTCGCTAACTTATCGCTGTCTGATTGTACCGAAGTAAGTGAAAGAAAGAGTAAAAGACTATTCGCTGACTTATCGCTGTCTGATTGTACCGAAGTAGTGAGAGAAAGAGTAAAAGACTATTCGCTGACTTATCGCTGTCTGATTGTACCGAAGTAGTGAAAGAAAGAGTAAAAGACTATTCGCTGACTTATCGCTGTACTTATTGTACCGAAGTAGTGAAAGAAAGAGTAAAAGACTATTCGCTGACTTATCGCTGTCTGATTGTACAGAAGTAGTGAAAGAAACAGTAAAAGACTATTCGCTGACTTATCGCTGTGCCGATTGTACCGAAGTAGTGAGAGAAAGAGTAAAAAAGAAATACACGGAAGGACAGAAGAAAAAGAGTGAATGAGAAAAAGAGAAAGAAGAGTAAGAAGAAGAGAAGCGAAAGAGAAGTAAGAGTGAACCAACCTTGCCGAATGATAGCTTCGCCGGGCAAAAATGTGACTGGGAACATGGCGTCGAATATGTCGGATCTTTCGTTCTCGTCCAGGTGGGCGAAGAGTACGTTCTTCGCGATGGCCTTGCTGAGGGCCGCCATAGTCTTGTAGTCCTTCGGCACCACCTTCTTCACGTAGCTGGTGGCATCCTCCTCGGAGACCGGCTCCGCCGATATGCCACCGCGCCGTCTCGGCACCTGAGGACCTTGCTGCCCAGCAGGCATGTCCTCCGTATCCTCCGGACTGGTCGCGATCTGCTGCTTGGCATCGTGCGCCTGTTCCTGAAAATTCGCTTCACTTTAACAACCTTTCTCACCTTCCGCCTTCCCCTCCTCGTCTAGCAGCAGGTGGCAGCGACGCTGACAACGTTACACACTATCGTTCCTCGATTAAGCTCCGTCGATTAGTAGCAGATGATAGTAGGCACAGTATACGTACTATTGTCATTGTTCAATAATCGATGACTGTCAACCGTAAATTGGCAAGAAAGAATTTTTCGAAGACTCCCGTCAGCGTCAGTCGTCCTTTCGACGTAAGTCGGAAGTTACGGAAGTGAAAGATAAATTGACGATTAAAACTTGTTCTTCCCGTAAAGACGCGAGTTTCGGACTGCGGAAATTACTTTCTTGCCACCCCGCTTGATAGCGTCAAACCGCGGCCAGCCGGAAAGGGGAGCCAGGAGGAAAGCGACCGGACTGCGGTGCGAATTGCGGTGGAAATCTCGAGTGACGGCAAACTACGTTAGTCTCCCCGCAAAAACATTGCATGACGCGTCCGACGCAGGGAGGAGAGGAAAGACGCGCGCGCGCGCGCGCGAGCGCGGACGAGTTAAGCGAATAATGCCATAGGTCAGTTGGCGTTTTCACGGATGATCGGCGTCCTGCGACGTCGTTGTCGGCACCGACTCCTCCCCCCTCCCCCATTCACCCTCCTTCGGGCGCGAACGTTAAATAAATCACCGATTTTTCATCTAATTAGGCACGTACGCTCGCGCGCACGCACACACACACACTGTGCTTGTTATATGTTATATATGCCGCGTGCTATTTATCGGCTCGACCGCAAGCCAGCGTCCTGCCAGGTTGAGAATGCATTAATGAAGCGGTCGCGTTCCTGTTTAGAGTGCTGTTAGAGTAACAGCATAGTTTTCTCATCTGAATGAGTTGGCAATGTTTCGTTAATGGTCCCGCTCACCCCAAGCGTTTAATTTTCGAGCCAGGTGCCTTGGTCTTTAACCCTTTCGTTTCTTCATCAATCCCACCCCCCCTTCATTCCTTTCGTTACTTTTGAAACTTGCCCGGTGAACGTTACGCAGGAACAGTAACATTGCCCAGGATAAGCGGAGAGGATTTACGGCGGTGTGAAATGAATGCAGAGTGCAGTCCGATCCGTCAGAATCTCGTCAGGCAGAGAACTTTGTTAGCGAGAAGTTAGCGGAGGGATGGAAAGGTCGAGTCTAATGTAAGAGACGAACGGGACTAGAGTCTCGATGAGATGCGACAGTGGGCGGAAGAAAGTCAATGAGAATTGCCAAATGCGATCATCGGTGCATGACGCTCGATCGTACCTTATTCATAATTTTCTCGATCTCGATCCGGGCACGGCGCACTCTCTCTCCCTCTCTCTCTCTCTTTCGCCCCCACCCCCTCTTACTTTCCACTCTCTCTCTCCCTCTCACTCTCGTTCTCTCTTTTAGCCCTTCTATCTGCCTCCCTCCCTCTCTCACCTCCTGCACTCCTCGCTCTCAATGTCTTGCCCGCTACTCTCGTGCGCGCGCGATGCACTTGAGAACGCGTGCTTTTCGTGATTAGGCGCGCTTCTCGACTGTCTGTACTTCTACGATGTCCTTCCTTCCTCTCCTCTCGCGGCGTAGCGGGCGGATAGCGCCAGCGCGCGTACGGCCGCGTGCTACCCCCACCGCCGCGCCGGCCGCCTCCCCTACCCAGCCGCCAGCGCGAGCGCCCCCCACCACTCTGCCTGCTGGCCGCCCGCCAACCCACTCACTTCGCTCGCCCTCCCCTCCCCGCCCCTACCGCGCCGCGCTAGCCACCGGTAGATCAGAAACTTTACGCCGGCGTCGAGTGATAGACGCGACTGTGTGTACGGCCACAATGTATGTACGGTCTGATGACTTGGCTGCAAGAATTTTCTAAGGTCTCCCCCCACTACTAAATCCGATTACACGCGATGCAGCGGCATCGGATGGGCGATGCATCGATCGAGTTTCTGTACGATTAGCGCTCGGCCGTCTTCGATCATTTCGATTATGGTCGTGCAGGCTTTGATATTGGTATTGGGTGGGCGGTTTTGATCGGTGGTTAACACCTGACCGTCGCGGAATTCGCTACGTTTCGGATATTGATTCCCATGGTTTGCCCGCGCGTGTACGCCGAATTGTTTACTGTATTATTGGGTCGGGTGCTAAAAATATGATGCATGGACCGAGTCGGAATTTGTCGAAAGAGAACGGTAAGGTGGAGGTGGGGTATTTTTTTCTCCCTGGTCTTAGCATTCTACATTCTTAACACGTATGTAATTTTTCTCGTGCTTTTTTGCCCGACTGTTCAACTGCTACATCATTTTGTACAAGATGCGACGTTACGTGAATTCATTCGTCGTTTACGGCGGAAATAAAAGTTGGTCAAAGCTTGACGCATTTTCGACTGACTCATCCTTTCGCTGCATCAATAAAGGGTCCAAGTATTGTACTAGGATGCTATCTGTATCTCAGAAGATTTTAAAAATCCATGTTTCATAAAATTCACCCGTCTTGGCCAATACAAGATTTACTGAATTGGCAGGAAAATTGTTCCGGTTATCAAACATAGTTGACTTGGTTTTGAAGAACTTCCGTTAGTAGTAAAACATTTTCCTCCTAGTATTTCATATCATTACACATTTCAGTTACAAAACAGAAAGAAGATTACGTTTTTGATGAAAGTTTATTCCTTGTATAAAAATGTGATGTTTATTCCACAGTACAAAACAGAAATTACTTTCCTGCCAATCTAATATTCATTGTAACGATGCACTTATTTTGACTCTGAAATATTTATGCCGCAATCATGCGGTTACTTCTTCTTGATTAAAGTTTATCCCTTGTTTAAAAATAAGTTTTATTTACAAACCCAAAATTACTTTCCTGTCAATCTAATATTCATTGTAACGATGCACTTATTTTGACTCTGAAATATTTATGCCGCATTCATGCGGTTACTTCTTCTTGATTTAAGTTTATCCCTTGTTTAAAAATAAGTCTTATTCACAAAACCGAAATTACTTTCCTGTCAATCTAATATTCATTGTAACGATGCACTTATTTTGACTCTAAAATATTTATGCCGCAATCGTGCGGCTGACGTCAGGGTCAGCGCGAGAACGTAGTCACATCCTCTGCCGCTGCTCTCATTTTCGTCGTTAACATAATAAATAGTTTTAGCTTGAGGTCTTGGGCCTACGATTATTACGTAGCGATGAGAGATGCGCAGACGCAACACCTCACCTACAGACTCTCCGCATGCATTCGCATACCATCTCACGTTGACCTGTTCGCGCGGGCAAATTTTCGAGATACATCCGAAACGTTCGCGGCCAACTTCTTTCTCGCGCCTTCCACATTTTCGTAAAAGATTTAAGTATGCTACGTCCCAACTCTTGCGTCCGCCGGCTAAACTTGCGCCTCGTTATATTTCGAGCATATTCTATGTTTAGATCAGTGCGACCCTCCATGTATTCTCTCTCTCTCTCTCTCTCTCGCACTCCTCTCCCCCCTCCAACTATCCAGCTTCATTGCTCATACTAGACCGGCTACACACCACTACCGAACCGCTAACACAATGGAAAACATATACAATCACGTCTGCCACCCTACAAGAAGAGGGCACCCTTTTCCGCTTCATGACTATCGACTGTAAACTATCCTCATCCCTGTTTTCATCCTTGTGCGTGCGTCCCGTACCCCATGCACCTTCCGATCTATATCCGTATATGTCCCTACATCTTTATAACTTTGTACGTTGATCGAAACCGCGTTCTCCGTTCTCTAAAAAGTCGGTACCGAGGTAACGTGATTCGGTTAGGTATCGTAGGTCGAGTTATGTCAGCAATTCCGGAGTTTCCTGGCACCGATTATCGTAACATATCCGCTTTAGGCAGAGACGATCATTGATTCAGGACGTGACATATATAAACGGATGATTAATTTGACGATCGCGAAGGACTCCGAGCTCCACTTGCGTCATCGGGTTCACATTCGCGGATCTGATTAGATTCCTACGGATTTTTGCACCGCCGGACGCCTTACGTGCGTACGCGCACGCAGGCGTTAGTTAGGTTAGGTTTGCGACGACGTACGTCAGGCGAGTATTTACGTGCTCTTTTCTTTTTATAAACCGCGAATCGGTGTTAATATACGTGACTGATCATGTTCTGTTTATCATGCGGATCGGTGTTGTTGAACGAGAGTCGACCTAGTACTTTGTCGTGACGGCAGGTGGCGGCACCTTCTAGATTTTCTAGATTAGACACATATCAGTAAATTCGCCTCACAACCGTATCATTGAAATAGATTCAGACAATACTTGAATGATAATGACTATTTGAATTCTATTCTATCGCGTTATGATAATCTTTATTGGATGTGTAAATAATATGGACACTTAAGGCCAATGTGTCACGGGACATTAAATAATTGAATGTTTTGAATCATTTATGTTTGCTTGCGTATATCCCTTTTACAATAGCAAAAGCATGGGAAACTTAAATGGGAAACAACAGTGTGTTAACTTTGCATGACTGTAAAAATGTTTGCTTGAAGGAATCTTCTGGAAAAGGTTACGCGTCCTCTGTTAGTAAACTTTTGAGACTGATAAAGGAATTGAAAAAGTTAATTGCATTCAAACATCTCAGATAATTTGTCAGAGGGACAGGTAATATCAGCATGCAAAAGTTTATAACTGACAACTAGCCTAATGCTTAGGGTAATATGTGTCTGTCTCATCCGTCTAATACAGATGATGCATAGAAGCACCTGACATACCATAGAAGAGGTTGATAAAGGCAATAATCATGTTAATGACTACCTTCAACCAAAAATGCATTTTGCATTTTCGCACATTGGTGCACATGCCTCCTCAAGCAATTCGCATAAGCGTTTTTAAGATAAGCTGAAAGGTTAAGCTAGGTTATGAGAAAGGAAACATCGTGATTATTCACTGGGAATCGTAGAAATAGATGCAAAATAAGAGAGACCGACTTTCTCTCTCTCTCTCTCTCTCTCTTTCTCACCCTTTTCTCATCTTGATGCACTTCAGCATAGAGGAGGGAGATGAAAACAAGGAGGACGGAGGGGGATAGGTGTCAGAGAGTCCAGAGAGAGACAGAGAGACGAAGAGCGAGAAAGAGAGAGAAAGAGAGGGGGGGTCAGAGAGAAAAGGGGGGGGGAGAAAGCCGTATTACATACCCTTTCCAGTTTCTGAAAGTATTCTCGTAAGAAGGAAATGGGATTTTCGGGGCGGCCAACGCACAATTGCACTATACAGTCTTTGAGTACTTGTTGAATATTATGTCTTTGCACGTACTCTTCGCACTCTCGTAAGCTCTGTTCTTCCTCCAGATTCGCCGCCATATTGACACACGGCCCTGACACTTTATTGGCAATAGAAACTGTTGGTCGGATTCGTTCGCCGCGGCGGTCGCAGCCACTCAGTCGTTTTCAGTTGACGACAGTTCAACTTCGGGCACCGAGCGATATTGACCTCACTCGTACAGGCACTTTCAAACATCGCTACATACGTGCTTGTGAAAGTGCGTTGTTTAAAAGACGGACGAGCAGGAAGAACGATCCACTCCGGGCGTCAAACCCATTATACCACCCCCGCCACTCATCGGACCGCCGAGGAACATCTTCTTATTCTGCTGCGCCAGTTATGCCTGCGTTACCGGCCGCGCTCTGCGTTACCGACCGTACGGTAACTCACCGCCGGCCGGTCTTCGTCGCTTGTGGCGCTCATGTCAAATTACAATATTACATCGTTAACTATTCATGTCAAATTGCAATATTACATAACTTAACTATTCATGTCAAATTACAATACCTTTACCAGTCAGCGTTTGTCGACTATATCCATCGTGGACAAATGGCATATTTTGTGTTATGACGAGTATATCCATCATGCTCAAAATTCAGATAACCTTGTTATTTAAACAGTAATTTTAGCGGAAACTAAAATATATTAGTAAATTTGAATATGTTTAGAATCTTTGAAGGTAAAGGCGTAATAAAATAGACTGAGTGCTGCTCTGAGAAGAAGTGGCCACGGCTGAATGGTTAAACAGCTGGAGCACAGAGTGGTTAAACTATGTAATTTTCATTTTGAATTGCAACTGATTACAACTGAAACTCTGCGATATTTCGAATACTTTCTGTCTGACTTTCAGCAGTTCTTACTATCTTTTTACTTTATGTGATCATGTGTAGATAGAAAAATATACCTGTGCCATTCTTTGACCAATTTAGCAGTACTAATAATTCTATACGCATGTGAATGTTGGAAATAGTAAACGGTACCTTTCTGTCAGTTCCAAATTTCTGTCAATATCGAATTGCTTAGAAAACAAAATAGAAGTATGCATTCCGAAAAGAAGAAACAGTTCAACACCTTGAGAATTAATTTATTTACTTAGGATATAAATCCTTGGATATATTGTTATTTTAAGTGATAAATAATGTTTCAAATTCACCGACGAGAGAAAATATATGTTGACAATTGTATGATGGCGCCATCTAACGGGTGGTGTAAATTGAGTTTCTGAGCGGGTGTTAGGCAATCAGAAGTATTAGGATCGCATGACAACTGAAGAAGTTCGCTTCAATTAAGTGGGCGGAGTCACACGCGAGTGGCCCACAATGAACTACTCAAAAAGCTTGCGGTTGCCATTTACCTTTTGGCATCAATTGATTGGTTATAGGGCAATAGCCCCTTTTGCCATTCGTCCTTGTATTTCTGCAAAACATCAAAATAATCTTCAATTTTGGGAATAAATTATGGTATAGAACGATATTGGATCTCGGTTTGTTTAACATTTCGAAATTTTATGTATTTTTGGGATTATTCAATTAAATGCAAATATTAAAAAGCACTCGTTTCTACTCCTAATTTTCAATTAGTTCGCAATATTGCTGTTGTTAAAAAATTAGTTAATTATAAATATATTTTAATAAAAATAATAGATAAGAAATCTACAAAGAGGATAAATGTTTCAATTTTGCTTCTATTCAAGAAAAGAAGCACTTACTTTATTACTGTTACTAAATGAGTATAGCTGAGTATGTACAGACGTTTACACACATCATTACCTCAAATTGTCCATCAATTACAGACCAGGGAAAATTATTCTGAAAATGATGCTAATAAATGCGAAAATAGGCGGCGAATTTGCTGCAGCTTCATCTTGACTACATATTTGTAAATTACGTAGCCAATGACAGCTTTGTCGAGTAATCTACTCGTATCAACCAATTACACGGCAATAATAAAGATTAATACTAACTCCGTCAAACAAGTATTGCAGAAAATTCGTAAACTGATAGATATATTGGTATTTGATCAACGTTACACATTGATAAATATTTTCATCAACAATCGATTTCCACATGAAATGATTTATTTTTAATAATTTTCGAAGTGGTAAGGAAAAAAGCGGATCAAAATTGATGTCATAAGTGACGTCATCGGTAGCATTAATTTCAAATTTTTTTATATATTAACTCTCATAACCTCAAAATTCGATGAAAATTACCTTTTTTGTACTATAAAAAAACTTGTTTGTATCCTGCAGCGGATTCCTGACATTTTTTGTCAAACAAAAATTTTCTCTTAATGTTTAAATGTGAGCAACAAGTTCGAAAATGATAATTAGTATGATGTGTTCATTGTTTATGAAAGATGTCGAATTATTGCTAGATTGTTCTTGTGAATAGAATGTAGTGGAAGATATTTTTGTCGGGTAATACTTGAAACGTTAAGCTACAATATAATGCACCAATTTGTAAGCATTACAGAGAAAAATTAATTTTGGTCACGGGAAAGTGAGTAGATTAACGTCCCGAAAAAACATTAACTTTCCCGACAAATTCCGTTGTAACATAAATATTTACGCACATCCATCTTCTTTGTCAGACTATCTTTACGATTGGTTCATTATGCGGACTGTCTTAATACTTTAATGACAGCCAATCAAACGCTGGCATACAAAACGATGTACCGTTTACTCAATTAATTACGCGAATGTAAAGATTATTGATGTGAAGTAAACAACGAAGGAAAGTAGCGGGTATTTTCCTGCCTTGCTCGATATCGAATCAGACAATGTATATTCTGTTAATTACATAATATTTATGGCAGGCAGGTGCGAACGATAAGTAACGTGTGTCAACATTGTTTTCACTTTCGTGACAGGCAATGAAGGTAATTACTTCGACAGGTATGCTAAGTTTCTAATATTCCGATTATCTTAATAGAACATGAATGAAATTTTGTACTTCCGATAGATGTCGCTGCTTGTTCAACTTTCGCAATGTGCACATTCAGATTAGCAACAATTGGTGGAAGTAATTTTCTGCCTGAATTCTAATAAAAATGTTTAACGCACCTTTGTGTTCCTTTCTTCATTATACATGTATTATTCAGTTTTTGTAACTAATTTATTAATAGCGTAGTGGATTAGAAAAAGTACAAATGCTTCTTCAAAAAAAGTATTTTTAATTTCGAATTATAGTTTATTTCTTTATATGTATATATCTTATTTACTATTTTAATTAACGGTTTTTACTTATATTTTTCTGCAGAATTACATATCAATTTTGACATGATAATACATGCAAAATTCTAGACATTTGCGGCTGTTATTGTTGCTGTCAAATAGTATTTACATTCCATAAGCAATAGAAATATATAATAAAAATGAATGTTTGCAAGAGGTTGTGGTTTACTGAATAAACTTCCTCGAAATTTCAACAATCATCAAATATACTTTATTCTGCTTCAAGAAGCATTACAACATCGATATACAAATTTGAATTATTAACAGCAATTGCTAATTGTTATATTATTCGCATTGAGGGAGTATTACAACGATACAAAAAATATCAAATCTTCGTTGCAATAATATGCACAAATATGTAAAAATTCCCGATGGAGAACGTATCAAGAGTCCTGACGCTGACTCCATGTTGTCCCGAGTAAGCGCGGGAAATTCAAAAAGTCGTATACCTCTTCGCACGTCATGCGCTCCTACTGTCACTGGTTTCCAAACGATCGTACAGAATCGTAAATTATCCCACTTTGTCGAACGACTTCCCATTGTCATTTGTACGATAATCTACCGGCTTTCGTTCCGAATTAATCGACGATCTTAAACGATATGTTACGTCAACACACACTCGCACACATACACACATCTTTCGAAGTACGCTTCCTTTCTCTTACCCACAAGTCGCTCACATTATTATTATGACCCGATTGCAAACAACAATGACACCCTCTGCCATCCTTCTTCGACTAACGAGAAAGGAACAACGAATTACTACAAACATTCTTTTCTTTATTGCCGTTATCTCGCCTGGCGTAAATCTAGAGAGATTGATGACGAACGACTCGGAGAGTTGCTTTGAGACCTGCCCAAACTTGTCATATACGTTGAGAGTCGAAGGTCATCAATTGACAGCGCAGATTACACTCCCTATTCTTAACTTCGTTAGAGGCTGTCAACTTCCATCGCTGCGTTGTCATAAGCTCTGCCGGAGTTCTTCTTCATCTTCTCCTCGTACTCTATCGCCCAGCTCTGCTTCTCCCCAGAGGCGAAGATTCCGTAGACCACAGCTCCCAGAAGGTAGAAGGCACCGGCGATGATGAAGACCGTCCGCCATTCGGTTGGACTCTGTACAATATTTTCATGAAGAAGTGAAGAATGATGAATATTAGAGAAGAAGGAATGAATGGGAATGAAAATGTTTCTGGTATAGGGTTCGGAGTGCTGACCTTGTTCTGAACGATGTATCCGGTGATGATTGGACTGACCACGCCGGGGATGGTGGCTATGGTGTTTCCGATCCCCATGAGGACGCTGGCGTGTCTTGGTGCTATGTCCAAGTGATTGACTCTGTGTATAGATCGGAAAATTGAAAGATTTATCAATCATATTGGACAGGTGCCATATAGGGTAAAAGCAACAGTAGTTGACTGTACCAGTACGTGAAATTTTTTGAGAAAAATTAAATTAATAAGGAAATCGCAAGTTGGGATATATCAAACCTTATTAATCTGTATTGCCTTCAGAAGATTAATTGCGAACTATTGTGCATAGTTTGCCATTAAGAAGTGTCACAGCAAGATGTATTGGGTTGGCAACTAAGTGATTGCGGCTTTTAAATAAGAAGGAAGATCCAACATTTTTATATTATTTTTTCAATGCATGTATGCGGTACATTCAGCTTCTCTACAATGTCACATGTCGTGCTATGACGATCTAAATCGATAATGACCTTGATATGGGTCTCATCGAGTTCAACTGGACGGCCAGATCGTTGATCATCTTCAGTGAAAAATCACCAGAACGAAAACTGGCAAACCAATCTTGACACTGCCTTTCTTTCAAGGCTTCATTCCCACATATAACACATAACTTCTTTTGCACCCTGCGATGCGTTCTTGCCTTTTCGGAAATAATACAAATAATATGTCTGAAATTTACGTGTCGTCTTCCATTTTTTAATTGCGATAAAAATAAAACTAAAGTACTAATCGATATAATTTTTGTACTAAATTAAAGGTAGAAGTCCAAACAACAAGAAAAAAATATAGATTAGGTGCTTTGAACACGTTAACGAACCCAAAAAAGTGTAAAGACCATCTATCGACAAAATCCGCAATCACTTAGTTGCCAACCCAATAGATAAACTCATGCGCGTTTCTTACGATTTTTGCTTATATAGTTGTACAATTCGCTAAGGAATTGAACAAAATGTAAGTATTGTAAGTTTTTATTATTTTATCACTATGGGTGAAAAAGGCATTCGTTTATGTTGTTTGAAATTTAAAATGGGGCTTATTTTTTAAAATTGGCTGCAAAGAATGGTAAACTGTCCATATTTATCCCGTGGTAACTATTGGAACTTGAAATGGTCTATCATTCAGTGGTTGACATGGGGTGTCTATTATCAAATTATTAACTGTCAAGTACTGAGTTTGTTCGTCTGTTAATTTTAAGACACCTCCTACGAAAGATAATTTTAGAAATTATACAGATGAAGCTACGCACGAGACTTTGAGGCTGTCAGACTCGGGCAGGCTTTCTTTACTAAATAGGCTTTTAATTACTAAATACTTTTTCTTTGTAAATTTACTTAAAAATAATATTTTTTAAATATTTAATAAATTTCTGCATTTGTAAATTGTCAAGACTAATTAATTAATTGGCATTTTCCTTTATGTCAACTATTAAATCCGTTGTTTTCGCTTGATGACAATTATTGAATCTTTTACTTTTAGGAAGAAAAAAAAATTATTTTACACCTGCCATCAGGAACGAATACTTATAATATAATAGTCGAATAATTTGTGCAACAACAACTAATTATAAATTTTCCATAAAGTGAACTTAGCCTGGGCTATGTAAACAAATGGACAAGAAATGCCTTAAAGTGTCAACTACTGATACCTTCACCTTACCGTACACATGCACGGTTTGACACGAGCTCATGACTTACCCGAAGCCAGACCAGGCAAATCCTCCAATGCCGACAGCGATCGTGATACAGGCTACAGCCGCTGAAGGTGTCAGCAGGAAGGCCGTGCAGCTCATGAAGATCGTTTGAAAGACGAACGCGCCGCAGTTGAAGGACTTCCGCACCTACGAGGACGACTCAAACTCTGATCAAACGAAATCGAACGGCCCAGGCTCACAACAACGGTGTACCGATACCTGCGTAGTAGTCATGATCTTCCTTGACCTCAGATAATCCGCCAAGTGACCGGAGAACTGAACGACCAGCGTCATTACCAAGTAAGGCAGTGCTGAAAGGTAGCCGGTCTTGTCGAGCTTGAAGTCCAGCACGTCTGGAAGTAGGTTATGACAGCTGGCGTCAGATAAGCATGCGTAAACGTAGACGGTAGTCAAGAAGATACTGATGCGAACCGCTCATGAAAGTTGGCAGCTGCGTCAGCATAGTGTAGAATCCCCAGTTTTCGCTGAAGTGGGCCGCTATGATTGCCCAGACTGCCGGAGAAGTCAGCATCGCCTTCCAGGGATGGCTTATTTGCTGAGAAACGGTGCCAAGGTCAATTTATAGCCACCGCTAGCAACTATTGGGTCGGCAACTAAGTGATCGCGGATTTTGTCGATAGATGGTCTTTACACTTTTTTGGGTTCGTTAACGTGTTCAAAGCACCTAATCTATATTTTTTTTCTTGCTGTTTGGACACCTACCTTTGATTTAGTACAGAAATTATATCGATTAGTTCTTTAGTTTTGCTTTTATCGCAATTTGGAAATGGAAGACAACACGTGCATTTCAGACATATCATTTGTATTATTTTCCGAAAAGGCAAGAGCGCATCGCAGGCGCAAAAGAAGTTGTGTGTCGTGTGTGGGAATGAAGCCTTGAAAGAAAGGCAGTGTCAAAATTGGTTTGTCAGTTTTCGTTCTGGTGATTTTTCACTAAAAATCCTCAATGATCTGGCCGTCCAGTTGAACTCGATGAGACTCATATCAGGGCCAATATCGATTTAGATCGTCATAGCACATGTGACGTTGCAGAGAAGCTGAATGTACCGCATAGGTACATGCATTGAAAAAAAAATATAAAAATTTTGGGTCTTCCATGTTATTTAACCCCTTAACGTGCGCACTCGAGTATGTTCGGGTGCGCTAAACCGGCCAAACCGTGCACACTCGAGTATATTCGAGCGCGCTAAACCGGCCAAACAGTGCACACTCGAGTATATTCGAGCGGCGTTGTATTTGATCCTGCTAAAATTGAAATAAAAATATTGATTAATTTTGTATTTTTTTATGTCTTTGCCAAGCAATGTTCTAACGTGTTTTACATTTAAAAAAAAATTTATTTTTTTTGGCCGGTTTATTTAAAAAAATTCGTAGGTCAAGGAGTTAAAAACCGCAATCAGTTAATGAGATATTTCACGAAAAAGAAAATTTCAATATTTTTTCAAGGGGTGATTTCTGCATTCCATGTGGGGTTTAGCACGTAAAAAAAAATATTTTTGTGTTAGGGATGGTTCACACTACTTGCGTGCAAAAGTTCATACTTTTTTTGAATTTCCGGGTTGCCTATGTTCCCTTGTTAGTTGCCTACCCAATAGAACGGTCCGTTTTTCGGCCGAGGCAAACCTAACCTAGAAATTCGGACGCTAACCTCGTTGCTGGACTCGCCGATGGTTCGCTTGATGTAGAGCAGCTCGCTCTCGGATATGTATGGGTCTCTTTCAGGCTTGTCGCTGACGATGATCCACCAGACGAAGAACCAGACGACGCCAGCTGCCCCGAAGACGTAGAAGACCGACGGCCATCCGAGACTTTCGGCCATCAAGCCGGCCACCGGCATGGCGAACACTGTGCCGAGGGAGCTCCCGGAGAAGGCCAAGGTCGCCAACTTTGACCTCTCCAAGGGCGGCGCCCAGTTGGACCATATCGCGTGCACGCAAGGATACGTCACGCCCTGTTCAATATAGGGTAAGGTTGCTTAAGTCGGACACCTTAAGAGAAAAATCGTATAAAATCTTAGGATTTTTCGAATAAGCAGAAATTTAATATTTGATACAAAAGTTGTGTTAATATTGTTGTTGTATGGATCGTTTATTTTGGAAGTGGTGTCTGTCCATTAAAAAAAAAAATTAAATATCAAATAAATACACCACGTTAATATATAATAATATATTAATTAATTATATAATATATATATATATATATTATATAATTTATATATCTTTTTTTATAAATATATATAAATTATATATCATTTTTGTTTTAATTATGAACTTACAGCACTTTGAAAATAAACAGTCCAATATTCCAAGAAAAGTGGACAATCTGTATACTTTCACGTAAAGTAAATTACATCTTAAAAAATTTACGTCGGTACGACTAAGGCAACTGGTTTGTTAAGTCGTACCCAAGAATTCAGTTATACAACGATAATAATTAAAACGTATTTTTTATTAATCTATGTGACATGACACATGTGTTCAGTTAGAATCACATACAAATTTTTTTGTTCGTTTGTTAATTCCAACACATATATGCACCCATGATTTCCATTTCAAGCATTGTATCATGTTTTTATCCTAATCTTCTCTACAATTCAAAGAAAACCAATCGCTTTTCTTTTTTTAATTTTGAATGCCAATTCCTTTGTATTAAAAGTACCAATACGACTTGAGAATCTCATATGGTACGACTTCAGACATGGTACAGATTAAATTTCAAATTAAGTAATCTAACATTAAATAAAATTAATACGATTTCGTTTTCACAAAACGATTATGTAAATTCTACTGATTTTACATTTGATAAGGAACATAATTTTATCTATAATTTACTTACAAGATTAACTACCAAACTTTTGCAGATAAAGGATAAAAAGAGTGGAATAAACGTGTTTCATAATATGATTTATAACGAGACTGGTTAATGGGAGACAATAATACATCAAACAACTTGGTTGTCTCAGATGTATACCTAATTGCTGTTGTTGCCGTAGTTTGTTCAAAATTAAAGTGGTACGACTTAACCAACCTTACCCTACCTCTTGATGCGGTATAGTTCACTGGTTATTCCAGATGAGAATTGTATTGGTGTTTTTATAATGTAAGTCAGTTTATTGTTTGAGAAAAGAAAGTGCTGTTGCTCAGGATATTATTATTTATAATACGTGTTGATATTAATCTATTGTCTGTACAGTTCAAAAGGAAAACTTTCTGCAGCTGTACCGTGATACATTTCTCCTTTTCCCATAATTCAAGTAAAGGCTTCAAGGCCACATATATTACGTATATTAGAAAGTAAATTGCAATGAAAATTTATACTGCCCTCATTATTGTTCATGTTGATATACAGTTGACCGATAATCGTAGATGAAATTCGTATTGGCAAATAAAGCGGACTGGAAACAGTCCACCGATACGAATCTCACCCTAACTATCCCCAGAACGCGACAGCCCACCGACTCGACCTTGAACTCACCTCGCATACGCCCTCGACGATTCGCACGGCTATCAAGACGTAAACGCTCAGTCTGGCCAACGGAGGGGTGACCACTGTCAGGAAGGCAGTGCCGGCTATGCCCAGGCCGAAAACTCTCTTGCCGCCTATTCTCGCCGCCAGCCATCCTCCGAAGAGCTGAGTGCTCAGGTACCCGTAGAAGAAGGAGCTCAATACCAAGCCCTGAGTCTTCGAGTCCCAGTCGAATTCCTTCTCCTATCGGGCAAACATTGCCGATCTCGTCAATTAAGTGATCCGACAAAGCCAAAGCCTTCTTTGTCTTTCCTCGCTTCAATATTGACGACGCCAAAACTGAAGATAACGATCCGACACATTTGACGCGCAAGAAGCTTTTGCGCTTCTTTTCTTTTTTTATCTGCCCACCTGCATTAGCGGCACCGATACCATAATCGTGGCTAAACGTTGCCAGAGATATCCGATGCCGAGAGTTCGCTACTTACGTAATAGACCGTCCCGTTTTCGTCGACTTTCTCGACGTTCGCCGTCATGGCGACTATGGCCACGCTCAGGTTGACGCGAAGAATGTACGAGACGAAGAAGCCGCAGAAGGCCAGGAAGGCCACGACGTATCGCCTCTTCTTCCATATCATCCATGTCATTAATCCGTCGTCACAGTCGTCCGCGGACTTGGCACTGTAGATTTGACGGATTACACGTTTCGCGCGTGTGATCGAGAGGAAGGCGGCATATGCGTTCCTTTCAGTCCTCTTAATCCTTCTCTACGTGTCTCTCTCTCTTTTGATATTTTTTTTCCTATTTTATATATGTAGGTACATAAAGATATTGGGATTTATAATGATTATTAAGAAGTAAGTATATATTGATTTAATGTAATATATAGTACTGATGTATTTAAAATAGATATATTCAAGTATTGAATGTGAAATTATTTATTTTGTTTATTATTTTTTATTATGATAATATTTATTAATTTCAAATGTAAATAATGTATTATGTTAAAATGTGTAGTTAATTCACTTGCAATAATAATTATTGTTAAATGATAGAATTATCATTGTTAAAGAAAAAGAAAATTTGACAAAGATTATTTATAATTGAATTATACTTTTAATATATTATAGTTAATAATGATTAATATATATTCATATGATTTAAAATTATCTTTTATTTGGTAATTATTAGATATATACCGTATAAGATACTAGTGTAGATATAATTATCTATTTAGATGAATATATAGATATTTTATATAAGATATGTAATATTTAATAAATAAATAATCATTTGCAATTATATTTTGTTATATACCTATTGTATGTATTGTATGTATTTTATATAATATTGATAATGATTAATGAATAAATAATCGTTTTAATTACGATTTATTATATCATTAATATTTGTTTATTTATTATAATTTTTTAATAAAAATAACTTTTTTTTATTATTATTTGTTACATGATTATATTTATATATGTATGTATGTAGAGATTTGTATATTTGATATATACAGGGTGACCGCGAACCAGTGGTACAACCGAAAAGCAGGTGAATCTACATGGAAAAATAAGTCGAATAAAATTGTCACACATTTTTTCGGCTTATTTTTGCATGTAGATTCACCTGCTCTTCGATTGTACCACCGGTTCGCGATCACCCTGTACATATCGAATATACAAATCTCTACATACATATACATCTATATATAATCATGTAACAAATCATAATAAAAAAAATTTGTTTTAATTAAAAAAAAAATAAACAAATATTAATCATATAATAAATCATAATTAAAATTATTATTTATTCATTAATCATTATCAATATTATATAAAACATCTGCGTATAGGTACATATCCATATATATGCATATGTAACATAAAAAGAGAGAGAGAGAGAGATACTCCGAGAAGAATAACAATGACCGGTTCGCACTTACTTCCCGCATTCGGCGTCCTTCGACAGCTTCTCCATTCGCCTCTCCTTCTCCCCGTCCATCGCGTCCTGCAAAATGGATTCGAATCAGGATGCCGTCCCGTGCGGGCCCGTTCTGTCTCGTTGCCGAGGCAAATTGAACTTGCGACGCGCAACGTTTCGCTTCTCCGGGCTCAACGTAGCGAATCGTCAGCTCGGAAACTGGCCGGCCGCAAGGTGTCGACCTTGGGCCTGACGAAAAGAGAGATAAATCTTCCGCCGTATCGCCGTTACTCCTGACACGTTATTTTTTTCCGCGCTCGTAACAGACCGCCGCCGACGCATTCCGTATGTCGAATCGACAATTGTCAGTACTGTCACAGCACCGTCAACTGTGGTCAACACCTGATCCCTGACCAGCGGAACCCTGAACAGTGAATACCTCGTCCGAATCGACAATTGTCAGTACTGTCACAGCACTGTCAACCGTGATCAACACCTGATCCCTGAACAGTGAATACCTCGTCCGAATGAGCGATCAGCCTCTCAAGGACGCTGGTGTCCGCCCTTCTGCCCCTCATCCGCCCTCCGAAGCCTCTTGGGGGGGTAGAATCGGTCGAAAAAGCGAATTTTCACCTCTCGTCCCGGCCGATCATGGCCGACTGCCGAGAAATCGTGTTCACGCTCGGCCGATTCGGGCTCGCCGCAAACTTTTATGCCTTTTCGCTATCGGTTCGCCGGCCTTTGAATGTCTCTATGTGAAGGAGTCGTACCTCTTTTACGCACCTGATAGGATCACGAGATAGGAGAGCTGCGCTGGCCACTCGGTGTCCGAGAATTTTCGAGTCCTCAGCTCACCTGTCTTCCTTTCGGGCCAGGTAGCGGGCTCCGGTGAGTCGCGGAGGGTGGCGGTCGGATGATTTTGACGAGTGCGACTGATTCGTCGGCCGATATATAGCCGGACGATTTTAACGGTGGGAGCGGATCGTCGGATGACACCGTTTCACGTGCGTGCGGAAGGCCGAACGAACGAGTTCGGGTGCGCGCGATGGCGGTCGGAAGGTTGTGCGGAGGTCGGAGCACATAGCACGGGAGGTCGGTCCTCGGAGGGTGTCCTCTCGGATGGCGGGAAGATCGTTGACAGCATCCAGAGTCCAACAGCTGTCACACTGAACGACGCTGGGCTTCAGGACGCTATTGTAGAGTTGACTGTATCTCTCTCTCTCTCTCTCTCTCTCGATCTCTTTCTCTGTCACTGTAGCTGTCTCTTTTTGTCTGACTCCCTCCAGCGACACTGCTAGTAGTACACTATTACATTACTACTACTAGTACTAATACTCTCTCTGTCTCTCTCTCTCTCTCTCTCTCTCTCTCTCTCTCTCTCTCTCTCTCTCTCTCTCTCTCTCTCTCTCTCTCTCTCTCTCTCTGTCACGCTATAGCTGTCTCTTTCTGTCTTTGACTCCCTCCAGCGACACTGCTAGTAGTACACTATTACATTACTACTACTAGTACTAATACTCTTTCTCTGTCACTAGAGCTGCCACTGTCTTTCTCTGTCTCTGTCTCCCTCCAGCGACACTGCTAGTACCTACTACACTATTATATTACTACTACTAATACTAATAGCGGACGAACGCTGCTGCCAGGCACGCGACAGCACCTGAACTGGCACTCGGCATGCATATGTATCCCAGTCTCGATGGAAGTCAGACTTTCACCTTTCACCTACTGCCGCCCTCCCAAACCTCGCCATTCTCAAGGCCATCGGGTCTGCTTCCTCTTCTCGTGGAGCAGGGAAAATCCTCGGGATTACCCTGGAGGTTCCAATACCGTTAGCTTCGATATCGTATATGTACTTCGATCGACTATCGATATCGTTCATTCCTGTCCCATTCCTGCGCACAATGCTTATGCATTCCTTGCGGCGAGCTGACTGTAAATATTTACGTTCGACGGAACGATTGAGTTGGGAGTGGGATGATTCGGGAAAGTGGGACATTGATACGATCCGACGCGTCGGATTAATTCGACTGACAAATTAGGCGTGCAATTACCTTCGTAATCGTCGCGACAATTGTTGAGCCGATTAGGCTATGCTCTCCTGATAATGAGACGGACAGCGCGGGAGATAAGATCTTATCCCTTTGCTTCCAGGAATATCAGATATCTTCTCTCGGAGCGAGTGCGATTTTTTTTTTATTGCTCTCAGACGATTCGTTAAATGAGGGTAATACGTTTGATCGGAGGTGGGGGAGGCATTACGTGGGATGAGAGTGGATGTAGAATGACCGATTGACTGAAATGAATGGATGAGCGGAGGTAAGTGGTCGAGTAATCCGCATGAACGTGACTGGTCGAACTCTGCCGGTCGGTTCGCATATATTTTCCGTCATTCCGATGATGTCTCATTTCCCTCTATTGCGCTCCCCGCGTGCCGGAGATTATGGTACGCGTTGGTTTCCTACTACACGGCATGCGTGGAACACGGTTTCGGATGTGGTGCGATGGGATGGAGTGTTGGGACCCTCCTACAAAACGGTTTTGTATCTATTGCGATGGGATAGAGTGTTGGACCCTTCTATAACACGGTTTTGTATCTATTGCGATGGGATGGAGTGTTCGGACCCTCCTATAACACGGTTTTGTATATACTGCGATGGGATAGAGTGTTGGACCCTTCTATAACACGGTTTTGTATCTATTGCGATGGGATAGAGTGTTGGGCCCTCCTATAACACGGTTTTGTATCTACTGCGATGGGATAGAGTGTTGGGACCCTCCTATAACACGGTTTTGTATCTACTGCGATGGGGTAGAGTGTTGCGTCCCTCCTATAACACGGTTTTGTATCGACTGCGATGGGATAGAGTGTTGGACCCTTCTATAACACGGTTTTGTATCTACTGCGATGGGATAGAGTGGCGGGACCCTTCTATAACGCGGTTTCACATCTAATGTGATGGGATAGAGTGTTGGGACCCTCCTATAACACGGTTTTGTACCGACTGCGATGGGATAGTGTTGGGACCCTCCTATAACACGGTTTTGTATCGACTGCGATGGGATAGAGTGCTGGACCCTTCTATAACACGGTTTCGCATCTAACGCGATTGGAACGAGTTCTGGGTCTCTCCTATAACACGGTTTCGTATCTAACGCGACTGGAACGAGTTTTGGGTCTGTCGTATAACACGATTTTGCAGCTAACGCGACTGGAACGAGTTCTGGGTCTCTCCTATCATACGGTTTGGCATTTAGCGCGATGGGAAAGAATACTGGGTCCTCCTATAACACGGTTTCGCTTCTAACGCGACTGGAACGAATTTTGGGTGTGTCGTATAACACGGTTTAGCATCTAGCGCGATGGGATAGAGTGGCGGGATCCTCCTACAATGTGGCATTATATAACATGAATTCGCAGCTAGCGCGATGGGATAGACCGCTGGGTCCCTCCTACAACACGGCATCCTATAACACGCTTCGGTCACATCTAGCGTAATGGGATTGAGCGTTGGGTCCCTCCTACAACACGGCATCCTATAACACGTTTTCGTCACATTTAGCATAATATGATTGAGCGCTGAGTCCCTCCTACAACACGGCATCTTGTAACACAGTTGTTTAATTGTTTATATTATTTATGGTATCATGATAATTGTTTTACAAAACTGTAGATATTTTACTGATCCTGATAATAAAATGACTGCAAATTAACATTCGGATTGTATAGTTTTTTTAACTTGCTTATGCAATTTTGGTTCAGTCACCAGAAAGTTAGAGAGTGTATTAGCATTATTTATGTCAATTTTAATTTTAGTTATGACATCTTAAACAAGTGGAGACATGGAAGGTCTGACTTTTTATCGCATAATACAATATGCGGATTGGATACGCCTAGTCAGATTTTTAATACTAACTTGAGTAGGTTAGAGTGCTATAATACGGCGTTCTATAGCACGGTTTCGCTTTAATGCGATAAGAAAATTCCGATCAGCTTTGTACAACACATTTCTACAGCGGTGGATAGAATGATTTTTGTTTGACATATTTAAAAAGTAAATTAGCTTTGGACTAACGGCGGAAAGGAATAACGAACTATAGTGCTTTTACACTCATTTATGGTCCTATTATGATGTTACATCGTTGAATCGAAAAAACGTGTTCGGTTGATAGTACTGGAGAGTTACGAGTAAGAACTTTATTAAATTAAGGTTACATGAAATGAATTTAATATTTTTCGTTTTTCCTTCTTTTCTTTCTCGTTTTTTAATAGGAGGGCTGCAATAAAATTGTTTCGGTTGAAGGCAGCCTTGAACTCGTTACGTCATTATCATTATGCGTTTTAACTTACTTTTCACTATTTTCTTACCTTTTCTTGACCATATCTCCGAAACTAATGCACTTAGCAGGCTCGGGTTGAATTCTTATAAAAGTATTTTGACTACTCTATTATATTATAGCGGAATAATTGTAACACAAATCGTCATATGACAAAGAGCCGGTAAAATGTCAATTTTTGAGCATTTTTTCACACATTTTTGGTTGCAACTTCGAAAATATGTGACTTAAAAGGCTCCGATTGCAATTTTTATGATCCTCTTTTGATCCTCCATTAACATGCAAAGCCGTAAGCCGATCTGAAGCCTTTCATTTTTTGGCCCATTTTATCGGATAGAATACTTATAAATGTAGGTGTATTTTAGGCCAAGGTACCATTTTTTGGTCGCCCAATATCGTATTATAAAGATAAGTCAGTTAAACATGTATTAAATGGAGGCTAAAATGCGCCATTGCTCCCCAAATCCACGAAAGTAACACAAACAATCCATAATAGTGAGATGTATTAACGTAAAGTGATATAACATAGTGTAACATATTGCGAAATAATGTCGGAGTAGGCAACAAGTCTCGTTAGCCCACGTAAAATAACGTAGAAATCAAAAGAAATCATTTTTTTGCAATTGAAAAGGTATTATGTTTTAATAGGATAAAATTATAACAAAGTGCCCTTCTTTAGCCGCCCGATGGCATATTATACTTTACTGTCAAATACTTTTACAAATGGACCGTTTTCTTTGAAAGTGGTGTAAGTTCATTAATCGAAGAATTAAATGTCACATAAATAAACCGTTTTCAACACGTTAATCAAAAGTTATATATCTAATTTTTTTATAAATATGGATTTACACCACATTCAAAATAAACGTCCAAATAATGTTAGTCGTGCTTATAAAAAGTGTGCACCAAAGGCACTTATGGTGTCATCCTATCAAAATGTGATAGAATTCTTCTTCAGCACTGGGTAGATCCTGTAATAACTGGTAATTATACATAATTGCCGTATTAATTATATTTACCGTACTTGTATTAAATTATACTTTACTCCACTGCTGTTCGGTCCAGGCAAAGCAAAATATTGTGAAATCATAATAAGTTTGACTGGCAACCGGAAGGTGGCGCCAGTAATGTCTTGCGCGACGTAAATTTTCATGTAACTTTTTTGAGCGATAATTATGTTTTAAGTAGCAATTAGGTTGCACTCTTTGCTAAAACATGGACGAACGTTTCAAGCACGATATTCATCCACATTTCATACAGTACAACGAAATGCGAACGAATAAATAAGAGTAGAATGTGCACACCTTCGCAAACACGTAAAATGTATTTCAAAAAATAAGTCTTGTTATTTTACTGTCTGTATTTTTACACAGTGCGCAAAAGCTAGTCCGACTTTTATGGTCGTTAAAACTATCTCGACCCAAATACCAAAAACGTTTCACAGAATTATATTGCTGAAATTTAATTTTTGTTGCAATAACTGTTTCAAATTTTGCGCTTTTATCGAAATACAGGATGCCCAAGTGTCACCTGTCAGTTTTATCAACAATAATAAAGGTATTTATTACTAGGAGTTACCAATAAAATATTTGTTCGTGTCATATTTCCAATTTCTTCTGTTCTATCATAATAATATTGTAACATCTTCTATTCAATTGTAATTCTACGGAAAGTTAAGGAATGAAAACACATTTTGCCGTGAGAAAATTAATTTAATGGTCACTGCAAGGCAGTACATTATTCATAATCTTAACGTACAGCTCAGGCGAACCGTACATAACGGTATGTTACAAATAAATCATAATAGTAATAATAAATCGTAATTGAAATAATCAGAAAATAATAATAGGAATAAACGTAAATGTATGACGATGATGACGATGACGATGACAATGATAATGACGACGGCGACGACAATGATGATAACGATGATGATGATGATGATGACAATGATAATGATAATGATAATGATGATGATGATGATGATATTGTTGTTGCTCTTGATGACGTCGATGACGATGATCACGATAGATCGTGGACGATAATACTAAACATTAAAATAATAATAATGGTAATATGAATAATTCTTGATAATAATAATTTCTCCTAAGGATAATAGACACAATGACGATGTAGACGATATAACGATTACACGAGCTGTGTAACAATAACGATGGCGGTACAAAGAAAGGTAGAGTGTATGATAACAATATTTTAACGCTAGCTAAGAAAAAGACTTCCCGCGCGAGATATCGGCTCAATTCCGATCTGTACACCGGAGCGATATAGAATATCGGTACGCTAATTACAATCTAAATACAGTTAAAAGATTATTATACGCTATACGAGGCCAAGACAAGGGTTGTTTGTCGTACACGCCAGTGTTCTTTTTTCTTTTTCTTTTAATTCAAATCGATCGATAACCTTTAACCGAGGAAGATTTTAATTAGGGAGCCAGGGGAGCAAAATAGAGAATGGGGAAGGTTAGGGAGAGGGGCGGGAGGGGTAGTTGGATTGGGAGGGGGGGATAAAAAGTAAAACGATGAGAAATGACACTCTCGCATTTTACTCACCCACGCACACACACTCTCTCTCACTCACTCTCTCTCCCACTGATTAGTGAGTGCGCGCGCGCGCGCACTCCAAAGAGACATGACTCCAAAAGACGCATTACTTCATAGACGTTTCACTCCAAATACGCATGACGCCCAAAACGACGCATGACTTCATAGACGCTTCACTCCAAATACCGCATGACGCCCAAAACGACGCATGACTTCAAAGACGCTTGACTCCAAAAAGGCGCATGAATTTAAAGACGCTTGACTCCAAACTTCTACACTTCTCTCTCTCTGTGTGTGTGTGTGTGTACGTTTTTTTTTCTCGGTTTCTTTGTTTCTTTAATCCGTGATACAAAGGCACTGTACGCGCAAAGATAGCGGTTGAGAGAATCGAATTCGTTCGAGCATCATGACACGGCCCGCGACCTTTAACCTCTTCATGACAGAAACTCGGCTTTTCATTTTTTTTTTTTCAATTCTTGTTCCTTCCGAGGATGACGCGTCGGCCGTTGCGATTAAAAAAAGACGTGGGTACGTAGTTAGAAGAAGATAGAAGATAGAAGATAGAAGATAGAAGATAGAAGATAGAAGATAGAAGATAGAAGATAGAAGAAGTAGAAGATGAAGATGAGGAAGAGGAGGCGCCAAGAAAATGGCGCCAGACGAGAATGATTCTACCGATTTGAACTTTAGCAATCAGATCTACCATTTTCCACTCCCCCCCTCCCCCCCTCTCTCTCTCTAGCCGCGCTTGCCTATACAATCCGCCCCCGACAGAGAACTGACGACACCTCGTTCGTGATGTACCGTTACCGTTATATCGCGTATCATTCTTTTTTTTTTTTAAATTCATTGCCTATTGCCGCATCTGTGTTCATCGTCAGTATATCATTATTATCGTCAAGTGCGGGCACGTACCTACATATATATTTATGTATTTATATATTTTTATATATATATATATATCTATTCATATATGTATATATATATATAAATGTGTCATCTATATATAATTCACGGTAACTATTTGACGGGGGTAAGGGGGAGAGGAGGAGGGTGCATGGAGGGGTAGGAGTAGGATGGGGGGTAGGTAGAGGTGGGGGGTGGAGGAAAGGAAATAATTGGTCAACGCGATCAGAAGTTAAGAAAACGCTCCTGTTCGAAGGTGGGATATATCCGTGTTTATCACAATTTGGCAGTGAACGTTCTTTCGCGCTTTTTATAAAATACAATTGTTAACAACGAGCGTGAAGCTACGTGCATCTTCATCCATTGGTTGTTTTTAACGGCTATTCGCTAAGTTTTTTGTTTTTCATTTTTCTCTCACTACTCTCTCTCTCTCTCTCTCTCTCTCTCTCTTCTTTCTTTCATTTCAGCTTTTTTTTTGTCATTTTCCCTTCCCCTTAATCTTTAGCGGCTTCGAAGTTTTGAGAAAATATCACTTTGCTATACGTCCGTCCTTAAGTCGGGAAAAATAAATTCGCCCCGCATCCGTCGTGCGCGGATGGGCGCGATTCGATATTTCGTTACCGTTCGGCTAAAATAGCGTAGAACTAAAAAATCTCTTCCGTACACTGTTTAGCGAAAATATTTTTGTCCTCGGCCCACTTCTTTCAACCGGGCACAATTAATTAATTAATCAGACGATCCCTTCCGATCATCGCCGCACCTAGCCCTTGTCAGAGATTCGCCCAGGGGTCAACGATGACCCGGGCACCGTCGTCGCACAACTCGCCCCCCCCCCCTTCCCCTTCCCTTCCCCGTCAGCGGCGGACGCACACGTCGCTATTTCTCATCCACCGCATCTTAGCTTAGCGCATGAACGGGCTTGTCAACGGGGGCTGATCGACCGCTCTTATCAATATTCCCCTCCCCCCCAATCGATGCTCCCTTATCAAACGTTTCGCGTCAACCTTAGCGTCGACGAACGTTGGACGAACGCTCACGTTAGCGCGCTTTTTCTCTTTCGCCGCCACGGATCGTCATATTGTCGGCTGACAAAACAATTGCTTATACCGTCGACGATCCATTTTTGGCCGCTTAGTCGAGAGTACGATTTCATTCGTTTCTTTTCTTCAAGGACAGAACGGTTGTCCGAGATATATGCGCTTGCCTCAGCTTGCGCGCGTCACGATACATCGTCCGTGTTCCAGCGCTTGTCTGTGTTATTGAGGTGGGAGGGAGCTTAAGACTCCCGACAATGTGGCACATCGTATGAAATATGCAATTCTTTCTCTTACAGGTACCGTAGCGGTCGTTCGCCTCTCAGTTTAGCAGCGAAATCGTACGCAAAGCGAGCTAAGGTGCGCGACGGACGCCATGGGACGCCGACGTCGATAAGGTTAAGCGCAGAAACGTCACTCGCGCGAGCGGCGGTGCACGCTCGACTCTAGGCACGGGGATGGGGGAGTGGAGGGGGTGAGGCCGGGCGAGCGGCAGGGCGGTAGGAGTGGGGGAGGCCGAGCGGGCGGCAGGGCGGTAGGAGTGGGGGAGGCCGAGCGGGCGACAGGTCGGTAGGAGTGGGGGAGGCCGAGCGGGCGGCAGGAGTGGGGGCAGCCGGGCGAACGGCAGGGCGGTAGGAGTGGGGAGCGAAGGTGGAGTGGGGGCGGAGAGCTAGAGAGAGCTGAGGAGAAAAAAGAGAAGCATAGGCTCGCCCGTTTTTCTGCCCGCACGCGCGCTATTCACCGACCGTTACGAATATACAACTATCATATACTCCTTAGACGATTAAATAAGGTTCACATACAAGTTTATAGCGTTTGTCCGGGCTCCGCATCCGTCAGTCCGATGTGTCGGCAGAGGAATCGGCAGAGGAATCGGCGACTGCGAGACGGGTTTGAAATCGATAAAAAGCGAGCGCGGCCTGTCTCCCTTCGCCGATCTTACAATGCGCTGAGATCATCATCGTTCTTCAGGGGTAAAAAGTTTCGAGTTTACAATTGTCGCGTCTTTCTCGCGCCTCGACGCGCGCGTCACGTAAAAAACACAACGATATACGCATCTTAACTTCGCTGGGACTACGATGGCATCTGTGCCCTACGGATCTTACTCGATTTCTTTTTTTTTGTTTTCTTTCAAAAAATACATTCTCGCTTATTCACCGCGATCACTGACACTACTTCGATATTTCTAGTCGACTCTCTTTCTAGACCTCGGACATTAGCGAAAATACATCTGGGTACCTCAATCTCGATGCAACCTCCTCTCTCACGTTTATTTGGGGTCTAAACAGTTCTTCATTCTTGTGGCACACTCACACACGCACCCACGCAAGCACTCACGCACACACACACGCCTCTGGTATCGGTGCGGTAAATGCCACGACAAAATTGACGAGATATTCAGCGAAGGTACTTGGCTTCTTGTTCTCGGCGCCGGATGAACTATCCATTAAATAATACGTTCCGAACTGAGCTTCTTCTTCCGCGCAAAAGTTTGCGACAGCGTATATGGATACAACGGAAGGATGGGAGAGAAATTACGTCTCCGCCATCCTCGTTGAGTCGCGCACTTTCGCACTTTCACGACTTTACAAGATAAGATATTTTGAGCAGCTTCGCCGACACGTTCGTTCGACGTTAACGACTAATGCGGATAGGCTCTCGATCCACAATCTCTCCTCGCATCATCTTCCCAGTTATCCATCCCTCCATTGGCAGTGAATTCTGAATATACACACTCGCGTCATTCATCTGACACCAGGGGAAGCTTCTCCGAGTTCCACCGACGAGACAGACGCTTCTATCTATCTACCTATCTATTTACCGGTCTATGCGCTTTGTCCATCTCTACGCGTGTACAACGTGTCTTGTACAAGATTTGACTACCTCTCTTCCGCTAACAGTGATGGGCTCTAGTAGCAGTGGTGGCTGACGGTGGTTGACAGTGGCTGTGGTTTGCTGCGGTGGTAATGGTGGTAGTGGTGGTAGCGGTAGTAGTAATAGTGACAGCGGTAATAGTACTAGTAATCGTAGTCGTAGAAGTAGTAGCTGTAATAGTAGTAGCTCTCAGGTACGCGGATAATGCTTATCGTAAGGGGGAACCCTATCCCACGGAACGTCGTTATTCGCAGAATGATCGCACCAGGCGCTACGTGACGTCACTCCAGAGTGCCAAGGAAGTCCAGGTATCTGCGCTGCGTGTAGCCTCAGGAGGACTGGCTCGCTTGGGCGGCAGACAACGAGGACGACGACGATGACGACGAGGATGACGTCAGCGACGTGTGGAGAGTGAAGCTGTCGTAAACCTCCATCAGGTCGCGCATCCTGTACTCCTCCAGGCAGACGAATCCTTCCAAGGACGGCGCCTGCTTCCGTGCGCAGTCCATGCAGTGAACCACGTGTCGTTTCTCTTGTTCGCGAATGAAGAGAATGTTGAAGACCTCGATCTGAAAGGAAAGATAGAAATGCAACGTATGACGACTAGGTTAGGTATTGGGAATGTATTAACCCTTTTCGGTCGTATATCTGCTCTCGGGCACCACAGCAAAGAACCATACTGAACCTATATTGTATTTGTTGACGTGTCTTAATCCCCATTTAGGATATATCAGTTTGCACTTTCTATGAAAGAACAGAAACGGCTAAGGAACCTATTCACAGACCAATACAGTGCTTCTACCACTTCAAGCTAATGAAATCTAATATAAACATAGAGAAATCGACAGTCTTTGGAGATACTTCGTAGAATTTGTAATAGTATTTTACAAATTGTGTTTAAGCGTAATTAGGCATTCCCGCTTCTTAAGATATTTAAAAGTAATAATCCAAACGACAAAAAGAAAATTACCGAAAGAAGTGTTCCGTGAAACTGAAAAAAGCAATGACAAGTTTTTCTTTGACAATTTGAACACTGACTCTGATATTCCAAGTGATAACGTTGATAGTGATTCTGGTAGTGCCATAATTCCACTTAAGCGGTGAGTGAGGCAGTTAGTAATTTCCAACTGTTGTCAAAAGCCAGGACTTCACATTGCTGACTGTTTTGCAAGATATCATACGATGTGCGACTTATAAACTATAATTTTTACAATAAAACATTGCATTAAAACATATTATTATGTTTACAATATTGAAGGTCACAGAAGAATGAATAAATTTAGTTATTCCTTCATAATCTTGCATGCTATTTATGACTGTTCGCTCAGCGGAAATTAATTCCGACCAGTACGACACCTACGTCCATATGTAATACATCCGAAGAGGGTTAATTGCTATATTGACAAATGACGGCGATCCTAACCTCACACTGTCCGCAGTAGTGCGACGCCTCGTTCTTTCCTCTTCCGTGAAATCGAACTTCCACGCCTTTGCTTTTGACGAATTCAAGTATGAGACAGCACTGCCTCATCGTCCTCAGCAGGCAGTTCTTTATCAGCTCGAAGAGTCTGGGATCCGAGACTTTGATGTTCCTTGCCAGATTCCAGGAGAGATGGACCATCGGGACGATGGATTTGAAGGACTGAAGCTTGTTCCATTCGTATCGTTCAATGGCCAGCTGATACTGGCGAGCGGTCAAAGGACCAACATTCCATGCAATATTGTTACACCAGCCCACCGCTTGTACCCAATGTACGCATCCTGTGTGAAAGGAGACATAAGGCAAATCAAAAATTGGGTATAAGAGGAGAATAATAGTGACAAGGTCATCGACATAGTGTAGTTCTGTGTAGCTATAGATAAATCTTTGATGTTGTACTAACCAGCGTTCACCCAAACTAGGTCACCAGGTCTTTGCAAGAACCTGTAGACTGGAATATTCTCTTCGTACAAGTCCTCCAACGATGGCCACCAGCTGCCATGAAGGTAATTGATGTTGTTGCGCTCGCAGAGAGCACAAATTACACCCCAGTACGCATCTGGCACAGCAAACCATTCGCATTCACCCGGTCCAATGTTAATGTTTATCGAACAAAAATTATTGTTCTCCTGATGACCTGGTGTCCTGCTTCCGGGTACCTGCACCAACACCATTGCCAATATATGAGCCATTGTCATATTGAGAACGTACAGTTCATGTAGTTAGACACTTACCTTCATGTAAAGCTGAACAGTATTCATGCCAAGGATCACGTGCCCAACGTGACTCAGCATGTTGCCAGCAGACACGACCCTGGCGAACGCAGGCAGCTTCATCAGTTCCTGCAGTTGAGGCTTCCACTTCCTTTCGTCCGACAGGTCCACGTTCGTACCGAATCTGAGCATCTTCGACCCTGGCCTACCTGCCAACCCGAAGGCATTCTTCTTCCTTCTGACCGCACCCGTGCTGTCCTTCGAGTCCGAGTCGGACAGATTGGAAGCGTGAATACCCTGGGACTTCTCCCTCTCTTCCTTCAGGCTCTCTTGAAAGCTGGACGCCTGATACTGAGCGTACTTGGCGATGGTCGTGTGACTCCGGTGACTTATGCAGCCCCAAACTTTCCTGCCCATCACCGGATCCCAGTTCTCATCGCTCGTCTGCTGCATCTGAGTCCGTACCTCGATACTGTGATCAGGGTTAGCCTCCACCAGCGTCTTCGTGGAGAAGAGACCCAGGTCGAGCTTGAGAGCGGCCGCCAGGCCTCGAATCACGGCTATAGGATGCTTCAGGCAGAATTCCTGCAACTGCGGACTGAAGGCATCCTTCTTGTTCTCCAGGTAGACGCTGGGCGTCGGAGGTAGAAGCTGCTCCCTCGTCAGTCGTTGACTGGGCGGATCGGGAGGTGCAGGTGGCGGGGACCGATCGCTCAGTATGGAACAGTTCGGGACACCCTTGAGACCTTGCCCTCGACACGCCTCGATCAGGGCCTTCGAGTCCATCTCGATACTCAGCTCCTGCTCCGGCTGACTCTCGCACAGACTCTCGAACTTGAGGACTGGCTCGCGAGGCTCGTTCTTGCACGTGCTGGAGGTCGCCTCGCACTTGATCGTCGTCGTGGTCGTGGTGATGGCTCCTGGCGCCGTCTTGGATGTCATCAGCATCCCGGACGTCGCTAGGGTGGGAGTATGCCTGCCTTGGCCGTTCGATCCGGAGGTGGTGTTGGCGGACATTGACGTGGTGGTGGCGTTGGCTGTGGCGACTGTCGTCATGGCCGTCGTCGTGGTGGCCGTCGAGGACGTCGTCGTCGTGGACAGCGTCGTCGAGGTGGCCGTCGTCGTCGCCGCGCCATTCTCGGCTGCCGACGACGCCGACGTCGTACTGGTCGTGGACATCGTCGCCGTCGGCGAACCTGCTGTCGTCGTCGCGGACGTCGTCGACGTTTCCGAGACGCCGCTCCCGGTCGTCGTCGTGGACATCGTCGTCGAGCCCGGTGCCCCAGCCGTCGTGGTGGACGCCCCGTTTGGCAGCAGACAGGGCTTGACGTCGTTGTCGAAGGGCGACTCCGACGTCCGCGACGTCGACGTCGGCTGCTGGGCCACGTCGTCCGTCTTCTCCACCTTGACCTCCTTCATCTTCTCGGCCACCTGGTGACCTCCACTACCCGCCGTGCCGACATTGCTCTCCTCCAGGTTCGAGGGCGAGAACGGCCCTGAGCTCAGGGTACCGTTGTTGATGATGGCCGGCGAGGACGACTCCTCCTTGACGTCAAGGTCATCCGAGCCAAAGTGCTTCAGCAGATCCTCGGCGAGCGAGGTGGCTATGTCCTTCTGCGAGAGGAAGGCCTGGAGTTCCTGATCCGTGACGCCGAGGTCCTTGTTCCCGGAAGAGCCCTCCGGATAGCTGCTCGTCGTCGACGAGATCTGCGTGTAGCCTTGAGCGGCGTACTGATTCGGCTGGTACTGATTGAACTGGCCTGCGGCCGCCGCTGCAGCCGCCGCAGCTGCGGCAGCTGCATTCACCCCCGTGGACGAGCTAACTTGCCTCTGGGGATAGCTGGCGTCCGCCGCGGACTTGTAAGGCATACCCGGTGTCTGTGCATTCCCCGTAGCCGCCGCACTGTAGCCAACGTTCGAATCCGCGAAGCCGGTCTGCAAGGCCACCGTTCCACCTTGCTGCAGCTGCAATCGCAATACGTGTCATGCGGCATGTTGCAGGTGCGGAAAAGAAGAAAAGAAAATCGTTCCTGGGCAAGGTCTGAGAACTTACCGGCTGTTGAGGGATCCCATAGTTCTTGATGACGCTGGGTTGGCCAGCTCCTGCCGTTGGCTGGGCATGACCGTATCCTGATGGAGGATAACCTGGCTGCCCTGGCCTGAGGCCTCTCTGGGCAGCTTGCTGCTGCTGCTGCTGTACTCTACGCTGCTGCTGATGCTGCTGCATAGACCTGTACTGATGCTGCAGCTGAGCCAGCAAGCCTTGCTGCTGTGGCGTCAGACTGCCATGATTCTGCTGCAGGAACTGTAGCATCTGAAGCTGCTGGGGGGAGAGGAGAAATGGGGGAGGGGGTGGAGGTGGTGGGGGAGGTGGGGGTGCTGCTGTCCGTTGCTGCGAACCCGGTGATATAGGCTCCTCGCCCGGCTGTGGTGAAACAAGGCGGTTAGGTTTGAGGTTAGGTAGCCGAGGAGAGGAATGTCAGCTCAACGCACCTTGAATCTCTTCGTGCTAATGTTTTGCCCTTGACTCTGGGGGTATGGGGGTGGAGGGCCGGTTGGTGTACCGGCGTACTTGTATCCTCCACCTCCTGATGGCTGCTGCTGCTGCTGCTGCCTGCTGGACATCTCGGCGCTGATGGGAAGATTCCAGGCCTCCTCTATGGACGGCAGCTGCCGTCTCCTACAAGAACAAATGTCGTGTGAAGATACATTCCCTTATATTGGGGTGTTCCATAAGTTCCGTCCGCGCCACGCTATGAATGTCTCTAATTGGCTCTGTTTATATAAACATGCAGGTTTATCCCTTGGCTGTTTAGGGCATAGGTTTCTGTCATCCTTGAGCTCTTTTGTAGTACACCTCGTTGGTGACAAAGACTCTTTCAAAATTATTTTCTACACCGTTCAATATGAGGAGCCAAAAGAACCATTTATGGCATGTTATGCTTAATTGTTTTAAAAATGGTAATAGTGCAAAGGTCTCTGGAAACGAGATTTGCAAGGTTTGCGAAAGTAGTACTACCACTATTAGGACTATCCGCGTTTGGTTTAAGAGATTTAAAGCTAGCAATTTTGATAGGAAAGATGAAGACCCCAGCAGTCGCCGAGGAACGACGGATACGCTCTTCGCCAAGGCTATGGTCTCTGAAAATCCACTACATAGTGGCTACATTACATTCCTGTTTATCAAATGTTTTCTGAAATATCTCCTCTCATTCTTGTAATAATTGTTTTGTGAAAATTGCTTGTGTAGATGTGTTCTATCACCCCGTAAATTTACTCTCACGTTGTTAGATTTACTCAGTATAACACAATAAATCAACTTTAACCATTCAGCTGTGACTCTTCTCAGAGCAGCCCTCAGTTGGTTTAATTTCGTCTTTACCTCGAAAGATTCTAAACAACTGAAATTTATGAATATATCTTAGTTTCTGCTAAAATTACAGTTTAAATAAAAAGAGTAACTGAATTTTACGCATATAGTCATCGTAACACAAAATATGCAACTTCTCCATGGCGGATGTAGTCGTCAAACACAGCTGACTGGTTAACCCTTAAGTTAACAACCGGGTCCCTTAAGTTCAAAACTTTTCTGGGTTTTGCCACAAAAAAAAAAATATGGAAAAGATAATCTGCGTTAAGATGGGTCAATTCGCGAGGATCTGAAGGCTTTTTCAACAATTTTAATTCAAAAGAAAAAATTGTTCACAAAATGTATTAAGGCGGCTACCCGGGTACCCGGTTATTGACATAAGCGTTAAACAAAACGTATCGTGGGTTTTGCTTTAAAGAAAACGAAAGAACTTATGGTACACCTTAACCCCTTAACGCACGGATTTTTTGAAATAATAATGTGTTATAGCTTACAATCCTATGTAAATGATAAGTATCAATAAAACGATTTTTTTTCTTAGCTTTCACATTGTTATTTTCAATTCTCGATTATATTCGTGTGAAAAATTGTAGCAGCATCAAATACAACGCCGTTCGAATTATCTCGGGTGTGCACAGTTTGGCCTGTTTAGCGGGCTCGAATATACTCGAGTGTGTACGTTAAGGAGTTAATTATCAGCCGATCAGGGACCAATAGGATCACTCACTTGGTGGCGATGGAGGGCATCGGTGCTTGACTCAGGTTACTCTGGAGGAAGTTGATGCGCTGCTGTAAGGACGGGTTCATCGCTGTGCTACCAGCAGATTTGGCGCCGGCTAGAGTCGAACCTCCGGTGCCGACGATGCTGTTCGCGTTGCCACTGTTACTGTTGACGTTCGCGCAGACGGTACCGTTGCCGGTGCTTCCGACGTTGCCGCCCAGGTTGCCGCCGACGTTGCCGCTGCCGATGACGCCGCTGTTCGCTCCGCTACCCGCGACGTTCAGGCCGACGCTGCCGCTTACGTTGCCGACGACGACGACGCCACCGCCGCCGCCACCGCCGCCTCCTCCGCCTCCACCTCCGCCTCCTCCTCCGCCACCGGTGCCAACGTTAACCGTTGTCGTCGCACTCAGACACCCGGGCGTGTTGTTGTTACCCCTGTGCAGAGAATGGGCGAAAATTATTTCTCTGGTATTAAAAATTTGACTATGAAAAGCGTATATATACGGCCTCACTATTCTATCAATATATACGAAAGGCGTAAATATACGGCCTGTGCATTTTTTTACTATATCCTTGCTCCTTGCTGGAATTTATCCCCCTATGCAACATAGCAAGTAAAGATAGGCTATTTTTTCAATATTGTTCAATCAATTGATGCAATGTAGGTTCATGTACCAAGCCATGCTTTAGATCATTTCATACACGAAATGATTATTAAAATGTTTTTATTATCTTTCTATTATCTTTATTACCATTATGTTAAAATTGTAAAAATGAATTTGTTCCCCTTTATCAATTTTGGGTTCTTGCCTTTATACTTAATTACCGATTGTTATTGAAGAAATGTTCCAATTAAGTTAAGTAAATTAAAATTGATTCAAAATCAACTTAGCAAATGAAAAAATGGCTATTTTAAATTTATTTGGAATTATTATGTTTTTAAACCCTAAGATTGGGCACTAGTCAGTGGACAACCAGTCGCAGCGACTGACATACGAATATCCCAAAGTGATAACGCACACATAAGCAATATGAAAGGTTCTTGCATTCGTTCATAATGAAGCAGTGAGAACGAATCAGTTCAGTATAACGCTTTAAACGGTAAACACGCCCACGACGACTGTAGTTTAATATTCCGCGAATATATTTTACTTTTCTTATTGTTTTATCAACACGTGGTTGCGTCGATTGCGACACCCGGAAGAGAAACTATAATTGCAACGAGAGCAGGCGCTCAAAAGTGCAAGAGGTTTTTGTTTAGGCAACGACAATTAATATTCTGCGAAAGGCATGTTTGCGACACACACCGCGAAAAAACGAAAAGTCTGAAATGTCATTCATGTAATTCCTGAAATATAGAAACATAACATTTTTCCTCGAACTAGAATTTAAATCCTACATAGCTAAGCCACATAGGTATTGTAGTATATATTATTGTGATTTTCGAGCGGCTTAAGTTGTATGAGAAAATTCCTTATTAGGTTGGCAAGAAAGTAAATTCGGTACTGTAATGTGAGATAAAATTCATATTTTTATACACACAGTAAAATTTAATAAATCACGAGTTTTATATTTGGTTCTCTTCCTTAAATGTCAGATGCTGTAAGGAAAACATTTTAACACTGACAAAAATTATTAAAAATAACTATGGCGCTATCCATGTTTGAAAACCGAAAATTCTTTCTTGCCAAACCAATAGTATTAGCGAACTGTCTATGAGGGTCATGAGTGACCCAGTGCTCGGACGACACAAGAACGTAGTCTGAAACTTAAAACTGACTAAGCTACCTCGTCATCTGTCATAAGTACGACTCTCACCTAGATGCGTTCACGTAGCAGGCAAGCGCGTCCTTCGGCTGACTAACACTCTCGTAGAGTATCCCCAGATTCGTCCATGCGGCGGAATGAGATTTGTCCAGCTGTACGGCACATATGTAGGCTTGAAGCGCGTCCATAGGCTGGTTCTGTTGCTGATAGAGAACGCCTATGCTGCACCATGTGTCAGCGTTCCCTTCCGACTTCTCGACCGAATTTCTGCAAGTAGGTTCAGTTAAAATATTGAATTCAAAGTATAAATTGTCAATAAATTCTCAGTAAATTGTCAATAAATTCTCAGTAAATTGTTAGTAAATTGTCAGTAAATTGTCAGTAAATTGTCAGTAAATTGTCAGTAAATTGTCAGTAAATTGTCAGTAAATTGTCAGTAAACTGTTAGGCTCGCAGTCCTGTCATTTTGCTGAGAATGGCAAAGCGGTAGGCATAGGAATTAGCGTGGATACCTTCAAGGATCTTACCTGTACGCGATGAACGCATCGTGTACCTTCCCGGAAGCGGCCAGACAGCGTCCCAGCAAGTAAAGACTCTGGCCACTCTTCGGCTCGGCCTCGATCGACTTCTGCAGGCAGTGAATTGCTATCGCTTGCTTCTGCTGTCTCGTGACACCCAGTACCGAGTATTCAACAACGTGGTACATCCATCCTGCAATCGTCAAACGACCTTCAAAGTCACGGTGGTCTCTGAGAACTGCTGTCAGCCGCGTACTCGGAACGAAGGAAGGAATGGGCTTGAAATGAAAGAAGGAGGAAGTTCGAAACGAAGGAGGAAACTTTTACTGAAGAAAGGAAGAGACTCAAGATGAAGTAAGGAAGGAAGTCTCGAAATGAAGAAAGAGACTCAAAACGAAGGATGAGGTTCTAAACGAAGAAAGGAAGAGGTTGAAACGAACGAAGAGACTTTAAATGAAGAAAGGAGGAAACTCGAAACGACGACAGGAGGAGACAGGAAAGGAAGGAAGAGGCTTGAAACGAAGACAGGAAGAGATAGGAAAGGAAGGAAGAGGCTTGAAACGAAGAAAAGAAGAGATAGGAAAGAAAGGAAGAGGCTTGAAACGAAGAAAGGGAGAGACTCGATACGAAGAAAAGAAGAGATAGGAAACGAAGGAAGAGGCTTGAAACGAAGAAAGGAAGAGACTCGAAACGAAGAAAGGAAGAAACTCGAAACGAAGAAAGGAAGAACTTTAAAATGACGAAAGGAAGAGGTTTGAAATGAAGAAAGGGATAGACTCTAAACGAAGAAATAGACTCGAAATGAAAGAAGGAAGAAACTTTACAGGAATGAAGCAAGAGTCTGGAAACGAAGAAACGAAGAGACTCGAAACGGAGGAAGAGGCTCGAAACGAAAGGAAGACTCTCTCACTTTCCGACCATTCGAACGGAAAAGTTCGAATGAGGACGCGCTCGCTCAAGGTGACGCTTCCTGGCGTTCGCCCGACTGCGCGAGGTTCGCAAGGCGAAGACGGGGGGAGGGTAGGGAAGGAGGGGCCGCATACTCGCTAGACGAGCGTCTAACTGAATAGATTTTTGCAGGTATAACTCGGGGCAGCGGGAGCGGGAGGGGGAGGGGGGTTAGAGAGGCATCGGGTAGAGCCATCGAGTAAAGCCGATCTGCGCCTCTACCCCTCTTGGCCTTCGGTTGCGCCCCGGTTCTCCTATTACGACCCTTCCTACGACCATTGGCGCGGAGGAGCACCATTACCGACCATAGTCGTGGGTATAGTCGTAGTTTTGCACGTAGACGAATTTCCCGTTCATTCGAATCGAAAACGTACATTCGAATCGGAGACGTTCATTCGAATCGAAGAGGTTCATTCGAATCGAAGACGTTCATTCGAATCGAAGAGGTTCATTCGAATCCAAGACGTTCATTCGAATCCAAAACGTTCATTTGAATCGAAGACGTTCACTCGAATCGAAGACGTTCATTCGAATCCAAACGGTCAGTCGAATCCAAGAGGTTCATTCGAATCCAAGACGTTCATTCGAATCCAAAACGTTAATTCGAATCGAAGACGTTCATTCGAATCCAAAACGTTCATTCTAGAACTCGGCCTACCCTGTCCATTAACCCTCCCGCCCCCCTCCCTCATTTCCATCATTATTCCTGATCACGGGGACCGATGACAAGAAGCCCGGCCAAACGACACCGGGGCAAGGTCAGTTTTACAAGGGCCGTTTACGAGTTCCCGCGAATTACGAACGTCGGACGGGGGGCTCGAAGAACCGTTATTGTCCTTTCGGCTAATTATCCCCGATGGCAGGTAATAATTCAGGTCGACGAACGGTCGTGGGGTCGGGGAGGTACGGTCAGGCAATGGTCGCGCCGGCCGGGCAATACCCGGCAATAGCGAGTAATATCGAGCAATATAGCCGATGGAAAGCAGCAGCAGGCAGGCAGGCAGGCAGGCCTTACGGCGTAGGAAAGCGTACGAGAAGCGAACTTTGTTCTCGACAATGCCCGCTCAGGGTAAACGTTAGCCGGCACTGGGGTGAAGAATAATGCCTGGAAGAGCGGTCGGGTGTTGATGTGTGTACGTGTCGGGGTAAGAGAGAAAGAAAGGAAGAGAGAGAGAGAGAGAGAGAGAGAGAGAGAGAGAGAGAATGAGAGAAAGAGAGAGAGAATGAGAGAAAGAGCGAGAGAGAGAGAGAGAGAGAGAGAGAGAGAGAGAGAGAGAGAGAGAGAGAGAGAGAGCGAAAAAAAGGAGTGCGCACACCGGTGCGAGACGCATCAATGGCGGGTTAGGCGGTTAAAAGTGTCCACGCGTTTGCGTGCCATCTGCCAGGCGCGCGATGATCGAAGAGCCCGATACAACGATGCTGTGCCAAGAGTTAACGATTTCGTCGTCAGGAATTCTTCAGTCGGGCCATCAACGGTTAAGATGTCGATTTCCGGACATCCACCGAGAATGATTCCCTTCAATTTTGCCGATGGTCAGTGAACTGACGACGGTAGGGGAGAGAACGTCATCGAACGAGGGAGGGAAGAGAGGATGGGGGGGAGGGGTAGTAGGGAGAATAGAAGCGAAGGAGAGGTTAGCGATCAAGGGAAAGGGTTGCACGGGCAGAGAGTGAGAGAGAGAGAGAGAGAGAGAGAGAGAGAGAGAGTAATAAAAGGGGAGGAAGGTTCCCACAAGCTCGCACCCCCGTTGCAATCAGCCCCATCCACCCCCTCTCCACTGCCATCCCTTCCTTACTATCGTCGGCACGCATTCAGCGCACATCGCCCCCCCCCCCTCCCCTCCCCTTCAAATCCCCCCTTTCGCTTCCTGCGAGACTCATCCTCGGCCCAACCACCACCACCAACGCCATCGCTCTCCCCCCCCCCCATCCCTTTCACGGCTCACCCCTAGGCCCACCCCCGGCCGACCTGGAATAAATCAATACACGTGTCTGCTACTCAGTGCGTATGCCTCGGAATCGAACCTTAGGCCGGGGAGAAGACAAAATTCAATCGCTGAGAGAGCGATTCCTTCCGGCCCCACAGCATCCCTTAGCGTAACATTTTCAGGCAACGTTGTGCTTGATTACGGGAGGAAGGGGGTGACCGAGTTGTAGAGGCCACTGGCATAGAGTGGAATGAAAAAAAAAATTGCCGAGTTGCGGAATCGATACGATGTCTGCCCGATGTATGAGACTGTGAACGCGCCAGAGGGGAGGGGAGGGGAGGGGTGAGGGTGGGTGCGGATAGGGGGTGGGGGGTGAAATAGTGTAAATCAAGGAAAGCGAGATCGTTTTGAGCCGAGTATACTCCCGTGAGAGTTCCGTGGCGCCGATTACGAGCTTCAGCTGTCCTCCAGTCAACTTACCCAGCTGTCGGCAAATATCAGCCTTTAAGTGCGAGGGAAGAGCTTTCTCCTTTAGCAGGGCCTCGTAGTGTTCTTTCGCCAATCGGTACTTCCCTTGAACCTCGTAGAGATGAGCGATGTGGAATTTTACTGTAAGGATATTAAAAGTTCTTATTGGAGTTTCATGGCGGGCTCAGGATTTTGATAATGTGCGCGTTACTGTGTACTCTGTTTTTTTTTTTGTGATAGTAGATGGGATTTAATGCCGTGAGAATCGACTGGTGGTGATTGACACTTGGACTATTGATTTCTAGTCATATTTTTTGGAATTATGAGTGAAGTGTTTGAAGTTAAAGAGAAGGGAATATTATATTTCAATGAGCATTGGAGAATATTTTTGAGAAATAAAATGTTCCATAAGGGAAAAGTTATTATTAACATTTTATGCCGTTGTAGACTTTGACGTCTTTAACGGACGCCTCGCGGTACGTTTTTAAATTATCCAATCATTCCACTCGTGCATTCATTCTGCTTCATTTATAATATTGAAGGTACTCCGCCTCCTTTCTTTTCAACAGTACCGATAAAATATCACAAAATAAAATATTCTGTTCCTAATATCACTCATAACCGTTCAATTAAGTTAAATAAAATAGTATTTTCCAGTGCCATCAAATTCAGTCTTATTTGTACGTCAACTAGTTCAGCCAAGGTCAAACAAGTCACCTTGTCAGTATTCTAATGTTATCTATAACAGGATTTTTTAATACAATGTATTGTTTGAAGTTTATCTCGTTGGAATGCGATTGTCTCGCCGGAAGTGATACTATGTGCGAAAGAGTTGACGCTTCTGTCGCTGATCCTGTTCAAGCGGCGAACTTACTTTCAAGCTTGGAAAAGGAAGCGGGAGTCGTGGCATCGATAAGCGCGAGTGTCAGGTGCTTGAGTGCGGCATCGAAGTCAGCGTGAACCTTGAGCATCAATCCGAGTCTTAGATGTACCTCGCATGCCCGCGAAAATCCCGGCTCCACCCATAGTACTTGCTGGAACGCTTTCACGGCCCTGAAACACGGACGATCTACTAGAAATGCAGAACAGAGTGCAATTCGTTTCGCTCTCCTTTCCTTTTCAAAAGCTCATCTCCGTCCATACTCTAAATATTTGTATATGTAAATTAAAGCGAAATGTCTCATAAACTATTGTTTTTTTCGATGATTTCCTTTATACATTTTTATCGCAGAAAAATGGGTGGTTCAATTTAAAAAAAAAAAAATAGTGCATCTGCACTTTGCACATGCACTAATGCACTTGGGAAAAAAGTCGGTGCATGGAATGATAGAGCCTTTCGACTAATGCCAACTTTTCCTCTACGATTTTGTTCTAAATTTATTTAAAAAAGAGTTGTAGCTTGGGCCAGTTATTAGAATCACCCTGTATATAAATACTAATAATCATACCGTATTTTGGCTCTAAAAAATGTGTTTGTCTAGGGCAGGATCCACTGACATAAGTCGTACTAGTCCGTCAGTGGATCCGGGACGAAACGAATTTTGGAATACATTATCTTTTCCTTTTCCTTTTGTCTCTTAACCCCTTAACGTGCACACTCGAATATATTCAACAGCGCTAAACAGGCCAAACTGTGCACGCTCGAGTATTTTCGAGCGGCGTTGTATCTGATGCTGCTAAAATAAAAATAAAAATTTTAATTCATTTTGTATTTTTTTATTTTTTTTCCAAGATAATATTCTAAAATGTGTTTTACATAAAAAGAAATTAATTTTTTTTTTTGCCGGGTTATTTCAAAGAAACCGTACGTTATGGGGTTAAGAGTACCATGGTCGAATCGGCCAAAATACGGTATGATTATTATACGATTCACCGAGAACATTAAATAAAACCCTTATGTTATACAAATACTAACTTAACCCTTTGACTGCTGAATACTCTGAGCACTTTACGTGAACAGCGTGAATACTTTTTCACGCAATACGAATCTCTTCAGCGGTGTATTGAATTATAATTTCTTATATTTCATTTTCTCTTGTTAACAAGCAACAAGCTATGTTGTTTCTGAGAGTGTTGCACGGATACGATAAAATCATTTCCGGACAAATACAGTAGAACAGCGGTAAACGATCGAAGTCATCGCCGAGGGCACATGTGCGTCAATAGTCCACAGTGATAGCTTTCGCTGGACGCACATTTGCGCCAGTGGCAGTCAAAGGGTTAAACATAACGATCCGACCATGTTCAGCACGTTGTCATCAACCCATCCCGATTCCTCTCAACTCGCCATCCTCCACCGAAGGATCCGAAACGAGTCACGTGAGGTCACGCGCTTGAAAAACAGTTTCGCTCCCCATCGACATTGCTCATGAATAAGCGAAGTCAGAGACACTCCTCAATCGAGAACATCTTCGTACAATCGGAGAGGAAATCATCGTCCATCTCCCTATCCGACGGCAAGGGGAGGCTAGTCGAGCGGCGGGGCAGGAGATAGCCGGTATGCAGATAGGAAGAGGCGTGGGAGTAGATACCGGTATTTCGAATTTCCTGCTTCGTACGGGCAACGCTCGTGCACGAAGGGACAAGGCGTGCAGCGAGCAACAAGGCGCGTGCCTGCCCGGCTCGCTTTCTTGCCTGCCGTGCATGCTTAACCTTCCCTCCTTTCCCCCCTTACCTCACCCCACCCGCCGCTTCCACTGGCCGTCCGCGTCGCCGAAGGAAAAGAAGAAGAAGACGACGACGGCCGAAGGGGTGCATTTTAATGCGTTCCTCACGCAGAGGCAGTCGGCTTAACAGGTGATAAATTAATTAAGCCGCGTATGACGTACTAAGAGGTCGTTTTGTACGCGGCGAGATAAGGTAGAGTGGAGCGGGCGCACGCTGCTAGCGAGGCGCGCCGGGAGTGGGGGGAGCACGGGGCGCGCGAGGGGAGTGGAGGGGAGGGGAGCGGTGCGGCGCGCTGCGCTGGGCTGCCGTGCGGCGGAGTGGGGAGGGGAGGGGAGGGCATTCGCTTCGCGTTACCGACGTCGGGCCACCATTATCGGCCACCATCGCCACTCCGCCGCCATTGTTCCGCTATGCACGCGCGCTTGGCCAGCGTTCGGAGGGACGGAACGAGAACGCACGAAAAGAGAGTGAGAGCTGGCGGGGCCCTTCTACTTTCATTCATAAATTCGTTATCCGTTCCCGATCTCGGCACGGTCCTCCCGCAACGGCCGAGGGACGGGACCCGATTTCTATACGGTGTTTCGCGTCGAGCGTCGTGTCTCATCCGAGCGCGAGGATTAGTCTCTGTCGCTCTGTGGGTTGGGGAGAGTATCGAGAGTGAATCATGCGGGCACAGACTGGCTGTAACGGCAGCCGGTTGCGAAATTGTACTGGCCACGCTGTTCTCGGAACAATCGCCGGATCGGGGCACCCACGTTGCGCACCCTTGCCGTAGGTCTATCGTCATCTTTCAGGGAAATGTTGGGAGAAGCTGACGGGGAATTATTCGATGTTCGAAATTGCTCGAGGTTGGCTCGTTACGTAATTGAGCGGTTTCGCGCGCGTCATCGTCGTTACTCGCACGAGGATGTCGAAGGATGCTAGGGAGGCTCTGAAGGATGATTAACGCGTTGGGTTCGGTGAAGAATGCTTTATGCTTCCGTCAACCTATATTCAGCTTGAGTTCTTATCATTTTTAAGCCGCGAATGAGATATGCGCGAATGTTTCTGGCTTTGCCGAGTCGGTACGAATCGTACGCTGAAACAGTGGATGAATTTATTTTCTTTTACAGACGGAACTGTACGGAAGGATGGATTTTTGCTTTGAAAAGTGGGAATATTTGCAGGGCGGAAATGGGTTGAGAATGATTGACAGACTTTGTTAGAGGTAGAAAGGACATTGATGGGTTTCAAATGAGGAATGGAATAACATATGAGCCATGCTTATCGTGGCAGTCTTTTCGAGTGACAATTGATTGCACCGTATCCGGCTGACACCTGCTCCGCCACATTTAGCCATCTCCGATCTTCGGTTGAACCTGCCTTTTCCCCAATTTCTATCGATTTACGCTCCGAGGATTAAGCCCGAGCCGTTCCCATGCAAAATCTACAACCACACATCGCTCACCTACTCGTCTTGCGAGTTTATAACTTATTTACGGTGCACGTTCGTAACATCTGTCACTTCCCATACGATCTTACATCATTTCACATTATTTCACAATACTGTATCGCCTTTGTGTCGCAATGACGAACAAAGGAGCGTACTTTTACATAACTCGCATGGAATAAAACCGGATAAAATCATTAAAATCGCCAAAAAATAATATGAACGTTCGCTCGTACTTTAAATTTTTCACTTTTCTATTTGATAAATTATAACTCGCTATAAAAGTTGCACAGAAGGAAAGTTTTGACCTCTCGATAATTTTGGAGGTCCGGCATTTTTTGGAGGAAGAAAACGACTGTTTTTAGTCTGATTTTTGTTGATAATTCAACGTGAAAGACGAATCAACGTTCAAACGATGAAAGCTTAATATTATTGCAGACTTTAATCAGTTATTCAAAAGACAGAAAACGTTTAAAAAATTGGGGTCGATGTAAAGGTACCACCTGTCATATTTTTGAAAAATTGAAGGTTGGACGAATTTTCCTCTTACTACCTGGTAAGGTGTCGAAAATAACTGGGGACAGTTTACTGTTCCTGGAAATTCATAACGGTTTCGCAGATGTGGGAAAAAACATCCATCGGTAAGTGGACATCGAAAAAAGAGCAATAAAGCTTCAGTCTTCTTTTCAGATCATATTTTCGCAAATTAGAGTACTAAATGGCGATAACACCGATTGTAAAACGAACTTTCCATAAGCAAAATACCTTCAGAGGTACAACAACAACAACAACAAACCATTTCCCGCCTGTACTATAGATAACGTTCTCTAACGAAAATACTCAATAACACGAAAAGGGAGTAAAAAAACATTCCGGAAGATGACAATCGTTCATCCGTCACCAAGAGTGTGAGGAACGCAGCCGAAGGCAAACAAAAACACGAAAAAAATACATAGATTGCTTCTGTGTACTCAGTTCTAGCTATAAACTGTACTCGCATACGTATACCTGTGTACAGTTGTACTGTATACCTATATAGTCTGTTGCATTCGTCAAGAATTGTACTCCGATCGGTTATACAAAATATCGTGTACAAGAAAACAATAAAGGTTATTATGTTGCGCTAATTAAAAATTCCATATTACCGTGGATTCCAGTACTCTTGCATTCATGAAGAACCGAATATGAAAAAAAAATACATATATTGCTTCTGTGTACTCAGCCCTGGCTATAAACTCTACTCGCACATATACAATATATATGTATATATATATATATATATATGTATAGACAGTTTTGGCGTATTTAAAGTAAGACAATAGGCACACACGGTCCGCGACCGGTGCGGAGCGTGTTCACTGTTTGATATTTGTCACAATAAATAAGACGCGAAAATGCATCGGGAGTCGCGCGAAGGCTGTTACGGGGCAGTGAAAAATGGTGGAGCGATACGGATGAAATGTAATAATAGTCAGGCACGATCTGGCGTTGTGCCGCGCGCTCGGTAACACACAGGAAGGTTGTCAGAACGACCACGGGCGGCTAACAATTTCCTAGTGACCTACATCGAGAGCTCAATGCGCTCCACGTCTCACTCCTACGCATTCGTCACGCTCCCTCTCTCTTCCTCTCTCTCTCTCTCACTCTCGCGCGCGCTCTCTCACTCTCTCTCTCTCTCTCACTCACTCACGCGCTTACTTCCTCGCTCGCCTGCATTGCACGCCTGCTTACCGACTACATCTGCATCTTTCGATCGAGTACAGATGCTTGAACGTCCAGACCGTGACTCACTATCAGCCCAAAGCCCCTATGATCCTCGCTTTCGGCGGAGAGCGCAGGGCTAAGGGCCCATTATCTATAAACCAGTCCAGAAAGGCAGAAAAAGATGGGACCGAGCGCTGCCTACGTGCAGGCCAGCACGTGCGGGCAAGTGCACTTTTCGAAATGCACCTGTCCACCTGCATCGGTGCCCGATCCAGGTGTACGACGAGCGACCACTCTCTGTCGTTCGTCTCTCTCTCTCTCTCTGTCTCTCTCACTCTGTCTCTTCCCTCTCCCTCACACTCTGTCCTCGTCGATGCACGCGTAACGTGTGTTTTTATGCGGCACGAGTCGATCGTTAAAACCATCCGCCATGTCTGGTGCCCTCCTCCCCGTCGGCAAACCATCGAAAGTGACACGCTCGTACCCTTCGACCGTCGGACACTTCGCCGGAATGAGGTTAGGAAGCATCGTACACTTAATTAGGAAAAATCTCGCGGATCTCTGTATCCGGTGCACGCCGGAGGGAGGAACGAGACTCCTGTTAAATGTGATCGACCTATCGGTCGGCAGATGCATCTAAGTGGCAGACTGGTGCGTCGGTGCACAGCTGCGTCCCGAAGTGAGGTTAAGTCGAATCTGCCGACGCGTCCTTCGTCGATCGGGCTCGTATGTGGGATCGATGTCTTTATCGCGATCGAGGAAAGGAGTCGTCGATCCGGGTTCTCTATCACTTTTCTTGCACTGACATGTCTCAATGTCAGTGTACGTGCGTCCGTGGACAATGCGGGAAGAGGGTAGGAACATGTGACGATAGCCATCTGCGGCCTGTAACGGAGAAAGCTACGGAGGCAGGAAGGATAGGAGGATGAACGAACGGAACGATGGCAATGAGCCCGGCAGAGAGTGAGTGTGTGTGTGTGAGAGAGACAGAGAGAGAGAGAGAGAGAGAGAGAGAGAGAGAGAATGAGAGTGTGAGAGAGAAAGGCCGGAAGACGTGTGTGCCACAGCGGTCGTGAACGAGCCACACCTGTCTACCAGCTCAGTTTTTGTCGATGCATCGCCGAACAGTTTGCTCAGAAGATAGCAGCGAGAGGTGAGGAGGCAGTCTTTCAAAAGACTTACGCGCCGGAGACAGGGCGACAGACACTGAGAGAGAAAGAGGGACAGTGAGAGAGTGGATAAGAGGAGGAAGGAAGAGGACATTCAATGTATAATACTACCCGAGGCAGGATGTGGGCAGCTGTTTACCAGCTGGAGGACAATACCGCACGACACGTTTACGAAATACATTTCCGTTCCATCCCTCTCCCCCCCCCCTCCACCCTCCCTCCGGGGCCCTTATTGCCGTTCAAAAATGTTCGAACTATATTGCATGCGAATGAGGGCTCGCAGAATTTCGCCGAAGCGAGAGAATCGGGGAAACCTGAAGGTATGTCTAGTGGGTCTTCGAAAGAACAAAGCCCGTCGGGGCTCTAATGGTCCACCACCACTACCACTACCACCACCACCACTGGTAAGCCAGTATTCGCACATTAACTGCCTGTAGCCGCGAGAAAGACGTTATAGACAGTCGCCGACGCCGAGGCTCGAGGGCGGCTACAAAAAAATTAGGAGACCACCTACGTTCCCCCCCACCTCCCTCACCTTCCCTGCTCCTTCGCTCAACGCGTAGGCACCTTTTCAGTTGAAAGATGCTGTGTCGAGCGTGCGTACCTGAGCATGTGTGCATATGTACCTATGTATGTATGTGTGTGTGTGTGTGCGTTCCAGACGCTACCCTGCTGCTTGCCTACCTTCCAACCTACCTACCTACCTACCTATCTACCTGCCTGGCTCGCCTTCCAGCTTTACCTGCCTGACTGTCCACGCTTGCCTGACTGGTCAGGCGTACGGCGGAATATTTTATTTTGAGAGGACGAGAAATAGAGCAAAGGGAGACACGCGAGAGGAAGGACGAGGGAGCGACCCCGAGGATTCGTCCGAATTAAATTGGGACCCTGGGCCCTTGAGACGGAATCTTACCCTCTCCGACAGCCTTGCAGAATTCGACCCCCCCCCCCCCCCCCAGCACTCGGCTTCCCCGTTCCCCTAGTCGTTCTATCACCCACTCAGTCCGTATACTTTGAAGGGACACTCTGGGACAAAAGAGTGATACCTAGGTCAACTGCGATCGGGACGGGTTTACAGTTTGCTAAAGTAGGGTGGGCCGCGAAGGGATGGGTAAATACATAAAATGCGGTTGAACGCGGAGGGATTGAAACATTAAGCGCGTGGAACGATCGATGTCTGCCTCGCCGTACCGTTCCGAAGGTTCGAGCACTTTCATTACGGCGGAAAGTGTACTTCGAAAGATCGGAAAGTGAGTGAGGACACTTTTGTGTGGGAAGCGCGGATTCTAGTACTGCATTATTCAGGGAATCTGATCGGCTACACGAAAGTTCGCGTATAGGGAAACAATGAAGGCTATTCTATGTTACGATGAATAAAAATTCATTATTACAGTGGATTTCAGGATTCCTGCATTTGCTAAGAATCGTTTTTTGATCAATTATATACAAGTTTGTGTATAACAAAAGAATAAAGGCTATTCCATGTTACGATGAATCATAATTCATTATTACAGTGGATTCCAGTACTCTTGCATTCGTCAAGAATTGTATTTTGATCGATTACACAAAAGTTTGGATATAAGAAAATAAGGGCTATTCCATTACGGTGAATAAACATTCATTATTACAGTGGATTTAGTACTGTTGCATTCGTCAAGAATCATTGTTTTGATCGATTATACAAAAGATTGTGTGCAAGATAACAAAAAAAGTTATTCTATGTTACGGTGCGTAAAAATTGAATATTAGAGTGGGTTCCAATACTCTTGCATTAGTCAAAAATCGTACTTTGATCGATCATGCAAAACTGACCATGCATAAAACAATAAGGGCTGTTTAATGTTACGGTAAATAAATATTCAATACTACAATGAATTCCAGTACTCTTGCATTAGTCAAGGATCGTACTTTGATCGATTACACAAAAGATCACGTACAAGGAAAAATTAAGTATTATTATTCTGCATGACAGGGAACATGATGACATGAAGACTATTGTCATACTCCATTGTCTCCACAGCTCGCAGCAAGATGTTTTCGAAGCACGAGAAGACAAAGAACGCGGAAGAAAGAAGAGCAAGAGAATGAAGTGAAAAATGAAGCGAGGCCAGTGTCGGGAGGAGATAAGAGCCTTACGGGCACTCCACGAATATCTTTTTTACACTGATCTCTTCAAGCCCGGATAAATCCGCAACGTCTCCCTCCCTCTCTCTCTCTCTCTCTCTCTCTCTCTCTCTCTCTCTTTCTCTCTTCGTCATCCGAAGTGGTCACCGATCCGTGAGCCATGAAAGGGAAGGAAAAGTATCGTGAGATCCATCGTCCCCCCTGCTTTGTGTCGTACGCACAGGAAGGTAGGGTAAGGGTAGGTACGGAAAGGTGAATGAAGGTAGGGACGGCAGGGAAAGCTGAAGCTTCAGTTCCGGCAGTTACACGCTTCTGAAGTCGAAACTGCTCCTGTCTCAGGGTGCACATTACAATAACACACCCCATACACACGTCCATTTCCCATCATTCAGTACCCCACCCTACCCTCTACCCATGAACGCAATCCCCTATTAAATATTCAAACCTCCAACTATTTCACAAAACGACCAAACCAACTTTCATCCATAGATCGACTCTCAAAAAAATACCAAATCCGTTCTATCCCGCTCTTGCCTCAGTTCGATCATCCGCCAACCTAAAACATTGAACCGAAGTTCCGCACCGCTTTGCGAACAGTGTGTCAAACGCTAACGCCAATGCCACCCGTGGAACCTATCGGCGGGATGGACATGGGAAAAGGCGTCGGGACAAAGAGAGAAGAAAGAAGAATAGCGAGGGCACGATTGCGTCTCACGCACGTACGCACGTACGAGACCCTCCACGCGGGCACGCGAGAGTGTCCGTGCGATGACGTAAGCAGCGATTACGCGTGCCGTTGTTGCAACGCAGTTGTAACGAGTGCAACTCGCATCGCACGCGTATAACGTTTGTAGAATGCGGCAATGGGCCGCCGCCGCCACTGCCGCGGTTGCCGCTTGCGCACGCACACAGGCGCGCGCAGCACACAGTCAGGCGCGACAGGCAGTCCGGCAGGCTAGGCAGGCAGGCACGCACACTCCCCCACCCCGCGTCCGTGTGCCCGCTCTCGGCGCTGCTGCCGCTTCTATGTGCGTGCACGCCGCGTATGAAGGACGAGGCCTTCGGGAGCATTGCGGTCATAACGTAGGAGTCGCGAAGGCGTCATATACGTTTACGACATGCGACCGGCAAATTCGGCCAAGCATCGCGCTCGGACTTCGTTCCTCTACCCCCTCCCCAAACCTCCCCTCCCCCTCGTTTATCAGATTCACTCGATCACAATACACCGTCAGCACTGACGTAATCCCCGGCGCTCGCATAGTCAAAGACCATAACGAAAATCGTGTCGACACCCGTTACTCCGTCCTGCCTTCTTATCTTCCCTTTAACAGCCCCACGGCGGGTACGTACCCACGGCTGGCTTGGCGTGCGTGCGTGCGTGCATGTCTGCCCCCGTAATGACATTTACCCTTGACCTTACGTAACGAATTCGAGCCCGCGTGGAAAAATGGCGCTCGGCGCCGCGGCAGATGTCTCGCTCCGGGATCGGAGTACATGACTGTGGAGTGGGGAGGTGAGGAGAGGGGAGGGGAAATTTCGAAGATGACAGCTTATCGAGAGAAGCGGAGTTGGTAGCGTTCGCGGGCAAAGCGATGAATCGGGGTCTTTAACCTCGGCGAGCGATCCTGTCCCGTCAGACGGCCGCACGCGGCGCCCTCACACACACACGCACACATATAGACACACAGACTCGAGAGCGAACGCATACATACAAACACATACAGGTCAGCGCACGTCTAGCTACACGCTGCGCGCGGCGCACACCTGCGAGAGAGCCTAGAGGAGCAAGCGTGAACAAGCCGATGGGAGCAAAGATCTGAGGAACGGCGGGAGGAGGGGAGGTATGGAGGGGAGGGGAAGGAGCGAAATCGTTGCTCCGTGTCGGCAACGATGGGCTCGCCTAAGCGAAGTTAGCTTTCAGTCTGCAACACAAAGGGAAGGGACACGGCCCGAAGAGGTGGGGTAGGGAGGGAAGGCGAGAGAGAGAAAGAGAGAGAGGGGTAGAGGGAAGGTAGGGGAGGGGGAAGAGGTTAGGGGCGCCATTCGAGGGAGGGCTGTTGAACTTTCAGGGTCATTTCAGCGGGTCTCCCGCGCCGGTGTGTACCTCTGTCGACCGTGTGCGTACGTGTGTGAGTGCGGCGGAGGTGGGAGGAGGGGGGAGGAGGGCAGCGTCCGACAGGATCGGCAGAGAACGACAATGTCAAGGGACGCGGCCGGTAGAGTGTACGCGAAGAAAATTTCCTCCACCCCTCTTTTTTCGGGGATATACGCGTAAACAGATGGCCGAGAGGATCGCGGGGCCGAGCGGACAGTTAATCGGTTTGGGGATCGTATAAGTGCTTTTGCGCACACCGGCGGCGTCCCGCTGGGATCTGGTGCACACCGTAGAGGAGCGGCTATGGAACCAGTTTCTCGGGCGAGTCGGGAGAAGGACTCCGTTTCCTTCGGGTTCACGCAGGGGCAATTCGCCCGGCGGTCGGATTTAACCGAGGACTCCTTTTTCCTTCCAGCGGACGCGTTTGACGTCGAGCCGACGGCCCGTCGAGAGGTCTAGTAGTGCAAAATAGTAACGGTTGAGGCTTAACCCCTTAACCGTTTCAGTGTTGAACGACGATATATGGGCCGTTTATTTTGAAAGTGCGTAAGTCCATATTTAAAAAAAAATTAGATGTCAGATAATTTATGGTTAATGCGGTGTAAACGGTTTATTTATGTGGTATTTAATTTTTGTTTAGATGGACTTACACCACTGTCGAAATAAACGGTCCATATCGACGTGTGGAATACTTGCGAAAAAGATATATCGTCGATTATCCGAGAAGGTCTTACCATTCGCATTGCGAGAAAGCTTTATTTTAGAAAACGTTTTAAACGGTGTAATATCATTGCAAAAGAATTTAAGTAATTATTTCTGGGTTTGACTTTTTGTTATATTCTATGCTGGCTAGTGCCGAGGCTCTGTATACGCTGACGTGCATTATGGAGTCAGCTTTTCGTTCTCAGTTAAAGATATTGGTTATCTTGTTGATAATTATTGAAAATGTAATACTTGCACTTCATACTACGTGCTCTACATAAAACTATGGTTAAACGATGATTATTCTTATGTCCAAATATTGTTTGTGCAAGAGAAACTTGTTTCTATTTTTCATCACGTTTTATATTGATACTATTTGTATGATTTTCAACAAATATTGAAATACAATTGACATTACTTTATTCTTTCTTCATTTCGTAATATGTTGCTTTTGAAATTTTGTAAATATCATTTTTCGTTTGGTTTCTATGAGCTTTTTTCCAAACCTTAGCAAATTCGTCAAATTGGCTCGGTATTCTTCGCATAGGTACGTTACTTTTGCTTGACACTAAAACTACTTGCGCTGGTAAAAAAGTACACCAATATCCAAAGATGTAAGTGTAAACTATCTCAATGTTGTGTCGAATGTTGTTCAGATGCAACTCGCTTGCAGCACAGTTCCCAAACGACACTCAGAGAAGAAAGACGAACCATTAATTGCCAAATTCTTTCATTTTAAATTTTTGACCGGATAAGTTGTACATATGCCCAAAATGTGGTGTAACCGTGTAATTATATGAATTCCAAAATCCGCCAATCAGGATCGTGGCAGCTAATGAGTTAATAAATAACAGCCCTTTTCATTTGATCGACATCTTTGATTTTTCCGCATATCGACCATCACAAAGAAATTATGTCGCATTACAGAGCGGTTGCCCTCACCTATGGTACGTCATGTAACCTATGGTCAATGTATCCACTAAATGCTCACATGTTATTGAAGTTGATTTATTTTCTTCTCCCAATACAATAGTATATCTATAATATGGACCGTTTATTTTGAAAGTGGTGTAAGTTGATATTATAAAGAAAAATTAGATATCACATAAACAAACAGTTTACACTACTATTTTATTATTAATCATACATTATATATCTCAGTTTTGTTTAAACATGGACTTACACTACTTTCAAAATGAGCGGTCCATATATCGTCTAGAGCAGAATCCGCTAGCATATTTCTACTGACGAGTCATTTTAATTTTTATACTACCTTCTCTATCGTCTCACCCGACCAAATTGGCCGCTTTGGATTTTACAAAATAAAATACGCATTCTGTCACCACAATGATACATATGGTGTACAGAATACATCGCACAGATAGTTAAAAGTTAAAGGAGACAACGTCGACGATTTCTTCTGCAAGAGAGTCAACGAAAATGACACGACATTGGCAGATGAGTTTTCGAACGTTAAGCAGATACAGTTAATGCGCAAGGTCATTTGCTCGGAAAAATTTCCACCCTCGACGTAGCAGACCCAGATGAAAATGAGCCGAGAACTCTGAAGTCCGTACGTGCCTGATTCCCTTCATCTTTTTTAAGAAGTTGCCTGCCTGTTTGCCTACCCTCTTGCCTACACTTTTGTTGCCGGCTTGCTAGTGCGCCTTGGCGAGAGATGTGCGAAAGGGGAGGGATAGAGAGAGGGAGCAGTCGGGGGAGGGGGAGGGGGGAGGAACTGGATGAGCCAGGTTGCTGGTGCGGCAATCAAGCAACCTTGATCTGGCTTGGGGATGGTCGAGCAGGAAGCTAACTGTAGTCAGTGAGTAACTTCGAACAAGATTCCAGGAAGGCGCGCGCGCGCGCGCGCTCGCTGAGTTGTTTAGCTCGTTTTTTTCGCAACTGGTGTCAAAATCAGATACGAAAGGCGAAATTTAACGAGCATCGACGTCAGGTAAATGAAAGGGAGGTACGACGACAGTGAGTGAAAAAGAGCCAGAGATAGAGTGAGTCAGCGACTGAGAAAGAGAGAGAGTTAGAGAGAGAGAATATTCTACGTCTGCAAAGAATCTCTAGGTTCGATGACCCTCGCAGTCTGCTCCCTACCCAGGCCACGAAGCTGCCGGCGGTCGTGGGGCAGCGGTCGTCCTCGGAAGGCACGCCGGCGGAGCCCTGGGACTCTTCTCGTCCGCGGAAAAGGGCGTGTTGTACCCTACGACTGCTGCGCATTGTACCCGGACGCAGCTCAATCTTTCTCCTCATCGACCGTAGGAGCCTGTAGTAGTGGTACCCTCGGGAAGGCACACGACTCCCGCGGAATGCCAACTTCCGCACCTTGCCCAGATTTGACAGCGGACGGCCGAGAATGGTCGCCCGAAATGGAACTACCGAAATCTTCGGAATATCGGAGTCCCTACGGCGAATCGATCACGGGGCATATGCGTGCCGAGAGACGGTCAGTGACCATGGCATTCAGGAGGCGCGGGCCGTTGAACGAGTCGAAGATCAGTGGTATATATATATCCCCCCCTCCCCACCCTCAACCACCCACCTGCCCCTCACCGCCTTCCTCCCGCCGCCCCCACCTACCGAAACGCCAACCTGAAGTCCGCAGGAGGCTGATCACAGGAGTCGTCGAGAATCGATGAATCACCGGGTACATAACCTAACCTCCCGCGACGCATCATATTCGTAACGAAATGCCGCCCGCGACGTCATCGCGCATCTCTCGCTCGACCTTGACCCGGCCAATATCTCGTTAGCGGGAGAGGAACGTTAAGATACGGGGCGGGGGCGGGGGGGGGGGGGGGGGGGGGGGGAGTCGGAGGATCGAAGGTGGAAGGGAGACGAACGCGTTACGAATCCGCGGTACGTTTGCGAAACGTGTACTGTTCGGGGGAGAGGGGGGCTATTCTATTTTTGTATTGGAATAATTAGCCGACGCGTAATTAGCGTACGCCAAGCCGGGGAGAATGAGACTCGCAGAACAAAAGCTTTGCTGCGCACCGAGCGGCACCGACCTACTTTTTTGTCGAGCATTTAGCAACGCGCGATTGGGTAGATGTTTTGCGTCGTGGGGTCAGTATGTGCGTGTGCGTGTGTATGTATGGACGTGAGTACGCTGCTCACGCAGCGGGAAAATGTTCTTCGACCTTTCCGTCCAATGCTGATCATTGCCCCATACATTAACCTGACCAGGTGACGGGGTTGCGGCATCGATATGCTGATCGACGTTTTACGTTTTACGTTTCGCGCGACGGTCTCTTTTGAGAAGAATCGGGGTCGAAATATTTGGCCGAAAGCGGGGCGAGAGTGTATCGTGGGAGACTGTGTGTTCGTTCGGCTTATCGATCGACAGTGTTGCTAGCGCGTTCACGGTCGAATCGAGACGCTCAAACGACCTCCAGGCGTAGGCGATGACCTTCGCTGTCCCGTTTCCGCTGCGTTTCCGGCATCCCTCAATGAGAGGACAGGGAGAGTGCGCGAGCGCGCTTGTGGGGTCGGATAGAGATAGAGTATACTAGATACATACGTATATATATTATATGTTGCAAATTAATTATATATTGTGTGTCTCAATGACAGGGCAAGGCGTACATGTTCAGATAGAGATATATATTATATATATATATATATATCCTCCGACTGAGAGATATGTATATTTATTGTATATATTCCATTTATGTTTATATTTTGTGTACATTATATGTATCTATCTCTCAGCCGGAGGACAAGTAGAGCGTGTGCGTGTGTTTAGATAAAGACAGCTACATATATACGTTAATAATCTATAGCATATAATATATATGCATATCCCTATCAGAACATGCTCGGCTTGCCCTGTCATTGAGAGATACCCACACATATGTATATTATACACATATTAATCTGTAACATATAACATATTATATATGTACATATATTATAGATTAAATATATATATATATATATATCACAGTCGAAGTACAATATGTGTCTATCTCTACCTCTATCTGAACACACAAGCTACACTTCTCCCTATCGCCTCATTGTCGCGACGCGAGCACCGGAGAGCCCAGAAAAGAGAAACGTAAAACGACGAGAGCACGTAACATAGCGGCACCGGCGAGCGTCGCGATTCGCAGCGGCGAACGGAGAAGGAACCCCGCGGGCCGGCGGAGAACTCTCCTCGTCGGTATCCCGTTTCCTATCGGTACAAACGGCGAGCGTCGCTTCGGTAGGCGTGCCATCCGTCGGGCGCAACGATGCGCTCAGCACGCTTCGCCTAGCGAGAGAGGAAAGCTCAAAACGTTTTCTCTAGCCGGAGCATACATATACCTCCTCCGCTCCTCTAACGAACGGACGCGAGACACGCGGCGATCCGGCGAACCGGACGACCTCGTCCAGAAAAAAAAAAAAAGAGGAAGAAGAAAAGGAGCAACGACTCGTTCACTCACCATTTAAATCACCCGGTGGAGCTTCATGAAATTTAAATGTCAATCCGTCGCTGCGAGCGGGATCGTTCCACCTCGGTGACGCATAGGTAGCTCAGATGTAACACACACGCACAGAGGGGCGAGAGGGGAGGGCTAAAAGGCAAGGGCCTCCGCTATTATGCCGCCTCCTGACACTTCCTTGATCCGTTATCGAGACTGCTCTCTCTCTCTCTCTCTCACCCTCTCTCTCCTTCTCTCTCTCACTTCTCTTCTACCGTTCGCATCCTTCCACGAACCTCTGCTCCCTTACGCCTTATCGTCACTCTCGACATTGGCATCGGGTACGTTGACGTACGCTGGTTCAATCAACCTTCCTCACTTATTCGCGCACAGGCCTATTCCGCATGCCGGGGAGCGAAGGGTGGGTCGAGGGAGACCCTGTGCTCCGTCCGTTTCGTGCAGGCAACCCAGGGCTACTCTCGGGATGGCGTTACGGGAGTCGATGAGCGATGACGATTTCGTTACACTCTTGTAATCAGGCGTATACGTTGCGCGCCAAATACCCCTCTCTTCCGCCCCCCCCTTTTTCGGTGCACAGAGAGACGCGCGAGAACAGGCGCGAGGAGGCACAGGCACGATTTGACACGAGCACGGGTAGCGCACAAAAACACACGCGCGAGCACACATATAACAACACACACAGGCGTACACTTTCTCTCTCTCTTTCTCTCCCCCTCGTCTAAACAGACTCGGGACAGTCACAGATCGGGGAGAAGCGTGCGAAGGGAATGCTCGAAACGTATATCCCAGGCATTCGCGGGCACTTTCTTCTTCGTCTTCTTCCCCCTCCTCCCCCTCCTCGTCCGGAGTCTCAGAATTGCGAAAGAGAGTCGCGACTCGCGACGTGAGACGAGCGCGATAGGCGCGGAGGAACGGCAGCGTCGTCGTCGGCAGTGGCAGTGCTCGGGTGCGATTACCCCCTTTTGGCCCGCACCGAATTCCCTCCCTTCGTCGCCACGTCGGGCAGGATCGCAGGGCATTCACAGTTACGATGTGCGCGCGGCTGTGGGCATCTGAGAGGGACGCCGACGGTGAGAGAGAGCGCGCGCGGGGTTTATTTGGATACCGTTGGTAGTGACGTAGGCAGCAGAGAGGAGCTTGGCAGTGGCGAACACCGAACACACGGTCGAGGAGGGAGCGAGAAAGAGGGAGAGAGAATACCACGACGATCGAACACCACAAGGCAAAATTCACCTTCCGTATTCGAAGGCTCTCGCGCAACTGAGGCTCGGGCCGAGCGATGCGCGAGTCGTTCGCGAGCGGTGCGCGAATGGTGCGCGGCGGTGAGAGACTAGTGCGCGAAGGGCGCATTCTGGCTAGAGAAGGGGAAGAGGGGAGGGTGGCAAGAAGCGAGGACGAAACAAAGAGGGAGGGGAAGGGGGCCGAGGGGTAGGCGGCGGAGGAGGAGGAGGAGAAGGAGCAGAGAGGCTCGGGGTACGGCTCGGGGTACGGCTCGAGGTAATAGGCGGCGAACGGTGAGTTTCGAGTGGCTCGCCAGAGCTTCGGTAACGCTCGGCTGACCGTCGCTGGCGCTCGGCAGTGCTCGGCGCGGGAGGCCCGCCGCCGCCGCTGTCGCTCGCGCTCGTAGACGTTCGCTGCCGCTCGGCAATGCTCGGCGGCGGGAGGCCTGCCGCCGCCGTCGCTGGGCAAAAGACGGAAATGAGGTGGGCTAGCGAGCGAGCGAGAGAGCGACAAAGACGGCAAAGGAGAGACGATAGACCGCGCACGCGCAATGTCCCTGTTTAGCTTCGCTGCCGCCGCAATCTTTGACAAGCCACCGCCCGACGCAGCAGCCCTGTCCTTCGCATTTCGTCGTTACATTTCTACACCGTTTCAAGAAACGACTATTCCCGCAGGACAGTTCGATTCCCTCCCAATTTCCTTCCACCCTGCTATTCGAACTATTGAGTTATCGAAAACGTCGGTACATAGTATCTACGCACTGCGCAGAGAATTCTTTCTATTTCCTCTCTTGCGCTAGTCCTTCCGAATTGGAGTAGTTCGTCTTTCAGCAATGCGAAAGATATATCTCCACGATACCTTGATCGATCGCAAAGCAAGAATCTTCCAAAGATTAGTCGAAAAACCTTTCATTCCCCAAACTAACCGAAAACCAATGACTCCGAAATGAATAAGAACACCGTACGCCGCTGTTCATTGAAATCTTTCCGCGCCACTCAAGTAATCTATATTTGTCTCGAATATCGATAGAGTACGTCCCTATTTCATTGAGACGGGCAACGAGCACAGATAACCCGTAGGTCGATCGATGATTTCGTGCGTTGCGTGGACCATGAGATGCAAGAATTCCGATGCTCAAAAGGATTCCACATGAACACACCATAGTTATTAGACCCCCACCCCACCGCACCCTCCCACCATCCCTCTCGATCTTCCTCTCCTGTCGGTCAAAAATACCGAAGAGCAGCCGACCGAGGACGAAATCTAGCACGAAAGAGCTCACGAAATGAGAAGTAGTGCATCCGATTTCTTTAGCGGCCGAGAGTGGAGGGAACGGAAATAATCCGTTATGGGTAGACCGGGGGCAGAGGGGGGCGGGTGGAGTTGACGGCGAGGCGATCTCAGAGAAGATGTGCCTGAGCGTCTCAGAGCCAACGAGAGCGGGATGCGCGAGTTTAATTTCGTAAACGCGAGGGAGAGAGAGAGAGAGAGAGGAGAGGAGGCAGAGAAGGGAAAGGAAGGAAGAGAAGGAAGGAAGAGAGGAGAAGAGAAAGGAAGGAAGAGAAGGGTCTCCGCCCTACCGTGCTGCTTGTCTGCACCCCCCCCCCCCCCCCCCCCCCGCGTCGCCCACCTCTACCCCAAAAAAGTCCTACATCTGCAACGTACCGGGCTCACGGAAAATTCCTCGAATGAAAAGTCGAGGAAAAACGGTATATTCTGCGGCCGTTCGCCGAAAGGTATAAGGAATAAACGGCCACCTACGCCGGCATTCGTTCGATCGTTCCATAGACAGACCCATGGCCGACGACGTCGGCGAGTAAATGTAACTGTTGCGTTTGTCTTATCGGATGCCAAGCCGGGGAGAGAGACACGTGGCGTCAATGCGCACAGTCCTTTCTCCACGTGACTTCTACTTTAGAAGCACGTCGCACGTAAGCGTCTTCCTCCCCTCGGCGCTGCCCAATGTCACCGGTTCCCGGCCACCGATTCATTATCCGGCATTCCTGGCGGTAATTTCGACAGGGTCAGTTAACGACGGCGGAACGGGAAGCGTAAAGCTCGAAGCGCTAAGCTCGAGGATGGCGTTTTCTATTATTGGATTTATGTATTTAGCTTATTCGAGCGCCGAGTAATGATAATAAATGAAGATGAAGACAGTTGTGAGTAGGTGTGTTTTGTTCTTCCGGTATCCTGCACGCGCTCTTGACAACGTTCATCAGGTTCTTCAAGGTTACAGATAATCTCGTTCGTTGTACACACGCATCTTTCAATAAACGTACTTTTTTCCTTTAGCGTAATGCACGCGCGTTTCCTGCCGTTCCTCCCAGGATCTATTTATACGGAAAAGTGATCGTCGGCGCAGAATGCGAGGCGACGCGGAGTGAGGCCGGTCGGGTGGGATGCGTGAAGGAAGAGTTTCGGCGAGAAGGACAGACGGAATCGCTCCCGGAGTGTCGCGTCGGTATCGATCGAGGTCTCTCGCTTTCTCCCTTTTCGGGCCGCGTTCCTCCGGCCGCATCGCGCACTCTCGTTCTCGATACCGCGATTCATCGATCTCTTCATCCCGCGCATTCCGCTCATTTTAGCTCGCCTCGCACGCCCCGATTTCCCGACTTTTCCCTTTCCGTCGGCCGCCCCGCCCCGTCCTCCCTTCCGCTCGAACGACTCGCATTTTCGGAGACCGACAAAACATTCGCCGGACTCTAATTCACATTTTGCACCGATAGGTTATGGTCATTATCCGTCGTCAGTCTCGTCATCGTTATCGTCACTGTCCCCGTCACTGTCATCGTCACTGTCATCGTCATTGTCGCCGTACTGTCATCGTTGTCGTCATTGCGGCGGTCGTTGGTGTATTGAACTCGGAAGACGGGGTCGTTAAACTCTAGAGCGACGTGCTGTGCCGTCCCTTGTGACGTCACGTAACTTGTCTCGGCCGGTCGCATCGAGAAGCGGAGGCAGGCGATGACGTGGCGGCCGGCGATTGGCCGTACCGGCACCCCGCTACCCGCCGGCTGACGTCACGTACTCGCAGCAAAGACGAAAACGTGTTCGGGGCTGCTCGGAAAGTACATGTTGCCGCTGTGTGTGCCTTCGTCGTCTCGTCGCGATGAGAGGCTTACCGATCATCTTGTTTACGATGCGTTCCCCGTGTCGGTGCTGGTGCTGCTGATACTGGGGCTAATACTAATACTGATGCTAATACTGACGCAGCTATTGTTCCTGCTTCCGTCCCTACCGTCTTGGTAAATCCTCCTATTCCAAAGTATCTTCAACATATTCGACGATGTCTCATTTCCTTCCTTCATTATAAAATTCGTAGAATCGAGAGACATCCCAACTCACTAGCAAATTACTGTTATGAGGATACAGTGAGAAAGCTTAAGAGAAACCACCCCTCGAATCTTCTAACATAACCCACAAACAAACAATATCTTGTGGTGTTAGATGGTGGTCTGATCCAGTTATCTTTATAAGATAGACTGTTTATACGTCTGTCTGACGAAGATAACTGGATGAGTCCACCATCTAACATCATATACAACCAACCAGTCAACTATAACAACAAACATCATAAACAATACCCTATTTCTGCTTGCCGTTAAATGCAACGGGTGCCAAATGTCACATGTTATATTTTGTATCTATCTGTAAATATTTTATATAAATAGGAACAAATAACAAAGTGGAAGTACTAAAAAAGAAAAATTAGAAAAACTCAGCACATCTGAGAACGTAATGCACAAGACATCCACCGTGTAGTCTTGCAGCAGACATTGAAAGCTCCCAGCTCACGGGGATACCAGTATTTAGGTGTACACAGTCGCTCTATTACCGGTAAAGGAAGTTCACTCTCAATTTCAGCATGTCGGCCGACCATGACCTTGCATGACGTACAAGGCGGTAATACAAAAACGATAATACGGGGAAAGAAAGTCGCCCGAGAGTTCGAAGCGGTGAAATCTCTATCGGAAGGGATGTTGCGTGACATACATAGCGAGCAGCAACAACAATAACAACAACCGGATGGGCACAACGTGGTTGCGCAAACGATTCGCTCGTCCGGGGCCGGGAGACGAACGATTCAGGTTGAGAAGAGAAACTCGTACGCGTTGTCTCGTAACGCGAGGTTCAGACATAGTTGCGAAGGTCACTGCCACGCGAAATGCCTCTGCGACACAGGTGCGTACCGTTCGAGAGATGACGAGGAACGAAACGGCATACGTTGCCATTTCATAATACGGAGAACACGTCGAGCATACCGCGAGGGACATTTATCACTCCTTCGTCTTCGAAACATATACCTGCTCCTACTCGTCAACTCAACACAATTAGCAGCAAAGCCTGAACAGGTCAATCTACTGAAACGTAATAAACAGCAAATGCTGAACAGTTCAACCTACTGGAATACAATAAGCAGCAAAGCCTGAACAGTTCAATCTACTGCAACGCAATAAGCAGTAAAGCCTGAACAGTTCAACCTACTGGAATACAATAAGCTGCAAAGTCTGAACAGTTCAACCTACTGCAACACGATAAGCAGCAAACTCTGAACGATTCAACCTACTGCAACACAATAAGCAGCAAAGCCTGAACGATTCAACCTACTGCAACACAATAAGCAGCAAAGCTTGAATAGTTCAACGCACTACAACGCAATAAGCAGCAAAGCCTGAACGGTTCAACCTCCTGCAACACAGTAAGCAGCAAACCCTGAACAGTTCAACCTACTATAACACAATAAGCAGCAAAGCCTGAACAGTTCAACCTACTGCAACGCAATAGGCAGGAAAGCCTGAACAGTTCAACCTACAGCAACACAATAGGCAGGAAAGCCTGAACAGTTCAACCTACTGCAACACAATAAGCAGCAAAGCCTGAACAGTTCAACCTACTGCGACGCAATAAGCAGTAAACTCTGGACAGTTCAACCTACTGCAACACAATAAGCAGCAAAGCCTGAACAGTTCGACAAGCTCCGAATGGGAAAAAAATTCGCTCGCTGCCGATCGAGTTGCGTGGAAAAAAAGCGTTAATCTCGAGAAAAGAGTATCTGGGCCAGGGAATATTGATTCAACGATCTGGGTCAAAGCTCGTGTACACCTCGGCGTACTTAAACTCTTGCGCGAGCAGTGTGCCGCACGTTTCTCACTGCGTCGACCATTGTTTGGATTTCTCACTTCTGTTATCATGTAATACGGTGCACGAAACGTTATGCGTGCCGCCGACATTGAAAGTGGAGCGCTTCGACGTTCCTGAGGATCGTCGACGGACAGGTAGGCTACTTAGGTCTAAGGTATGGAATATCGAATGCGGGGCTTGTCGCTGAATAACTGTGCACTGGTCGAACGTGTGCCGTGCATCGATCGTCGAAGCCTGAGATCGATCGTCGTGGAACATGCCTCTCTACGTGTAGCACGTGAGCCTAAGGCACGTCGGCATGGCGGCTGGGAAAGCATTCGGGCATAGGTGCATAGAGAGACTATTACTGTTCTATCCGTATACGCACCGGCCCTGCACACGTTACCCCCTGGATTGTCTCTATTTTACAAGGAAAGCAAGCTATAACTGTTTCATTCGTCAATTAAGGGAGTAAAATTAATTGGTTATTGACCGCCAGTGGAAGATATATGATAATAAGTTCTCGGCGATTTCGGTCACCGTTGTACTATTTTAAATAAACTAATTAATTCTCAATGGATTTGAACAGAAAGACATTGCAATTAATCAGTAGACGAATTTAAGACAGTAGACGAAAAAGAGTAAAAGTGCTTAGAGTGTCACTTGGCACATTAAAAATAGGCAAATTAATGTTAGGTAATAGACAACGTATGATCTAATTTAAAGATCTTCGTGAATTTGAATCAATGATTCAAATATTGGATGATTTTATGAAGGAAAATTACGCTGAGTTGAATACTATCTAACGACTAAGGCGAATTAATATTCCCGACAAACAGGATATTTTCTGCGGTAATGTTTTTGAACGGAGGTGGCTTCTGTGACCTAGGAGGGACCTGCGGCATACTTGCTCGAACGGAACGAGCGCTCGACCGGAAGGAGATGCATGTGTTCACTCTATTATTTGTCACCCCCACGCCTTTTCTTTAATAGACGCCATGGCACGCAGAGCGAACTGCACGTAGGCCCACTCGTTCGTTAGACCGCCTTCCGACCAGACAGATCCCGCCATCTGTCGTTCTCTAACGTAACCTGTTCACTCGGTCTCGATCAGCTGATGTACAAGCTAGCTGGTTGACCGACATAAAATTCGCGCCAAATTAAAAATAAATGGTAACACTTGCGAATGCGATAAGGATGATAACCCCATTCTGCGTTACATTCGAGCACTGGCGCTGCCCCTTTGTAAGACTTTTCTCCAGCCCACAGTTTTATGTTACGTTAGCACAGCACTATTATCTAAGTGTGCCGTACAATTGAGGATGAGAAGATTTCTGGCTATAAAAAGTGAAATGTAAGTGATAGGCTTACCACTGGAACGCGTTGAAGTGGAAGTAGACAAGGCCCTGGCCATAAAGGAAAGATGCATCCTTCCAATAATCACCTTTCAATGAGTAGAACTTCTGATATGCCGACATAGCTTTGGGAAAACATAAAAGATTACAGATTTAGACTGTGATAGTCAAATGAGTTGCATGCTCCAAACGGGAAGGAGTTTTGTATACGTATATATCAAATATATCAATTAGTACCTTTGGCATAGTCCTCCAATAGTAAATGGAAATGACCCAGTTTACAATAAGTTTTAGGATCTATGCTTATTCCTTTGTCTTCATCATCGTTGTCCTTGGACTCATCAACGCCACACTTAGTACTATCTGCCTTCCTGCGCTGTTTCTCAGATTGTGCCTGTACCAACATCCTCTCCAAATACTTGATGGCCCTTACTACTAGAGCCTTCTTCTTTGACTGTTCCGAGGCATTTAGTTTCAGGAAACCAAACTGTCGACTGCGTACACAGAGAAGGAGAAATAGAGTGTCACATACAGACTGGTAACAACTTATATCCGTCTAATAAAGAATTGTTTGCCAATATATTCTGCGTTCGACAAGGGAGGTAGTGACATAGTTACATAGGAGCGCAAAGCGAACATCTGTTTATCCAACAAAACAATAGGATCACATTGCCCGCTCATTCTGTCAAACGGGAACTAGGTTATGTTTGGGGAAAATGGACCGAACGTCCCATTAGAATCCGCTCGTGAATTGGAAATTGTTTATGTTCGAAGGCTGCAGCGATAATCATCCTATCCCCCTCTATCGTCCCGCCTATCGCTGTCCTTCTCTTCGCCGCGAATTCAATACCTGTCCAATTCGGAGAGTATCTGCAACTCTTGGGGAGTCAGATTGATGTCGTCGGTCTCTTGAGCCATCTTCACGGGATCGGCAAGTGCGCGGGCAAAGGCTCGAATGAATGAGCATTCGTGCTGCACTATCGTAACTCTTGTCGAGGCAGCAAAACAATATTTTGAAGAAAACTGCACTCGGTCCCTGAGAATTCGGCACCTCCGTCACCGCATCGGTAACCGTTCACTTTTTAACATCAAAGGAGAAAACAGGTTAAATCGAGATGCCAAATCACGCGACGGAAGACGACACACTGGTGTACCAGAGCGGTCGACAGTGTATGCAATCTTCCATACGACGGATGCATGTATAGGATGGTGTACGGGTTGCGTGCTCGGTGATACACCGCCGGGATATTAGATGATCGCCGCACTGGCATATGGTCAACTCCGCTTCGAGCATACGAGCAATTCCATCTGACGGCGAACAATTGCAGTCGTAATCGCATCGTCTTCGGATTAGTCGATAACCGATCAACCTGTCATCCGCTCATCTCTCGAGATCAGCCAATCTACGCACACATACGTACGTGCGTACGTGCATACGTACCTACAGTCTCATAGCACACCTAGGTACCCGCATTCGTACACAGTGGTACACAGGTAGCAGAGTACACATTTCTTGGGCGAAGAAATAGTGCGCATGCAGGAGTCACGCGTATTTCCCGAAATAGTCGCGAAATGTTGATATACCGTACTCTTACCCTGTCATTTGGCGAAAACGGTCGGTTCATGGTCCTTTAGACGGTTCGTTCGTGCGACGTCCCGAAAAAGTCTACATTCGCCGAATTGAAAAGTTGCACACACAAGTGCCTGCGCCGTGCTGCGCCGCCAGCGACGTCGCACCATTCGATCCAGCCGTCATCGTTCCTTTATTCCGGTGCGCATTAAGTTTATTGTTTGAAACGTTTTTCTACTCGATATTCGGTGAATTAGGTGAGGCCCTATCGAACGTTAAGCTCATCGTTCGACGAGTGCGCTTATATAATTAACAATTTTCTCGGTATTATTATGGGGATACGATGTAGGATTACCGCTAGATCGAAGGCTTCGAAATTTTTCAAACGGTAGCCCTTTTTTGTTTCGTGCTGTCAAATGACTTTTTACTGACAGTCTCTTTCATTCGAAAGAGTGTCCGTTCGTGCGTGTCACTGAGTCAATGTCGATTCAATGTTCATCGAGTGTCCCCGTGCGAAGGAAATTCTTAACGATTTCGTCATGAGTATAATAAGAATACGTCTTGCTTCGATACGTTCTTGACATGACTAATACGTTCTTTTACGCGATGTCGAACCGCAATGCCAGAATTTCGGTAGATATATCCGTACATTTTTTTTTTTTTTTGTGTGAAGACATGAATCAGTGATACTCTTCTTGTATAACCAAGCATGTAGTTCTGAGTGGGTGCATCTTGTTATCTTTCGGTTTCAGATTTAAAATGAGTCTCCCTGTAGCAAAGAAAAGCAAGGATGGTGCGGATAAAGATGCTTGTAGCATAGGTTGTCCAAAAAATGCTAAATCTTGCCTGGATAATATCCTAGGAGACGTCAGGAAAAGTTCTGCTGCCAAACAAATTGTCCTTGGGGCATCGTCAGGATGGTAAGTTCACCAAGTTTTTCGCATGTTCGATAGTGACAGGAAGTTTCACACGTGTATAACTCTTATGCGTTGCATTGCATATTAGGATGACCGGTTACTTAACGATGAAAGTAGGAAAGGTAGCAGCTTTTGCTGTTGGGGGTGGTATCATTATGTTACAAATCGCAGCGCATCAAGGATACATTAAAATAAATTGGGACAAAATACAGAAAAAGGCAGAGGAGATTACTGACAAAGTTGAAGAGAAAGTAACAGGAGAAGGGCCCAATCTCATGGACAAGGTAATATTGATTTTTTTTTTGAAACTATCTTTTTTATGATAAAAAGACCTACCAAAGTGCAAATTACTTGGTCGACTCGCTCACCGACAAATGTTTTACAGGTAGGAAAATGGTGGCGACAAAATTCTTGTGTAGCGACCAGTTTTGTTGGAGGTTTCATTATTGGCCTAGCAGTCTGAATTTCTGGGCTTGTAATGTCCAATGATTGTTTTGATTAATCATACAATTTTTACTGTTAGTATTACATCTTAGGTATGATTTCTAACGTAATTGTCATAAAAATATTTGCCATCCGAAACAAAAAATTGGCACTTGCGTAACTAATTCGTATTTTGTACTATGGCTGTCATTATTAGAAGGAACGCTTTTATTGTGACCTTAATAATCTTATAAAGTTCCTGGCAACGTTTGCATTTAGTTGCGTTTATCTTCCAACGAAGTTATAGTGAACGCATGCGCGGCCACTGGCGGCTTCAGCGCTATCATTATACGACCGTTTTTACAGCGACAATAAATTCGTTAATGAAAAAGATCAATTTGGCCCTCTTGTCCGCAATTTGCAAAACTTTATTGTTAATTGGTATGCCGGAGGTAGGCCATTTGTTGACAATGATGTACTTTCAGGTCGAGAGATTTGTCGATAAGAAGTTAGATAAAGCTGAGCAACTGCTGAAAAGCAGCGAAACCCGTACACGACGCTGGTATCATTCCATAACCGGCGACTCGACTTTCCAACCCAAAGAAATCCATATCTTCCTTACGTCGTTCGCGGCCGGCCTTGCAATAGGTTTCGCCACAGCGAAGTAGGTAAGACCGACTGTGTTGCCACGATGAACAACCTTCCATTTAACGTGCACTCAGCGAACAGTGTTTATTAACGAAAGTATGTACGTCGATATTGTATCGTCAACCTCTCCATGATTCCGTTTCATTATCCGATGCCGCGGTCTCAGCTTTCAGTTAAAAAAAAATATCAGACGACTCGCGCGTAATCTCATGCACGAAGGATGATGCGAAGGATTGTTCGTTCATTCGAAGTATTCATTTACTAGTCATATGTTGTGTATATGGTCAGTGCGCCCGTGCGCGCCTGTGTGCGTGTGTATAGACAATACGAAGTTTGTACAGACAATGCGGCACGTGCTTTATCACATGTATATTCTCCCCGAGACTTTATGTCAACGTGTTCCCGCACAATACTGCAATAGGTATGAGAAGTATGTCTGAAGATCGCCGATGGAACCTGCTTTTCGTTTTGATCAGCACACACATCGAACACAACCACATACACACCCACATATATACACTTAACAGTCTGCCGGTTAGGCTTTCTCGAAGGCATAATGTCGTATAATGTGTTCTACACAAATATCAAATATTTTTCACAAGGTTTGCGTCAATGCGCGCATACCGACTCGTACTAACAAGCATTCACGTGCAATCATACGTAATTGCATTCATTCGTACATAGTAAATAGATACATACATACGCATACGTAGTAGAATTAAGTGATATCCCTAACCGTGTATCGATGGAGTGAATTATAATAAAGATTGTACACTATATCGAGGAATTGTCGATTTAAAATCGTTTAAGGCACTGCATTATCACGCTCCTCAGTCGCCGTCGGATTTTTTGATCGCCATTGCAAAAGATGTGCGTCGAATTGTCCCCTATTTGAATCAACGTATCCTCGTCTTGCTGAAGGGGGAGAAAGAAAAAGAAAAACATGATAACCCGTGGCGATGAATTTCGTGGGCAAACTGTTCAAAATACTGTAGGTGATAATACCAAGTGAATGCTAGTAGACGTCGGGCTGTGTTGCAACTTTGCACCTTGAATACCTTCCTGGCTGAGTTTCTGCAGCAACTCCTGCGGATCCAGACTTCCGTACTCATGTTTCCTCTCCTTAAGTACTTCCTCTTTGATCGGTGCCGGCGAGCCAGAAGGTGCCTTCCGTTTGCTACTCGATCTATCTTCTATGCTCTGTACAAGATTACCTTTGCTTAGTTTCTTACTTACTTTCTGTCTCACCCACTCACGCACTCAGGCATGCATGCTTGCGCACAGACACACGCGCACGCACGCTTAACCTTCTTCGACAATTCAGATAGTGGCAACTTGATTAGAATGACATAAAGCAATACCTTGATCGTATATACATTGTCCTTAACTTCGAGTTCACCGGTGACGGATGCCAAGCTCAAGCCGGGTCTGATTTCATTGGGGATTATGTTACTTGCCAGTTCTGGCTCGATAAAGACACGGCCCCTCTTTCGTTTTAAAGGCAACTTTATTACTTCGCCGCGTTTAAACGTGATCAGAGATTTTTCCTATATGAGAAAATCAGTATCGTAATTGATTCATTAAATACATATTTCTCGACTTAATATATGTTATACTTACTCCAACGGGTTCAATCACAAGATCCGTTCTGTGAGGTGCAGTCATAGGTGGTTGGGTGTAACATTCTGGTATCACTAAGTTTTCCGGTTTTAAATCCCTAATTAACTTGTTAGCTTGAGTGAAGTTAAGTGACGTGTCAATGGGACAGTGTACGGCTTTCATAGCCAGTGGTTGGAAAGGAGCAAGTGCGTCTGAACATGGAAAGTCAGGCTCTGGAAAATGAATGAACAATTAATCATTGACCTATTGTCAACATGTCACGGTCAAAGCACTGAAAGTCTTGCCTGTAAAAATGACAGTATGCTGTGGGTTGCTCCCCCAAAGTTGAATGAAATGTACTGCGTCTCCAAACCTTAAGCTCGGATGACCACAGAATACGACACATGGCTGTCTATAATCAGAACTAAATCCTTCAGCGTACGTCGACGTGAAGTGTTTTAACCTTGCATTCTTTACAAGAAAAGCATGGGGAAATGGTTCCTCTGGAAGATAAACTTTGTTTTGTTTGTTCGTTGAAAGCCTATAAACATGGATGAAAGATGAATCAAGGTAAGTGCGAGAAAGATCTTTAGAATTATTCTGCTTACCATTCAGCTAGAATGTTCGAATACGCAAGAGATGTCTCAGCTACTGGTGATATGAAGAATAATGGGACCTGAGAGAAGCCAGACTTGTCCAAGTGAGTACTCAGACATTCGAACAGATCGTAGACTACTCCAGACGGATAGCAGGGTATCAAGACACATCCGCCGGTTCTAAGAGTCATCGCTGTTATTGTTGTTGTTGTTGTTGCGGTAATCGTCGTTGTTGTAATCGTAATTGTAATTGTCATCGTAATTGTCGTTGTCGTCAGTGTCGTCAGGCAGTTTTAAGCAATTTGATTACGTCTAATCATCTATTCAGGCAATCAACAAACGATTTATACTTACCAACAGTCATGCATAATTCCCCAAGCATGGTGTCCGGATTTGCAGTTGGCGTTTGAGTGAGACCTGTTAAAATTAGCATATTAGCGTGTTTCAAAGTGGTTTGTTCCATTGGCCTGGGGTGTGTTGTCAATGTCGAAGAACCGCTCACATATGCAACCTTTTCATGATCGCATGATATCAACCAATTACTACTACCCAGACAATAGCCTGAACTTATCGGTGTTACAGTTAATGCACCGTATATGTCCTAAGGAACATTTTATACAATTTCAATAATTTTGAAGTCAAGAATGTTGTTGTACTAGTAGAATACAAGACTAACCAACTTTTGGTCGTATCCAACCATTTGAATATTCGATAGAGCTGAATTTATCGCAGACACAGAATATATATGTTTCCACGATTTTGGCTTAAGTACATCAGCCAAAGGTGGAGGTAGAATATGCAGTGTCTCCTTCCAATGTTTGGCCAACGTAGCTCTAGGTGTTTGTTCTATAAACTCCACTAATTCTTCCATAAAGAATCTGCCAATTTGCAATGTCGGTTCTGTTGCATAAACTATTCCTTTAAATCCAGTACCCTCTGTTATGAATGGGAGTGCCAGCATACACATATAATTTGATATTAAAATAACATCAATTTCTGAGAAGTCTATCACTTTCTCTAAAGGTGGAGAGAACTCTGGTGTCGAATCAACAAACACTCTACCACAGCATTCTTTCAATTCCTGAATGAAATAATATTTTGGTTTTGTATTATGCACGAATGAAGCATACGCATAACAGCCTCAGCTGTGAAAGAACGAGATGGCAATAATGACACAAACCCCTTCAATTTGCCAGTCCTGATGATTATCGCGAGGTAGCCAGGATGGTAGCGAGTTAAATTTCGCGCTAGGTACCATTGGCATTGGCATAAAGTGCTGTACAGACTGCATATTTAAACCGCAGTCGAGCATCAATGTAATACCTTTGAAACTCAGCACTAAACATGGTTTTGTCGGCTCGCTGGACAAGCAATACTGAAAATTAAATTGAAAATAGTCGGAACGGGAGTAGGTTAGGTATTACAATAATATTGTATTTACGTTTCTGGTTAACGAGAAAATGCATTCTTGTTAAACGTACCAGTTTCATGTTTGGTAGAATGAATTATCTGTTATTATTTGAGGTTAAAATTAGGCCCGGCGACTTGTCAAAATATTGTAAAAAGTGAAATCGACAGGTGAAGGAAACGAAGCTGAAGTTTGAAATATACGTATATTGCACTCGCCGCTATGATGGCGCCAATTGCGACGTCTGGTGTGAATCGGACAACGTAGAAGGGGCGATGATGGTTTAAAATCTAACGGCATAACGACAGCGCTGTCTACGGTAGTAGTACTAGTAGGTAGTGACCAGTAGTGACTAATTCGACAGTGAAAGACAGATCGCGGTACGACTACGAAAGACAGCCTTCCGCTTACGTATGTTCATCATATAGCCTCGTACGTTACGACTATGTTTGTAACCTTGCATCAGGACGAATTGGTGAAAAAAGTTTGCAACGATATCATTCGCACGACTGAGATGAGCGCGTTACTACACAATTCGGCGATATTCGCATGACGGAGAGACGAAGGTCGGGCCGGAGCGAGAAAGGTCCATGGTTCTTCCAAATGAGGTTGACTGATGAACACGCACGAACGAGTATACACGGGTAGAAAAACTGCAAGTCAGAATAGTATGACTCAAGTTCGCGCGTTCTCTTTGCAAAGGTACTACTGTCGTCGTAGAGATCCACTTTGACGAACAAGGGGAATACAAAGTGACGAGGGTGCGAGAGCGTCGTTATCCTCCCAACGAAAAGCAGAGAGAATGTACTGTCTACAGTGGCTAATACCAGTGTTGCTGATACCGAAGCCAGTCAACCCTGCTCTTATGCAGACGCATCTGATGTTTATGACACTCTACTTAATAAGCTTCTTCTTAGAGCGAAAACCATGCACAGTTTGTAGCCTTGTGTTCCTCACAGCGGTTACTCTGATTTGCTATAGTGGCATTGGAAATTGTTTTCTGTGGACATCGTCATGTGACACAGTGAGATGCGATAACGGTTAATTACATGATGCTTCCGACCGTACAGCTTCTTTGTCCAAGCGCTCCATGTTATTCTTCTTTCAATCTATGCGCAACTTCCATTTCAAACACTTTCGTGTGTTCGCAGAGATTGTGAATAAAAAGTCAAACAATCATCTTAGGTTTGTAGAAAGTTTGCTCAGAAAACGGTTTCCCGGTCAGCTGAGGGAAAAGATAAGGTTGGAACATATGTTTTCCACTTAAAATTGCATACAGCCATCTGACAAGTTTTCATATATTTACAATGTCTGCATGAACATGGTAATAATATAACTCTGTGATGCATAAGATCTTGGCCGATGCTCATTTGTTTTATATGCATCTCCATCTCTTATCAATGCTGTAAGATCGAAGTCCATGTAAACAATACTGCGGAGTTCCTTGCCTTCAGAAACACACTGAATCAGATTCTTTTTTTGCTTTCTCTCATAATATAATTATTTGTGTTACCAGGAAGCATTCACATTTTTTTCTGAATAATTCCTTCCAAACAAAACATTGCAGGTTTTGTGAAATTCTTTTATGAAAAAGTTTGTGTAATTCATAAATGTAACAGGAAAACAATAAAAAAAAAATATAGTTCCATGCCTCGATTAAATGTAAATATCTACTTGTAATAACAATTGTTGATGATGTGTGGCAATATATTGTCTTGTATATTGTAAATAATTCATTGCTTTCTCTTGACAATGAAATAAGTTCGATACAATTTTATGTGAAAATCATTAAAAAATACAAAATTGAAGAATTTTAATTGGCATAACATATTATTTATCCATTACTCAGTAATTTATATTGTTATAAATGTGCAACATTTTATGTTTAATTTTGCATTTGGAGTCTATTACTTTGCAACTTATCAAATATATCTGTGAAAATATTGTTATCCAATTTAGCGGTGCCAAATTAGTAATAATATAAAATTAATGCACCGCATATAAGATCCTATCAAGCTCCAAAATATGACTCATCTGTACTCACAATTGTTTTACTAACGGACAGACTATGATAGGAAAAAAGAATTCTGGAGAAAAAACATGAAGCAAATAATTATTAAATTCGTTTTTATTAATCATTAAATTAATAAGTAATTTTATTGAGGTGCTTTGCCACGACCAAAGCCACCGCGGAATTCAAAATCTCCAGTACCAGCACCAACATCAGCCTTCTTATCGCCAGGGGGTCCTCTTCTGTAACCTGCACGGTCTTCCGTTGGCCTAGCTCCTTCACTTCTTGCTCCTGCCGCTGGTCTTGGCCTTGTTGTCTCTGACCTTTGTTGCCTCTTCAGGGTAGATGGTACAATTTCTGGTGGCAAATGCAAGTATCCACGCAGGTACTCAATACCGTCATTGGTCAGATACCAGTAAAAGTGTCTCCATGCGAACTGTTCCTTAACGTATCCTCTGGATTTCAATGACTGAAATAATAACGATTAAGTTTTATGATGTGTGAAAATTTCAACTGGTATTGAAGCATGACGAGCGATGATACTCACTTGCATAGCCTTGATGACCTGAAGATTCGGGATTGGTAGTGTTATCGAAGTAGACTCAGTACGTCCACTGTTTGAATTTGGCGCATTGGAAATTGGTAAATTTGAGAATGCTGGATGTTTCGGCGCATGATAGTCCTTTTTCGCGACCATCACTCCCTCCTTGAAGAGGTACTCGTAAATGGCAACACGGTTCTTTTTCGGCATCAACATCCTGGAACACAAGATTAAAGATAATATTTATATTAACATGAAAATTACACTCTCACGAGTATGTTGTTTTTGTTTTGATGTTGACGAACGACATGATAAACGCACGAGGATCGACTATCACTATTTGCCAAATTTTAAGGTTATCACCAACGCTTGGTGTCATATATTTAGATGGCTATAACAAAATATTTTTCGGTCTGAATGACAAATTGTTTTTTAATTCATACAGAATTTGTCGAACCTTTCGATTTTTAAAAATCACAACCCGGTATTTACGATTAAAATGGATTATTTTCAGAAAGTAAACGTACTTGACGTTTCACCGTGAAGTCCGTGACGGAAAGGAAAGTGTACGCGGGAACGATTTATCGAGTTGAGTCGGTATCGATATATCGATAGAAGCGGAAGTAGCGAGATTTCATTCTGATTGGCCAAAAAATCGACCTCTCGATGATGATCGACTAAGCTTGAACATTGTACATGAGTGGTGCGTTCGGGGAGTCACTACGAACGCTATGAACGCAAACACTACCAACGGCGTTCGCGGAGCCCGATAGCGCGATGTGGTATCAAGCTCCGTGAACGCTCTACAGCGTAGCGTTAGCAGACGATCATCGTTTTGTGGGGGGGTTTTCAAATCGAAAAATTGTTTTTCAGTTTTTCTCACATACAAAATCGTTTGCGGGCTTAAGTTAAATAAGATAAATTGTTGAAAGTCGACTAAACTGAAGGCTACTAAACATATTTTTTTGTTGAACAATAAAAACGAAAGAAACTATTATTATTATTATTTGTCTGGCCCGCGAATGAGGTTTTAAATTTAAAAATGGCCGTTGGCAGAAAATAGGTTCCCCACTCCTGACTTACAGCGTGTGGTGCTATTGGCTGTTCACGGAATACCCAGGAATACCCCACGCAACGCAATCGACACACTACCTCGGAAGAAATAGCGTTCGTAGCGTTTAGTCATGACGTCGCACACCATAAGTAGTGACGTCACGGTAGTGTTTGATTGCGCTACCGCGAGCTCCGCGAACAGTCTGTAGCGCCATGATTGCGCGAATAGTGACTCCCCGAACGCACCCGAGATGTACTCTGTATTAAGGTGCAGGTTTATCTAATGGGATACTCTTTATGTGAGTTAACATTTCGTTTGATTGCAACACCTGACAGGCTGGAAAACTTTATTCCATCTAAACTTTATTCAAACCTTTTTTCTTCCTTTAATAAAAGTATAATGAAGTTCGAAAAGTACTTAGTACAAACTAAAAAATAATAATACAGCCGTACAAGCAGCCAAAATTAATATCAAATATCGAAACATTCTCCAGCTTTCCGCGCCAAATTTAAACGTGTTAATCCCACTTGACGAATGCGCGCGCAGACACAGACGCAAATTCCCTGCACCGTTGTAGCATAACTGAGCATAACCAAGCATAACTCAGCATACGGTTTTAGGGAATTCACTGCTTGTCAGCGCGGGAGCAGACTAAAAAATTAGAAACAGTACACGTCAGTTCTCGGTAGCCTTCATCTACTGGCTGTCATCTTTGCGAATCCTGGTATCTTCATCCCATACAAAACTCTTTGCGACGTTGAAAGTAGAAGACTTATTCGTTGACCATTAATCCAAAGTTGCGAAAGTGCAATCACCTTATGTGAATCTACCGATGCAGGACGTAAAATAGGTGTCGACACCTTTGGATCGTGTGCCGACTTACCGTTCGATGTTCAAACACATTTTGCGGCACCCGGGCGGTCCCAAGTCCGATAAATCAGGCACCACGTACGCACAGATAAGAAAGGCCACCTGTGCAACACGGTAAGATTCACACTGATAAGGGCCAAGCACTTTCGTGGCAAAAAAAGAAGCGGCCAATGATGCAATGATCCGTTTATTGATATCCAATCAAAGCGTTCGATCGATGCACTCTCTTCGACGTTTGTAAAAAAGACAACCGGTATCTATTGATAGATTGGTATCAAGGAGAGGGTTCACTGGGGGTTGATGACGAGGAAGATGATTTTTTGAGGGCATTCAGTTTTTGAATCGTTTCGAGATCAGTATTCGGGTTGACAGTGGGACGATTCGACCCTAACGTTGAGAAAATTATTATTGCAAGTTTGCTCCGGGTATTATCACCTTACCGAGTGCCTTATCGTTTAATAAATTATCGGGACTGTGTACTTCTTGGTTGTCTTTGAGTGTACTGAGTGCAGCAGACAGAAAACTCCACGATAAACGTTATTGTATGTGTTTTGTGCATGTTGATTTGAAAACAGTGACAGGGTGTGTAGTAGGGTGATCTGTGATGTTCTGACGTATGATATATATGGGTTTGTATTGTTCTAGAGATAGGTAAAGGATGGAGCTTAGCTGTGCGTTCCAGTCTTATGACTGGGGAAAATGTGGGCTGGACAGCGTTGTTGCTATGCTGTTAGAGTCATCGGACAAGTTCTTCCAGCTTGAGCACAAACCTTATGCGGAGTTATGGATGGGTACCCATCCAAAGGGTCCATCTTATTTGAAGCACAATAATGAAGCCCTGGAAGCACACATACAGTCGAATAAGGAAGTACTAGGTGAAGAAGTGGTAAAGCAGTTTGGAAGTCTTCCATTTTTGTTCAAAGTTTTGTCTGTAAACAAAGCGCTGTCAATACAAGCTCATCCAAACAAGGTTGGTGCAATGTTTGACAAACTGTATTTTGACTTACGTGTTAATGATATAGTAATCGACTGGTGATTTTAGGAAAAAGCAGCAGAGCTTCATCGTCAATTTCCACACATATACAGGGATGATAATCATAAGCCTGAACTTGCAATTGCCCTAACACCATTTGATGCATTATGTGGGTTTCGACCTATCAAGGAGATTAAAGAGTTCCTGAAGGCTGTGCCAGAATTGTGCAATGTTATAGGAGAGAAGGAAGTACTTGAGTTTTTGAATGCAGATGAACCAAATGGGCAAGCAGCGTTAAAAAAATGTTTCTGCAATCTCATGACTGGAGATCCAGGAACAATTGCATTGCAGCTTAGAAAGTTGCTTGACAGATTGTCTAAATTAGGTATGTTGTAGTACATTACCACAGTAAGGAGTTAAATTATACATGCTGATATGATTTGATATAATAGATGTTTATTTTATATATTTGCTGCCTTGATCATTTTTTGGCAGCATTTTATTTTTGACATGGTGTTATAAGCTGTGTGATGTAATTTAAAAGTGATGGAGTGTAACAAAAAAGGTTTCAATATTATTTGACTGATAACTGTAGCTTGACATACTATAAGAATAAGTTATTAAGTTTAAACTAATTTATTTGGGGCACATAAAAATACATAAAATACTGGATAAGATTCTATTTTTTATATAATGCTTCTAGTTTTCTTTAATACAAAGTTGTAACCCCTAAGAAGACAAATTCAAAAACCTATGACAATATGACCTTCACATGACTACAGTTCTTGGAATGTACAGGGGTCGAAATTGGGGCGTAAATTATTCACTTACATTTAGTCTAACATATCAATTCAATCAATGTATTTTATATCAATATCCATGCACACACACTTGTCTAAATATTCCAAAGTATTTTTCCCAAAAATTGTTGTCTTTAACATTAGAAATTTCTGCACTGTTTTCCTCTGAAAAACCGTTACTTCCAGTTTAAGTCCAGCAAAGTGAGGAAAAGTCAAACAAAGTTAACAAATGTACGGATGTTGAAAAAGAAACACTGTTTTGTATCGATGCTAACGCGATAATGAATAGACGATGTACACTCCGCACTACTGATCTGATGATACTGAGTCATGAATTACTGTGCTACTGAAAGAGGCTTGTAATCTGCATATGAGATAAGAATTACTGGTAGACGCAATAACCAATATAACAGCGTTTCGTTTATGTAAAAAGCAATATCTCGTGAAGGTCATGTTGCATAAGGCAAACAAACAAACAAACGTTTTTCTGTCTAAAATAGCAAGAAAACTATAATTGAATACTGGAAGAAATGGTTACCTCATATTGAGAAATGAATGATCATTTACATAAAATAATTTGATATTATGTAGGCTTGTGAATATCGGATTGTGCTTACTACTTCATTGGAAACTTGTTTTTAGTGTGATGTAAACATTTCATTATTACAGACGATTCGTCTAGGCAAACTTTGCACGCCGGATTGCTGGAACGTTTATATTCAGATTATCCGGGCGACGTGGGATGCTTTGCACCGTATATCTTCAATTTCATTTCCATGCAGCCGGGTGAAGCTATATACTTTGGCCCCAATGAGCCACACGCGTATCTATCCGGTGGTAAGTTATCTTTACAAATACAACACCATTAGTACTTACCGTTACAAATGACGTTATTGAATAGGCACGGATACCATTTAATCCGTATCTGCAAAAATTGTCTCTCTTCTATAGACTTTTCACATTTCTAATGATTTGAAAGATATTCTACTGGCCCGTTAACAAAAATACGGAACATATCAATGTTATCATTTGAATGACTTTGGTTTGTTTCTTAACTGATGCATATCATCAATATATGTCATGATAACATATCATTCGAAATGTTTATATTGTCAACAAACTGTGTACAGTTTGTTTACTTCTTGCACATGTACAGACCACTTATCTCATGCATGCTACTTACATATTTTTAACTTACGTTGATATGCAATACCGTTACAAACACTTCGATTACTGCGTTTAAAATAAGAAGTTGAGTATCTTTTTTTATCCAATCAAATGTTAACAGAATATCCGACGTAATTTGTTTTTACCAGATTGCATTGAATGCATGGCCTGCTCCGACAATGTTATACGTGCCGGGCTGACGCCAAAAATGAAGGATGTTGAAACTCTAGTTAGCATGTTAACGTACACCTGCGAACCTGCCAGTGCCAAAAGATGTCAACCTTCTCGGGACGATGAATGCACTGAGGTCTTTCGTCCTCCGGTACCAGAATTTGCTGTTGCCAAAATAACGGTAAATAAGCAGGCCAAGTAAAGTTAAATTCTTTGACGTATGAGTTAATGCTGTCTCATTCTTGTTCCACAAATATACACATGTGTACTTGTGTGTATTTATCAATAAGCCAGTTACAAGGTATGCTTCTAAGACCTTTACTATGTCAGATACCGCCAGGTAGAGCAAACTACAACCTGATACCACGAAGAACGGCCAGCATTCTGATAATAGTAAACGGAAAGGCAGAAATTGCACCTGGGAAGGTTCTGGATCGCGGATCGGTGTTGTTCATCGCTGCCAACGAGAAGATATCGATGAAGGTCCTGTGTGGATGTCATCCGATGCTGATGTTCCAAGCATTTGTCAACGTATGAGCACCAGATCGTTAACGACATTCTTACAAGAAAACAAGCGTACGACGTTAAGAATTTGCTTGTTGGCGGACCTTCGATTAACGCGCTGGAGGGTACGTTCAGCGTCGTTTTGTTTTTTCATTTCTTTCCTCTTTGCCGCAAGAAGCCGGGCAAGAACCGGCACTGTCCTTGAAAAGGATGACTGCGAAGAGGGTCGTTCCTAACGTTGAAACGTCAGCGAGTCAAGCGAACCTGGATAAAATGTCTTTCAGATAGATAGTAGCGAGTAGGTTGCTGTATTTTCCAAGTCTGATATAGTAGAATTTATGGCAGATACCGTTTTACTTGCATAGCATTTCGGAGACAGTGCTTGAAGCAATCTTGATAGGACAACGTTGTCGAACCAAAGCATGTTAAGTTTTATTTACATGATTTGGCCCTTTTACATGCAGGGCTTACTGAAATATTGGTTGCGTAATAGATGATGACCAGACTATTTTATTTTAAAGGCTGATTCATTAGAGTCCTAATAAAATCCTATTTAATATTTATGAAATGGTTATGGTAGTATTTATGCATAATTTTACTTGGATGATTATTGATAGTCGAATATTGGTTTCTTTTGCATATTTATTTACATAAACCATGTATATATGCGTCTTATATGCGTAATTTGTTTCTTCAGGTTAGTAGTTTGAATTTTCTCCATCAGAAGATATTTAATATTTATTATTCTTAAAGAATATGAAGAAAGCAAACTATATGTGTACGATTCGATTTTTGGCTAGTCAATTTGCTGTTTTCATTAGACAAAACTGTCTTAAATTTTTATTTTTTTATGTTTGGATATTAATCTTCAACATTTTTGGCCAGTAAGGCCTCAAATTTTTCTAGGAGGGAAGGTAAACTAATGCACCTAGTCAACAACCTGAAATCCAAATATTTGTTGACGTTAAGAGTAGTGCAAAAGTAAGGAATCACTTAATAGCAAATATTTTTTTGATGGTAGAATACTATAGCTCATTTGAATATAGTGGAGCTAAGACATTTGTCGAGTGTGCCAGGCTAAAGAAACGTGTAAAAAGTAGCTAAAAAATTATGTTTTCCTTTAACACGTGAAAGTACACCGAGCGTAGAAAAATACTGCCTAAACGAAGAAGTTTCTCCGACCGCGTTAAACTGAGGAAAGGTACAAATAGAATTGAAAGCATGGGCTGTTACAAATCTGCTCAATGTGGAAAGCTCATTGATGCCACGTAAACTTAAAAATTGCGTAAAGAGAGGAGAAAACTGCGTAAATCGAGGGTCCAGCGCTTAAAATCGTTACTGTCGACCAAATGGCAACAATGACGTGAGAGCCTAAGTTGCTTCTTTAAGTGACGTTATCGGACCTCAGGTATATTACAAAACTCGAATTTTTGTACGCGGTAACGATTATTTTCATGGGCGAGTCGATCAAACGTTTGACTTTGCGGCTTAACGCGTACAAACTTCAAAATGTATAGATTCTAATGTGCCACTATACATTTAGCGATGGACGCTCAGTAAATCGTTTCTTGTGAATCTTTTAACAGATCCAAGCGCTTTGGGTCAACAACGATAACTTGAACAATTCTCAGAAACTGAATTGTATCGATGAGCATAATTTAAGTGGGAAGTTTTTCAAACTTTTTACTCGTGGGAGTTGCACAAAATTTGATTGATGATTGAAAAGGCGAAAGTTCTAAATTTTAATTATATTATAGAGTCATAAGATTTAAAGATTTAGCAATTTAAAAGAACAAAACGCAACAACAGCAAATTTCAAAATAAAAGTTATAGATGTCTTCTGTAATATTAAACATCGACGCAGTTCGCCATAATGTTCTGTTATAGACTTAGTATTGTTAGGTTTTCAAGATAGTTAACAGTTTGTGATTTTAGATATTTTTCGAAATCATTGAAAACTTCTGCCATGTATATGTCTGTCAATTAATGTAACTGTTCAATTTTAGAAAGAATTCTAGTGTTCATCATGAAAAACATTCTAGTGAACGTGAGTGCAAGAAATGGTTTTGCCAGGGAAAATGATATACTTTTCAAAGAGATATTATCTTTATTTACAATATGGGGAACATGTCTTTTAACTCTGTAAAATATAACTTGTTCATTAAGTCTTTCCGCAGTCAAGTATCTAAGCAATTGAATGCAACCCACAACTCCATCGCTATTTGCATTTTGCTTTTCAAGCCATTGACCAGCTGATAACGAAGATACTACAAAGATCCGATACACTTTTGCTCATTTTTACCCCGGACTACCTAAAGTAAGACATACGAAAGTAATGAAAGCAATGATTTAAATGTACGTATTTATCCGATAGACTTGCATGTACTGTTTGTGTATACGTGCGCGATTGATTATCTGTCGTTATCGAGAATATTTGTGGCGCAAGTAGGCAAAGCCGATAATAATCGTGGTCATATTCAAATTTCAGCATTAAGAGACATATCCGTAGATAGGTTTTACTATGAGTATTAAAGACATGAGTCGCGAGAAGTCTGGCTGCACTTCCTGCGCGTAGTGCACATTTTAAACTAGTATAAGGTCGTTTTGATAATATACAGGATGAGCATAAAAAGGGACACGGTCGAGGTTCTGCAGAATATTGCAGAACGGTACGTGATTTCAATTCGACATTACACTTCAATATTATACTTCAATTGCCAAAGTTAAATCAGAAATTTTCGTTACGACACGGAAGTATTATCAGAATACGAGAGTCACATTGTAATGTGAGAATACATAACTCTGATTGTAGAAAACATTGAATTTAAGGTATAATGTTGGAATATGGAACTAGAAGAAATCTTTGCAGATGAACAAAGTGGATATGGAAAGTTTCTATGAATACGTACATGCTTGATATGTCAATGATTTGTTATATTAACCGTTGGATCGGATGCTTATCTGTTTGTGGACCATTCCCTCTGTGCAATCAGTTAAACATTCAAAGTTTATTGGCCCGTTGCAATACAAATAATATTGAAAGCACTCATCAGTCGTTATAGTGATGAGCAAAAGTTGGTGATCGTTTAAAAGAAAAATATTTACTTAAGAAAGGAGTAAATGATACATTTTGTTGTTAGAAATGTTTTTCTATAATATATATATAAATACGCATAAATAAATTTATATATATATAAATATATATACATAAAGGGATATACATAAAGTTAACATTTTGTTGGATATATATAATATGTATATATGTTTGTATAAGAACGATATATTTTATGACATATAATATATTGCTGTCGCAATTTTAAATTAAATATTTTAAGGCAAGTTTTCGTAGAAACTTTCTTTTCTTTATTCTACCGAAACGCATCAATGTACCGCAGAAATTGGACTTCAGATTTTATGAACATTCTGTATATATACAACTTCTTCCTTTTAGCTGTTTATTTTACAACGGATATGATGGCCGATTTTGTTAATCCATAATTATATTATCTAATTGCTGTGGACCAAATAATTTATCATAAATCTTATCTAAATATCAATTTTACAAAATACTTATGAAGTACATCATGTTATCAATATATAATGTACGTAACAAAAGCGAACTGTGCACATAAAACTTTTTAAAAAGTTTTCTTTTAAGGGAAAGTGGATGATTTGAAAGTATACGACAGTATTATGAAAAAATACTTTATTTACAGATATAAAGGAACGATAATGAAAATATTTTATAAACAATTTTGTTGTATCAATTATTATTATCATTGTCAATCTGTAAAGTGTCGTATCTTGACTTAATCAAAATAAATATATTGTAGATGCTCCATATTTCTCGACTATTAAATTGATCATTTCTCAGTATTCATTAATTATCATCAATATACACTCAATTGGTTCCTCCGATCGTAACAAAAGTCTCCTTTCAACGCACAGCCCAAATTCTCCCGTCAGTCGTTTTAAGTGCGAATAAAAGAAAGGATCCCAAGGAATTGCAGCTAAGCCGTCATAACATCACACACAGACAGCTGGTCACGAATGATTAGAATCATTTCATTTCTCCATTAATCATCATCCGATTCGTCCGCTTTCTTCGATTCTGCCGGCTTCTCTTCATCTTTGTAATGTCGATATTCAGGCTTTAGTTCCCACATATTTCTGTGCGGATTCTTCAGATTGTAATTACAGACTTCGTTAAGTATTTCCTTTAAGTATACCTATAACACGAGCGGCGTGAAATTGGGCAAACAATACAATAAAATAATAGTGGTGTGTAACTTGAACTGTGTTCGCATCATTCACTTTTTCTAACGTTCTACTTACAATTGGTTGCCTAGTAATTTTTACGAGGTCCCTGATATTGTAATACTGATGTTTCTCGAATGCCGCGAACAACATGTCAAGTACCGCGTCCTTGTCGTCCCTCATCTTCTTACCCTCCGCCTTCTTTTTCTCGGCATATTCGATCTAAAATGCAAAATTAACGTGATCAACAAAATTGCGTTACGCTGGTACTTTTAAATTAACTGTTCGAGGTTTGATTACGGCTGCTGTTACTCAAGGTAAGCAAAAATATCATATGTTCTTGTATTATTATAGACATATGTATACACAATATTAGTGTCTGTTGATTTTAAGAAGTAAATATTTTCATCAATTGTAAATAAATGCACATAAATATTGTCTTATTATGAGGACGCAAGAGTGAATAACATTTCAAGTAGTATTAAAATTAATCGATGTTTTGGTGAATATCATATAATGAAATGTTAAAATGTGTATGTGTGACAATGATCTATATTGACACAACATTTTCTTGATTTTATTATGGATATAATATAGACATTCGCACAATAAATGTTTTGAGGTTTGAATAAAAGAAAAATGTTAAGCAAGTATGAATCACAGTAATAAATATGTTTAAAACTATAAGTATCAAATTCATGATTAGTTTAAATAAATAGGAAATACATACATTATGTTTATGATCGGAGACAGGCTTGAAATTCTGTACAATTTTGTCCAACTGTTGAACTTGTCTTTGCGGCACAGATGCCCTTTTTATACTTTCCAGCTTCAACTTCATGTAACAGTTGTCAGCTGAAATGGAGATTTTATCGTGTTTTATTAAATTACCAAAGTAAATAAAAAACGTTTGGTGAAAAAGGAACCTTACCATATGGGCGACATTCTAATTTTTGTACTATTCTTCCTTCCATAAAAAGTTTTTCTGTTTCTGGAAGAATTGCATCTGAACTAACTGATGCTGCAAATAAAAGGTATAGTTCATAAATGGAATTACTTACTTATCTAAATATAATTTATATGGCAGTAATATTTAGTACAGACACTGTATTAATGGAAATAATTCTAGAAAGTAGATTATTTATTTTTATACTCAAACTTACGGGTAACATGAGAAAACACTCCCAACATTTGACGTGTAACTGTTGTAACATCTAATCTATGTTGTTTTGGTATTTCTTCCTCACCAGGCTCCTTTAAAGCTAGAACTGCTTCTGACAATCGTAAGGAAACTTCAGCTTTTTGACCAGGATTTCTGGTGGTTACAAATTAAAAAATGAAAATGAAATAAGGTGTTACATTTGGTAACGAAAAATGTTTTTAAAGAAGGGCTTAAAAAGATTGTCTAAAATGTATGCAGGTAGTAAACATAACTTACTTTGTTATCTTTAGTTTACCAACTTCTATGTTACCAGGTGCTTTCTCCCATTTGTTTGCTATATACTTTGGTACCTTAACGAGCCATACACCACGACCCGCATTACTCAGATCCAGCTCTTTCTCGGTATGTGAACTACCAATTGACATGATGAGTTCGTTCTGAAAATGTTTCCACTGTTGTAAATCTATTTTGAGATTCCCAACAATTAATATAAATTCTGCTATTAGAATTATATTTTTATATTTTCCAAATATTAATGTGAAAATAATATACTGACATTATTACATAACAAAGTGTAAATATGTCAGTTACACTTTGACAGGAAGAAAACTGACCTTTTTAAACAGAGATAGGTTATATTTACAATACCGTAAATAACCTTTACGCTGTTAGGATCAATGAAGTAGATTTATATAACACGTGGAATACGTCATTTGTGCTTTCTAGCCATAACCGTTACACGTTGCCTTTTTATAAACAATATATTAATAGTATTGACAACGTTGAAACGATGTCACGTATGGCGTGGATTAACAACTGAATGATCTCTGTTTTCGGTTAGATGAGCACAAGAATTCGGTGAGCGAGCGACTTACAGCGCCATTGATAACTTCTTTTTTCAAATGGAAGGAGGGAATGATGCATCTTTACAAGCGTTCATAAAACAATCTCATATACGAGATCTAGCAAACTGACAGAAGGAAGAAGGTAAGCAATTACTTTTTTTCGCTTTCTTCTATTATCCGTATTTATAAAAAATTATCATGAATCTTTATTGCTAAAATAACAAATATCAAATATTAACCAACATAAAAGATATGCCTCAGCAGTTAAGTTTATCATTCATCACATCCATCTTCCATTCTGTATATGACAGCCTTGTTATATCCACATAATGTCATTATTTTTCCTTGTGGATGCCATCGTCCGTCTAGAACTGTAATTCCTCTCGGTGCGGGTATACATTTTGCACTATTCGGATTCCATTCAAATATGTGCGCGCATTCGCAGAAGACAACCAATTGGGCTCGTCTTGGATTCCATTTAACAGCTGAAAAGGCACGAAGGTACCGTAGATTAATATAAACTTAATAAATTTTATATTATTCATCAACCTGTTTCAATTCATATTCATACTTGTAATATACAAAAATTAAAAAACAAACCTGTGACATTATTTACGAGGAGCATGTAATCTACATAATCAGCCCCAATGTTCCATATCCAAACTGTCGAGGGATATAGTTGATGCACAACTGCCAAATACTGTCCACAGTAACTGAATTCAAAAACCGCCGTTTTCGCAATTGCCAATTTATTGATGCACTCCTTTCGGTCGATTTGAATATTTAGCGGTCGGTCATGCACCACTTCTACTGAAGAAGCAAAACTTATATGCTTACATAAAAATACAATATTGTAAGTCTAATAAAGTAATCCGACTGTTTTATTTTTTAAACGAAACCAGTTTATGTCACGCCAATTTCACTGTTTTCATATGTAAAAATAGAACACTACTTACAAATGCGCCTAACTGCGTAATTCGGCAATTTTTTGGCATTCCTACTTTGAACAGTACACTCCCTATACACTTTATTCAAATAATTGCTGTCTCTAATTACAGGATCAAGACATAGTCGTACGATTGGCTTCCACGTTACGTGATTCAAAAGTGCGATCTGCATATGATAATAAAATGAGGGTTGGTTTACCCGCCAGATAGAATGAAAGAAGTATATGAGTGAACATGGAAAAGCTTACGGTTTCGTTTAGACCAGCAACTGCCAAAAGTTGACCGTTCGGCATCCATTTAATACGTTCAATTCCCATCAATTCCTTTGAAAAATTGTATTTTAACTCGCGCGGAATGGAGCATTTCATCGGACAAAATACTGCGATGTTTTTGTCCATTGGTACCGAATAAATTATTAACTTTGGCTCGGCAGTCAATGAACACCATATGCACAACAATTCGTTGTTTGGCGACCAACATATTCCATCTATACTGCTTAATCGTTCACATATGAGTTTCTGTAACATACGTTTCAGAAACAAACCTTTTAAGATTGTTAAATGAATACATTTCAAATGTCCTGACTGTTTTTGTTAACGTTTCTGTGATTGTTATTGTAACAAAAAGTGTGAAGCTGTGTTTGCTCAAATTATATGTTTCATGATTTTTTAATCAGCATATAAAAGTAAGTTGATTATTTGACGATTATGTAAGGCTTGAAATATTATTTGTATCTGTTTAATCATTTGTAGGAAATAATAATGTATAAGTTCTTCAATGTTTTTGATAGTTAATAAGTGCGATAATTTTTTGAAGTAATTCTGTAATTTGTACGCATGCGCTGACCGTAGATATACTTTTCAAAAGTTGAATTGAGAATTCAACTTTTACTTGAACATTAATTCACTGGATTGTATGATAATTAATTTTAAATAAATACGCGATCAAAGCAATTTATTGCCCACATTTAATATTTCATATTTTCGTATATGTATAACAATCAATGATTTTTAAATCGTGGCTGTCTAGTCTCTAGTTTATTTCATTAATTGTTAGGGAATATTACAGTTTCGATGTTGCGACTGCCTTATGTCAAAAGTTGCACATGGTGGCATCTATGTATAGTACACTTCACGTGGTTCAAATTGTTGGATTTAAGCTGCATTTATTTCGAAAACTACTTAACCTTTAAAAATATGTCAACGACTTACATATCGTGCGCCTGCAATCGAGTGCCACACTCTGCTGATTGGGGAAACAATGGACTAATTTGTTATGGTGCTTGTAACAGAATTGCGATATATGATCCGTCCGAGGGAGAAATCGGCAAAGTGTTAGAAACACTTCACCGGCACAAAGACAAAGTGAGGACTGTGAGATGGATCAGGTCAAGAAATTTAAAGCCAGAAACGGAGCTCTTATCCGGTTCCGCAGACGGAACGGCTGTTGTTTGGAGCAAACAAAACAATCAATATGAACCAACGTCAACATTGAACATGGGAAAAGTTGTAACGATAGCGGATTCTTTGGATGTTTCAGAGGACACAAGTACTACACCAGCAAAGTTACTTATTTGCACTGGTAGTACTGCTGGAGATCTAAAATTATGGATTAGAACAAACAATTATGAAACAACTTGTTGTCAAACAATTACTTTTGGGACAAAATTGCCCATCGAAGCAAGACTTTCTTTTCTGCCTAACAACAATGTACCATTGTTGGCTGTTGCAATTGAGGATTCTTCAGTACATTTGTTTTCTCAAGATGATGCAATTGATGCAAATAATGTTATTAGTTTGAAAAGGGTTCAAGTACTTGTTGGACATGAAGATTGGGTTAGATGCATGGACTTTAGTTATAGTACAACAGAAGATATTTTATTGGCCACTGGCTCGCAAGATAGCATGATACGGCTTTGGAGGATATCATTACATACGGAACAACCATCAGAAACTGAACTTCAACAGAAAAAACTTACGTTTTCTTCAAATAACTATACATATACAGTTAATTTGGAATCTGTTCTTAGTGGCCACGAAGGTTGGGTTTATGGTATTCATTGGCATCCAGTAGAAAACCAAAATGGATCAAATTATCAACCAATGAAGTTACTCTCATGTTCACTTGACAAATCTATGATTATCTGGGAACCTAATAATTTGAATGAAATCTGGTCAGAAACTGTACGAGTTGGTGAGGTTGGTGGTAATTCTTTGGGTTTCTATGGCTGCAAATTTGGTCCACATGGATCAAATATATTAGCGCATGGATACCAGGGCTCATTTCATATATGGAAATGTTCAGATTCTTTAAAAGTGTGGATTCCGAGACCAGCTCCGAGTGGTCACTTCTCTGAAGTAGTTGATTTATCTTGGGAACCAAAAGGCAGGTAAGGTTGCAAATGTATTTAAATTTTTAATGCATCTGATGAGCATTATTAGTTAATACTTAGTAAATAGTCAATTCAAATTCGATGAAAGAAAATGACTATCATGAAACATAGCTTTAATTTAATTACTATCATTTTTTGTAGGTACTTAGTTACTGTTAGCACAGATCAAACTACGAGAATACATGCACCATACATACATGAGAACAAGGAAATGTGGCATGAGATTGGGCGCCCACAAGTTCACGGTTATGACATGTCATGTGTGGCAACATTAACCCCGTACATGTTTGCATCTGGAGCCGAAGAAAAAGTTGCTCGTATTTTTACAGCACCAAAAACATTCAAAACTCAGTTAGAAAAGATAGCTAATGTTGACGATTTTGATTGTGTGTTAGCTGACAGTGCTACTGTTCCTGCTCTTGGACTGACAAACAAGGCAACTTTTAATGATGAAAAGGAACAAGAAAAGCATCCACAAATGATACTTAGCAATTCCAAATATATGCCACCAGTGGAAGAGGAATTAATGCAAAACACACTTTGGCCAGAATTGCAAAAACTTTATGGACATGGCTATGAGATTTTTGCTATGGCGGCTATGCATAGCACAAGGTTGCTAGCAACAGCATGTAAATCATCTAATGCAGAACATGCTGCTATTATTTTATGGAGCACCAAAACATGGGCTATAGTTCAAAAATTAATGTCACATCAGTTAACAGTGACACAACTAGCATTTTCACCTGATGACAAGCACCTGGTTTCAGTATCAAGAGACCGAAGGTGGTCATTGTTTGAGGAAAATAACGGGGAATACGTTTTAATAGCTGCCAGTTTAAAGAAGGATAGTGTACATACTCGAATAATTTGGTGCTGTGCTTGGAGTCACGACTCATTGTTGTTTGCAACTGGATCCAGAGATGGAAAAGTTGGTGTTTGGAACAGAGTAAATGTGAAGGGTGCTAATAACCCATTGTCAACAACAAGTTTAGAAATCAAAGAACACTCTGTTACAGCAATTGCTTTTGCTCCATTACCCTTAATTGATGGGTCATATGTTATTGCTATTGGATATGAAGCTGGACATATTGACATATACAAATTGTATATTGACACTGAACAAAGCATTTGGAAGAAATGTGTAACATTTGATTGTACAAATGCACATTGTTTAACTGTAAAAAGACTTATGTTCAGACCAACCAGTGAATCATCGCTTAATACTTTCCAGTTAGCAAGTTGTGGATCTGACCATACTGTTAGGGTGTATGATCTAAATGTTACAGAGCTTTCAAACTTGTGAATACAAAATATTTTTTATGGAATAAATGAGACAATATTTGTTTTATATTATTGATACTTACTCTGCTTATCCTCCACTGGTCTGTTTTATATATTTCTACTGTGTCCTGATCGCTGTGGGTTATGATCAATGCTAGTCTCAAATTATCAGAACTAAAATGCAATCTGTCAAAGGTGCTTGACTTTATATTCTGTATGTGAGACATGTTCTGTGTCTGTAATGACCATATAGATAACTGTATCTGCAAAATAAATTAAACGTTTAATCTAATAAAATATCACAGTGCCTGTATAAAATTATAAAAAACTTACATTAAAGTCAGATAATGTGAGAATATGTTTACTGTCTGGGGACCAAGTTACACACTCTAGACCAGTGCTACCTTCAGTCAATTTAAATTTCCACTGTGGGTAAGGAATGCAATATGCCTGAATAAGAGCTCTTTTTATATTTGCACATAAAATATATTCTGAATCTGGTGACCATTCCAAATACTGCAAGAAACAGCAATATAACTAATATACAACATGTGTAATTACATAAACTTACAATAGAAATAACGTGTATTTTATAATACTGTCTATTATTGAACCTTCATAATACAAAAAACTGTGTCTACAGAATTTTTTCATAAGACGCGCGTATTTCTATAAATAGCGTGAAAGCTTACTCGTACGGTTCTTGTACGGCCGGTCGATTTCAATTATTGGCGCGATGTTTTGTACGAGCTACTGAACATACACATATAAGTTCATTCAGAAAATATTACATACACATATTCATTATAGTTGCGCATCAACTCGGGACGCTGCCCAATAACAGGACAAGCGTCCCTCAACGTACACTAACCTCAATTACATCCGCAAATGTAAATGAACAAAAAATGTCAAACGTGCCGGTGTTTTTTATAATTAGATTCGTTTGAAATGCAATGGCTAAAAATCTTCCGTCCGCAGAAAAACTGCATAATTGGTTATTGATCCGAAACAATTCGGTTTCTTCCTGCGGTGACATCGCGCCTTTCTTCCAATTCTTCGACGCTCATTTCATAATTCAGTTCCACCAACTTTACGACGGAATCCGTTATAAACCAACCTATATAAACCATAATAGAGCGTTCACGTTTAGATGAACAAGTTTAAGGAAAATCATATTTTCGTTAGTCACAACCTTATTGTATTACGCAGAATTCGGATATCAGATACGTTTATATTACACTTTTGATTACAAGTTGCGCGTGGGAAAAATTGCTAACTGTTATAGTTGGTATTATTGAATTCAAAAGTATGGGAGTACGGTACGCTAAACTGTTACGTTTTACGATCAAGAGTCGTGTTTTTCATTGTAAATTAGTGTTTAAGATTACATAAAAAGTGTTAAGACTATTATGTTTGAAGAGACGAAGTGATGTTTGTGGGTGACGTGGTGTTTGTGAGTATTTTGAACTCGAATGCAGGTTAATACACATTATATTTGATTTCTCATCTAGTAGCATCATTTTGATTAAATATTCGTTGTTTTCACGAAGCTGCTCATGTAATGAATTTTATATGAAATAATATGTTATTGTTTGACAAGAATCAGAATTTTACAGAAAAATGTTATGGTTCACTGTTATAGTCCTCAAATATAGGTTCCTTATGTTAAAGCATAATACACATTTGTACCCTTCTGTAAGATACAAATAAGATATTACTTGAGTATCTCTTAGATTTCTTGTACTGAGATAAACATTTTAACTTAACAAATATTTGTTACAGATCCAAAACTTGGTTTTCTACTACAACAACATCACATTGATAAATATCCAGCTTTACAATATATGAATATAGAGCAAGTGACCAATTCTGCTATCTTTTAACCAAAAATGAGGTCTCCTCGCAGATCAATGCCATCAACTATAAAGGAGTTTGTTATTCCTATAAAGAAAGATGAACTTTTGGCATCTCATGCTGGACGATATACAGTGGAGGAAGTTATTCCTCTACGAATCGTATCACAGGCAATTGAAGCGACTAGAAATGCATTACAAAGCAATGGTGCCAGTTTCATTCTTAACAACTTTGATACATTCTTTTCCGTCCTTGTCCATGGAAACAAGGTGGAATTACCCATTGTTATACGTGCGTTTAAGAGGATTACTAGAGCTATTCGCCAACTGGTAGATGAAATGGAAAAACTACAGGATCATCAACAAGAAATGGAGAATGAACAACGATTAAAGTATTGTTGCATCAACAAAATGTTGGCGTACTTGTTTACTTCGTTTCTTCTTCACATCAATGAACGCAAATGTGATGATTCCAACAGTATGGAAAATACAGCAAAGAGGAAAAGAGCACCTAGATCGGAAGATGAAGAACTGTGGGAAGATGAGAAGCAGAGTGCTATGGAACTGTTGTACAGATGGTTGCAATTGCCATTGCCTTCTTTATGGCAGCCTCCAATTGCTGAAGATTCATTTATTGCGATAATTACTCAAGCTTGTTACAAAATATTAGAACGTTCAAAGGATAGTAAACAGAAAGATATAAGGCAGACAATCTTTGCAATTTTGGGTACACTGGTTAAACGGTATAATCATGGATTGACCTGCGTTGTGAAATTAATTCAATTAATACAACTTAATGAAGCACTTGCGTTGCCAATAGCACATGGCGTTATGCATATGGTCAATCATTGTGGCTGTAAGGGTTTCATACAAAAAATTATACAGGAAATTGGTCACAGCGAACCTGGTGAATCTGACAGCCGAAACATATCTGTTTTTCTTGAAACCATTGCTAATACTCAACCTGATGAAATTGTTCCTATTATTGGAGACATACAAGATCACCTTGCAAGTGAACATTATACGATGAGAAACTGTGTAATTGGAGTGTTAGGTGTGGTAGTGCAAAAGTCACTTACAGGAGAAGATTTGACAGATGAACAAAAGTTATTACGTGATGAGAGTTTGGATAATTTGGAAGAACATATTTTAGACAATCATGCCTATGTGAGGTCTAAAGTTCTTCAAGTGTGGCAACGTTTGTGTTGCGAAGGAGCTGTTCCTTTGGCAAGGCAAGGGAAATTAGTGAAGGCAGCAGCATCAAGATTGGAGGATAAAAGTGCGATGGTAAGGAGACAAGCTTTACAGCTATTACGTGCCTTGCTACAAGGAAATCCATTTGCTGGCAAATTAGACTGTGCTGAAATCTCTAAATGTTTGGAAACTGAGAGACAAAAATTGAAAGATTTAAACGCAGCTGTCGCAAGTTCAAGTGGACGCGGTGATGCTCATAGAACTGAAATTTGGAATACATTGATGCCAGAAATTAGGAAAGCATTGAAAAAGATTATTGAAGATGATAAAGATAAAGAAGATAAAGATGACTCTGAGAGCAATGAAACAGATGAAAGTGGTGATGATGATGATGATGATGATGATGACAAGGGTCAAAAAATAAAAAATAAAGCAAAGAAAAAGGGAGAAAAGAAAGAGGAGGAACCAGTTAACCCAGACTTTGCATTTGAAAATGTAAGGCAGTTAATGTTGAGCGAGAAAGTGTATGAAGCTGTATCCTACTTGTGGCATGTTTGTACAAAACTGGAACAAGCTCCAGATATGAGCAATCTTAAGCCAGAAGAAAAAGAGGAGTGTCTATTCATATTTTTGTTAAAGATATTTATGGAATCCGAAGACGAGTTCATGACAGAGAAATCAAAAAAGAGTTCCAAAACAGAAAAGATATTGACAGAGGATGAAAGGAAACAAAGGGAAGAAATAAAAACTCTGAAAAGGTTTGTCGGTTATTTGAAACATAGTCTTGAATTTGCCACAGAGTTGGAAAAGACAATACCTTTAGCAGAACACCTTCTATTTTCTATTACTGCTGGAGACGCTGTTGAAGCTTGCACACTACTGGGAATCGCTTCCAAATTTGGTATAGCGGGTGCATCAAATGCGATACGTAAAGCGTTGTTTCAAGTCTTCCATCGGGAACCATCGGTACGAGAAAATTTAGGCATAGTCTACAAGGACATATATTTGGACTACACGCAACAAGAGAGTACAGTTAGGCAAAAAGCATCTGCTTGCGCAAACCGACTCATATCATTAGTGAAGGAACTTCAGCCAGGGGAAAGCCCCGCATTAGCACAGTTGATGGTAAACTGGTATAACAAAAAGGACTTGACAAATAATGTTTTACAAATTTTGTGGGAAAAATTCTCCATGAAATCGTCAGAAACAACAATAGAAGAAAGCAGAGCAGCATTGACACTGATATCAATGATAGCACAAGGTCAAAACGATATCATAACTGACAACTTTGATGTACTAGTAAAAGTAGGTTTCGGGCCACTGGGAAATAGCAATCTTCTGCTGGCTCGCGACACATGCAGGGCTTTATTGAAAATAAAGCATGACTCCCGCGATATGGAAAAACCGCCACTCAAGTACGACAACTCAATTGAAATGTTTGAAAAAATTGTTGCCCTGCTATTAGAACATTTCAGCAGCCTCAAGAACGATGGTTACATTTCTTTTGCTACTGATGCAATAAACGTCATTTACCATCTGGCCAACAAACCTGAACATTTGTCTAAGGAAATACTAACAAAGATTTGGAATGATGAGAATTTTGTCAAAACGGATGAGAATGGACCAACGACCGCCCCCATGCTTCTATTGTCAAAGTTTTTATACATCCTGGGTCATATTGCTATCAAGCAAATGGTATACATGGACACGTCTGTTTACAAAGAACTTAAGCGCAGAAATTTCCTTCGTGAGTCGCGGAAGGAAAGCAAGAACAAGAAGAACTCGAGTGTAATGTCACACAAGTCTACAACGAGTATAAATCAGACTCCCAATAGCGCTGGTCAGACCTTACGTTCAAGGGAAACAAGTACTCTACAGGAAGATAATGGCGAACAAGCACTCGACGGTGCGGCTGATGATACTGATGCGGAGTACATAAATGATACCCTCGAACGTGAAATCTTGACTGGAGATGGACTGCTCGCGAAGTTTGTGTAAGTCTTGTTAGCACAACTTATCTTTTTTACTTTTCCGATAAGCTCATTTTGGTTTGAACCGTGTACTTTATTGAAATGTTAAATTTATTGTCCTTTTCCGCAATTTGCAGACCTCTAGTACTAGAAGTTTGTCAACATCCAGAGGTATATGACGCGGAGCAAGTGCAAGCCGCTGGCGCACTGGCTCTCAGTAAAATGATGACTGTAAGTTCCATATTTTGTGAGGAGTCCCTGCAACTATTGGTTACGATATTGGAGCGCTCGCCCTTTCCTGGCATAAGGGCAAATGTATTAATTGGCTTGAGCGATCTCACAATCAGATTTCCCAATCAAGTTGAACCATGGACGAAACATATTTACGGCAGGTAATAATGACCGAGAAAAAATACTTACCGTCATTAGCAGCGTATAGAAAATAACGTATACTATGCAAAAGTAATACACAACGTTTGTGTAAAAACTGGGGATTATTTTCGGCATAAAGTACAAAAATAGATTTTTCTGAATTAACACATATATTTATATATCTATATAGAAATGTTTCTCTGATCTTATATTTAAATTGTATGCTTTGTCGTGATTTATTCTGTTCAATAGAACTGAACATTTTGAGCAGGAACAACTACTATAACTCAACAAAGTCTGTATAATAATAGTGGGAACTATCTTTTTTAGAATCAATAATTGTAAATTAATTTCACCATAACCTACTTTGTTCAGTTAATAATTATTATTTATTTCCATTTCCAAAGAACCAGTTTTGACTGTTGTCTTTCTAAACTGATATATAGCAAATACTTCTATATTACATCTAGAAAAGAAGATAGTTTAGTGATCAACTATATGTAAAATGGATCTTTTCGGCATTATTCACTAATTTTAATAAGAAAGAGGGGATATTATAATCCCCAAAAAATTCGTTTCGTTCTTCTATTTCTTCTATAATATCTAATACTTCTATATTACCTTTTCTTCACAGGCTTCGCGATGAAGATACACACGTACGTACCACGTGTGTACGAATGTTGTCTAGCCTGATAATGAGAGAAATGGTGCGCGTGAAGGGACAGGTATCCGAATTGGCGCTTTGCATCGTAGACAAAAATGTGCAAATATCTCAACACACCAGAGAGTTCTTCCGTCTACTTTCGCTGAAGGGCAACACACTTTACAACGTGATGCCCGACATTTTATCAAGATTGGTCGATCCTGACCTCCAACTCGAGGAACCCGTTTTCCAAGAGATCATCAAGTGAGTGACCGTGAAAGTTTAAAATGTTGGCAGTTATGAACAATAATGCTTCGTAAATTACATTTTCTACGTTGCGCCTTTCAGATTTATCTTGGGCCTTGTTCAGAAGGAAAGACAAGTGGACACGATTATCGAAAAAGTTTGCGCTCGGTTTAAGCTTGCAACGACGGAAAGGCAATGGCGAGATCTTTCGTATTGTTTGTCTCTCTTACAATTCAGTGTAAAGAGTAAGTAGATTCGTTCAAGTGCAATTAACGCTGCTGTCACTTCAACATAATACTTAACACTAACTAGTTTATGCCATAAACTTTATTGCATTGCTACAGACAGTCCATGCAGTAAATGCAATATTCTGTATATTGTACAATATTTTTATTGTAAAATTATTTTGCTTTAAATGGAATTTTCTCCATAAAATATTAAACTGCACTTACCTGTTAGAGTACCAAGACACATTACTATCAAAAATGCCGACTTTGTACAGTTCGAACGGTCCAGAAACAGGAACTAGGTGTAAGCGTTGATTCCAAATGAAAATTAATTGACCTTATACGTACTTACAGGTCTACGGCGTCTCATCGAAAACTTACCGTTGCTGAAAGAGAAAATTCATCACAAAGAAGTGATGAAGGTGCTTCACGGCATAATCGAGCAGTGCAAGAAGAAGGCCGACTTGAAGGTAGTGGCGGTGGAACTGGAAGAGAAGATAAACGACATTCTGAACGGTGACCAGAGTACGGAACCGAGCGACAGTCAAATAATGCCACCGCCGACCGCTCCGGTCCCGAAGAAGCTTTCGAGGAAAGGTTCCAGGAAGAAGCATCACTCCAGCTCGGACGAGGATTCCGACGGCGATGCCAAAATGACACCTCTGAGAAAAAGTATGTTTTTGAACCGGACTTCTTCGGTCCGGACTCGTAACCCATTTCTGTCCGTTGGGAGAATGTCGGAAAGTTGTCGACGCTTTGGAATAAAGACAAATTTCTGCCAGACACGCTTTTAAATAATCCCAACAAACGATTAATCCATGACCATCCAAGCAACAGTTTCCATAAATTTTGTCTGGGTAACAATTTCCATAATCTCAGTTTCTTAAACATTTGTTTCTTCCGAAAACTGCGCATGAATATTAAAAGGGGAGTTACTGTGATTTTAAGTAAAGATCTTGGAAAGGAGGATTAAGATGTTCCTTGTTTTAGCGCGGTCTGTGAAGAGGAAATCGATGGAAAATGGCGACAAAGCGAGTTCAGATTCGGATTCAGATAGTGAAAATATTCCGATGAAGACGCCTAGTAAACAAAGTAAGTTTTTAAGTTAAAACTGTATATGTCTAGTATTAAAGCAAGGCGTGAACAATTAGTAAGAATGTTAATAAGATTTAAAAGAGTACTTGGAATTTTTGATAATGTTTCTTGTGTTATAATTTGTTAATATTTCGAAACGCGAAAATGCTAAAGAAAAAACTAAATATTTTACCAAATATTCAATCTGTTCCAACCACATTGAAAACAGTACAATAAATGCCGCATAAACTGTATAGAATCTCATGCATGAAATTATCAGGAAAACATTTTAGTATCGTGAAAACAGTAAAAATTAAGTAAATGACACAAGTGAAAATAATTTCCTAAAATAATTATGTGGAATAATCATGTTCTTTTTTTTTATTTTTCTTCGTTTTTCTAATCATTACTCCGTAGTCTCCACGTTCCATAAAACGCAATGCATGTACAATATGCTGTCAATACTGATGCTGTCAACGATCGCTGTACTTTCGAATGTCCTCAAAATAATGTTCTTTGCCTCTTTCTTTGTTCGTAGCAGGAAAGAGGATGCTGTCTAAGACGAGAGGGGCGAAGACAGCGAACACGACACCGTCCCCAATGGCGAAAAGGAATAAAACAGCCAGAACGCCGCAAAGCACGCCGAGAAGAGCGTCGTCTCGATTATTACAAAACAAATAACAATCATTATTTATAGCGGTCAAACCACCACGCTACTTCACTGTACAAATTATTGCTAAGCGCGCGTATAAAGATACGCCCTTTTACATATAACGTTCATAACGGCAAACGCAGCGTATAGCTGGCCTGAATGTAAGGATTGTAAATATACATGTGTAAAAATGTAACTGTACAAAAATCCCGTTCGAGATGGCAGATAATTTCCACCTCAGTGCTGAACGGTTACCTTATGCACACGTATTCGTCTGAATTATGTAATCTCTCTTATGTAAACCATAAAACTGTAGGACAACGAAAACTTTCTGCGTACGAGAACTGAATCGTGAGAGGTCTGCGACGATCCTGCCCAGAGGTCAAGGGTCCACCTTCATTAGTAATGACACTATACTTTATTGTTCAACCTTTTGTTTTATATCGTACATTCACTGAATATTGCCCCGTGCTTAAACGTGAGACCGTTGTAAAAATTCGTTACATTGGCTTTTCACGAATTCCGAACTAGTACAAATTGGGTTCGACGCGTTCCCTGCAATTGATATCCTTTCTTTTTCTTTCTCGTCGTTAAACGCTGACACGCATTTTATTACGTCGTATCACGGCTGACACTACGTTTGAATGTCATAGATCGTACCTCTGTTCCAGGCTTGCTAGCTTTCGAAGCATTGGCGGCCGACGGATTCGGCGTTGGACTTTGCGACAGTGACGCTCGCTCGTCGTTGTTCGACTTCTCGCGCTCTAATCGTTGTTTGCTGAACTTTCCCATGCCAGGACGGTATATCTCCATTGCCGGACGATCCTAGAATAGGTTTTGTAAACGGGATTGATAAGCAAATGCTTCGTTTGAATTCGATTCAATCGTGAAATGAAAGAATATTTTGAATATTTTGAGTATTTTGTTCATTCGACTTAATGTAACGGAATTTAATTCAAATTTAGTGGCAATGCACTTTAACCCATTAATATATATGTAAAAGGTTGTGTAACAGTATAATTATATAAATTAAAAAATCTCAAAATGGGGATCGTGACAGCTAATGGTTTAAGAGTTACCAAATAATTTGAACAGGTTTAATAATTGTATATGTATCAGAGTAATGACCTATCAAATGTATTGCAATATAGGAGTCTGAATGTCATGTAAAGGTTGACAATAGCTCGTGAACGCTACTTTGGAGAATTTTAATGATTTGCACTTTAAATAAGTGTTGCTCACCTTATTTCTGATTCTGCGCTCTGTTCGTGGGTCTTTCTTATCCTTCTCCTTGTCTTCGATTTCAGACTTTTGCAAATTACTCTGATCGCCGCCGTCTAACGATTTATGCCGTCGTAAAGAATTTCCATCTCCTGGACCGCCCTCGCCACCACTTTCAAGCGAACTCCGTCGTTTAACAATTTTGGAATCTTTCTTCTCCTCGGAATCACTATTGCTCCCAATCTCTTTTGGAATACGTTCGCTGGTCGTCAGTTTCTTATAGTCCTTTTTTTCCTCCTTTGTAGTTTCGGAGTTTTCTGAAGCCAACAGTAATAACAATTGACGTAAATAAACGATCGCTTAGATCACACCAAGATGTAAAGTTTCCATCGTATGCAAAGTAATGAAACTTTATGTTCGGAAACAAATTGCGAATTGCAGTCCGCCACCTCCGTGTATTAGTTTAAATATAATAATTAATTAAAAAATAATATTTTTATATACGTAAACTACTTCGTTGAATGTCAACAAATGTAATTATATACATGTCAGTGACATTCGGAGATCAATAAATATATATTTATGTGTGCAACATATAAGATAATATATGAGCAATAAAGCAGTGTATCAATACATTTAAAACTTTTTTTAAATCTTTAGCAGAATTATGATATCGGAGTATTAAAATGAGTAATTTCATCTACAATTTACCTCCATCTTTACTTTTCTTTGACTCCACGGCTAAAATGACATCCTGTTCACTGGACCCAACGGAAGTTTCCACTGCATCATGTTTGACACTCTGTCTATTAGAATCATTTACCTCTTCTGATTCCTTTAACGTTGAATCGCCAGACTCAACCTGACTGTCTTTTTTTTGAGCACCGTCCACTTCCTCTCGTTGCCTTCCTTTACTTGTGTCTCCACATTCTGCTACCTCCATGTTCTGTTTTTTTGTTTCTGCCAGTCTCTTCTTCTCTTGCCTCATCTTTTCATAACTTTTACCCCGCTTCTCCTCGACTTTTCTTTCTCTATAGTCCTTCACATCCTCCTTAACCTCAAACTTTCGATCTTCCTTGAGATCATTTCTCCTGTCATCCTTGACAATATCCCTTTCATGCTGCCTTCCATAAAGCTTCTTATCCTCATGCTGTCTTCTTTGATGCTTCAAATCCCTATCCTTGTTCTTATCGTCTATTCTATCTCTATATCCAGATTTGGGTAACGGTTTTGCATCACGATCCCGAGGAATTTTTTCCCTCAGCTTGTCTTCCCTCTTGTTTCGATTCTTTATGTCCTTGGATAGTAACTTATCCTTCTCCTCCTTGTTTTCCTTATTATCCCTGTTAATCTCCTTCTCCAACTCCGGATTCTTAAGGACCTGCAACAGACACCTCGCTCAATGAGAACAATTACACAAAGCGAAGAAAACAAGGAAGAAAAACAGAATGAAAAAGCGTAACATCTCTTTACCTAAATAAAGTAACGAAAACAGCGAGCCAGCCTTGAACAAAAGCATTCTTTTCGTAAATAAAAATTTATTTCGTACAACAAATGCAAAATGGGTCGTCTAAAATTAGAGTAAAACAGTGATCGGCCACACGGAATGGCACGGTCCCGCATCAAAAGAAAGGCGCAGCCTACCATAAAATTTGCATACAAGACAAGCGTTGGACAGAGCTTGAGAGGGGGGGCCGACAGAACGAACATAAATTTGTCCATGCTTTAACAGGCGTGCACGCCGACGAAGCCCTGCGAGCGAAACATTGTAAAAAACGATGCGCGAAATGAGGAAGCGGAGGCCTGTACACGCGAGGGAGTTACTCTCTGAAGGACATCCTGAAGGTCATTCGGCGTATGGCGTGTGGGGTGCAACATGAATTTTCACCGCTTTTCCGTTCCGACCCGATTCACGTCTTTCTGACACCCGGCGTCTTGCAGATGGCCGTGATACGTCGCAATTTACCGTACTCGAACATCAGGCTACAGCTCTTTGACTTTTGCAGGCCGGTCGTGGCGTCGGAACGCCATGCCTTCTGCATGCCGGCGAACTGACACTTGGAAAGAGCGGGAAAGAACTCGTTGCTGCCCACGTACCGTACCGGCCTGGCGCACTTTTGCTTGCTATCGACATGCTCGCCGTTCGGCCAACGGCGGCCGCGCGACTTCCAATCGCACTCCTCGTGAACGACGGTATTCTTTTCGTACAGGACCACCAGCTTTCGGCAGCCCGACCGTTTGCCGCCGCCGCCGCACGCTTCCGGCCGACCGCGCGCGCACTTAACGAACTTTGCGGCACGCTCGGCAAACTTATTAGCTCGCACTCTCTCGCACGACGGTCCGTCGTCGAAGGCTCCTCCGGACTTGGAGCATTTCGTTACGTTTTCGGCGGCGTGTTCGGAACGAGGGTCTTCTAGCTTGACGCTCGAAGAATCGAGGGGGAAGGAATACTCGGACCGCTCTTCCTCGTTACTGTACACGGGCTGCGAAGAGGAAGGCTCGTATCAGCAAATACAGTATACGGGCTTAATTGTTATTTGTTCTGGTACTGATGCACGCGATGGTGCGGTGAGATCTTTGCGCTACCGGTTGTATTCGTTTCGCACAGTGATGCTGCCAGGTTACGCGTGGCAATTGTGGAATGGTATGATTGTAGACGGTATGGATGTCAAAATGGTTACGATTCTATACTGTATTTGTTGGTATGCTTACTGATCGCTAGTTGGAGGACAGAGTTGGGTATGATTTGGTACAGATTAAGAGTTATCGGTGGGGATCATTGATAATTGTTTTCGTTAAGCAAAAATTTCATTGGAAAGTATTGTCTGTTAGAGATGTGAGTTGGGAGACTTTGCGTAGTGGTACGGTTATTCGTTATCTTCGTATTTTGTTATTTGTTATATCACTGAATTCTGCAGAGTGACGTAAGTTTACGTTTTGTACTTACCTGTAAAAGTCATGTTATGATACTATAAATTATTAACATTGCTCTTCGGGTATTATTTTGACTGTTATCAGATTAATACTGACCAAATTGTGTATACAGCAGAAAAATATCAATTGGGTTAACCATCTCCAATATATACTTATTTAAAATAAAGAAATGATGCCCAACTCTGATCGTAGCAAAGTTATTTTCCTTAGTATACATACAGTATATGTGCAAGCATGCACATGCAACTAAGTACGTGTAATGAGCCTTAGTTTATTGTGTATATGTCGAAAGTACAAAATAGTTTTGTGTATTTCGACAGTAAATTGATCAATTTGATATCTTGGAAGTTACTCGAAGAATTTCATATTGAGTTAAAACCTTCTTTATGCCTAATAAACAGTACAAAAAAGTTGACAATGTAATTGTAGGATTACCTTTGATATAACCGGATCGTCTTTTGTTCGCCGCCTCTCCAAATCTCTCCGCCGTCTTTCTTCACGTTTCTCGTCTCTAAGACGTTGCTTCTCCTGCTTCCGTTGTTTTAAGTATTCAAGGAGAGGGGTCGTTGTTACTTTCTTCGGCGTACCTAATGATATAATTATTTTAAATTATTTTCTTTAGTCTGCAGTGAATAATTTTTAATTGCGCTAAATACAGTTTCATCCCATAATTTTGGCAATAGCGAAATTTGAATTGTATACATATTTGTATATTAAACAAAACCATATAAGTTACAAGGTAAAACATCCATATTTCATTATTAATGTGTCAAGTTGCCAAAATTGAATATACACACACAAAAAAATGGAAAAATGATTATGAAAGTTTTGTTTTCTGTTGTTGACTTTTCAATTAATAAACATAATTCAATAGAACATAGTACTTACTATCAGATGGTTGGTATGAATACTCTGTTTTTGGTTGTGAAACACTTGAGTCAGCCTCCTGATTTTTAAGACCTTCTAGAAAACTTATATAATATGGATCTGACTCTATGGTCCCACATTTGAGATCCTTCTTCTTTCCAACTCGTTTCTTAGGCAATCTTTGGAACGGTGCAAATTCCACCACAGCAGGATATTCTGCACCTTTGGAATCAACAAACACATAGTTGTCGAACTTCTCACGAAACATGAATATGTCCTGTTGGTCGATGAAGTTAATGTATGCGCGGGAAAATGCGAATTGTCCTAGAGACATGTCAGCTTTTACAAAGTACATGTAGTCGTATTCTGGTAATGGAGAAACCTGCTCCAAAAACTGATCTTGGGTCATTGAAGGTGGTAACCGCCGTATCACAACCTGCAATATATACATATTGTCATATAGTACGATTATGTGACAATCGAATTTTAAAGCATTTTAATCACTGGTCAGTAACGCCACAAGAATTAAACAATGACAATTGCCATAACAAATAACGGTTAACTTATTATCTTGTAATATTGAACTCATGTAATTTTGGTACAAATACACTAATTAAAAATAATAAAACATTTATGATAAGGCGACTCAATCCAATAAATTGTTACTCTTACTGTCTGCAGTTGTTTCAATATATGACTGAAATATAACAACTGCAAGTGGTAATTGGTATACGAACGATCAGTTCTAAAAGTTCTGAACATTAATATACTGTTCATAACAAATTGAAACCATGTGTTTATCAGTTATACGACTTTCAACAAGTTAACAACATTTGAATTCACGCATGCTACCCAGTAAATTACTATAAAATATCACAAGATAACAAGCCAATTTCAAACATTTTCAATGACTTAAGGTGGACTTCGTATTCAATGTAAATTACAATCCCATTATCACCTTCTCAAAATACTACACACAACAAAGGAAACACGTTCATCAATACAATCATCCAATCCCACAATAAAATAGTCCATCGCACCACACACTTCTGAAAAATGTATCTAACATAAATATTAAATCTTAAATCGTCTATGTAACATGGTGGTTGAGAGAGAGCTTGAGAAATCATGCTCGTACCTTGGTCATAGGCCGGCATTTTTCCTTTTTGTTGTTATCTCTGAGCTTGCAGACATCTGGCGAATTGGCCTGCACCTCGTTTTGTACAGGCGCCTCCGACTGTTGCGTCTCCTCCGTCATTTTATCTCACATCTATCCGATATCAAACAGCGTGGACTTGCTCCCTGTCATTCGTTTCTCGACGATCGACAATAAATCATCGAATTTCTTCAGCGGCCCATCAAAATAAACGTTTGCGCTCAGGAAGTTTTCACTGCCATCTTGATTATCGCCACAGGAGCGAAAAAAATGGATCGGCGATGAGCTGCAGGACAGATGTTGGTACGCGCTTCGAAATTCGTTGGTCAGATGGCATCGTGACAGACATTCTGTGTTTCGTGGTTAACAATGGGTAATGCGGCGAATGTTGAACTTTAGAAAAGGAATTTGTCTATTTTCATGATTTGTAGAGATTGACACATGTCTAGAACAGGATTTATATGTTGATTATTATAAGAAGACTCTAATTGATATAAGTGACATTGATTTATATATTGTCTGTGGGATCTGTTAATATAAATTATAACCAAAAAGACGGTATGTTAGGTTAAGAATTTTTTTTGTATATTTTAGGTAGGATATGTTTAGTCTCTTACATGTGTGTTCATATGAGAAATTTATACATACACGTGTAACTTTTAATATTGTATGGCAGCTTCATCAAAACCTATACATAATTATCTAAATATATAACACATTGGAATTGAGTATTTGGATGTAACTGTGTTATCAGCAATATTTCAATATATAATTATTCGTGTTATAGGTATACAATGTCACTGAATTTGTTCAATGTGATGTGCAGACACTTCAATACCTCTGCACCTCTCAATCATATAATAAAGCTGACTAGGTTAAGGGTTGTTGATAACAGTCAAATAGGTAAACAAGCTCTGGCGGAAGGAAAACCGCCACGTTGCATTCATGTGTACAATAAACTTGGTGTAGGATACATAGGTAATGTATAAATATTTAAGTTGTCCACGAGAAACGAAAATTATAGATCCATATTATATGAGTCTTTTTAAACATAGGTGACAAAGTCTTAGTCGCAATAAAGGGTCAGAAAAAGAAAGGAATATTGGTTGGTCTAAAGAAAAGTGACAAGGCAAAGATACCCAGGTTTGAATCCAACAATCTTGTGTTGATTGATGACAATGGCACACCTCTAGGTACACGGATAAATGTACCAATTCCACATATTCTAAGAACTAAACTGAAAGAAAAAACCTTCAGCAAGGGTGCAGATTACACAAAACTTTTAGCCATTGCATCAAAATTTGTATAATTCATTTGTTATATCAATCATAAGAAATGTAATAAACCATACATGTTGTGACATTACTATTTAATTTTCCAAGTATTCTTACAAAGTGGATCCTCCTAGTGGCAAAAACCGTGTATTCAGGAAAAGGCATGACAAAATACTAATTTATTTACTAGTCATAATGTTGCCTCTTTGACTTAAATCATTCCTTACGCTACATTATATTCATACTTACATTTTAAATGACCACTTTGCTAATGACCTATCCTCATTAAATTAACCTAAACTTTCTATCACTTCATTCCGTAAATAAATATAATATATATCAAGCACAACAGAGAAACATCTGAAAGAAATCAAGATTGTTTCGTCAATAAGAACATCTGTACCAAGAACCCAAAATTCATTCAAAAATCTGCATCGTAAGAGGTCCGGCCAGCGGAACGTTAACCGTTCACCATCTACCGCCAAAGATCCAAACCGTTACCCAGGGATGCCAACAGATGTCGCGTTGCAACTCGAAGAGGAAACTCGTGGTCTCGGCTGGCAGTGGTTGCCCTTTACAAATGGCGGCTGATGGTGAAGCACGCTGATCCCCATCTAACCATAACGGCACGTCCCGGAATTCTGTACATATAACCGTTAACGAGCCCCGGCATAATCGATCATCTACGGTGACCGACGTCGTACAAGTATTCGCGGCAGAAAATTCGGCGGACGACGAGTGACGTACACGTTTAGCGAAAAGACAATCTTCAAGAGGCAAAATGGGCAATGTACTAGCAGCATCGGCGCCTCCTCCACCGCCGCTTGCGCCCGGACCACCGCCGAGTCTGGGCAAGCAGGATTTGTCCCCGGCACCGATTTCGCCGACGGAGACCCCCGGCCGGCTCGAGAATCCCGGCACCGTCGAGGACCTCCACAAAAAGTGCAAAGGTACCGATCACGAAGTGCGCACGCAACCGCGTGGTCGTGTGCTGTCCAGAGAGTTCAGTGTGGACGGTCTGCTGCTTGTGGAATTTCATCACTTAGAGTTTGAATGAGCATGGGGGGTGGTCGAACGTACTGGGACACGGAGGTACAGAGATCAGTTTGTTGGGGTTGTCATTGAGTTTGTTGATGTATTCTCAGGGGGAGGCAGGGTTTATGTTTAATTGTTGGCGTTGAGAAATTGAGACCTCCAGCAGAGCTGGTGACTGTCGGGGTGTCTGGGTTCGACTGTGGTAGCTGGTGTTCGTGTGTTAGGTTTAGAGGATGGAGTGATTAGTCTACTTTGTTGATTAGGAATGATTATTCTTAACTGTGTGACATGAAATTAGTTTGTTGTTCTCTTTGGGTTTTATGTTCTTGGTAAACGTTTGAGTATTAGTGTTGTTGTTAGGCTTGACTCTACAAAATGTGCTTTTTAGACTTCTCACTATGGAATATTATGTATTTTGCAGATGTGTTCCCAATTAACTTTGAAGGGGCAAAGGTGATGCTGAACAAGGGTCTTAGTAATCATTTCCATGTTTCACATACTATTAACATGAGCTCTGTTACATCATCTGGTTATAGGTATGTAGAGAATGTTTTTTAAATTTTTGCCCCTTTATTCATTGATTTGTTGTAGCAAACGTTTTTCTATGATTTGTAGGTTTGGAGCAACTTATGTTGGTACTAACCAAATATCACCTAGTGAAGCTTACCCTGTGCTACTGGGAGAAATTGATCCCAGTGGAAATCTTAGTGCCAATATAATTCATCAATATGGAAAGAGACTGAGAGGAAGACTAGCTGCACAAGTGCAAAGGAGCAAGTTTACAGGCATGCAGATGACATCTGATTATCGTGGAGATGCATACACACTTTCATTAACATTAGGCAATCCAGATATTCTGAGTGGTTCAGGTAAGGGATCCTATAAATGATTTTAACTTACAATTAATAAGAGATAAGAATGTGATCCAAAAAACTATTTATCAGGCAATTAATTCAAAGTAATGGTGATTTTATTCTGGATATACGTAGAAATGTGTATTGGAAATTTTTAACATTTGCAATTGAAGTAATGACATAAATTATATGCTATTTATTTGTATTAATGTCTTATATCTGATTGGGTCAAATCATAATGATTTTTTTCAGGCGTGATTGTTATGCATTACCTTCAGAGTTTAACACCATCTCTCGCTCTTGGTGGAGAGGTGGCATATCAACGAGGACCAGCTGTACCGGGCGGTTACATAACAGTTGTTTCCGGTGCTGGCAGATACACACATGGTGACTCCACTATTACAGGTTCCTTAGGTAAGTAATCTTTCGATTTAACTTTTCTATTTGCACTATATTATGCTTTATTTACTTGCTGTAAGCTCATAAATAAAAATACAAATCTCATAAAGTCATATTTGTATACAGTCAACATTTTCTATGTTTCTTCATACAATATATTATTTAAAATATGGCATGTAGATATAAAAATTCAACACTGTATATGTATTAACTTGTATAGTCATTCCTATTACTTTTGCACAGGTCCCGCTGGCTGCCATTTCTGTTTCCATCAGAAAGCTAGTCCACAATTGCAGGTCGGCGCGGAGTTAGAAGTAAACTCAAGATTACAGGAGTCGACTGGAACTATTGCTTACCAAATTGATATACCAAAGGCAGACTTGATGTTTAAAGGTATGTTACTGTTTTGTACGTTACTGAGGCATTAGGCCACCCAGTGGACTTTCATCACCTCATATATATGTTGTCAATAATTATCAAAGTTACGTAAATCTGTCGGAAACGAACGTAACATTACTTTGCAGTATCAGAGCACGTTTAATTACATTACTTTTCATCGAGAGTTGTTCGATATTAACAAGTTATCTAGCACTAATGAAACGTTATGCCAATAATGTCAATGGGGTCGGAATAATTGCAGGGAGCGTAGACAGCAATTGGACGGTGGGCGCAGTGTTAGAGAAGAAGCTGCAGCCATTGCCATTCTCGTTCGTGCTGAGCGGCTGGGTGAATCACAGCAAGCAACAATTCAGATTTGGCTGTGGCTTGATCATCGGCTAAGGGATTAGACAGCGTTTACCTTGCCCAGAGTCCTTTTTTAATTGCGCAGAGGGAATCGGGAACCCGATTTGTTTCCCACCCCCCCCCTTGACAGCACCGATAAGAATACAATTAGCATCTGAGATGCCATATTCTTCCTTCTCCAGAATGCACGTTGCCATCTGCATACCTTACCTTGTGAATACACTTGTACGATGCGGTCGTGTTTAGTTTCTTCTCATTTTTTCCCCTTCTTTCTCTCTGTCTCTCTCTCTCTCTCTCACTCTCTTAATTAAACAATTATATCAGGATCTCAACTTTACATTTACTTACTCTTACACGCCCAACGCAAGCATGTACATGTCACTGTTAAGGTCCCGAGGTTTACTGAATGCGTACACTTACCGATGCATGCATTTACGATAGATTTTAGTCCGGTGAGCGTATACATTCGACGAACGAGCGCACTTAACGTAACATGTACGTACGCGACGCGTACTCTGGAGCCAGTTTCGAAATTTAGAAGCGTGGGTCAGGATTGGCAGGGTGCGGAGAGGTCGTTGAGAGTTACTCTCCATCCGAAGCCGATTTCCTCCCCCCCTCCCCCGATCGCCGCCTTATATCTTATCAGTTACGTTCGAAGTGGTTAATAACCAGATTCCTAGGGTATCAGAAGAGTTCCCAAGACTGTATTCAATGTCGTCCGCCGCCGAATCACTGTTGTCCCGCCGATGATGTCTCTCGTTGGGCATATAGGGCATATATGTACAAATGTATACGGCGTATATCCTGTCGATGCGCATGTATTAACCCCCTACGGCGTGCAATCGGTACATACGCTCGGAACACTTAAGCATGTAGGTAGCGGATACAAAAATTTCTGCGTGGACAACGGTGCGAGACTGTAGCGTGCGCGTACAATGTATATCACGGATAGATCACAGGAATAATGTCGATCCCGATTGCCTCTAGTGTGCGTTAAAAGGCTACGCTCTGAACGATGGAAACAAGGTGGAATGCATTTGTAAAGCTGTAAATTTCGAGGTTTAGGTAGAGCGCATTTATTTTCAACAGACGGACCTTCGTGCGGCGTCGCAGGGCTGGAAATAGGTTCTGCTCTTAACGTCGCGTTTGAAACGACACGAATGACCTTGAGTCAATGGCGGTACCATAAGCCGTGCGAGTAAAACGTTTGCCCCGTGAAGATTTCCTATTTCCACTCCCGACGTTGAACTGTCGGCGTTTATTTGATATACCAGGTTTTTTTTTTTGTAATTGCCTTTTTAAATTCTTTGTTGAGGTATTTTTCGCTGTTTTGTAATTCGGGATGCACGCGTTAAGGGTAGCGTATGTGTTCGATGGGGAATTGTATCGGGGATGTGGAACGGTCCCTTTACAAGATTATAATCTCGAGAATATGGCAAAAATTGTGAATATACGAATGATCGCGACAAAAGGCGTCAACAATTGTGGGTTCGATTTGCCGAGGTGGTTATATACTTTTTAAATGTACATCCGCAGAAAATACTTACCTAATGAAATGTTAACAATTTTTGATGAAATGTACAGTTCACGGATGTCCGGGTAGTCGGCAGGAGAGATACAAATTCTTAGTTTCCACGACAATGGGATATTGTACAGAATAAACTATGCTGTATTCTTAACACGGTCTGTATGATAAATTTCTGTTTTTCCGTATCTGTCCGTAAAACATTGTTGTCACGGTCAATAAATTATTGCGTAATTCGTCGCATTGGCAACTGTTCGAAGCGAGCGTCTACTGCCTTTTCTTTTTTAACCGAATGCCGATTATGGAAGTCATTGCGTAGTGATCGTAGTAAATGGCCGATTAGTCATGTAAATGCGAATGTACACTGTGGGTCGTCGCGATCGTAAGAATCTGGCGTTTTTCCATGCGAAACGGCAAAGAATTTTTAAGGTTTAGTAGAAGGTTTAATTCACGAATCGAATGTCGGCCGCTGCGTCAATGTTTCTTTGTATAAGTTGTTTTTTCCTTTCGCGTGCAAACTTAATAGAGCTGTATTGAACAAAAAGAAATAAAGAAGTTGTACATTGTTACGTGAACTTAGAAGGTGCGCATTATTTTGCTGAGTTGACACGATGATGAAGGGAACACGTAGAATGTCGAATCCTTAAATTTTTGCAAGCAAAACTGTACTTTGCAGTGTCTTTTTACTGTTTCACTTGACAGGCTTGTTACAGAGTTTTCATGTGTTCACTTTGTTAGTAGGAAATCAGTACTATATGCAATCGATGTGTATCGTTTTTGTTTGTGTGTAATATCTGCGAACAGAAGGTAAGAATTTTTCAAATTATTTTTCTAACATGTTCCATAATGTTGCCTTAAAAAGCCAATATTTTTGTCTGTAGTAGTGCAATGGGTCAATGTAACGTTTTACATAAAACTTGTAATTGTTTACTCGTACGTACAGCTTTCAATAATTCTCGGTAAAACGTAAATAATGTCATCCGACATCAGTTCAAAAAATGTCAAGGAATATAAAGTATTCAGGACCTGTTTCGTTCAATAGAGAACAATTGACTTTGATAATAGGCCGCTTTTGTATATATATTCTTAACATGTAATTTATACATGTTGAGCTTCAATGCCATCAGCACACGACGAAGCTAATTTTTTTTGTTGCGTTGAAGTTTCTTTTTTCCGTTGGACAATGCATAGTCTTTCGACTGTTGTTAGGTCGTTAGTGAATCCTGTTATTTAAACTTTGCCGCGAATTGTTTAATTATTGTAATAGGTGGTAAATTTCCTGCACTGAAGTTGCTGTGATAGTCTCGTTAGGTGTTTTTCGTGATTAATTTTTGTGTTCTGGGTATTTAAATCCCATCCCGTTACAAGACTTCTTGCAAAAATGTGAAAGAGAAATATGCTAAAAAATTTGATTTTTTTGTGGTAATGGTCGGTTGTCAACTGAAATAATCCGATTTTAATATCAAACATCTTTAATAATCACGGATCTGAGATGAATATGTGAGTGATGAATGAATACAATTTCTAGCTCGTAGATAGTCACAGTTCATAGTTTGACATGAACCCGCCAGATTTTTTAGAAATAAAATTCTGTACAATTTTAGTAAAAAAACATAAATATTTTCAAACTCTGCAAAATTGATTACTATCACCGACGAATGAAGACTATCCCGATTATATTTTTAATTTTAAATGAAAGATAGCTTCAGAGTTGGATGGGTCAAACGGGACCCCAAGATTTGTAACTAATCTTCGATCATTTGTAACTATTATGTACAAAACCTTCGAGCTGACTTCATGTTCGATCACTTGCTTTGTAACCGTATCACATTTTTATTAATAAATGTAAATATTTGAATATGGATCTTATTTAAACATGCATATTAGAGAATGGTCGAGTAATTGGACGGTCCAGTCAGTTCGTGATAAACGGCGGGAAACAATTTCGAGAATCATTTCCTGTTCCTTGGACTTGAGAATTCAGAAACGTAGAAAAGAGAACGTAAAAAAATGCTGAAGAAAATTGCTTAAATCAAAGAGTGGCTTTTACAGTGTTAAGTTTAAGCGTAATCTACGTTTACACTACTTTCATGATTTTCATTCGATTACCCCGGAAGTCCTCAATATTACAGCACATCTCAAATTCCTGAAGACTACAAAAATTCATCGACACACAGTCGATTAAAGAGAAAAATTAGATAATACTGTCAATGACATTGTTTAATGACATTGATGATTAATGAAAATGACAATGACATTAATTATCAAGAGTATAGGAATTCACGTTGTCAAATTGTAGTTCGAGCAGCAGGAAGGCAGGGAACAGACAGCCCTCTTACAACACGGCACCCTATAACACGGTTCCACTTTGACACATTAAGAAAATTGCGAAAATCTCTCATTTTTTAGACCAATATTTCTGAAAAATCAAGTTTCCAAAGCCACGTTTGGTGCAAAAAAAATAACGTTTAAGAAGAAATTAAATTTTTCCGCAGTGAAGATACTTGGAGAAGATTATTTTCGTAATATTAAGCAACTAAACCACTTAATTTTCATTACAAATGTATGTGTATACATTAATACAAAATTGAGGAAAAAATAGTCCGAACTGTGGCTTCATTTAAATTCAGACAATAATATTAATTATTATTATATATAAAACATTAAATAATATTAATGATTGTGTTTAATTTACATTAAATATTAAATATTAATTATTATTATATAAATGATGTAAATTATTGTCTTAATTTAAATGAAGCTACAGTTCTCTCTATTTTTTTCTCAATTTTCTTTTAATCCATACACATAGATTTGTAATAAAAATTGATTTGTTTACGCGGGATGTACGAATGAAAATAGATGTTTAGTGCAACGCAGCATTTTCTAGGAACCTATCCACCACGTTATACCGAGGGTTGCCCCTATTACATCCGATATCGAGACCGACTTTACATCCGCCATTCGGGTCGCTTTCGATTCACCCGGAATAAAATTGCGATTATTATTTATACCATTATTATTATATAAATAACATTAATTATTGTCTTACTCTAAATGTAGCAGCAGTTCGGACTATTTTTTTCCTTCAATTTTCTTTTAATGCATACACATAGATTCGTAATGAAAATTGATTTGTTTACGCGGGATGTACAAATGAAAATAGATGTTTACATCCGCTATTCGCGTCGCTTTCGATTCAGCCGGAGTGAAATTGCGATTATTATTCATACTATTATTATTATATAAATAATGCAAATTATTGTCTTAATTTAAACGAAGCTATAGTTCTCACTATTTTTTTCTTAATTTTCTTTTAATCCATAGACATAGATTCGTAATAAAAATAGATGTTTAGCGCAACGCAGCATTTTCTAGGAACCTATCCATCGGGTTATAGCGAGAGTTGCCCGTATTACATCCGATATCGAGATCGACTTTACATCCGCCATTCGCGTCGCTTTCGATTCAGCCGGAATGAAATTGCGATTGAGAGCAACGTCGACGGCTCGCTCGGTATAACAATAAGCTATTAGAGCGAGGATCGTTAAAGTTGGACGCCCGTAGGTCGCGATAAGTGGGTGAACGTTTTGCTAATAAGAGTTCGAGCACGAAACGAGCCGTACGTATCCCGGCCTCTCTTTGTCGCACTTTATGCGCGAACTTTATCGCGGCTTTTATTATGGGTATAATAATAAATAATGGCGGGACGTTTTCTTGCCGCTGGGATTTACGGTGGCATCGGGAAGTATTGGTTAGGTTGCAGAATGGAAAATTGAAGAATGACCGAATGAGAGTGGTTTCGAAGAATGGACAAAGTGGTCAGGGACGTACTGACGGTCCTGGCACTTGTTTGGAGGTTATGTTGACGTTCGGTCTTTCGGAAGGAAGTGTTTCGTAACTGAATCGGCGTTACACTTTCTATTCCGGTGGCTAGAGACATTTTTTGATTCTGGAGTTGGCCTGTGGATCTTTGTAGTGAGATTTTTCTGCCATACATAGTGTACTTAGGATTTGTAGGAGTTTGCTTTGAAAGTTTTTGTTGAAGGTAGTTTAGTGCAAATTTTTTATTTACGTGATATCCCATTTTAAAAGAATATGGAGTGGAAAAGAGGGAGCATTTTCTTGCTACAAGTATATGCAGGCCGTTTATTTTGAAAGTGGTATCCATTTTTATTTGAAATGAGATATTACATAAGTAAAAAGTTTACACTACATTAATCGCGAATTATGGATATAAATTAAATCGACTTGCACCACTTTCAAAGTATACGGTTCATACATACCTGTAGTAGGAAAAAGTCCTCCAAATCCAAAGTACACTATATATAAAAAAAAACTCATAATATTTCAATACAAAGATGCTCAGTACGAGGCCAAAATTCAAAAATGTGTATGTAGTTCGATGTAACGTATACAGGGTGATTCTAGTAACTGGGCCAAGCGATAACTCTTTTTTAAATAAATTTAGAACAAAATCGTAGAGGAAAAGTTTGTATTAGGTGAAAAGCTCTATCATCCTATGCACCGACTTTTTTCCCAAGTGCATTGGTGCATGTGCAAAGTGCAGTTGCACTGTTTTTTTAAATGGAACCACCCATTTTTTTTTACATAAACACGTTCCTTAAGCCATTCTGCAATAAAAACGTATAAGGGAAATCATCGAAAAAACAATAGTTTACGAGATATTTCACTTTATTCAAACAGGGTGATTCTAGTAACTGGGCCAAGCGATAACTCTTTTTTAAATAAATTTAGAACAAAATCGTAGAGGAAAAGTTTGTATTAGGTGAAAAGCTCTATCATCCTATGCACCGACTTTTTTCCCAAGTGCATTGGTGCATGTGCAAAGTGCAGTTGCACTGTTTTTTTAAATGGAACCACCCATTTTTTTTTACATAAACACGTTCCTTAAGCCATTCTGCAATAAAAACGTATAAGGGAAATCATCGAAAAAGCAATAGTTTACGAGATATTTCACTTTATTCAAACTCTTATAACAGATGCCCAAACCGTTCACTATCGCATTATCTAAACGTTTTTGGTCAGAGTTACGTTCCAATCATGTTTACTAACATCTCATACTCAAGGATAGGAACGTATTAAAAAATGTTTGCAAGCTAACGGTGAAACGTTCGAGTATCTGTTATAAGAGTTTGAATAAAGTGAAATATCTCGTAAACTATTGCTTTTTCGATGATTTCCCTTATACGTTTTTATTGCAGAATGGCTTAAGGAACGTGTTTATGTAAAAAAAAATGGGTGGTTCCATTTAAAAAAACAGTGCAACTGCACTTTGCACATGCACCAATGCACTTGGGAAAAAAGTCGGTGCATAGGATGATAGAGCTTTTCACCTAATACAAACTTTTCCTCTACGATTTTGTTCTAAATTTATTTAAAAAAGAGTTATCGCTTGGCCCAGTTACTAGAATCACCCTGTTTGAATAAAGTGAAATATCTCGTAAACTATTGTTTTTTCGATGATTTCCCTTATACGTTTTTATTGCAGAATGGCTTAAGGAACGTGTTTATGTAAAAAAAAATGGGTGGTTCCATTTAAAAAAACAGTGCAACTGCACTTTGCACATGCACCAATGCACTTGGGAAAAAAGTCGGTGCATAGGATGATAGAGCTTTTCACCTAATACAAACTTTTCCTCTACGATTTTGTTCTAAATTTATTTAAAAAAGAGTTATCGCTTGGCCCAGTTACTAGAATCACCCTGTATATCTTAATTTTTTCTTTTATTTCGTAGAACAGGTACCTACGATTTTTGACCGCTATTGAATGTTTGTATTAGCTTGAAAACTGATCTATCATCATTCAGATGCTTTTGTGCGGATGAATCTCAACTGTTTGTTATATTTCGCTGTTGTTATTATTCGTTCGATTACATGATTTCTTAACATAATATCTCAACCACTACGCTACAGCTTCTTATTAAAAAATATTTTCTAATAATGGTAGGGATTTTCGGCGTGTGTAAGAGCAAGGATGGCTTTGTGTTAGCTCTACGTTTCGACATTTATTTCATGTCCTTTTCAAGAGATTTCTTACACTACAAGATCAACATATGTTATAATATTGCTGTTTTTGTTACATTATTATCCTTATACTATATTGTGGTTCGTGGATTCATATTTATTTTTAACAGAACTGAATATAATCTAACAAATGATACAATTGATCGAGGTGAATATAAGAAGTGAATACGTTGGAGTAAAGATGAAACTAGTAATGCGTTTGCAGATGCATACCTTACATATTCTTAGATGCTTTTCTATTATTTGTCGAAATCGATTGTGTGTTGTATTCCGGGTCTTGATAAACGTACTTCCGCTTCATTCTCTTCATTGTGAATTTTTTTCATTACGTCTTGCTGTACTTTATTATAACGCAACTCTAGGCCGAATGGGTGTTTGATAAATTTTGAAAAAAAAGCTAAATACTCATGTGGACAAAGTGTAAAAATACAAAATACTCACATGGACAGAAACGCGCAGCAAGCTCACTCCGAGACGGTTGGCGCGTTTATGAGGCGTACGTGTAATCTGCGACATGCGACTGCGGTATGGTAATGGTGGGGGTACAGCTGTGTGCTAGGTGGGCTTAGATGTGTGGTGAGTAACATGCGTATGTGTGTATGATATGTGAATTTGTTAGAGATTACTGCAATATTTGCTTAAGGGGGGCAGTACAAGTAAACCTTTCAAAAAATCGAATTTTTTTTCTGGATATAATGTTAGTATAATGTCTTAAGAATGTGTCAGCAAATTTTCAAAACTTGATTCAAAGTATTTCCCATGTTATAACTTAAAAACGTCAGAAGTACTGTTGAGCGGTCGACTTTGTCTCCCAGTCCACATTTCCAAATATTTCCAATCCGCAGATACACTTTATAGTCTTTAATTATTCTATATGGACTATATACACACTATATGTGGACTATACGGTCCAGGAATATCTCACTAGCCGAAAATTGCTGTACGTAACAATTGCTCGAAGATTGCTCATTTCTTTTCTCTCAAAAAAAAATCGCGAAAAACAGCTCGATTTTGAGCGTTTACTTGTACTGCCCCCCTTAAGTGATCTGTATCGGTTCTATAACACTATGCAACAATGAATTTGCTACTAGTTGAAATGAATGTGAGTATTATGTAATTGGGTGCGCTGATTCCGATTTTGCAATCAGAATTGTCGTAGCACGTCTGGATTTAAAGTTATAGCTAAAAACCATATTAATAATAAAGTCATAAGATGATCATTAAAACCTTCTACATGCGTTATTGTATAGCTGCATCAATCCGCTGTATTATTTGGTATAACGTACGAATGTGTGTGTGTATTCTCAAGGTTACTCTGCTTTATGCGTCTGTAAAAAAAAGTTGCAGTGGAAAAACAAATAGGCAGACTTTGACAAGTTCTAACTTGCGCTCGAGCTAGAGCATGCGGGCAGGATTCAACATGTTTTATAAAATTAGTGTGGGATCTTATACGGAAAATAAACGAAGGTGTTAATAAACGTAAAGATGGTTTATTTAAGGAGTGATGATTTGAATAAGCAGGTACGACTGTTGTCAAATAAATGTCCATCGAGTCTCGTGAGGCGACGCCGCAGCCCCACTTCCAAATCGGACAAACAAAACGCTTTCATGTTCCTTCTCCATCGACACGTATCTCGCCTTAAACCCTACATTACTTCAGTGCAACAGTCGCAATAACACGTATTTAATTGATTTCATATAAGATGATTCGGTGATTCGGTATATGGTGATTCAGTAAACGAAAGATGAACAGGCGCATTTTTAAACCAAGGTATTGCCAATGTTAGTGTAACTAGGGGCATCTGATTCATTTCAGAGGCAAATAAACATTTATAATTAATTTATTAATTATAATATTTAGCATTTTCATCCCAAAGTACGCACATTAATTGCCCCAAAATATCTCACATTCGCAATTCAACGTAGTTAATAGCATTATCCTCGGAAAGGTTTATACGTACATAACTTTTTTTCCTGACGTGCCAGAGCAAATCTGATTGCATTTCTGTATTCAGCGCATATGAATTACTATAAGGAACCTATTTTCAACCTAGTAGCAGAGAAAAAATTTTATTTTGTTGCGTAGTGTAATTTATTGCTTTTTTGCTTTGTATGATGTGAAGCATTTCTCTAATTAGTCTCTTTTTTAAATTCGGTTCCATATCTAATACTATTGTTTTTATGGAAATTGAAAGTGTGTTCGTTTTCTATTGCGTGTTCGACCAGTCCTGTGCGGTGTTGTGTGGCAAACTGTGATCTTCTGTGTTCTGCAATTCTGACATGAAATAAATGTCGAAACGTAGAGCTAACGCGAAGCCATCCTTGGTCTTACACACGCCGAAAACTCCTACCATTACTTCAAAGACGGACCAGTGTCACAGATATTAATATTTTCTAATGTCTCGTATACCTAACCATTACGCATTAACGCGTCATTAAGAAATGCGTCTAATTGGCAATTCTTTTTTAAATTAATTTAAAGCCCAAATAAGTTCCTACGACTCGTCTAAGACAGTCAACAAAATTAGTCTTCGATTTCGACACCCTAAACGACGTACATTGAAACGAAGCACAATTTTAAGTTCTCTTCCGTAATTAGTGCACTTAATAATCGGCACATCTGACGTCACCAAATTATATGATTCTGTTCGTTGTCCGAGACTTTCTGGCACAAGAGTGCGTTAGGATGAAAATGAACGGTGCGAAGCGCACGTCGACGAAAGATGAACACACATACATACACAAATACGGACACACATGTGAGCAGCTGGCTGGATAACGTTCGATTGACGGATAATGAATGAACGATCGATCGCATGTCAACGGATGAATGGGCAGCCTTGTCCTTGGACTCGAAAGTCTCTGTAACCTGGCACTCTCCTGACACAAAGTCCAGGCGAACCAAGTTGCCAATGAATCAGCCTCCGGGAACCGATTCGATAAACAAAACTCTTTGTTTCGTCACGCGAATACGTTTCTTCCGTGCCGACCATTCAACAAACGGGAGTGACCGCTGTCCGGATTTTTGTTTAGCTTCGCTCCGCTTCTGACAATTTTCGGAGCTTTATAAATGGGACAGTTTATTTTGAAAGTGCTGTATGTCCATTTTCTGTTGTTTCGAGAAAATTGAAGGCATTTTAATCAATTAAAAAAGATGCATTTATTATATTAGATCTGGCAATGTTTATAGTGATTTATCAATATGTAATTTGGTTATATAAATTTCTTTTGGTCGAGTTTAACAAAAGTAATATAATATTTATGGGCTGCGAATGGGCTTACACCGTTTTCATAGTTAATCAATTGTAAAAACAAGTCAATTTCGATTGTGAAAAAATAAATATCACAAAATATATATTGTATGAATTCAATTGTGTTTATAAATAATAACAAGAAATAAAATAGGGGTAGTATTTTTGATTTTGAACGTTAATTAGTTTATGTTAATTGTTTGTTATTATGCTATCATTTAAATATTGTGGTAATACCTGCTTCATACGCTTATATTCTTCGTATATAATTTGGTCTGACATTGTTATACAATGTTGTCACGGCAATTATTTCAAATTTTGGCGGTCTAACTCGACATGTAAGTGACAAATCTGTCTTAAATGCTGTGCCTTGAGCCGATGTTTTATATAAAAAATTATAAAAAATTTTATATAAAAATAATTTTATTATTTTGCCTAAATAATTCGATGCTTGAATGTTTTCACGAAGCAATTAGAGTACAAGCTTGTGTTTGCTGAGATTAAGTATCAGTCGTAAACCTTAATATTTGCATTGGAATTCTTTCCAATTATGATTGGCGTAATTGATGGAAAATGTACAGAAAGTTACAGTTGATAATTCGATTTATTTCTAGCAGTAAATTGTAACATGTTAAGCGTTAAGTAGAAGTTAATGTAAGATCTGATGTACATAGAACAGAAGAGTATTACATACTTAATATAATTTTACACTCGTTTCTAATACAAGTTGTATATCATCTTCTCTTATTTGCTCAATAAATTATGAACAATACTTTGTCTATTATTGTCATAAATCTTGCCTCTTTTACTGAATCCAGTGTTGTTTATTACTTACCGAAAACATCTGTAGGTATGACACAGTTTTTATTATGCAAACCTATTTCTGTGATGGAACCTTGTTTACCTCAAACGGATTCTATTTACCTGCGTACCTTCTCAGGTAGTCTGTTATGATTATTCGGTCATGAAAATAACGTCACGTGAGTCATGGTCCGCTAATTAATGACCTGTCTTCACATGTCACACCTCAACAACAAGACGAGCCTTAAGGGTTGTTTACGTCCTCCGAGGAAAGCATTAAAGATTTGTATGAATGGTTGAGTCATGTAAGTAGGTGCGCAATTAAATTTTAATCTGCGAAGGTACGTAAAGTCTGTGAAAATTGTAAACAGTACACAGCGTACTCTTCATACGTATTACATGTGTGTGTAAGGTTGAATAAGATTGTACGGTAATATGTACATACGAAACGCAATAAGGGTAGACCAAATTCTGTTTTTAGACGATTTTAATCTAACACGAGTTAGAAAAAAAATGTATTTCTCTTTTACATGATTTATTTTGATTTAACACAATCGACTCAAATTGTAAAGAGAAAATTTTGCTTTACGTTTATTTTATTGGAGACGTGGATAGTCAGTAAATGGTAAGTTACTTGTTCATGAATAAGTGACAAGATTTTTTTCTGTTTCAAACGATAATTTATATTGCATGGTAAGTACCTACATGTGCAAAGTTTGTGAAATAAAATGTTTGAAATCCTAAGACGAAAACTCATGGTTTATTGTATTATTTTACCGATTTCTCAGGAATAGAACCAATCTTCTATTCTTCCATAGATACAATGTATTTTCATTACATGATTTATTTTACACGTAATCTTCAGAAACATATCTGTCGTGAAAATACAGAATTCGGTCTATAACGCAATAACAAAAATGTATATGTGCACTGTAATTACACAATGATTAACAGGAGCAGCATTGAACGAGTAAAGTATGAATTGTAATATTCAGTATCGTATACACCAAAGTAACGTAAGTACAACGTTTTGCATACGACATTATATTTTCCAATTTAATCACGCGTCGATGATTGAGTATTTTGCGAAAAATCTGATCTTTTCATTTTTTACATTCTAATTAATCGTCTCGGTAGCAGTTAAAAAAAAAGTGGCGAAGCCTGCGAGAAGTCCCATAATTCATTTGTTTTTGCGCATCGAAAGCGTGGGGATAATTTGATAGTCTGTTTTTCCACTATTCCGCGTGTGCCCTGTTTTAGTTTGACGTAAAAAATTGCGGCCGACACGAGCACGAGATGGAGGAGGAGGAGAAGGGGGGTGTGGGGGGGGGTGGATAGTTGAACGTCCCTCTCCTCCATTCTCCCACCAGCAGTGGCTGATAAGAAAATTGCGACGCGCACGCGCGCAAAGGCAGATGGCATCGAATGGACGAGCACGTGTGTATTTGTGCCTGCGAAATGCACAACAGAAACCATGTGACGAAGGAGGGGGGGAGAATTAAATAAAATTAGCCGCTAGTGGACTCGAACAAAAAGTTACATTTCTTTTTATGCTCGATTGCGCATGACAGATGTACAAAATTGAATTGGAGGGAAATAGTGACGGATTCTGTGGAATGTCAATTATTTGTAGTGATGGAGAGGTAAAACTATGTTAAATATGTTCTTGTAGGTTTAGTTGCAAATGTAAGTGTCTTTGTTATTGTTTATTTTTCCATTGTTCGCGAGTTTGTTGGCCTCTTCTGCGCGTTACATTTCACGGAAAAGCGGTCTCTCTTTGCCAGTTTTGTTCTCTCTCTCTCTGTTACTGTTCTATTCTCTCATTTTCTTTCTCGCTTCCCGCTTCCGTCTTTCCTTCTTTACCTATTATCCTAAGTTGCCACTTCCCACTCGCTCGCTCCGCCATTTTTTCCCGACTCCAGCTTACACAACTCATGACTTTTTCACCAGTTCCCGCCATTTTTGCTCTGGCCTCCGGCTTGTTCCACTTGTCCCTTTCTACTTCGCATTTTAACTACTTCGCGTTTCTTTTGCATTTGCAACCATTTCTCTTGCTCTATCAACCTTGATAAGATTTTTCTCTTCCTTCATCTCCTGTTTGTTGTCATTGTTTTCGCTTTATCTCTCTTTTCCTCTCCAATACGTAATCCAAATTTGCTCTTCTCCATATATTTTCTTGACGTTTTCCACTTATTTTGCCCTCTTTCATCCCGCACCTTTTGTCTCCCACTAGTTCCCTTCTTCCCTTACTCATTCGACCCGCAATTTTTCCCTTCCATTCTCTCTTCTCTTTTCTCCTACTTCCTTTTTCGCCACCTCTAACTCCTTCTTACTCATACTTCTTCTCTTCTTTCTAACCTCCATCTCCTTCCCCTCTATTCATACTCACTCTCTCTCTATCTCTCTCTCTCCGCTTCCCACTCTCTCACCTAACTTTCATCTCCCCCGCGACTTCTCGCTCACCTACCGCCTCTATCCTCTAATCCTCCTCGTCCCACTCTCAATCCAGGCTCCCTCCCCTACCCACTCGTCTCTCTTCAAACTCCCATTTTTCCCACCTCCCCCCCGGCATTCTAATCCTTCGCCTCCCACCGTCTGTCCCGCATCCAACTCGCGGCCGCTTCCCCTGCCGAGCGCGTTCTAATCCCTCGCCCCCCACTCCTCGCGCGCCGCGTCACGACTCCCCCTCTCCCCACCCGCCCGCCCGCGACGCTAGTCACCCACCGCCGCCGCGCCCGCTAATTCTCGACCCCCCACCCGCTGCCGCTCTCGCGCTCAACCACGCTCAACTGCGCTCAACCGACTCGCGACTCCTCTCCCTCCAGCGTCCCCCCACCCACCCCCCTCCCCGCACTCCACCTCGCCCATCTCTCCGTCCGGCACGCAGCACTGCCTCTATGCACAAAACACGGCCCACCAGCCTCGCTCCCGATCATAGAACAGTGACGAACGCGCACTCTCGGTATTGCGCGCTCGAGGGCGGACTTTTCCTTTTGCCAGATCGGTCGCCCTGCTACGTTGCGCCAAGCTTCATCCCCCACATAGCTGTCGGAAGGCATCGGACGATAGCAACCCCTCTTGAGAGACCGTACGTCCGAACGTTTCGCCGGCTGGCGCGAAGATTCGAATTCGACGAAGGACGCGGCTCGTGGGCTGAAGGCGAGGCTGAGAGGCGGGGGAGGGGGAGGTGGTGCACCTCGGCGTCGAATTTCGATCGGGAGGGAGGGGTAGGAGGTGGGGAGGGGCGGGAGGAGGTGGAGGAAGCGGATCCTTGCGGAGGTGGAGTAATTCGAGGAGTAATCGAGGCGCGGACAGTGCGCGGATCCGTCGGTGCAACAGGAGTCGCGGGCGCTCGATTTTATATGCGAGGGAGTTGGACGGTGCTTCGAGGAGACTTCGACGCGGGCTTTCGCGCGGCTTTTCGGGGCGCCAGGAGGTCGGAGGTTGCGGAGAGGTGCCAGTCGATGGTGCGGAAGAGGTTGCTGGGGAACGGTTCACGGAGGTCTGGAGTCCAGGATCGATCGTGAGAGAGTGATTTGGGTGCATCGTGGTTTTTTGAGCAGCTGAGGATCTAAGGATCTGAGAGTTTGAGGATTCAAGGATCTAAAGATTTGAGAACTTCAAAATTTGAAGATTCGAGCATTTGAGAGCTCCGGGAGTGTCGGTTGAAGTGGAACTTGGTGGGGGACAGGTTTTTGATAGTTGGCGGAATTTGTTGAGACGCGACTCTCGACAGTGCGAGCTTGACGTTTGACGTGTGGTGGACTTTTGATAAGAGGCGAGGACGAGGTGATTGTTGACAGAGTTCAGATTCGGAATGTCGTTTTTAAGTGTACCGAGCGAACAGTTTATCTGTTGATAGAAACGTGTTTCCTTTAACATTCAAAGAATTTGCCAAAGGTGGACTATAGTTCGATTCGGTTCGAGTCCAAGTGAAGAAAGAATCAAAATATTGCACGCAACAGAACAATTGTAGTCCTAAAAAGACAACGCTGCTGAATTAAAAAGTTTGATGCTGTCAAACCAAGAATAAACGTACGAAGAAACAACACTGTCGAAATAAATACGGATCTGGAACTGGAAAGAGTCGGGCCAAAACTTGCTGTCAGACTGACACGTGACCAGCGTTACAGACCCATCAGATGCCAGCACCAGCATAAATCAGACTTTTACCTGAATCCTGGCATCATTGCGTAACGTGGCTCGAGCAACAAAGGCGAACCAACGAACAATATCGAAAAGGCGGAAAAGTGTGGAATAGGCTCTGGACATCGACGGCCGTCTTCAATTGAGCGTTCCCGATGTTACACATGTAACAGCCAAGTTCGAAAAGCGTCCGGGAGCCCATCGTCGGCAACAATCGCGAAACGTTCGAGCGTCAATAATTTCGTCGCCAGTCCCATTGTCGCACGACTGTAATACAGACCGACGTCGTACAGAAGCGTCGGCATCGGCGACGCATTAACGTAAACCGAAAGCTGTCACGGCAGATAAAGCTAATAAGCCGAGAGTCCCATTAAGCTCGACGTCGGTCGGAAAGAGTGAACAAACCCCGAGGCCTTCCAACCTTCGCAATAACAAATGACCCACAGGAGCGTCAAGGTCAGGAATATCGATCCGAAAATAATTCCGGACACTCGCGATCAGCCCTCAAGGTTCTGACGTCGAACGCGAAGCCCGCGAAAATTGAGTTTCGAAAGTTAGGGTTTTGAAGTTGAACATTTGTGGCATTTGTGGGACTCAGAGAGACAAGATGAAGAAGAGAGTGAGCGAGGACACCGAGCAGAACGAGGCCAAGTATCGACACACAGAATTTGGTAAGTCTCTTTGCAATGTTTTATATCGGGTGACTCGAATATTCTGATCGTTGTCAAAATCGGAAAATTGGGGGAGAGGTGATTGTAATCAATGTTTAGGGTGCGTTACGGTGTTTTGTTTTCACTTTTACGATGACGTGAGTATACGTCTCGTTACGTCACTGTCGACGTAATCTCGTCAAGGACGCGGACGAGCTTTCGATAGAGATAATCGGCGCGGAATTGACTTACTGGATGAATCGGTGACGGATCCTTGTCGGTGTAGTCTTAAATAAAGGCCTGTTAACTGGGCCGGTGGTCCGCGAGTCACTGGAGACCGTGGACTCCTCGTGGGGGTTGTATATATGTCGGATATCAGAGTGATAACGACGCCCCTGTGCCCGATAACGCGGCCTTTTAATAAGGAGACGCGTGGTACAGAGCCACTGATTGTCACATGCCAGTCAGAAGTTGTTCCCATTACATGTTTCCGAAACATGCGATTGACTCGGGTCGTTTTTCAATTTTTCCGTTTGAACGTTGTAATGCAAGGTTTTTGTTTTTGGCTTTGAAATTATTGATGACTTTGATAATATGTGAATTTTTGTCTAATTTTAAGAAAGAATTGATTGCTATACCGTAATCATTTTTACATCCCAGTCAGAAGTTGTTCCCATTACATGTTTCCGAAACATGCGATTGACTCGGGTCGTTTTTCAATTTTTCAATTTGGATGTTGTAATGCCAGGTTTTCTTTTTTCCTTCGAAATACTTGATGAATTTGATAATATGTGTATTCTTGTGTATTTTAAGAAAATGTTGATTAGGTTCTATAACGTAATCATTTTTACATGCCAGTCAGTTGTTCCCATTACATGTTTCCGAAACATGCGTTTGACTCGGGTCGTTTTTCAAATTTTCCGTTTGATCGCTGTAATGCCAGGTTTTTGTTTTTGCTTTGGAATGGTTGATGAATTTGATAATATGTGAATTTTTGTCTAATTTTAAGAAAGAATTGATTGCTATACCGTAATCATTTTTACATCCCAGTCAGAAGTTGTTCCCATTACATGTTTCCGAAACATGCGACTGACTCGGGTCGTTTTTCAATTTTTCCGTTTGAACGTTGTAATGCAAGGTTTTTGTTTTTGGCTTTGAAATTATTGATGACTTTGATAATATGTGAATTTTTGTCTAATTTTATGAAAGAATTGATTGCTATACCGTAATCATTTTTACATGCCAGTCAGAAGATGTTCCCATTACATGTTTCCGAAACATGCGACTGACTCGGGTCGTTTTTCAATTTTTCCGTTTGAACGTTGTAATGCAAGGTTTTTGTTTTTGGCTTTGTAATTATTGATGACTTTGATAATATGTGAATTTTTGTCTAATTTTATGAAAGAATTGATTGCTATACCGTAATCATTTTTACATGCCAGTCAGAAGATGTTCCCATTACATGTTTCCGAAACATGCGACTGACTCGGGTCGTTTTTCAATTTTTCCCTTTGATCGCTGTAATGCCAGGTTTTTGTTTTTGCTTTGGAATGGTTGATGAATTTGATAATATGTGAATTTTTGTCTAATTTTAAGAAAGAATTGATTGCTAGACCGTAATCATTTTTACATCCCAGTCAGAAGATGTTCCCATTACATGTTTCCGAAACATGCGATTGACTCGGATCGTTTTTCAATTTTTCCGTTTTATCGCTGTAATGCCAAATTTTCTTTTTTTTTTTTAAATGGTTGTTGACTTTGGTAATATGTAAATTTTTATCTATTTTGACAAAAAGTTGCCTTGTATGGCTCAATTATGATTATTATATGTTGCAATAAATGTGATAAATCAAGTGATTATGTATAATTGCCCCGAAGTTACTCGATAGAAACCTCCCAGTGCACAAAAGAATTCTATCACATTTTGATGTGGAAGACCACATAACTCTCTTTGGTGCATAATTTTTATAAGGAGCGTGATTAACATCATGTTTAAAAGAAAATTCTTTATTCTAATCTTCCTTATCACCCATGTCTTTAAACAAACAAGTGGAGGGAAAACATTACCAGAATACTATATGATTGTCATTAAATTTGATAAATGTAACGAATTCTTCAATATTTGTCAAACTAATCGGCAATTATTAAAAACCCTTTATTCTCCTTCCTTATCACCCATATCTTTAAACAAAGAAACATGGTAAGAAAATAGCACAATTATACAAAATCACTTTGATAAATGTGATAAAAATTCTTGAATATTTATAAAATTAACACATGCATTATACGCAATCACCGAATTAGTCACATTTACCCTGACACATACACCATGATAGAATCCTCACAAGAAGCAAGACACCAATATACCTCAAAGCTTCGAGAAAGAGCGCAATTCTTAACCGCTTCGGAAGCGGCGAGCTCAATTATCGGCAAAAGTTCGAGGCTGTGGGCTTGTTGCCGCGTAAAATTGCATAATTTTCGCCCGTACAGCAACAACGTCAGTTGTATAAGAGGCCATGCAAGTGGAATCGGTCGTCGGAGTCGGCTGACGTACTCTCGGGCCTGTTGAATTTTATCAACGCGGCCGATCGTTCGGCCGTCGCCATTATTTCTTTTTTAAACACTCCTCACTGCTGCGTCACGTATATATGTCATTCTGAGTCACGCGAACACTCTCATTAACCCCCGCGATGGAACGAGCAGGCCTATCGAATATACCGATTGACGGGACGTTGAGTAAAGGATTTGCTGCGAAGGATCATTCGCTGAAAATTATTTAACCCCTGTAACGTGCACGCTCGAGTTTATTCGAGTGTGTTAAACAGGCCAATTTGTGCACACTCGAGATAATTCGAGCGGCGTTGGATTTGATGCTGCTATAATTTTTCACACTTGAGTATAATCGAGAATTGAAAATGACAATGTGAAAGATAAGAGAAACTATTGTTTTATTGATACTTATCGTTTATATAGGATTGTAAGCTGTAACACGTTATTATTTCAAAGAAACCGTGCGTTAAAGGGTTAAGTAGGATTTAATGGGGGGAGAGGAAGGAGTAGGAGAGTAAAGCAATGGAATTTTGTATCTCAAATATAGTTGTGGTGGGTATCAAAATTGCAGGCTGTACAGTTCTAGTGAAAGGATGATCTGAAGTATCGGATTGGCAAGAAAATAATTTTTATTTTACGGTGTAAAATGCGAATTCGTGTTTTCGTACAGAGAATAGACTTTAATCGAGAATACTTTTATTCGCTGTGTCGATATGTAAAAGTTATTCCTTGATTTTACATAGGAATTACTTAAGTAAGATTTAAAGGAGAGACAGGATGAAATAATGAGATTATGCAATGGAATGTTGTATGTCAAATATAGTCGTGGGGTGTATCTAATTTGCAGGCTATAGAGTTCTAGTTAAAGGGATGGTCCGAAGTATCGGATTAACAAGAAAATTATTTCAGTTTTGTCGCGTAAAATGAGAATTCGTGTTTATGTACAGAGAAAAAACTTTAATCGACATATTTCTTCTTCTTATGTATATAAGTTCTTTGAAAAAATGACAATGCGATCGATGTATGATAAGCAAAAATATTTTCTTGTCAATTCAATATATTTGGGTTTCCTTCCAAAGTGTGAATTCAAATGCAATAAAAAACTGAAATATATCATTTATGGAAAATAATTTAGGTTTAGTTAATTAGAATATAGGAACTTGACTGAAATTATTTATATTGTAATTGTTTCGTCTCAGTAAAAATAAGTATTTATGCACCATTAAAAATTTCTGTTTAACGACATACCTTACATATTATATATCTTACATATGAATCTCTGTCCCAAGCACAATAATAATTTTTATTGGCGCATCAATTATATAAAATAACAGTTTCTACCGAGACAAAACAAAGTTACAAACAATATATTTACATAACATTTCTTTATCAATCACTGTTCACATTTAAATACTGGTCGATTCTCACTTAACATCAAATAACACTCCAACAGTCGTATTGCAAATCTAAATCCGAAATAAATCAAATAAAATTCCTGCGAGTCCTGCTGCTTAAAAATCAAAAATTAAAAGTACGCCGCCCATATTACGAACTTAGCGCATGTGTAAAGGTCGTGCCTGAACATATTCCGGCGATAATAGCCGAGCGATAATATCGGTCGATTCTCACCTAGCATCAAGTAAACCAGATTAGTTCGTCGCGTGTATCTCGACCGAAACTTTCCGACAAAACGTGCGAGATCCTTGTATCTCGTACGAAAATCCTGAACAAACACGTGAGAATCTTCGAACGGAACCGATCATCTTCCTCTTCTTCCTCTTCTTCCTCTTCATCGCCCTCGTTGACCTCCACCCCTCCACGTGACTCAGAAACTTACACTTTGCCCTCGTTCTACACCATCGGTCGTTTGTCTTCGTCGCCTTCGCTTCCATGTTTTTGTAGACTTAGGATCGCACTGTCCGCCAGTTTATCCTGCCTCTCTTCCGTTTGGGGGGTCGACGAATTTTCAGGAACTTTGGACGTTGGACGAGTCTGTGTTACTGAACATTTCCGCTCTATCGAAGAATTACCAAGGTTATGGCGTGGATAGATTTGAATGGCATGGATTTTTTGTTTACGGCAATAGGTGAATAATGAATATTTTGGTTAGGTTGTACGGTCAATTTTTTAAATTATTTAACGCCTTGACATACAAATTATTTTCTTAGGCCCATGCTTCAATAAATCTGTATAATTTTGTATTAATTCTCTGGACCAAACTTACGAATAGAAAATAACAAAATTCGGTCGAGGAAATAGTTAAGTTTGACAAAAAATTATTTTGGGTTTCCTTCCCTCATACATTCTTTGTTACTATGGATTTTAGTGCGTAAGTTTTTCGACGTCTCAGAGACGTCAAAGTATGCTAAGTGGTTAATGTTGGACTTTGTTACTTATTAGACATGTTCGTTTTACGAAGAAATTATGAAGCTCATGGATAGATTTGGATGTGAATTATTTGTTTATGGTAATAGATGAATAAGGAATTTTTGTTAGGATATTTGATGCATTTTTTAAAGATTTGAAACTTCAGCAACTTGTCTTACTTGTGACCTTGATAGGTATGGTGGATACGCAAATTGCAAATCCTCGATTTATATTTGCAATTAGAAATCGTGTTTTCATATTTTGAATGACCAAATACCTATATTATAAATTGTCGATTTACGGATATGGATGAAAATGTTACCGCTCATCTGCATTTCCCGTTATCACACCTTACTTTTAGCACCTACGAATAGTATAGAAGTTGCTGTGGTTTGTAGGAAATGTCTGTCTTATCAGAAAAAGACAAAAGTTATTGCATTGACTGTAAAATTGTGCAGTTTGAGAACTATTAGAAGAACACTTATATGAATGTTAATGCATCGTATTATTGAAGAGCACATCCTGTTGGCTGCCTTCCGTTTCTAAGAGAAGTATATTTTTAAAAGTTTTGAACGTCAAATAAATCGAGTTTTTGCCAGCCAGGCAGACAACTTCTTATGAACTTTCTCTATCATATAACAATAATCGAATAATACCGATACTTGATAAACAGTAAAGCAACAGATTTTACTTTAGTGTAATACTGACTTCATTATAGTTTAACGCCATAATTAATTATTTCTGTCTCACAATCATTTACATAACCACGAAATTATATTAACAAAATAATAAGCAAACATTGCATCTCAGAAACAATTAACAATTTGCTCAATCTCAGCAGCTTGTCAGAATGTAGTGGAAAAAAAACGTAAAAAAATAAAAATAAAAGTTAGACTTTGTAATACTGCACACATTTCAGATCTTCTTTTTCGATATATAAATAGAGAATCTAGCTAGTACAAATGGAAACATAGAAAAATCGTCTGTTTGGCACTAAAGGAATCGCGAATCAGTTATTCAACTTTTTCCTGAGATTATAAATTATCAATAATATATCTCCGATTTTTTTTTTTCATACCCTCATTCAACATGCCTGTAATTTTGTTCATACTTTTACGTGTCAGAAAGCATACGCCGCAAATTTTCTTTCTTTTTTCCAATTTTTGTAGTCTGTTGATTTTTAAAAAATACTACAAAAATCTTTTTATTTCATTTTACCCCTCTCCACCCTACAAAGCCGAAAAAAAAAATTTGGAATTAAAAAATGGTTCCTTTTTTTACAAGCTATTGGTACATTGAAAATTTAATTCGGTTCAGAGTCACTTTTGACCCTCTAATTCGACTGTACCCTCTCCACGTAATATTCTTGGCATTTGGAGGATAGAATTGAGGGGCAAGCCGACGATTCAATCCTCGTTAAAAGAAGTCGAGCTCTCGCTGCCGATCATGAATGAACGAACTATGCTCGCACGTGTCGCTTCGTCGATTCGAGATCTCGATCGGCTGAGTGATCCGTTTGCTTTGGAGAGTGGGACGCAACGAAAGCAAACTCTTCCTCGGCCCGTAACGTTGACAAAACTAGCAGACTGCGACGTTTATTCTCCGAACAGAGTCTGACGATCGTTCCTGCCGATTCACCCCTTGCCGCTGAACGGTGACGTCACACGATCAGAATCTGTAGTAGAGAAGAATATGCGGAGATATTTCTTCGAAGCGTCTGCGAGTTGTATTTTTGCAAGAACGGTGTATGAATTTGGATGGATAAGTTTCGTTTGTACTTTTGTTTTTCGGTAGACGATTGCCGATGATTTCGTGGTAATTTGTTAATTAGAGTTTGTAGTAGGATTGGATGGGATCTTTATGGGGTAATGTGGTTTACGATGTGTTTTATTGAATTTTTTTGTGATTTTGAGGGGTTGATGGGAAATGTAGTTTGTTAAGTTTGGTTTGCCAATCGCTGGTTTGGGAATGTAATTTGGGAGATGATCAGAGACAAGGTTAAAGTAGGAGGTAAATTAAGTGCAGAATATTTAATATTCTATGAAGCAATTTGTATTGTCGATTATATTGCTTTAGCCGACGTTTATTTTAAATAAAAAGTATGGAATAATATAAGAATTATTTCGATCAACGAAATGGAAAGTAATTAATAGTGTGCTGAAATTGAATAATTATTCGCCGATGTCCACAATAAAGCATTTCGATCTCCAACAAATGAAGTGAGAGAGCATCTTTGTTTGTATTTTGTCAAATTCTACATTCGCAGAATAATTTTGAACGGAAAATATTCAGTAAATATTTGAGCATAAAGGCATTGTTCGATCGTAATAGCCTAAGTTGTGCTATATTTCTTCACAATTAAAAATGTTTAAATAAATCTTTTATTTGCAACATGACGCCCTTCAGAACTTACCTACTTCAGTTTATGAGAAATTAGAAAATATCTTTAGTCGTACTTTAACAAATTGTGCATTCATATCTGAATTCTGAATATATTTAAACACCACTTAATCGTCTACCACTCCAAAAAAGTCTCTACTTGTATTTTGACCAATTCAACTTTTCAATTATCAATTCTAAACATATGATTGAGCACGATTTAATCTTCTAACACTTCAAAAAACGACTCTACTTGAACTTTGACAGATTCTGCATTCAAATATTAATTCTAAAAATATGTTTAATCACGAATTAATCCTCCGACACTTCAAAATTACTGTACTTGAACTTTAACAAATTCTGCATTTAAATATTAATTCTAAAAATATGTTTGAACACGAATTAATCTTCTAGCACTCAAAATGACTCTACTTGAACTTTGCCAAATACTGCATTTATATATTCATTCTGAAGATATGATTGAGCACAAATTAATCTTCTAACACTTCGAAAAACGACTCTACTTGAACTTTGACAGATTCTGCATTCAAATATTAATTCTAAAAATATGTTTGATCACGAATTAATATTCTAAGACTCAAACAATGACTCTACTCGTATTTTGACCAATTCTATTAGGTTGGCAAGAAAGTTCTTTCGGTTTTGAAGTACAGGTACCGTTCAATTTTTCGCTGCTACGGATTAGAAGTTTTATGAACGCGGAATAATGAACTCGTCGGAAATATAGCAAAAGGTCATCGCACAAAATGGGAAATATATTGTTGAACAGAGTATATTGGTTGTATAAAAATATGACTTTTCTTTCACACTATGAAACCGAAAGAACTTTCTTGCCAACCCAATACTTTCAATTATCAATTCTGAACATGTGATTCAGTACGAATTAATCTTTTTTTTTTTTATTATTGAAAGCTTTACGTCCCATCGACTACTGGGTCCTTAGCGACGGGGTTCTGTGTGGGATACATTATATTTGGTGGAAAAGATCTGTTTCAATTAGGTACTTGATTGTATTGTTTATTTTTCCTTCTGATGTGAGGGCATTGTCAGGGTTGATGTTGTGTTTCCGCCTGTGTATTTCGAACTTCCTGCATTTAAATAATAGGTGGTGGACTGTTGTGAGTTTCCGGCATGTGTTGCATTCAGGTGGGGCTATCTTCTCCAGTAGGTATTCGTGTGTGATTCTGGCGTGTCCAGTTCTTAAGCGGGCCATTACTATTTTTTCCTTTCTACTGAGGTTGTTGGTCGGAATTTCTTGGTAGACATTTCCTACTATGGTGCGGATCTTTGTTCTATTAGCGTTTGTCCATGTCTGATTCCATTCCTGCCTGATTTGTTTTTTAACGTGTTTTGCAGATTCCTCGTATGGGACTGGGGCTTCTATTGTGTTTGGCGGGAGGGTTGATGCTATTTTAGAGTTTATGTGAATTAATCTTCTAACACTCCAAAAATGTCTGTACTTGAACTTTGACAAATTCTGCACTCGAATATTAATTCTAAAAATATGCTTGAACACCAATTAATCTTCTAATACTCCAGGAACGATCCTACTCGTATTTTGACAAAATTCTGCACTGATATAATCACTCTGTAAGTATGTTATCGAGGAAATGTTCGAGCATGAACTCATCCCGCTGCTGACAGCCAATGTTGTGCTATCGTTCTCGGTGTCAGCCGTTCGCTCGTCCGACCGGATTTCGTAACGAGCGTAAGCGTAAATAACGAGACAAAGTGCACGATGTCGGGTCGCCTCCGTCCCGGATTTTTCTATGGTTTTGGCCGGGATAGATAAACTCGGCCACGTGAACAGCGAAATTCACTTTCTCGATGGACGTTTCCATCGAGCAGGCTGCGCTCGATTAAATTATGATTTACGACATAGCGCGATTGCCCTACGTTTGATCCGCAAAATGCTTCTACATAGCTCGACTTTCATTTAAATCTTTTGCAACTGATGCTATTTGTTTGATGGATATGAAAAACTGATTTTGCGTTGCTGTAAATTTAAATATTTTCATTCTTGTGTTTTTTTGTTTTTATGTGAGATATTGGTACATTATCACTGTTTTGTCCAAGAAGAAGTTAAGAAATAAAAAGATTGGGATTAAAGATTTATTATTAATTGTATGATATGTAATTGTGTGATATGTATTAATATGTATTTTAATATTGTTGACAATTTCTAGTATTTTACGATATGTTTATGATGAACGACTTGTATTCAAGCAATAATCAAATTTCCTTGTATTTATGTAAAAAGAACGCATGACAATGAGTATTATAATGACGTAAACCAGTAATGGGACTTTGCGCCTAAACGTTTCTAGCGGCATTCGATTATAGCTGTCTTAAACGTTCCGATTGGATTAATTGCAGCGAGTTTTTTTTATTCGTCATGCGGTTTCATTAGCCGCAGTTTGAGGAAAAGATTCCGTGGAAGAGCTTCTCCTTTTCTTGGATGCTTAAAAGAAACGTCGTCTTGCCTTACTCTTCAGATATCACACGTGCTTATTTTATTATTCATATCGAGATTTGTCGTTTTTCTCAAACTGTGCGTTTTGATTTCGTATATGATAATTTGAAAGCTTCCGATTTATTGGTTTTTGAAATTGGGTTCATGGATTCCAAAGTTGGAGATTTTAGAATGTTTAGTTTGTGGAGAGTAGATTCTTAAAATGTTGACATATTCAATTATACAACAGTGGACTGTTACGGTTTGCAATTATACTGATTTCAGGATTACATTTCTTTACCGTATCACTTGTGGTAACTCAAATTTGTGTCCTTTTGTTTCATAAATCTGTCATTTGTTTCATTTGTGAGACGCTTTCTCAATTAGTTGTGTAGCATATTACTTGTACATGTGTGATCACATATGAACAGTTAATACCAAGAAAAGTATTGTAAATAATTGTTAACCTTCAAAGCAATTTAAGAATGGTTTCAAGAATTTAACACATCTGATTATCATTTAATCGCACTCAATTTTCATATTACTTCACTTATACGAATTTCACAGCATATAAGCACGAAAGAAGAAATGTACCGAAAGCAATTAGTTTATCAAAATAATTGAAAAATTCAAATCGCGTTAGTTGAACGAAACGGAAACTATGGGAAAACATTTCTGATTTCACAATAATACACAATAACCCAAACAGCATAAATTTTCATCTTATTCCACTTATACGAATAGCATAGCATATGAGCACTAAAGAAGAAATGTAACAAAACATATTACACATGGCAGCATACAAGCACAAAAGAAGAAATATAACGAACAAATTAACTTGTCAAAACAGTTGAAAAATTCGAGCCGCGTTAATTAAATGAAACTGAGACGTCGGGGCTCCCTTTCTGATTTCCGGCAGAGTTTCGTCACCGTTTCACTGACATCGTGCTTGACCACTTGGCGGTAATCTTATCGATCGGCACGGATCGCACGAAGAGTCGCCGGTGACGCTCCAGTTTCGTCAATATCGTCCACGATAAAAGGCACTTCCTATCTTCACTTTCGGCATGCCGTCGCTCATCGTAAATCATTTCCCGCCACCTACGAGTCCGGGAACCAGAATCGAAAATATCCCAGGCGGCTTCAAAATTTAATCTGAACCGTTCCCACACTCCCCTCTTTCGATTGTCAAGATGATTTTTTGGTCGGGAGGTAGCTGAAGAGTACTGGAAAGAAATCTGATTTTTTCTGTAATTAAATTCTGACAAGGGTAGAAGTATTTTATTTTATTTTTTTCAATATTGTTAGTCGTGTAGTTCTTAAATTGAATTTTTAGTAGGTATTGAGACATATTTAAAAAGAACTCTAAATGCCAAAGTTGCAATTCTGTAAGGATTCAAATAATTGTGTAAGCATAATAAATAGTTGAAGGAATAAAGGAATAATGCGGAAAGAATAAAATTGAATTAAGTCCTCTATTTCAAATGGTTATAGAATATTCAGAAAGATAAATAAATGTGAAACCAAATCCAAGATATTCTACATTAAATCCAAATTCTAATTCTGAGTAATCTTCAATAAAATCAACAGGAGCTTGATTTTCCTTTGCTTTTCTACAGATATGCAATATTATTACTGACTTGTTCACTTAATTTGATTCTTTCTTATTGGTTGACTGAGGGTAGAAGTTACTGTATTTGCAGTATTTATTGTGCATTTTAACAAGGTAACTTGAATTTATTAGAATGATGTTTACTTATATATGTAGATTGTTACATCAAGAGTGTTATAAAAAGAATTTGGTTTATTTATGAATATTTTCGATTGTTAGAACTTAGTGCATTTACGATGCGCGTAGAATTATTTTCCAAACACAGGAACCATTTCTCACTATGTAAACATCTCGATTACTAAATAAATTCTCTTTGAAACACTGTTTCAAAATCAACAGTCCACCCTTGCCTGTCATTACATTAATTTCCATTTAATTACCGTCTCTGAGCCGCACATCAAAACGAAACCGTCAGAATCGTAAACACGTCCCTCACGCTTCGGATCGTAAAGTCTCGACCAATCATCTCGTTCGAGAGAAAGCACGCGCGAACGTTCGGCATTCGAATCGTTGGCCGGAGAAGTCGCAGTTTAGTTTGGGAGAATCTTTCGTCGAAGTGTTGGGAAAACAAAGACGCCCAGAGAATGACGACTTAATGTACATCATCTTACGAGACACTTTAGTAACAAATGTACTTAATAGTTTATTACGAAAAATATTAATACGTTGATCGCAGTTGAGAAATAAGGAAATTGAATAATCAATCATATCTTCAGAATGAATATATAAATGCAGTATTTATTTGGCAAAGTTCAGGTAGAGTCATTCTTTGAGTGTTAGAAGTTTAATTCGTGTTTAAACATATTTTTAGAATTAATATTTAAATGCAGAATTTGTCAAAGTTGAAGTACAGTAATTTTTGAGTGTTAGAAGATTAAATCGTGCTCAATCATATGTTCAGAATTGATAATTGAAAGTTGAATTGGTCAATATACAAGTAGAGTCAGTTTTGGAGTGCTAGAAGATTAATTCGCGTTTAAATATATTTTCAGAATTTCATTCAATATTTTCCATTCAAAATAATTCTGTGAATATACATCATGTTACGACACACCTTAGTGACAAATGTGCTTAATAGTTTATTACCAAAAATATTAATACGTTGATCGCAGTTGAGAAATAAGAAAATTGAATAATTAAGGAAAGAGTACTGTGTCTGTTCTTTTTTTAAAGAAGGAAAGTACATATTTCAGGCGTGACAGTTGAACATTGTAGACTTGCACAAATAGACAAACTTTGACCTTAAACTCGGGAATACCAAGAATCATAATTCTCTAGCTTATATTCCGTCGTCGACATTTAATTCGCTCAAACACTTTGGATACTTAATCGACAGATTATTACAAAGTTGTCTATCATCAATCACAATATGTTCCATATTGTACTATTTATTACTGCCAAATGTACAATACTTACGCATTAAATGTTACTTGGAAAAGCTGATCGTTATTGATAAATCAGAAAACATAATGATTGAACAATAGGTTCTATAAATAATGCTGTTTACTAAAAAAAATACACATTTCAGGCATGACTATTGAATATTGTCATGCGCAAATAGACAACCACTGACTTTAAACTCGAGAATGCCAAGAATCACCCTCTCCCAACTTCTACTCCGCCATCAAAATTGAATTCGATCAAACACACGGACAGATTATTACAAAGTTGTCCATCATCAATTACTGTTTATTGTTGCCAACGAGGAAGATTTAATATATTATACATCGTGCCATTAGATTACACGTACTATCATAATAAAAGTATTTACACATAAAATCGCATTTGGAAAAGCAGTAAAACGTCGATCGCATTCGTCAAATCAAAGACTTTATTGATACCACAATATATGCTATAAATAATTACATAAAAAAAATATCTATCTCAAGCGTGACTTTTGAATCTTGTAGTCTTACACAAATAGACAAACGTTGACTTCAAACTCGGCAATATCAAGAATCAACGTCTACCAATTTACATTCCGCCATCAAAAATGAATTCGTTCAAACATACGAACAGATTATTACAACGTTGTCTATCGTCAGTTAGAACATGTTACGTGCTCCATATTGTACTGTTTATTGCTGGGAAGGAAAGAATCGTCGACGTGTCGAGGAAACGAGGGCGAGAAAGAGGCTGATGACGTGGATGACGCGAGCGATGATTTAATGTACATCGGTTTACATAAACCCTGACTTTTCTGCTGACCCCTGACCCCGCAAACGAACCCGGCCAGTCTGAAGAGCCTGCCTACATTGCGCATGTCGCATCTGAGGCCGGTGCTTGGGCTCATTAAACGCTGATAACAGATTTGATGAGAAAATGAAGCTGTGTACGTGACTGTCTCTTTTTTTTTTTTTAGTCCGAAAGGAAGGAATATTTCGTCAACGGACGCATGACGAAATTGTTCGGTGTCGATATTTTTGTACGGAAATTTTAGATGGAAATATTGTCATAGAAATCGTATTTTTTCCGAGGGTAAGAGTAATGTTATTCGTTTCGTCAGTTTTGTCCGTAGTTTCGTTGGAAGATAGTTATAAATACTTCGGATGATGTCTAGACTTTGTTGGTTGACTGCGCTTGTTATATAAACTAGTTGTTAATGAAAAATTCGTCTGATAAGGCTGACTTGATGTTGTTAGTTTTGTTTCGGCCAATTGTTAAAAATATTATGTAGAAGAAAAGTAAAAATTGACTCGAATTAAGTCCGTCTTATTTCTATCAGATTATTCATAAACATTTATAATGCCCCGTTAGACGGCATTGAATGGTTACGGAATATATAATAGTACTACTATACTACTACACATAGCAAATACATACGTACTCGTATATAATCTAAGTACATCAAAATATTTCGTTATGAAACATTTCCCACCTGAATGCAAAGAAAATACATCTTCTTTTTCTGCTCATTTTAGATCGAACTTGACTATCGCAGTCCAACATTTTAGCTTCAAGTCATGAGTTAGTCTCTCGACTCCACCATCAATTTCTTGTACTCACATATGCCTTCGTACTCAATTGTTCAGACTTTTGTCATAACCTTTTTCTCTGCTAATTTTACATTGAACTTGACTATTGCAGTCCAATGTTTTTGGTTCAAATCATGAGCTAGTATTTTCAACTCCACTATCAATTTCTTGTACTCACATATGCCTTCATGCTCGATTATCCAAATTTTTATCATACCCTATTTTTCTGCTAATTTTAGATTGAACTTGACTATCGCAGTCCAACATTCTAGCTTCAAGTTGTGAGTGAATCTCTCGACTCCAACATCAATTTCTTGTACTCACATATGCCTTCATGCTCGACTGTGCAGATTTTTGTCATAGCCTCTGTCTCTGCTTCTCTGCTCATTGTACATTGAACTTGACTATCGTAGTCCAACATTCTCTCTTCAAATCATGAGCTAAGCTATTCGACTTCACTATCAATTTCTTGTACTGACATAAGCCTTCATCTTCGACTGTGCATATTTCTGTCATAACCTCTTTTTCTGCTAATTTTAGATTGAACTTGACTATCGCAGTCCAACATTCTAGCTTCAAGTCATGAGTTAAGCTATTCGACTTTACTATCAATTTCTTGTACTGACATAAGCCTTCACGTTCGACTGTGCATATTTCTGTCGTAACCTCTTTTTCTGCTCATTTTAGATTGAACTTGACTATCGCAGTCCAACATTCTAGCTTCAAGTCATGAGTTAAGCTATTCGACTTTACTATCAATTTCTTGTACTGACATAAGCCTTCACGTTCGACTGTGCATATTTCTGTCGTAACCTCTTTTTCTGCTCATTTTAGATTGAACTTGACTATCGCAGTGCAACATTCTAGCTTCAAGTTGTGAGAGAGTCTCTAGATTCCACCATCAATTTCTTGTACTCACATATGCGTTCATGCTTGACTCCGCAGATTTTTGTCGCAACTTCTTTCTCTACTCATTTAACATTGAATTTGATTAATATTCTTGCTTCAAGTCATGAGAGTCTCTTCGACTCCAACATCAATTTCTTCTACTCACATATGCGTTCACGCTCGACTGCGCAGATTTTTGTCACGGATGCTCAAACAAGCCACATCCGCATGCGTAATTAAAGCAAACGTCAGCACTAAAAGTTCGACTGACCGTTTTGTTTACATCTTAATCTTCGAATCGGAACTTTTCTCTCCAAACAGATTTCTGCCGATTTCTCTCGCGTCGCACTTCTTTTCTGCTGTTAAAATTCGACGAAGCGCGAGGATAGGGAAAAATGTTTCAGCATGCCTGCGGTCGTTGGAATTCAATTGTTGGCCATTATGGCGGATGTCGCGTTCGTTGCGGTTTTCTCGTTTCGTAAAGGCGGTTAATATCAGAGCACGTGAGATCGGCAGACTTTGTTTCAAGCTAAAATTGTCGCTGATCGAGATTGTAAACTGTTTATGCGTTGTTGCGTACTTTCGAATAATGGCGGGAGTCGTCAAACGTTGCTGAATGCCAATATAATTGTGATTGAAATTTACGTGATGAGTTTATTGTGTAAGAAATTACTGACCAAGCAAAATGTTTAGTGTAACCTTATATTAATAATGACTTTTCTCTTATAAAACATTATTTTTTCTTTAATTATTATTTAGCAGTCGTTGATTGTCTTGCATTTTGTAAGTTCAAACATATTGACTTATACAATTTCGGCATGTTAAGTCAATATATGAGTAGGCTTCATCTGCAGATCTAATGTTAAGAATACAATAATCTAAAATTTATTTAGTTTTTAAAGAGCAGATGTTACAAAGCTGACAAATTAGGTACTTTTTTAGATGTGTTGGTAATGATTGACGGATAATGTTCAAAACATAATTGCATAATATATTGTAACCCTTATTCTTTTGTTTGTTATAGTATGATTTAATTCATAATCATAAGTCGACTTGATCGATAGTAATTTTGCGTCGAATATATTTTTGCAATATTTAAATCTTTATAAGCAAACATATTTACATTGTTGAAACTAAACTATACATAAAAGTAAATTGTCTTATTTTAAATTCATACACTTTTCACTACAGACCCGGTTTTTTGAATATTGCCTTTACCTGAGGTTTCGAAAATTTATTTCAATTAAAATTCCATAGAAATTCCTTATCGTTCTAAGCTCGTTAAAATCAAGAGGCGATAATGAAATTAAATCTTTCTTAGCAGTCTGCGCATACTGTTATTGTTAGTAAAAAACTAGATAACTATTCATAATTAACCGCGGCTCATAATCGCTCATTAGGTTCTGCAAAAACATTCCTCCTTATCGTATCCTTCTACATCGCGTTACATTGTAACGTAACGGTGTCTCGAACGATACGTAAATCATAGTATTAACCGACAAGAGATTCATCGTAACAACAAATATTCGATCAGTGCCTCGCGATTAAAGATAAGGCCAACCCTTATCGTATCTCATTCTTTAACGTGTCTGCGAACGATGCATGTTAATTGATACGCAATCGTCGCCGCAACTCGAATTGCATAATTGCGGAATTGACTTGTAACAATATTGCGCGGCTTTATCGAACGCGAGCGATGCTTATCAGGGACGATTCTCACTGTCGTATCTTATTTCTTGTCCCGACGCAAAGTTATCCTAATGGCGACTAATTTTAACGCGAGATTAATGCACAATCGCATATTTCACCCGTGTAATCGTTCGTTGCGTCACTGATAAATGATAAACCGTACGATAATGTATAGTATACTAAGGTGACCAACTGTACTCATTTACTGAGTTTTGTACTCTTTTTTCGCAAACCGTACTCTTTTCAAATCCTGTACTCTGAAAGTACTCATTTGTATAATTTTATACTCATTTATATTTCCAAAACATTTTTTTAGATTATTTCATTTCAATTTTATAAATATCATATCCCACATGAAAATTTAAAAGTTTTAATAGAAATTTCCTTATGTTGTCCAGGCACAAATGCTGCTGTTGAAAGGATATTTTCACTAGGGAATGATTATTCGAGCAGTGAGAAGTCGCAACTTTCTGTAAAAACATTATCTGCCGTCTTAACAGTCAAATTTAATATGCAAAATGAAAGTTGTTCGGATGTGGCTACATTATTAGACGAACATCCTCATTTAGCAAAAAAAATCCACTCCGAAGAAAAATATGTTTTTAAAAGAAAATAAAGTTTTTATCGTTTTTTCTTCTTCTTTTTCACCTATGAAATACTTGCAAAGTGTACTCTTTTTGAACAAAAAATAGTTGGTCACCTTAAGTATACGAAACGCAAAGCGTCGAAGTGTAGAGGTTTGCGAGTTTTCTGATCGGAAATTGTCAGTTTTGAACCATTGACTTTCGGCCGAAAGACTTTCTTTGGCGAGAATTTTATTGGCAAAGTTCGACGCAGTTTTTCCGAGATGCAATCAGCGTTTTCTGCGTAACAGGGTCGATAATGAGACGTCTAGGCCAATGTGCTTCGACGAATGAGGTCTGAGATCAAGATTCTTTAACTGTTTCTTTTTTCTGTTCGTGTTACGCCACGGCATTGCAATTCGTGTTATTGATCAGCTGGGAGAATTCTCGAGAGTCGGTAATTTCGATTTATGTTATGCGAGCGATCATGTTACTCTTAGTAATTAGGTATTGAATTTGGATCTATTAGGTTAGTGCATATATTGGGTTGGGGAATAAGTTCGTAGCGTTTTTATATTTGCTTTGACGAATAAAATATATAATTATTGATTTTTGCTTAAATTAAAGTTTTTGATAAAAACATCGCCTTCGTCTTACAGCTTCGCTGCGCCACTCACACACACACACATTCACACTTTCATAATCACTGACTCACGGATCATTCATGCATCCCATAGCTCTTTCGAATGAATATTATACACTTTGTCAAACAGGAAAAAAAATCGGTGTAATACAAAGCAAATATAAAAACGCTTCGAACTTATTCCCCAACCCAATAAAATGTCGGATTTTCTTTACATCTGAACGTTTGCCTCCCTGCTTTCACTATGCTTTCGTTTTTGGCATTACGTATTTTACGGTCGTGCTATCCATTGCCAGAGTCATATTATAATAAAACAGATTTATTTGAAAATGTGCTCCTTTGTTGTCTGTTTTGAATTTTGTAGGGGTACGAATTGAACCGAAATTCATGTAATCTTTTCATATGAGCATAAACTTGGCAATAATGCTGCAAATGGGACACCCAGTATAAACCAGGCATTTGGGGAGAATATTGTTATCGAACGAATATTGCAGTGTGTGGTTCGAAAAATTTCGGTCTGGTAATTTTATTCTATAAACTGAATCGCATAGAAGAGCCAAAACGTCAACGATAATGATACATTGAAATTTGGTTTGTAATGGTTGAAACAAATCTAACCGTATCTACAAGGAAATATACCATCAGACTGTAAGTGGATCTTACAATAATATTGCGACACGTGTCTGAAATTGGCAGGATGAAAAAAAATAGAGAAGTGAACTAACCGAACGAAATAAATTGGGTCGGTTGAATCGCATTTGTCGCGCGAAAGGATTTCAAAAATAGTTGAATTAAAATGTGAAATTTTGCAACGAATAGCTTATTCATCAGATCTTTCGCCAACGGACTTTCAATTTTCTAAACATTTAGAACTATTTTTATGGACTAAGCACTATGAGAATGAAGACATTCGAAAAAACTTCGTATCAAAGTTTATTGATTCTAAATATTAGGATTTTTTTAAAACAAGTATTTATGCATCAAAATCTCGCTGGGAAAAGTGTATTTCAGCAAATTGAACGTATTTTGAATAAATAAGAGATTTTCGAAAAAAGATATGCAGTCTTATATATTCTCGTAAAAAGTCGACATTTCATACGCGCCAACCTAATAAATCAAAGGGGGGTCAATGCACTCTTGACTTGCTATTCCTGATAAACGATTTTTAATTTTTGCTATTTGTATGTACTTGAATAGAATGGCCATAGCCAAATAAGGTAGTCAAAAGTGTCCGTAAACCGATTGAAATTTTGGAATAGTATTTGTCTGAATTTTCAACGTTGTATTTTGACTTGATGACCCAGTACATCGGACTAAAACAGCGTGCTTACATTTATGAATGCCTTATATAAGGCACATCTATTACACATTACAATCTCGACGAAAATATTGTTAACATTTTGACAGGAAAGGCGTAATATGCCAATGGTGGAAACTTTGGCATAATTTGACCTTCACAAAAGACAATAACACTTTTCAGATGCACGGAAAACGGTCTCTTTTGATTTTTACGTTGTTTTAAGTGAACTGACGCAACCTTATGCATACTTTGACATTATTTTGCATCACGTTACACTATTTTACATCACTTTTCGTCATTACAGCTCATTATTATGGATTGTTTGAGTTATTTTCGGGCTATTGGGGGGTAATGGATCGCTTTAGCACACATTTAATACAAGTTTGCACTGGCTTATCTTTAAAATACGACATTCGGCCACAATGGGGGGTATTTTGGCATTACTTCGAATAATTCAAAGGTGATAAAACCTTAAAAACACCGAAAAAGCCATGATAATTTTTTTCGTTATTTTGGATTTCTAAGTATCCTACTCGATAGATTTTAACTCGCCCTAAAAGTTGGTCGCAAGCAAAGTTTCGATTTTCTAATAGTTTCGAAAATACAGCCATTTTTGGGATTCGAAAAAAATCTTTGTTTATAGATCAACTTTCGCTCATAAACCTATCTTAAAGTACGCGTCACAACCTTCAAGAAAATGTATGATGATCATAGGTTTTGACCTCTGGTGCAAAAGTTGCAGGCGATTTAAAAAATCGCGAAGTTTTTAAGGGGTACATTCTCATTTTTACGAAACATCAAAGGTCGGTGGATCAAAACGCCTTTTTGCTATCTGGTAGGCGATCAAAAATTATTTAGAGAGCCGTTTTCCGTTCCTCAAAATTCGCATTAGTTTCCGAGTTACGGCCAAAACCCGGGCAAAAATTGGCCAAATAAAAAAAGTCTGCAGCTCGACTTGTGACTTTGCACGTGGAGAGAGGATCAAAAGAGGATCTCAAAATTCGCAACTGAAGCCTTCTAGTACGCTAGCTTCGGAGATACGGCGGAGAAAAGGGGAGAAAATAGTAAAAATATGCTGAAAAATCGATATTTAGTTACGTCTGTGGCGTATGATACCTATACTTTAAATATTCGGTTTAAACATGAAAAAAATCAGAAATCTACGCACCATTACCAGATATAGCTCTGATTTTTTTTCAATTTTTGTGTCTACCATTCCGAGAAAATGGTTCCAACTTCTCAATGGTACCACAAAAATTCAAAGTATACAAAATTTTATTTTATTCATCATCCCTTTTTGTTTTATATTATTTTGACTACCAAGCGTCGTAAATGCTGCTCTGGCTTTGTTTAACAATATCGCACCGTGGGGAAATTTTTTTGTTTATAAATCGGGCGTGGAAAGAGTCGTTTGAGGATGAGTCGCGATGGATACCAAAATGGCGGCTGGGGAGGAAGGAGAGTGGTCCGTTACGAGGAATCAAGCTCTTCCTACCAGTGCGCTGCTCCGCCTTCCTTTTAAATTAGTATAAACCGGTTTGATGGCTCGATGCCGCGATGAATTTATGTCGGCCGCTTCTTTCTAATCAGAAACAGCGTTTGAAATATTTTACTGCACATTATTTTCATCTCGTCAATAAAGAATTTTTTTCTGAATTTAGATTAGGTCGTACTAATGTTAGATCGTGCAGCGGTTTAAAAATATTTCATTATTTTTGCATTTTATTTAGGTTGAGATACTTATTGAGGAGAATTTATGAGATTTGAGTTGACTGTTACTTAATGACTTTATTTATGATTATTTCAAACGTCGAAAGTCTTTATAATCAATTTATTATATCAAGTAAAATTGTAGAGATTTATGTAGTTAATATGTTTATTAAATTATAATACAATTGCGAAAAGTATTAAGATGATAGGTACTAAATTTCCGTTAATTCAATTTATAATCTCTATAATTCACAAATAATAATCATAATCATGTAAATGATTATTTCGTCAGTATTTTATTACATATGCTTTATTTACTCATCTTTTGATTTTCATTACAATACATCTTAAAAACTATCCTGAAACCTTCTATAGTTCAAACGCAAACTTAGGCTGTACATTACATTTTAACGTCGTATACTCATACTACACTCTTCCTAAACATCATCATACTCATTCTCGTTATCAAAGAACATTCGCTAAGAAAACCTGTTGCAAACCGTAAAAAAATGTTCCCACATCATACTTCAACGATATACTCACAAAAAAACATAGTCAACAGTTTATTATCATTTAAATATAACACTTGCACGCGTAATTGATATTCACAGTGTTAAAATTCATATTTTATTTACTATTTACGTTCGATCGCATTCAAATGTCATCTAATTCTATACTTCTAACTCTTCCCAATCATCTTCGCCGAACTCATTCTCATAATCGAGATACGTAACACATCTCGGATTCTTTCTTCAAAATACTTTCGGCACCCGGATCCTCCGCTTCTCCAGAAACGTAACAGAGAAGTCCGTTTATCTGAACGTGAATTATGTGAATCTGAATTATGTTCGTTTACTCGAATCCGGCTTCTCGCTTTCGCGTACGACGGAGTTGTGTATGAACTGAAATTTTGTTGCATCAACTTGTGTCATTCAACTCTGAATGACGGTAATAGTAAACTCGAAGAACATTGTTAAAATTTATTTGTTAAAAACATTTCCGGTGTTTCGCTTTTCGATATCTGTAAAGGAACTTTTCGATTAAGGAGTTGCTGAATATGTGGAAGATTTTTTACTACTGAACATTTGTGGAAAATAGAAGCATTAGAGTTTAGAATATTTAAGTACAGAATAACAGGGAAAATGAAATATTTTATTTTATATGCAGGTATCATATTTACAGATTTGTCTTGAGATTTATTGAAGTTCGTATTTCTGAAAATGGGGGCTATGAAGTTGAGAAAATTCAAATGCAAACTGTAAATGGCTAATTAAGTACTTTATTTAATATATGGATACGTTTACAACTCGTTCATTTTCGAAGGAGACAAAAGTTGAACATTAATTATTTACCGAATTTTGAAGAACTCATTAAAGTTTGTGTTTCTGAACATTGGAATTATGGAGTTGATAAAAATCAAATGCAAATTTAAATGATAATTTAAGTACTTTATTTGATACATATACATGCTTACAATTCGAATGCAACTTATTTTCGAGGGAGACAGCAGTTTGAACATTAATTGTTTACAGACTCTTTGTGAAATTCGTTGACATTCGTGTTTCTGGAAATAGGGACTATAGTATTGAGAAAATTAAATGCAAATTGCAATTGGCTAATTAAGTACTTTATTTCGTATATGGACATATTTACAATCAGAGTACCTTTAATTTTCTATGAAGAAAAAAAAGAGTTCAGATATTATTTATTTATAGAATTTTCTGAAATCCATTAAAATTCGCATTTTTGAAAATGGCGTCTACGGTGTTGAAAAAATTCAAATACAGATCGCAAATGACAAGTTAAGTATTTTATTTGACACATAAACATGTTTCCAAATCATTACAAAAAAGATCGAATATTACTTTTGTTACTGATGTAGAGAAAGCGTGATCTTGAAGTAGAAAATGATAACGCAACGAATCGCAGGAATTCGAACGGCAAATGCTGCTCCAATTCCTTCGTTATCTACGTTCTTTTTGGCGATTATGCAGTCACATGTCTAGCAGAACTTTCCATAATGCAAATTATGACGGGGTCGCGAATTACGTAAAACGCCGCCATGCTGTGCTCGAGCGTAAAAAGCGAATCGTCCTGTAGAAAGGAAGCGACAAATAGCAAAATTTTACCGTCCGTTTATTGCGCTGTCCCATTATTTAAGTTTGTCGTCTAACATCGCGCCACTTTCCCTTTATCTAAACATTTACGGCCAATTTTGCGCAAGATAAACGAACGCTCCAAATTGCTCCTTTACCGCAATTCCTTATAATTATTTTAAACCGCCCATTACCTTCACTTTCCATCCTAACGCAACACGCCATTATTGCTCGCAGCACCTACTCAAATTAAAATAAATTTCTTTTTCGCGTTCATACGGCATAGAAACAGTCACTAAGTACTTATCAACGATTTATGTACATATTTTTATTTAAGTTTCCCTAATGACGTCATGTGGCGTGCAGAAGTAGGTAGGATGCAGTCTTACCTTTTCTGCATCCTTTCAAAAAATAACATCTTAAGTCATTAACACGGATTGAATCAAACTCTGCTTTTTCGGTGAAAGCAATGTTAAAATCGTTTGAAATTAATTTTATACTTTTTAACACATATCATACAGAGTACCAGTTTTATGCTGAATCCAGATGTTATTATGATGGAAGAGATCTTTTTCATGTGAAAATATTGTTCCGAGAAAAGGTTGAAATGAAGTAGTCACTCGCGAATGATTATCGAGTTGACAGAAGGTGAGGTCTTGACAGTGACGCATTATGGGCCGTTCGGTTAACGGTTTCCTAGTGCTGCTGAATATTGTGAATTTAAATAGAACGTTCATTGGATGAGAGATAAGGAAGGTTTTTAACGACGTCGTAAAGTCCAAGGGTCGACGATGGCGTACGCGTATTATTTCAACAAACTTGTCGGGGGAACGAATTAAATCAAACTTGGGTACTGTCCTTCTTTTGACAATGAAAGACTTGCAATTGGCTGTGGAAAAAGGTTCGCAAAGGGAAAAATGTTTTGCAAATTTTTGGTTAGTTTTTGTTACATCATAGGACGTGAATGTGAACGTCGTGATGACTTCAGGTTTTAATGTAGACAATTTTTGACAGCTGATGTAACACTTGTATTGGTTAGGTGTAAGGCATGTTGTACTATACAAAGTAATCAGATTTTTGAATAAATCTTGGTCTTCCTGTATTAGAAGAGATATATTTGAAATTACAAAAGTATTTAGCATACGTAAATTTTCACGACAAACAATCTGAATTTAACAATGTAAAGTATTGATACTAGATAAGCATAGATTTCTTCAAGTAACTTTACAATGTTCGCATATCGGCCAAAGTTACTGTTACTGTATTGTAAAAGATTTCATGCGTCTTCGAAATTTTCTGAAACTTGATTTCTTTGAGAAAATTTCCAAATCTGATTTATCTAATTATTCACATCGATCAATTTATCGAACTTATGAAATACTAATTTTCTGGAAATGATATAGAAAATTTATAATTACAAACATGACGCGATGTACGGTAATAAGAAATTCAATTCAAAATTTAACTACTGTAATGTTAAGCATACTAAACATTTGGTACAGCCATGAACATATATATTGATGTTCAGATCATATTCTTTTGGCAGCTCAGCAATACGTTCGTATAAAATATTTTATGTCACTTACAAAGGTATTTGAATATATCAACACTATCTTATTTATTCTTAAATTACATTTAAGTACTTCAAGTACTGCCATTTTCTATCTGCATTACAAGACATGTTTATATCTTATTCGCCAAAATATTCAATTCCACAAAACGAAAAAATGTTGAAATATAATGTATTGATTAACAAACATCCCCTCTACGTCTAACATAAAATAGACATTTTAAAAGATTTCCACAGTATTGAAATCTTAGTTACTACCAATTGACTCCAGCACTATTTTTCATTATTAGCATTTTCTAACCTCTATCTGAAGAAAGTCAACTTCTACACCGAAGAAAGTCTCTTCTTCCTCCCTCTCGCCAACAAACCAATCAAACCTGAATAATAAGTAAAAACAGACCAGGAATTCTTCAGAAAATTCAGAAAATAGTCAGCTTTGGTGAATGGTTCGTACTAAAAAGTTTTGAATTTCGAGCGTTCGAACACGCACTCCGCTGCAATTCTGCACTGACATCGATCAGGATCCTTTGAAATTTCGTCCTTCCACTCGACGCGCTATTAAAAGCCATGCGCAGGTCGAGTCTCGGACTAGAATGCTCGTTGTTTGTTCGGCGAACAGGTAGTTCCGTTCAATTACGTCATTCGCAGTTGGCCGGGCGAGGCGGCCATTGTTTTCGTGTTTCTTGAAACGACTCTCCCGGTTCGTGCAAGTACAAAACATCTCTCCGTACGGTGTTGCGCAGCTAAATGCGCCGAGAACTGAGCGAAACGTCTACCGGGTGGCCATTTTCACGATATCGGCGTATCGCGAAAGTTAGGTTCACCGTAAACTTTCATCCATTGTTCAAATGGCGGATCTAAATTGAGTATTTATAGATATTTGTTTTGGTTGAGCTGAGGAATTTTGCTAATTATGAGTTGGCATATCCACCGGGTGGCCATTTTGACGATATCGATGTATTGTGAAACTTAGGTTCGTAATCTTGTTTCGTTCAATTAGGAGGGCGTACCGAAATAAACTATGAATTTTTGTTTTATTTATATAGATCAGTTTTGCTAATTACGAGCTGCTGTATCTACTGATTGGGAAATTTTGACCATACTGACGTATTGCGAAAGTTAAGTTTACATCGAAACATTCATTTTATGCTCAAATTGCGGGGCTAAATTAAGTATTTATGAATTTTTTTTATTTGTATAGATCACTTTTGGTAATTATAAGTTGATATACCTACCGGGTGGCCATTTTGGCGATACCGATGTATAGCAAAAGTTAATTTTATATTGTAAATTTTCATTCTTCAAATATGGAATAGGCCTAAAATTACTGTTTGTAAACTTTTGTTTTATTTCTATAGATCACTTTTGATAATTGAGCACATGTATATAGGTAATTTTCTAGGGGGAATAATTAAATTGAAGGTAAATCAATAGAATGAAATGAAAATTGAAAATTAATGGTTATATTTGAAGCAAAATTGGAGTGTTTAAGATTCTATAATTTGAAACGTACATTACTTTATTCATACGTACATTACAATTCTGCGAAAGTTATCTATATTGGAAGGTTGAATTTTCTGCTGCACTTTTTTGTGAGCAATCATTCTTATACTGTAAAAACATGCTCCTTACAGCGGTATTTCATAAAATATGTGATTTATTACATGCACAACATGAATTGGACGAAGTGAACATTTCTGTGTCGCAAACACTATTTTTGACTCATGCAAATTTCTAACGTCAAAGCAACAACTGTAAATATGCCCATGATTCACAATAACTTCATTTATATTCCTTCGTTTATTGATGCACATTGCACGATGCACATTTGTAGAACATAAATGCGCAGTAGACGAACATTTCCGAGCGATTGCTCAACTGCGATCAGTTTCGTAATCGAGCAAAGTTCCAACACAGTATTTCCGTACTCCGAGAAAATGTGAACTTTAAACAAAAATTGCAATTTTATACCCACGTTCTTTCATGTTCAGCGCGGCATGTAAACTTCGCTATACAGGGTGTGCACGAATGTGTGTGAAGGAAAATGAACGATCAGTGCAATGTCGGTAAACCATCCTTATTTGCATTCCATTTCAGTTTTCATTAATTATATAACTTCAGTGTGCAGGAAATATATAACGTGTACATAACGAATGCAGACTGCGTAATTAGCATTAGAAGTCTATTTCTAACTTTCCCGCATTCGTCGAATGTTTTACACACTTTCACAGATCTACTTCCACTGCATTTGAAAAAGAAGAAATTAATAGGGTGATTACGTTTCGCATTAAGGAAATGTAATAATTAAAAGCCAGATATACCTGATGTAAATTTTATTTTTTTTTTTGTCAAATTACGATCGTTCATGACGGTTCGGAAGCTTTTGGATATTGAAAACTTGGCGAAGTGAAGAAACTTTAGTCTTAAACTATCCGCACACACTGTATTAAACCTAGCAGCCGTAAGCACAGCAGACTTCCGGGTAATACGGTCCCTTACAAGTAACACGCTTCACGTTCAACCAATCAGGAATACCAACAATCAAAGAATCGCCTCCTATACCATCCACGTTCCAAATCCTTCAAGCACTCATAGGACATATATTACATATATTACATATACGACATTCGCCACTGTACAAGTACACATCCCACACTATACTAAGTGCAAATATCCTTTCTGATCCAATCGAGCATTCCAAATTCTTACAACTTCGACTGTAACAATCTTCCCCACCTTACGCATAAAAATCCCTTTCAATCCACACACTTGAATCACTTCTTCAGCACAGCCATTTGTCCTTCCACCCGGTATATGGATCATGAACGACAACAGAGCGGTCTTAGATGGTCTCCCCAAATGCGACAGGTTACGACGAGCGTTACATGGACCGCGTAAAACTCGCGTCCGAAAACGTGCGAGCCAACTGGGATCAGCCGTGTCACACGAATCCGCGGGTCCGTGTTACACGACGCAACGCATTCGGGCGGCCCGCGAACTTTCGAACCTGCCAGCCGGCGCGGACGGCGTCTTCTGGCCGCGACGGCCAAATTCCGTCTCCTGTCTGGCAACGCGATGGGGCAAAAGGTACTTTTGTCACTGTGTCCGATGGCGAACTGAGCCGGAGGCAGCTCTCGCCGCGACTGATTTCACGAAATACCGAGTGATAATGCACACCAACACGACGCCGTCGGCCGATATCTGGCACATGCATTGGGTTCTATCTTGGCCGGGCTGCGTGCAATGCGAAATGGTGGGTGGCATTCTATCGGCCGGCTGGCCGGGCGATAGGACTTATCATCTCACGATATACCGGTGTCGGCCGGCCGTGCTGCCCGGGTCCCGTTCGACTCGGCCGCCGACGCCGAAGGCGGCCGGCCGAGCGTTTTGGCTCGGTGACGATTTATTTTGAATTGGGTGGGATGGATGTTGAGTGGAAGGGATAATTTTTGTTTAGTTTCTGGGAGTATTTGGATTTATTAATGACAATATTTGTGAACTTTTCAAACGTTTACTAACACTGGAACCGGCCAGTCACACTGCTGAAAAGTAATAAACATAAATATTCCAGTGGAATTCAATTCTTGTACTATGAATATTCTCCATTGGCTCGGTGACGATTTATTTTGGATTAGGTGTGATGGATGTTGAGTCGAAGGGATATTTTTTGTTACGTTTCTGAGAGAATTTGGATATTTTAATGAGAATATTTGTGAACTTTTCAAACGTTTACTAACACTGGAACCGGCCAGTCACACTGCTGAAAAGTAATAAACATAAATATTCCAGTGGAATTCAATTCTTGTACTATGAATATTCTCCATTGGCTCGGTGACGATTAATTTTGAATTGGGTGTGATAGGTGTTGAGTCGAAGGGATATTTTCTGTTACGTTTCTGAGAGAATTTGGATATTTTAATGAGAATATTTGTGAACTTTTCAAACGTTTACTAACACTGGAACCGGCCAGTCAGACTGGTGAAAAGTAATAAACATAAATATTCCAGTGGAATTCAATTCTTGTACTATGAATATTCTCCATTGGCTCGGTGACGAATTATTTTGGCTTGGGTGTGATGGACGTTGAATGGAAAGGATATTTTTTGGCGGCTTTTAAGGTTGGAGGGTTGACTGGCGTAGAAGACAAATTTTTGTTGTTGTGATCTTAAACGGGAATGATTAATAAACAATGTAGAATAGGCTATTTATCCTTGAGAGTCCGAAAAGAGGCTGCTTTTGTTGATTGATATAGGGTAATTTTTTGTTTCGGATGGGTGAATAATGTACGATCGATATTGAATGAGAATGTGATGTGTTTCGTTCGTTTTTAAAGTTGGGAGATTGTTTGGTATGGAACAGAATTTTGTTTTAAGCAATTTTAAAAGAAAGTTAACGGGAACAATTGATAAATAATGCAGAGTAGGCTGTTTATCCTTGGAAATCGGAAAAAAGGTTGTTTACGTTGAATGATGTAAAACGTCGCGATGTAAAATTTTTTATAGTTGAATTAATAAGCAATTAAAATAAAATGAGAAAAGCTCATATTTTTTTTTAACAATTTTTCTGATTGTTTAGTGAAAAGAAGAATTATATTAAGTTCTATCTATTATAATAATAATCATGTTCATTTTGTTTAAAAAATGGAATTTACATTGTCACCGCCAAAGTAATTAATTCGTATGAAAAATTTTTGAGCAAGGGTAATGTTTATTTATGAATTCGTTTGACTCACAGTGGAGTCTTGTAGTCGAAAATCGAAAACAAATACTTAAGCAAAATGCTGCATATGACACACCACTATACTGGTCTTAACACACTTGTACTAATGTTCCTTGGACATTTTCGAACAAATGTCTAAACCATATTAAATGATTCATTATTTTGTTGAATAAGCGTATAATTGTCTTTGAATTCATTTTTTTAGTTGATTATCAACGAAAGATAACCTTACGTTGGCTTTCCAGTACTTCCTAATTCTAATGTAAACATTCTTAACAACGTCACAGATATACATTTTTCAAATTGGACCATAATTACAGAAAATACTACACTTTATTTTCCGTCGAATATCAGTAGGCATTTCTTATTATTTCTTATTGAAAACAATCGAGTAATTGTGTTAAGACTTCAATATTTTCCTGATCCACTTTACCATCAGGATTAACAAATATCCCGAAATCTTTTATCCGACACCCTAATCGTTTCCAGGTTGGTAAAATCTTCAACTGATAATTAAATCCACATTAAGAAGGTGGCGCTAGTGTCAGCATGTCGTTTGAAACGACTGCATCCTTATTTTTTTCATTTTAGCATTGTCTAGTGTATCTTAATTTGTGATGTACTGTGCTAAGTTGTTTATGTATAAAAGTTTGTTCGCGAAGGACATGGCGACTGGAAGTTTGTCGAGAGACGTTAGAATGATTCAATATTTGGATCGAAGACATTCAGTGAGTTCTTCAATCATTAATTTCGAATGTATAATTATCCTAACACAATGTGCAGCAGACTTAACCTCATTTACATGGACCGAATTAGGATTAATGTGCACGTAAAGATATATGCCAGTTTAGTATTATTCTTCCCATTTTTCTGAAAATTTGTTGAATCATCCCTTTCTTACTTCAGCACAAACTTTTTGATGACTGCTGTTCAACTATTTCAAAGTTGCGCACCCATACAATTTTTGCGGTTAGAGTTCTTAAACAAAACCAGAATAATTGTGTATACTTTACGGTAAATGTGATTAATCCAGTGATTATGTGTAATTAGCGATTAATTTCATAAATATTCAAGAATTCATTACATTTACAAAGTTTAGCAACGATTATATGTATAGTATTTTGGTAATGTTTCCTTACCACATTTGTTTGTTTAAGTGATGGATGATAAGGAAGATTTAAATAAAGTATGTATTTTCTTCTGAAAATTACATTAATCATGCTTCTTATAAAACATATGCACCAAAGGGATTTATGGGGTCTTCCTACCAAAGTGTGATAAAACTCTTTTTGAACAATATCAGGATTTTTTGGAGTAACATCAATAATAACCTACAATTATACACAATTATCAAATTATTCACATTTACGTAACATCCACAATAATATCATTGTCATCCATCAGATAACAATTAAAACTACACTTGCAGACGAAACATGTTTAATTTTAGAAACAGTACTGACAAATGTCAATCTTGTACCAACAATAACATATAGCTACAATTCTGTGAATGCAAGGAATGCACAAGCACGCGCAATTTTTAGCGTGCGTTCGCTTCGAACTTTTTCGCCACAAGGAAAAAGAACAATGGCGGCGATGACTTCATGTCAATTGCCAGTTCGTCCTTCTGGTTCCGTTCTTTTCGCCTCGTTTCGACGCGGCTAACTGGAAAGTGCTGCATGGCCAGCTAATTGCGCAGCTTCGAATTGCTAATTATCGTTCTTGCCGCGAACGGTTCTTAACTGGGGCAGCGGAGCAAACAAAATACTTTTCCTTCGGGACATTAAGTACTTCGCATACGCGACGCTAAATATACAGAAGAGTTCAATGAGAAATTTAAATTAGCAGTTAGAGTTACCGGCTCGCATTGTAGACTCCTCATTGGCCGGCGCATGACTTGAAAATGAGCATTAGGATTTATTTATTCCACAATTTTTCTTGAAATATCAAACTTAAATTGTACTTAACTCAACGATATTGTACAAACTCTTCGATATTTGGACCGTTTATTTTGAAAATAGTGTAACTCCATATTTAAAGAAAATTGAGATATATAATTTATGATTGATGTGATGTAAACGGTTCATTTATGTGTTACTTAATTTTTTTTTTTAAATAAACTTACACCCCTTTCAAAATAAACGGTCCATTTTTAGTTCTAAGTTGTAACAGAGATATAAATTCAACCATAAACGTTAATATTCATCTGTATGATACTTTCACTTATAAGAACAAAGAATGTTGAAAATGGTACGGAACAGTTTATTTGTATCATTCGAACGTAAGAATTGAGTGTGTTATTTAATGAATGGGCACGGTGACGTGTCTGTTATCATTCTGGTAAGAATATTCGGCTTCTGATACCCAACACGGTTCTCCGTATCGATTCTATGCATTGCTGTGGTATGAATTGCATGCAACTTTAGAGATGAAATAAAACACTGCTGAAAAGAAGTACTAATAAATATCATTCAAGTGGAATTCACTCCTTGTACTGTGGATGTTTTTCGTGGCAAGTTAAGTTTTTGTAACCGCTTTGGATATATTAATAACAATAGTTCTGATGCTTTTAAACATTCATTGATACTAGTATTAAAAACCAGTTGTAGTGACTGATTTGTACCTATGTTTTTTAATGACTTTTCTCTCGTGAAACATTTTATTTTTTCAAATATTTCTTAGCACACTGTAAGTTAGGTCAATGATTAATCGTTTTCCATTTTGTAAGATCAAACTTCTTGACTTGTGTCAGTGTTGAAAATTGATTGAAAATATGAATAGAAATCGTTGGTTGTTCTAGTGTTAAATGAACCTATGCGACTTTATAATTTACTTTCAAAAAGAAGTAGATTGAATGGGGACATAAAAGGTGAATTTTATTACTATTTTCATTCAACGTGCATCTTATACAATAAAAATTTGCTTCTGTACTAATCACAGTACAAAGATGACATGTACCGTTTATTTTAAAAGTGTCGTAAGTCCATTCGTAAGTGGTATTACTTTCAAAATAAACGGTTCATACATCGAACGCATAATTCGATCGTTCCACATAAAACAGTCTCGCACCGCGTCCACCCTTAGCATCCACTCACAAACACAAACGCAATGGAACAAAATCCAAATCACATTACTGCAAAACCGTCCACCATCAAACCATCCAATCAAAATCATCGACATCAAAACTCACCCAGAGTCACTACTCGCCATAACCTACCATCTTCAGCTAAGCATTTCGCGTCAAGGATCTTTCCTATCAATCGGCAGCTATCAAAAACTATATTGCACGTACCGTGTGCCCATAAAGTATGCACCCTGTGTACACAAAGAATTTCATTCACGGAGCGCAGGCGTTTGCAATAACGTTGCGCATTATTTGCGAGGCGCGCGAGACACGGAGCGGGCAATTTAAATTGCGGTTTGCCACGAGGGCGGAGTTGAGAACCGCTGCTGGCGTGCAACTAGTTCAGATAAGGTATCGCTCGGTGGTCGGTCAGCGACGATAACGCTTCGCAGCACGAACGAACGTAACGCATCGCAACGCCGCGCATTTACGGTTCTTACGAGCGGCACCTACACGCACGGCCGCGCACACGCACGCGCAGGCGCGCGCGCGCACGCCGGACGTACGGAGTCGCGCGTTCAACTTATACGGGGTGCCGCGGAAGGCTGGCGGTTGGCGAGCCGCATTAACACTAGAAGCGACCGGTCGCATTGCTGAAATGAAGTACTAAACATAAATGTTCCAGTGGAATTCAATTCTTATAATATAGATATATTTTCTGTGGCAAGCTAAGTTTCTGAGAGTGTTTGCATATTTTAAGGGCAACATTTCTGATATTTTTTAAGTAGATTAATATTAGAATTGACCGTCACATTGCTGAAATGAAGTACTAAACATAAATATTCCAGTGGAATTCAATTCTTATAATATAGATATATTTCCCGTGGCAAGCTAAGTTTCTGAGAGGGTTTGCATATTTTAAGGGCAACATTTCTGATATTTTTGAAGTAGATTAATATTAGAATTGACCGTCACGTTGCTGAAATGAAGTACTAAACATAAATATTCCAGTGGAATTCAATTCTTATAATATAGATATATTTTCCGTGGCAAGCTAAGTTTCTGAGAGTGTTTGCATATTTTAAGGGCAACATTTCTGATATTTTTTAAGTAGATTAATATTAGAATTGACCGTCACATTGCTGAAATGAAGTACTAAACATAAATATTCCAGTGGAATTCAATTCTTATAATATAGATATATTTTCCGTGGCAAGCTAAGTTTCTGAGAGAGTTTGCATATTTTAAGGGCAACATTTCTGATATTTTTGAACTAGATTAACATTAGAATTGACCGTCACATTGCTGAAATGAAGTAGCGAACATAAATATTCCAGTGGAATTCAATTCTTATAATATAAATATATTTTCCGTGGCAAGCTAAGTTTCTGAGAGTGTTTGCATATTTTAAGGGCAACATTTCTGATATTTTTTAAGTAGATTAATATTAGAATTGACCGTCACATTGCTGAAATGAAGTACTAAACATAAATATTCCAGTGGAATTCAATCCTTGTACTATAGATATTTTTCGTGGCTAGTTAAAATTCTGGACAGTTTGGGTGTTTTAATAACAATATTTCTATATTTTTTAAACGTTTATTACAACTAGAATCGATCAGTCATACTAATGAAAACTACTGAATATAAATAATTAACTGGAATTCAATCCTTGCACTGTAAATATTATATTTTCCGTGGCAAGTTAAGTTTTGGAGAGAGTTTGGATACTAATAATAGATACGAATAATGACAATATTTCTGAACTTTTTAAACATGTACTAACATTAGGACCCGTCAGTCACACTGCTGAGAAGTACTAAACATAAATATTCCAGTGGAATTCAATCCTTGTACTATAGATATTTTTCGTGGCTAGTTAAAATTCTGGACATTTTGGATGTTTTAATAACAATATTTCTGAATTTTTTAAATGTACATGAACACTAGAACCGATCAGTTATAACTAATCCATCTCTACGTTAACAATGACTTTTCTCTCATGAATCATTTTATTTTTTTATGTATTTTTTCGCGTTTATTGACACAGGTAAATGATTAATTGCTATTAATTTTGTTAACTCGCTGTTGAAGAAAAATTTACAGAAATACTCGGTAATTCTAGTTTTAATTTTAGCCACAATGACTGAAACGTTTATATGTTTGCGGTAAAGATTTATGAATTTAAATTTTTAAATCGCATATGCGCGACTTGTTTGAATGATAAATGTGTGGAAGTCGAGTAATAATGATTTGCAAAAATGACATGTATGGACACGTGCAAAGACAAGGCAAGTTATACAAGGTGTCGACATGAGATGGTTAAAATATAAAGAAATTGTTTCTAATTGTGGTGAGAGCACTTTGCTTGTGAATTGGATGTAGTTTATTTCTGCGTAGAGTTGGGTGGGGTAATGAGCTAAGTTTTGCGGTTTCCTTAGACATGTACGTGTACAGAGTCGTGGTTGAAGTTATATAGGGTGTCGCGAAATGTATGTTTGCGATCGGTAGCCACAGTGAATGGTATTGATATTCTCAGAGTGATATTCAATATTTCTTAAGTTTATATTTGTTTCAATATGCGGTCGTTATACAATTACTTAATAGAAATTAATTTAGTTGGTCAACATTTACGATACCGACGGAGAACAATTTTCTTAACATTATACAAGATTCCTGTGCTTTTAATATTGTTAGATCTGTTCGTTCAGATTTTTGACTAAATACGCTAATACGAAGAAGTATAAATTCTTTCGGTTATACAAAACCAATTTGACGATTTTAGATTTGGGTTCACGTTTTTACTAGTACAGTTATGTCCTTGAAAAACTCATATTTTGAAACCTCCTTGAAGTTTCACAAATATTTTAATATCTCAGTTACGACGAATAGTTTCAAGAGGAAAATAAGGATATATATTTTCCGGTTTCTATACTCAGAATCTCTACTCAATTACTTTCCTTCTAACATCCTTTCCCTTCCCATTCACAAATATCACTCAATCGATCACAACCATCAGATCTCACATTCTAATTCCATTCAAAATCTTGCAACTTTCGCTCCACTAAACAGAAATTTCTGAAACTCAAACATTCAACTGCTTCACACCTAATCCCAAAACTTCAATTTCCAGATTTCAAATTTTTTAAAAATCTTTTTGTCGATTTTGAAATTTGAACGAACCGACTTCAGTTCCAGTCCACTCAAAATTTCATCCATCTTCTGATTCGATCTCCTTTCGTCTTCCCCGTCGATTAGAGGTCCCACTGTGACGTCACAATCGCCGCCTGTCGCCGTTCGGCCGAGCCAGACTCGGAGCTGGAAAGATGGCGAGCGGCCGGCGTATTGGCGCGCGCGCGCTCGCGTTGCTGGCGAGAGAAGGGGGTTGCGAACAATGCCGAAGTTTATCTGAGCGTCCTTGACTAATCTCTCGCCCGCAAAGAGATTACCCTATCAAATGCGGGAGTTACGTGCCGCTGATCTCGCCGTATCTCGGACTCTCCTATCATTATCTAGCCCCGTCTGGCTGCCTGTCTAAGGACCGTCGTTCAACGAGTCGCGATGAGCTTCCTCGGTCGACTCACCGTTTCTCGCCTCGTCGCTCGCGGTGATTATCGGCGGCCGAGTCATCCGGAGTGTTCCTTCGCTCTCTTTCGCAGTTTCAAGGTCAAACTTGCCGCGATGGGCTGGCGCAGTTTTATGGAATCGTGAATGATGGTTGACGAAGTGTGAGGTGTCTATGGATGATTTGGCAATGTGTGGTGAGTTAGAGGGGAGGGGGGGGGGGTAGATTTATGGAAATTATTAGGGCGTTTAGAAGAGCTGTAAAGTAGAAGTTAGTGAAGATTGGAATTAAGGGGTTAATAATTTATGGATTTTTTTAGTTATGCTGTATTTATGTTTTGCGATGTTTTGGGACGAATCAGTTTTCATCGTGTTCGAAATTGTTGATAATTGGGTGTGGATTGCTTGTAGTTTACTTGCACATATATTTTTGAACTATGGTGTCAATTATAGTCTCTTTCTAATACTTAGAACGTGATTAATAAATGTTTACTGCTTTTTTCTACTGATAAGGAAGGTTATGTATCTTGTTATTTGAAGAGAATGTGATAACAGCACTCTTTTTACTCTTTCCGTACACAATTTTCTATATCTTGACAAATTTATTTCATTCTACGCACATTCGATTTTCTCTGTCTCTGTCTCTCTCAACTTCTTTCGCCCAAATGGGCGTATCTTTCAAAACTTTGATATCCTGTTTCTTATATACAAATTACCTTCTGCCCGCTCTCTTTTTCATTCAACATTTCTCAACAATACTGGAAAATTGACCCTATTACTTTAGCGAACACAATCATCTATACTTTCAGTAATGCAAACGTGTCATTTAGCACAAATTCAATTCTTTCTTTTTCTCCGAATTGTTTTCCACCAATACACTGTGTCTTTCAAACCTGAAGCATCCCACTTCCCACACACTAAAGTGTAAGCTGCCCCTTTCGCCCTTCTCTTGATAATTCTCAAAATAACTTAAAAATACACCCTTTTTACTATTTCGATCGCAATTGTTTATACTTTCTCAAATGCAAACACCTAATTTTGCACAAATTGAATTTTCTACTTCCCTCCGAGCAATTCCCCCCACCATAACACCAAATCTTTCAAATCCTGAAGCATCCCACTTCCTACATACTAAAATTCAACTTTCCCCCTACCCTTGACAATTCTCAACATAACTGAAAGATACACGATTTACTATTGCGACCACAATTTTTTATACTTTCTCAAATGCAAAAGCTTAATTCTGCATCATTTCAATTCTCTGCTTCCCTCCGAACCTCTTTCCACCATATCAGCATATCCTTCAAACCTGAAGCATCCCACTTCCTACATACTAAAATTGAGCTGCCCCCTTCCCCCTTCCCTTGACAATTCTCAAAATAACTGCAAGATACACCTTTTTTACTATCGCGACGACAATTTTTATGCCTTTTCAAATGAAAATGCCTAATTCTGCATAATTTTAATTCTCTACTTCTCCCCGAACAATTTCCCATCGTAACACCGTATCTTTCAAACCTGAAGCATCCCACTTCCCACACACTAAAACTCAATTTCCCCCCTCTCCCCTTCCCTTGACAATTCTCAACATAACTGAAAAATGCACCCCCCCGAAGCCATTACCTTCCCACCGCACACGTGCACCTGGAATTTCATGCCGGTGCCGCGCGGTCCTCTTCAAACTCCTCCCCCCCACCCCTACCTCCCGCTCCGCCGTTCACCCTGCCCGCCCCTACCTCTGCGCCGCTAGCCGCTCCCCCCCCCCCCCCCCCCCCCCCGCTACCGCTTCCACCGGCGGCTCTTCCTGCGACAGCTGAGCGCCCACACGCGGAACGCAGGCACACGGGCGCAAGTTCAACACTCGGCCCGTTGAGGTTGCGCACGCTGATAAGGTGGAAAAAGGAGGCGGTTAGTTTCCCAGGCGAGCGGAAGGAATCGGCTACGTACGGCGGGCTATTTGCATTCGGGAATGATCTGGGCGCAATTATTTAGGCAACAGTTTGCGCACGGCGTAATATTCGTTGTGTCTTTAGAAGTTTTCGGGGGATGGATAGAAATTATTATTATGTATTAGGTTTGTTATTGCGTTTTAAGAAATATTGAAGGGGTGTTTTGGAACGTAAAAGAAGGAGAGAAACTATCTCGGCAAAGTTTGCTTCTTGACTTGAGAAACTGGCGGATATCATTTAAGAACAATTATTTAAGCGAAAGTCTGGATCATTGTTGTTCTTGCTTTAACGAATCGCTGTCGTTTGTACGGAACATATGGAGAGTGGAATGAGAATTAAGTTCATTGTAAAAATATATAATAGTATACGATATATATATACGATATATTAAATATATAATAGTTAACGATTTTCGTGAGAAATCGGGATAGTTCCATGTGTAGTTTTTTGAAATCAGGATAATTTAGAAGATTCAATTAAAGCATAAACGTTCCTCCAAAACATGAAATCTGGTGGATTCCATGGCAGACAATCTTTGAACACCACACATTACACATAACACAAGAGAAATTATTGCACGAGGTTCATTCCTTCATGACCTTCGATTCCAAACAGCAAACTCTATATCATCCATTACGTTTCAAGAATTCAAGAAAGCATACTCAACCCTATTAAATCTCTCAAACTTCTAACCAATAAGTCTCTCTATCCTCCACAATGTCCCTACATTCAGTTACCTAACACAATGAATTTCAACAACTATGCTTCCTCCGAGTCCACTTTTTCCAACTGTCGATACCATACACCTTACTCCACCTTATCCATTACTATTCGTAATCTAATAAAACATATTCCATGCCATTAAATCTCTCAATGTTTTAAACAAAGAATCCCCCTTTCCTCAGTGAGGTTCCTACATTGAATTATCTCAAACAGTAGATATCGACAACTATCTATTCTTCAAGTCTACTTTTTCCCATTCCATAAGAAGCACCCCGACATACGTTGTTTGCCGTTCGTTTCCCGCGGCTGCGAACGGTTCTGTACACTCTTTGCGCTCGGTCGTACGGCTTTAAAGCATAAACGTTTACTTCCACTCAAAAACATGAAAACAGATCTATTCCATGACAGACAATCTTTGAACATTACACATAACATAAGAATTCGAATTTACCCAAAAACGTCCAAACAAAAAAAACCTCTTTATTCAATGAACTTTATACATTCAACTGCCTGAATCAATAACTTTCGACGAACTATCATTACTCGAAGTTAACTTTCTCATGACTTTTGAATCCGAGCACATTACTCTATCTTATCCATTACTATTCGTAATCTAATAAATCATATTACATCCCAATAAATCTCTCAATGTTTTAAACAAAGAATCCCCCTTTCCTCAATGAGGTTCCCACATTGAACTACACCTTTCCCTCCTATAACACGGCATCTCATAACACGGTTTCGCTATAACACGATTCATAAATTGCGGGAACCCTCCTACAACACGACATCCTATAACACGGTTTCGCTATAAGAGGATAAGAAAACTGCAAAAGTCTTAGTACAACATTGTATTTCTACAGCCCCGGCGAGGTTTGCTGTCCTAAAGATACAATATTGCGGAAATATTTATTTTTATATCAAAAAAAGAAAAAGCTGCACCCGGATTTAAGGTGTCTAAAGATCGTTTAACGCTCCTTTTGTGCAGTAATGCATCGGGGGACTTCATGGCAAAACCCATGCTAGTTTATAAATCTTTAAATCCTCGTGCACTTAAAGACGTAAATAAAAACACCTTGCCGGTATATTGGAAAGCAAATCCAGAAGCTTGGGTAACTAGAAAATTTAAAGATTGGTTTTCAAATTGCTTTGTGCCAAGCGTTAAACGTTATTTAAGGCAGAAAAATTTAAACTTCAAGGCGCTATTACTATTATTAGATAATGCTCCATGTCACCCACAAGATTCGAATCATTTATTCATGAAAAAATTATTCTTTTTTTGTTTTGTGTTATACATACATTTATATTTTTAATAAAAATTAAGTTGTTCATCTAGAATTAAAAAAAAACAATTTGTTTTCAATCAGTTTTTGGAATGTAACCCCCCTTTTTGTACTAGCTCTGGGTCTCATATAACACGGTTTCACACAACACGGCATTTTTTAGGAACCTAACTACCGTGTTATAGGAGGGAAAGGTGTACCTCAAACAGTAGATATCGACAACTATCTATTCTTCAAGTCTACTTTTTCCCATTCCATGAGAAGCACCCCGACATACGTTGTTTGCCGTTCGTTTCCCGCGGCTGCGAACGGCTCTGTACACTCTTTGCGCTCGGTCGTACGGCTTTAAACGCGGCATGCGGGCCTTATCGCGAGCGCAATAACGCCGCTGGCATAGGCAACTGGGTTAGGCGGGTTACCCAGGAGGCGATCGTTCGCGGCTCATTCTAATGAGCCCAGTTATCGGACACGCCGGGGGCCCCCCACGGCAGAATTTCACGGCGCGCTCCGCGGAAAGAGGCGCGAGACACCATTTTTACGCTTTGCCGGCTGCCATCGGCGCCGAACTACGTGGCACGGTTCGAAAGTTTCATCGTGTCGATGGAGGTTCGCGTAAGCGCGATGGCGTGTGACTAAATCTGCGAATTTTTGCTACGTAAGAGAGAGTCGTGGATTTGTACGCGTTTCTTTAAAGGTTCCGGATGTAATTATGGATGAAAAATGGAACTTTTCGGCAATATTCACTAATTTTAATAAGAAAGAGGGGATATTATAATCCCGAAAAAATTTGATTTTAGAAATTAATTCAATTTTAAAAAAATATTAAAATTAGTGAAGAAGATAGTTTAGTGATCAACCATATGAAAAATAGAACTTTTTGGCAATATTCACTAATTTTAATAAGAAAGAGGGGATATTATAATCAGAGACGAAACAAATTTTTTGGGGATTATTATTTTATTTATTATTATATATATTTATTATTATTTTGGGGGATTGAATATTGCCAAAAAGTTCCATTTTTCATATGGTTGATCACTAAACTATCTTCTTTTCTGCATGCAATTATGGATGTTTGTCGTGTAGATGTTAGAGTCGTGAGAAATATGTGGTTTGGTGGGAAAAAGAACAATATGATTGGTCGTCTGCATTATATTGGTTGGATGTGCAAAATGTGGAAGTCTAGAAAAGTATATTTATCTGACGGAATCGGTTATAATATGAATGTTTTTAATTTCGATATTTGTTTATTAAACGTAAATATAAGTATACGTTATACTATAGATATATGTTATACGTACTGTATGCATATGTCAATGGGGAGAACTATATGGTTCCGAGAAAAAATGATTAACCCTTTGACTGCTACGAGCGCAAATGTGCGTCCAGCGAAAGCTATCACTGTGGTCTATGGACGCACATGTGCGCTCGGCGATGGCTTCGATCGTTTACTGCTGTCTTACCGTATTTGTCCAGAAATTATTTTATCTTATCCGTGCAACACTCTCAGAAACAACATATCTTGTTGCTTATCAGCAAGAAAAAATGAAATATAAGAAATTATAATTCAATACGCCGCCGAATAGATTCATATTGCGTGAAAAAAATTATAATAAAATAAAGTTAATATAAATGGATATTTACATGGGTTGGATGGTTAAATGGATAGTTATAAGGGTTGGATGGTTGAAAGGAAAATTTGATGATAATTATATATATTTCCTATTTAGATATTAAATTGGTTACTTTAAATATGTTATTGAAGTGAAGATATGAAAATACAGAAATATAAATCATTCGAAGAACATTTCGACATTTAGGCAAACGAACTAATTTAAGTAATAGAATAAACTTCAGCTAATGGTATTTAAATAAAAACTGATAGAAATATTAATAAAGATTCTAATGAGCAATTGTAAGTATCTTGAACAGACTATCTTGACATAATTATAGTAAGATTGCTAATTACAAATGTTAGAGTCTTTCTCCAATCATATAATTCATCATTCAATTCGTATAATTTCAATCACGTAATCTAGAGGAATAAAACACGCGCTAACATACCGTAACGCAAACAAGTAAAAATTCGTACGTCAAAAACTCTTTTTGCATTTCATTTGTCATACCATTATCGAAAACCATTTCACTTTATTCCCATTATAAACAACATTCCAAACATACATTCACTCATAAGCAAAAATATACAATGAAACATTCTACGCTTTAAAATATTCTTTCCCTAATATAATTTCCCTAATTTCCGTAAAATACCTAAATAACCACCAACGTATTTATATAAAAACCAATTACCCCCAAAAAAGTGACCCTTCACGTTCAGCGAAATTAGACTTCTCAAGGCCACGTTCCTCGGTATCTTTCCGTGTAACATCTTGACCGTCCATGGGGCCCGCGGAGAGTCAACATACACGACAGTTTGTTTTCCCCAAATGTTTTGACCGGCGCCGAGAAACGGACAGGGATTATCAGGCGCGTGTGGCAAAGCAAATAAAAGCGGAAGTGTCCGTTCATCTTCCGGAATTCTCATGGGGGCCATGAATCTCGAGCGTCGCTCGAATTCGAACGGCCGCTTCTGCCATCTTGTCAAGGTCATTCGTCTCCAACTGGTCTTCGCTGACCCCACTACCGTGCCCACTGTCGAATACACCCTTTTAGGGACCCTTTTTCAAGTCTCCACCCCTCGAAGAGCTTCACGGAGGTGGGACCGAAATCGATTTGTGAGTCTTCGAGGGTTGTTTGTATGTGTGATAGGGTGAATGTACATGTGTGAAGCTTGTTGAGTTTCTGCGAGGTTGGTTTTGGTATATGTGAGAAGCTCATTTGATAAGAGCTCGCATAGCAATTAAGTTTGTGAGCACCAAGAAAATTACAAAAAACTTAATTTCTATTTTTATTCTTTCGGATTAGGGTATGGTTTAATAATTGTTGTAATGCAGATTATTGGTGTATTAATCAGATATTAGGGGCAGATTATTTGCATGTCATCGCGAAAACTTTCGAAGTTTGTTTTTTATTGTTTTGTTAGTTTTATGTTAGGCTTCTTGTTTTATTTCATTTCTGAACTCTTTGAGCTGGCAAGAAAGTATTTTCGTTTCCCAAACGCAGATGTAATTTTTTTTAAGCAGTGTCAGTGCTAAAGTATTCTACTTTTTGCATTTGATATTAATAAAGATAATTGATACATGATAATTAATAATAAAGTTCCGGAATAGAGTTGAGAATACATTATTGATTAAAGTTTATTCTTTGGTGAAAAATATCAGTTTTACTTCACACTACAGAACCGATATTACTTTCTTCCCAACACAATGTTTTATTTGTTACCGAGAAATAACAATTGACATATTGACATTAGACCCACCGAAGATTTCCATCCAAAATTCATTTAACATTTTACATTAGTCACTATACTTCAACTAACAAAATAGAAATTAATTATTTACCCATCTCAAACGAGTCTTAAAGATCATTTTAAAAAGTAAAGCAATTCCTGAGAGGAAAGGTATTATTAAGATATTGTCAAACGAGTAATTTCTGGCCTAAAAGAAGCTAAACAGTACAGAAACTACTATTGGCATGTCTCACAGTACCATATGAAAACAGTACACAGTGTTCGTACATTACCTAAACATCTTATAAATCATCAGAATAGAACCAAACATCGCAATAGAAATTAATCATGTACCCAACTCAATCAGTTTTAAAAATTATTTTACGAAGTAAAGCAATTCCTAAGAGAAAAGTCGTTACAAAGCTACTGTCAAACTATTAATTTCTGATATAAAAGATGCTTAACAGGATAGAAAATATCATTGACATGTCTCACAGTACCACATGAGAAACAGTACACACTCTCACGCCCAATAATCGACTCAACCGTGAAAATGAGCAAAGTCCGCCGCACAGAGTCCATATAGTAGCCAAACATGTTATAAAATATCAAAATAAAACATTAAAACAGAATTTAATCTTCTATCTCTATAAGTTTTAAAAATTATTTTAGAAAGTAAAGCGATTCCTGAGAGGACAGCCGTTATAAAGATACTTTCAAACTAATAATTTTTGGCACAAAAGAAACTAAACACCATAGAAACTACTCTAGACATGTCTCACAGTACCACATGAGGAAGCGGTACACACTCTCACGCCCAATAATCGACTCAACCGTGAAAATGAGCAAAGTCCGCCGAAAAAAGAGTCCCTACATAACCCAAACATCTCAAAAAACATCAGAATAAAACTAGACATCAAAATAGAAATTAATCATTTATCCATCTCAATAAGTTCTAAAGATCATTTTAGAAAGTAGAGCGATTTCTTAGAGAAGATTCGTTATTAAGATACTGTCAAACCAGTAATTTCTGGGACGAAAGAAGCTAAACAAAACAGAGAGTACTATTGTCATGTCTCACAGTACCGTATGAGAAACAGAGTCCACAGAGTAGCCAATCATCTTATGAAATATCAGAATAAAACATTAAAACAGAATTTAATCTTCTGTCTCTATGAGTTTTAAAAATTACTTTAGGAAGTAAAGCAATTCCTAAGGGAAAAGTCGTTACAAAGCTACTGTCAAACTAGTAATGTCTGACATAAAAGATGCTTAACAAGATAGAAAACACCATTGACATGTCTCACAGTACCACACGAGAAGCGGTACACACTCTCACGCGCAATAATCGACTCGACCGTGAAAATGAGCAAAGTCCGCCGAACAGAGTCCGTACATTACCCAAACATCTTGACGTTCCCTTCCGTAAACATTGAAACTGCTCACTATTAATCACCCTATCCTCGGAAACGTATCTCTCCTGTCGGCCACACACATGGAACGCGTCTTACGAAAGTTTCCGAAAATCGACAATTTCCGTGAGTCCGCCCTCCTCGCCGGCGGAGAAGTAGGACGGGATGAGCGAAAAGGGACGGAGGAAGAGTATGAGAGGGAATGAGAGAGAGAGAGAGAGAGGGAGAGAGAGAATGGCGTCCCTCAGGAATCAAAGCCGCCCCGAAATACGCCCACGACACTCGCCGGTTTATCTGCATGCGCCAGACGTGGCCCGTTCCGATGCGCGGACAGGAATCGTTCTGCGCCCGGCAGATCTGTTGCCAGTCAAGGATGTTAACCAGACATTAGGAGCAGGCTGTCTGCTTGACATCGATGTGGGTGTCGATAAACGGGATACACTGATTCTGTTGTTGTTTTAGCGGACTCTAGGCTGGGCCGAGAGTAATTTCACTCGTGTCAGTTCTGCAGATGTCAAATTATTTTTGTTTTTTAATAAGCAATTTAAATAATTGTTTAGTAATTTTAGTAATTGGAAATTGTTCCTAATTAACTATTGGTATATTAACTGTTGCTGTTTTAGCGGAATCTAGGCTGGGCCGAGAGTAATTTCACTCGTGTCAGTTCTGCAGATGTCAAATTATTTTTGTTTTTTAATAAGCAATTTAAATAATTGTTTAGTAATTTTAGTAATTGGAAATTGTCCCCAATTAACTATTGGTATATTAACTGTTGCTGTTTTAGCGGAATCTAGGCTGGGTTGAGAGTAATTTAATGCGTGTCAGTTCTGCAGACGTCAAATTATTCTTGTTCTTTAATAGACCATTCGAAGGCAGTTAAAATATTGTCACCAACAAATGATATAATGGAAACGGTTGCAAATTAACTATTAGTATATTAACCAGACATTAGGAGCAGGCTGTCTGCTTGACATCGATGTGGGTGTCGATAAACGGGATACACTGATTCTGTTGTTGTTTTAGCGGACTCTAGGCCGGGCCGAGAGTAATTTGACTCGTGTCAGATCTGCAGATGTCAAATTGTACTTGTTCTTTAATAAGTAATTTAAATAATTGGAAACTGTTGCTAATTAACTATTGCTATATTGACTGTTGTTGTTTTAGCGGATTCTAGGCTGGATTGAGAGTAATTTGATGCGTGTCAGTTCTGCAGATATTAAACTCTACTTTAATAGACCATTTGAACGCAGTTAAAATATTGTCACAAACAATCGATATGATGGAAACGGTTGCAAATTAGCTATTAGTAGTTTAACCAGACATTAGGAGCTGGCCGTCTGCTTGGCATCGATGTATATTCGATTCTTTTGTTATTTTACCAGGAATCGCAGGCTGTGTTCAGAGTGTAAAGCTGTACTTGTTTTTCAATAAGTAATTTAGATTAACGAGAATCTACCATGTATAACTTCATAATATGCAGTCTACTAAAAATTAGAGTTGGTTATACTTCATCAATCAAACGCACAACACATATCATAAAACAACCTGAACAGTTCACATATGAAATAATTAATCAGTTCCCAATTCCTCTAGAAAATGAAACAAACGTATCTGCCTTGAAACACGTACAAAAACATTAAACCAAAACGTAAAACCGCAAACAACGTTCCTAAAAATTGTCACCGAAGTCAAACTTATTTCAATATACCGTAAAGAATGCAGTGTTATCACATATTCCCGGTGCTAAATACTTAAAAAAAATTCTGCTCCAAACTAATTCGACTTTATCGGCAGAAAGTTTCAGAGGTGGAAAATGAGAGTCGCTGGGCAAGCATTGTCGCGTAATGTTAAATGGTTTATATAGAAAAAAATGGGAAGGGGAAGCGGAAGGAGAGGCGGGAAACTGGCTGGGTGCATTGTGCATTATAACAAACTGCCGCGCGATATTTTATGGGTTCCATAAGGAAACGTCGTGGCTCGCGATTGTTCCGCGACGTAAAGGCGATCGACTTCGGCCGTAATAATTAACGCCGGGAATGCGACCCGCTGCCTCGAAGGAGGCCTGAAAGGAGGTTCGTTTCTACTCTGACCTCGGCGAGCCGGAAATCCTACCGATCGTTGACCGTGATTGATAGAGTACGCGAAACGACGCGAGTTTGAGCAGTTTACAGTTTCTAGAATAGTTGATTTGGGTTTAGGTATATAGGTTACGTTAAACGCTGAAATACAATTTTAGTTTGATATTTCACTCCTGGTGATTGAATTGATTGTTGAGATATATGTATATGCTGATATATTGGTCAATGCTATTTTAAGAAAAAGATTCTTTTTAATTTGGGCTTGATTGATCGTTGATTGTGATTGATAGAGTACGAGAAACGACGCGAGTTTGAGCAGTTTACAGTTTCTAGTTGGGTTGGGTTTAGGTATATAGGTTATGTTAGACGCTCAAATACAATTTTAGTTTGATATTTCACTCCTGGTGATTGAATTGAGTGTTGGGATATATGTATATGCTGATATATTGGTCAATGCTATTTTAAGAAAAAGATTCTTTTTAATTTGGGCTTGATTGATCGTTGATTGTGATTGATAGAGTACGAGAAACGACGCGAGTTTGAGCAGTTTACAGTTTCTAGTTGGTTTGGGTTTAGGTATATAGGTTACGTTAAACGCTGAAATACAATTTTAGTTTGATATTTCACTCCTGGTGATTGAATTGAGTGTTGGGATATATGTCTATGATGACTTATTGATCAATGCTGTATTAAAAAAATAATTCTTTTTAGTTTGAGCAATTTACAGATGCCAAGTTTCTAGTTAGTGTGGGTTTAGGTATATAAGTTACGTTAAACGCTGAAATACAATTTTAGTTTGATATTTCACTCCTGGTGATTGAATTGATTGTTGGGATATATGTATATGCTGATATATTGGTCAATGCTATTTTAAGAAAAAGATTCATTTTAATTTGGGCTTGATTGATCGTTGATTGTGATTGATAGAATACGCGAAACGACGCGAGTTTGAGCAGTTTACAGTTTCTAGTTGGTTTGGGTTTAGGTATATAGGTTACGTTAAACGCTGAGATACAATTTTAGTTTGATATTTCACTCCTGGCGATTGAATTGAGTGTTGGGATATATGTCTGTGATGACTTATTGGTCAATGCTGTATTAAAAAAATAATTCTTTTTAGTTTGAGCAAATTACAGATGCCGAGTTTCTAGTTAGTGTGGGTTTAGATATATAAGTTAGGTATGTTAAACGCTGAAATACAATTTTAGTTTGATATTTCACTCCTGGTGATTGAATTGATTGTTGAGATATATGTATATGCTGATATATTGGTCAATGCTATTTTAAGAAAAAGATTCTTTTTAATTTGGGCTTGATTGATCGTTGATTGTGATTGATAGAATACGCGAAACGACGCGAGTTTGAGCAGTTTACAGTTTCTAGTTGGTTTGGGTTTAGGTATATAGGTTACGTTAAACGCTGAGATACAATTTTAGTTTGATATTTCACTCCTGGTGATTGAATTTAGTGTTGAGATATACCTATATCTATGATGATGTGGACCATTTATTTTTAAAGTGGTGCAAGTTTATTTTAAACAAAGAATTAAATATCACGTAAATAAACCGTTTACACCACGTTAATCGTAAATTGTATGACATCTCATTTTTCTTTAAATATGAACTTACACCACTTTAAAAATAAACGGTCCGTATATTTATCAATGCTGTGTTAAGAAAATAACTATTTTTAATTTGAGCTTGATTGATCGTTGATTGTGATTGATAGAGTACGTAAAACGATCCCAGTTTGAGCAGTTTACAGTTTCTAATTAGTTTGAGTTTAGGTATATAGGTTACGTTGAACGCTGAAGTACAATTTTAGTTTGATATGTGACTCTTGATGATTGAATCGAGCATTGGAAGAAGATGAATTTAATTTACGTTTTTATTCACGCTTCACATTCTGATTCAATGTAAAAAAAATTGCTTTCTAATTTGAGCTTGGTAACCCGTAATCCTATTGATCGTTGACCGTGATCGATGGAGTACGGGAAACGACGTGAGTTTTGAACAATTTGCAGATGCCGAGTTTATAGTCAGTGTGGGTTTAGGTATATACATAGGTTACGTTAAACGTTAAAATACAGTTTTAGTTTGATATTTCACTCCTGGCGATTGAATTGAGTGTTGGGATATATGTCTATGATGACTTATTGGTCAATGCTGTATTAAAAAAATAATTCTTTTTAGTTTTAACATATTATAGATGCCGGGTTTTCAGGTAGTGTGGGTTTAGGTATGTCGGTTATGTTAAACTTTAGAATAAAATTTATGGTTTGAAATTTATTACCTGGTGATTGTATGGAGTGTTGGAAGAAAATTAATTTTACCTACGTTCAGATAGGTATACCTATATCTATGATGATACATTGGTCAATGCTATATTAAGAAAATATTTTGTTTCAATCTGAGCTTGGTAACTCTTCATCCGGATCGATCGTTGATTGTGATTGATAGAGTTGCGAAACAGAACGTGTTTGAGCAATTTGCAAATGCCGAGTTTCTAATTAGTGTGGGTTTAGGTATATAGGTCACGTGAAACATTGGCATACAACTTTAGTTTGATATTTGACTTCTGGTTATTTATTCGAGTATTGGAAGAAGTAGAATTTAACTTGCGTTTCTATTTACGTTTCTCATTTTGATTCAATCTAGAATTGAGAAAAGACTGCTTTTTAATTAGAGCTTGATAAGCTGTGGTCCTATTGATCGCTTGCTTACGCTAATAAAAATAACAGATGTAAAGAAGGTGGGTTGTCAGTATAATAACGAATTTTTCGAAATTGCATCGCACGAAAAAAATGAATTTAACCATCGTTTTGACTTACGTTCTTCATTCTAAATCAACATAGAACAAAACGTATGTTTTTAGTTTAAACTCTGTAAGTTGAAAAACATGAATCTTTAATCGTGATTCATCGACAGTCTAAAACGACAAAAATTCGATTAATCCACAATTGTCATGTTGTAAATCAAATGTAATCTGTATTCAGCGTTTATTTTTACATTGCTTGCTCTGACGAAATAAAAGTCTAAAACGCTTTCTCATTTTAAACAATTTTGGATTCAAATTTCATTATGCTACAATATATCAGACTCACTATATAAATCAAAAGACATTGTTTAAAAGCAACCTCCCAACATTCCACACTTCCAACCACTTGTAACAGAATCACTATTGTCTAATCGAATGAAATGTTCTAAGCTCACAATTAGATCACATATCTTGAGCTCTCAATATCAATTATTTTTATTCTTTATCGACCTATCGTTCCCGTTCTTCTCCTTCTGTCGAGATATGCAGTTTGCAAAAGCTGCAGTTCGAACGTTCGGTTTCTGTGGTCCGCCTGAATGAAATCACGCACACGCACGCACGCCTGCTCACGCACGATCAGTCGCCGTAATGCACGCTGTTCCGCGAGCTAATGCCATCTGTGACGCGAAACACGAACGACGTTCAGGATAATTTCATTCAATTCGAGTCTCATTAAAGCGCATCGGCGTTCGAAACAAACTTTTTCACTTTACTCGACTTACGTACAAAACTTATCGGTTCACGATACAACTGATTCTTTTTAAAATCACTAATTTTTTGTATTTGGATGTTTTAATGAAACAAAGGAATGGGGACTGTTCTCGGTATAAATTGCTTGGCTGTTACTGTAATAGTGATTTATGATTAATTAATAGTGAATTGTTACTGTATACTGATATGTGGACCGTTTATTCTGAAAGCGGTGTAAATACACTTTGTTAGAATGAGACATCACATCATTTATGATCAATTTAGTATACTTTTTATCTATGTGACATTTAAGATTTAAAATTGTTGGACTTGAACCATTTTCAAATTAAACGATTCATATATCTAATGCATCGTTGATGTTTTTTTTCTAGGATTTCAAAATAGGGTAGATTAAATTCCAGCCATGAGAACAATTCACCTTTTTATCATTTTAATCGAGTGGTATCGGAAACAAAGTGCGGAAAATATAAAAACCTTTTCTTTTGCTGCTGTCAAATGTCAAATGAAGAGCATACTTATCTACTCTTTGTATAAATTATTTTTTTCTGCACCCACATATCTTACTATGCTGCTGCTTATTTATCTTTACAGATTCTAGCTGTTAAATATAATACGAAGAAAATGATATACTTTCAACACAAGCTTAGACAGAAATCAAAACAAATCATTATTTAATGTAATGAGAATCGTAATTCTGTACATTGCTATCGAAATTATGAATCTCGCATCACAAGAAATCGGCAATGAAAAAAGTCTAATAATTACATGAATTCGGTCGTATAAGTGTTGTCTCTCCACAGCATTAAACTATTAATGAAAAGTTACACCTTATCCCTCTGTACAAACGTACATTTTAATACATCTTAAATTAAAAAATCGACAACAGAGACTGTCCAAAAAATCATACTATTTAGGTAATGTCGCATATCAAATCGACACATTTCAATTGCGCATTACAAGTCTCCCCTAACATAAAAAAAAGGCGAATAAAAAGTCGAAAAATCACATTGATCCTGCAATAAAAATAATCTTTCACCAAATTGAACTGTCAATGAAAAGCGGTACCCCACCAAACCCACCCCCTCTGTCCAAAAAACTAGTTTCATAATGAATCGTAATACTAAAACATCCGCAACAAAAACTGTTCAACAATCGAATTCTCGCATTACAAATCTGCCTAAACATCAACATCTGACGAATAAAAAGTTTAAGAATCACATCGACTCCGCCATAAAACTTGTCTTTCACAGAATTAAACTGTCTACCAAAAGTGACACCCCTCGCTTCAAAAAGGACCGTACATCTTTATCAGCCGACCGCAAACTCAGACAAAAAAAATCAGAGTAAATCGCAGCGCGGCCCAATGTAAATTGTAACCCACCTTCTCTCTTACATTTCAACAACCTCTCCCCCCCCCCTCTCTCTCTCTCTCCCTCTCTCTCCGCTTCTCATTCCCAAGCTTTATGGGGCCCGCGGCGGCCGAGAAAAAGGGTGGGCACCATAAATTCGTAATCCCTGCGCAACAAAGCACCGCCGTAAAATAATAATGGGGCAAATATTTGCCGTCTCGGCCCCGGGGAAAAGATCGGTGCGCCGCAAGGGTGGTAAAACTTTGCCGAAGGGCGGCCGACGAAGGTCTCCAATATGGCGGCCGACTAAGCGTGCAACCGAACGGCCTAAGGAGACTGGCAATGGAGAGGGGAACTGGGGGGGGGGGGGGGGAGGAGAAAAGATGCGCCAGGATAATCCGATCGGAATTTCCCTCGGAAGAAAATCTGCGCGACACACGACGTCGCACGTGTTTGTATGTGTGTATGTGAATATCTTAGAAAAATCGAGGGTAACGTGTGGCGAGACATTTGGAATTATGCTATTGGTTGTGGAGGTTGGTTTTTAGTGGAGATGGTTGTGGGTTTTTTTATGGGGCTTTGGGAGGATTGAACGGGGTGGGTTTAAGGGTGGTAATTGTTCTTAGTTTATGACGGGGGTGGTTCGGAAGCTCGGGTGGAGGCGTGGATTAATTGTCTTTGAGGAGTTTATTGGGTCGTGGCGAGGATAGTTGAATGAGTGTGACAGGGGTAATTTGTAATTTGGGTGGGCGTTTGAGGGGTCGTAGTTGTTGGAGGGAATTAGGTTTGCGAGTTTGATGAATTTGGGCATTTTTGCGGGTATGTTTGTTATAGGTACCATTTATCTGAAGAGAAATTTTTACTTGATTAAATTAATGACATTTTATGCAATGATTACTGTAATAATCACGGGACATATGGAAATGGGGTCCAATTTGCTGTTGCATTTAATAGAAGTTGAATCCATTTTGAGTAATATACGGATACAAAATAAGATCTTAAATCTCCGAATATATGTATATTTCTGATTTTCCTTACAATGTAAAATCACAATTTTAACATACACGAATTGCCCAAAAAATGAACAATTCCAAAGAGAAAAACATTTCTCATTCAAAGACATACTTATCCCGTTTAACAATATTCCCATAGATCCAATCAAAGACCATAATCAAGTCGTTCCAACATTCTCTTTCCTATTATATTTTCAATTCGTATGACGTAACCTCAATTCAACAATTCTCTACCTAAACGTCATAACCTCAATGTTGTCTTTACTTTCTGCATACACAAATTGCCCAAAAGATATACAATTAAAAAAAACATTTCCTATACAACACCAAACTTATCCCTCTTAACATCATTCCCATAGATTCAGTCCAAACCCATAATCGACTCTTTCAAACATTCTCTTTCCTACTTTTAATGAATATGACATAACCTCAAATCAATAATTCTCCATCCAAGGACCATAACCTCAAAGTTGCCTGCGCAAAAGCTCTCACATTCGAAGCGAACTTCTTCGTAACAAATTCAGAACAAAATCGACTGTCCCTCAAGGACAGTTCAGGAACGAAAAGAAAGTGTGTCTCTTAATTTTCATGCGCGACGTCAAAGGTGCGCAAACTGCGAACGAAACGTCAAACTGGCCGTTAGACCCGTTTGACCAGAGAGGCGGAACGCATTGCGAACGAGCTCGAGTTCTCAGATAAGAGCGAAACTCGCCATGATTTCCGGTTGCGGTCGCGAGCGCAGCCACCTTTCGCGAAACTTCCCACGACATTCCCCGCTCGCCTGCCGATTTCAGCGAGTGCAAGGTGCGTAGGTCGATTCCACCGTTTGTCTTTTCTTTTGCATCGAGATAATGGAGACCGAAGCTTCCCCTTGTATTAAAAATATTAGGTGGTTGGAAGACGTTCAAATTATTTTTTATAGGTTCTTTACTTAGGCTGTAATTTTAAATTATTTTGGTAGAGAGTTTAATTAGTATTAGATTTAGATCAGTATTAGATGGCAATTGAATGCAAGATAATAATAATAATTTTTTTTTAATAATAATGATAATTTAGTAACGGCTTAACCGCCTTTTATAACAAATAAAATCAATACATTTATAAGATGTTTCAATCTTTTGGACTAGGTCGATTCCACCGTTTGTCTTTTCTTTTGCATCGAGATAATGGAGACCGAAGTTTCCCATTGTTTTGAAAATATTAGATGGTTGGAAGACGTTCAAATATTTTTTTTACAGTTTCTTTATTCAGGCTGTAATTTTAAATTATTTTGGCAGGGAGTTCAATTACAGTATTAGATGGCAAATGAGTGCAAGAAAATAATAATAATTTTTTTTTAATAATAATTTAGTAACGGCATAACCGCCTTTTATAACAAATAAAATCAATACATTTATAAGATGTTTAAATGTTTTGGATTAGGTCGATTCTTCGATTTGTCGTTTGTTTTGCATCGAGATAATGGAGGCAGAAGAGTTTCATATTGTCATTAAAATATTCGGCGGTAACTGAGTTGAAGATATTCAAATGTGTTTGTATAGATTCATTATTTAATCTGTCATTCGTTATGCAATGGAAGGAGGCAAGTTGTTTATTGGTATGGGATCATTTTCGTAGGGAGTTTAATTGGAGTATTAAGTAGCAACTGAGTTGAAGATCATTAAATCTTTTTGTCAACGTCGATTCTTCGGTTTTGTCATTTGTTTGCATTAAGATAATGGAGGCAGAAGCGTTTCCTATTGATACAAAATCATTTTAGTCGAGCATTAGGTAGTCACTGACTTGAAGATATTCAGATATTTTTGCGTAAATCGATTCCATGGGTTGTCGTTTGTTTTGCATCAAGATAATGGAATCAGAGAAGTTTCCTATTGAAATCAAAATATTTTACGGAATTACAAAAGTATCAGGTGGTAATTAAATCGAGATCTTAATCCGTCATTTGTTTTAGATCGACAGAACGATAGAAAGACTATAATTTGTTCGTATCAAATCATTTTGGCAGCCAATAAAAAATTCGTTTAATAGTATAACCGCCTATATTTGTAAAATTAATTACAAATAACCAAAGCTAGGACTGAACCAAATACTTTGACACTCAAACGTAAAATACTCCAAAAATCCTAATACATATATCATACCATCCTAACAAACTTGAAACCATATCGAAAACAATCGCATTATCGCGAGCGTACGGCTTCGAGCGTGGGACGCCAAAAGAGGGTGGGGGGCGGATTGCGTAGGGTGACCGTGGGGTGGTCACGCCCCCCTCCAGCATCCCCCTCCCCCCTCCCCTCCCGTGCGCGCCTCACAACCCCCCCACCCCCCGCCTCTCTCGCTCTCGTCGCGCTCGTTTTCCCTTCTTTTTTTTTCTTAACAAACGTAGATTTTGTTATCGCTCTCGGCCAGGAGTCCGGCAGCGAGACCGGATGTCCGCCCTCGCAGGATGTGACGTCACAGCTGCCGCTGGCGGCCCAGTCGAGTAAACCTGACAGCCTCTCTCTCTCTCTCTCTCTCTCTCTCTCTCTCTCTCTCTCTCTCTCTCTTTCTTTCTGACGTTGTTTTTTTCGTTCGTTCACCGTTTCTTTCTCGCTTCACGTCTTCTTTCCAATGCGCAGGCGCCTGAGATTCTGCGCAGAATTCGCGCGAGAGTAATTAGTCGGATTATTTTGGCGCGGGAGATAAGGGGATCGGTGGGCGTGATTTTTGGGTTATTTTGAACGCGGCGGAGTGTCGTGCATTGGGTGGATTGAGTTGATTTTTGCTGGTAGGTTGATTTGTGTGGTTTTGTTTTTTGTTTTTGGAATTGAGTCTTCGATACTGATCAGAGACGAATAGTACAGTTGATGATTAGGAGTGGGGGTAGCTTTATGTCTCTGATGTCGTTTGGCATTTTAGACTGTTTCTGGATTTTATAATATTTGGTAATGTGGTTCATTACAGTTTGCAAATCCGACCAGAGACAGTATTTATTAATATTATATTTGCATATTTATCATTAATATTGACAATACTTGGTCACCGAACAATCCAACGAAATTCATAAATTTATATTTTTCTCTTTCGATCTCTAACACTCCGTCTTAATATATTAATAATATTCACAATTGATAATGAAACAAACTAACAATATTAAAAATTTCATATTTCTTCTTTCGAATCTGTAACACTCGCTCTTAACATATGCGTATGTATCAGTATTATTCATGACAATTGACCACCAAGTAATCCTACAAAATCCATTGTCCCAACTTATATCCCGACCGTGAAAATCTTCAAATCCGACCATAGACAATACTTCATAAAGTCGATCAACACTACATCCTACATGTTCAAACATCTTACCTATTTTTGATCTTCCTTCCGGTTTCTAACACTAGTCCTTAACAAATGTACATATATCAATAATATTGGGAAAAAAATGATCAATAAACAAGCCAAAAAAATCCATATTTCCCCCTTCCGATGTGTAATACTCCCTCTTACCATATGCATACGTACAAAAAATATATGCAATTCACAACGAAATAAAACGGCAAAATAAATTTATGTTTTTAATCTCTAACACTCGTCCTCAAACTCATACTTTTACAATTTTCGACGCTTATTCTTAACATGTGCGTATATAACAATAAAAATTCATGTCTCTCCCTTCCAACACATTCTCTTACCACATGCATACGTACTAATAACATTCACAATTGACCACCAAGCAATCCGAGAAAATTCAAAAATTCATATTTTTACAATATCTAACACTTCTTCTTAAATTCGTACTTTTACAATTTTCGACGCTTATTCTTAACATGTGCGCATATATCAATAAAAATTCATGTCTCTCCGTTCCAACACATTCTCTTACCACATGCATACGCACTAATAACATTCACAATTGACCACCAAGCAATCCGAGAAAATTCAAAAATTCATACTTTTACAATATCTAATACTTCTCCTTAAATTCGTACTTTTACAATTTTCGACGCTTATTCTTAACATGTGCGTATATATCAATAAAAATTCATGTCTCTCCCTTCCAACACATTCTCTTACCACATGCATACGCACTAATAACATTCACAATTGACCAACAAGCAATCCGAGAAAATTCAAAAATTCATACTTTTACAATCTCTAACACTCCTCCTTAAATTCGTACTTTTACAATTTTCCACGGTTATTCTTAACATGTGCGTATATATCAATAAAAATTCATGTCTCTCCCTTCCAACACATTCTCTTACCACATGCATACGTACTAATAACATTCACAATTGACCACCAAGCAATCCGAGAAAATTCAAAAATTCATACTTTTACAATCTCTAACACTTCTTCTTAAATTCGTACTTAAACAATTTTCAAGGCTTATTCTTAGCATGTGCATATTAATAAAAATTCATGTCTCTCTCCCTTCCAACACATTCTCTTACCACATGCATACGCACTAATAACATTCACAATTGACCACCAAGCAATCCGAGAAAATCCATTGTCCCAACTCGTACCCCGAGCTTGAAAATATTAAAATCCGACCGCCGACACGTACCCTCCAGTCCGTGTGCCACTCACACGCAAATCTCGGCGAGGATCCTGGCCAGGATTTCAGGACACGCCGGCGAAGGTGTGCTAATCCGTCCTTGTTTACACAAACACGATTCCGTGTTTGTCGGAAAACAATGTCCACTCGTCTAAGCGCGAACTTTCCCGTGCAAAGCCGCTGCTCCGATTTCTCGAGATTCTGGGTCACGGCTGACCCCACTGTTTGTTTGCCTTGGCGGGTGCTGGGATCGGGGCAGAAGTGCGAATAACATCGTTGCTTCCTGCGAAAGGAAAACTTGTCCCTTGTAAGCTCTCGGGAAAGTCGTGTCTCGAATTTCGCTTCTAATGTTTGGAGTCCTGATAAATTACCATGGAATGTAGTCTTTTGTATTGTCGATTACGAGAGTTGTGTGAATTCTGATTATTTGCCTGTGATTGGATTTGAGATTGGGATCGATTTTTATTCGTACTTTAATTAATGGTTTACCTATCATATGAAAGAATATTTGACTAAAACGGATTGAAAGAGAAGTCGTTACTAATAAGGTGACCAACTATTTTTTGTTCAAAAAGAGTACACTTTGCAAGTATTTCATAGGTGAAAAAAAAGAAGAATAAACGATTAAAACTTTATTTTCTTTTAAAAACATATTTTTCTTCGGAGTGGATTTTTTTTGCTAAATGAGGATGTTCGTCTAATAATGTAGCCACATCCGAACAACTTTCATTTTGCATATTAAATTTGACTGCTAAGACGGCAGATAATGTTTTTACAGAAAGTTGCGACTTCTCACTGCTCCAATAATCATTCCCTAGTGAAAATACCCTTTCAACAGCAGCATTAGTGCCAGGACAACATAAGGAAATTTCTATTAAAACTTTTAAATTTTCATGTGGGATATGATATTAATAAAATTGAAATAAAACAATCTAAACAAATGTTTTAGAAATACAAATGAGTATAAAATTATACAAATGAGTATTTTCAGAGTACAGGATTTGAAAAGAGTACGGTTTGTGAAAAAAGAGTACAAAACTCAGTAAATGAGTACAGTTAGTCACCTTATTACTAAGCCAGGTCAGGCTAGTCATTTTGACAAGTAATTATGTGCAATTATTGTAAAATTTGATTTAATGTATCGCTTCAAATTAGATTTTTGTTTCTTAACGTTTATTAGCGGCTATTTATTTATGTACATATTTTGCATCGATGGATTTTGCTTCTTAAGTTTGTATTAATTAAGTTATTTGTCGACAGTGAATTCCATTTCATATTTTGATACACAGAAGAAAATTATTTGTAAAATTCAAAACACTCTTCATGCACATATAATATTCTCATTACAACTTTATATACCTAACTTCTGTAAATACTTGTATAAATGCATACAATAATATGGCATAAAACATAATTGTTCTCACATATTAAGGATCGTTCACAAGGGCAACAAAAAAATCTCAAAACCGATCAATTGCATTAATTTCGACTTTTTCAAGCCAATTACTATCATTAATACACGACGATTACGTCACGACCAAAAAATATCCGATTCAGTTAGACTCGTCTATAGGACCAACCTGACAAAAGGTGAAATAGAAAAGAAAAAAATCGCAATGTACCGAATCCTCTTTAAGCATCGAATTAAAAATCATTTACATCAAATAAAGATGATAGACAATATGATAGAAAATTGTTCAACGATAGTCGTTTACAGGAGCAAAATGAGAAGTTAAAGCATCCTGTGGATGAAGAAGGAGAGAAAATGTGAACAATCTCGTTGACTTAATACCTCATTACGCGTCGGATGTGAATATAGTGGGGCACCGTTCGCGACCTTTTTTGACCTCAACGACGACTGATTTACTGCCCTCTCTCTCCTTTCGTTTCCAAGACCAGCCCACCCCTGACTTTCTTTCTTTTCTCTGCCCCCCCCCCCCCTCCCCCGCCTTGAACGATTTTCGACAGACTTCTAAACGAAGCTATAGACTTACGACGCGCATACGAATCGAAAGCTAGGATTTGTTAAGCCATTTATTATTTTTACCTATTATTATTAGTAGGATCAGCATGATTATGCTTTTTTGGATGGTAGGAGCAGATTTTTGGTATTCGGAAAGAAGGTTATTCTAAATGCAATTGTATTAAATTAAGATTTTCTTGATTACGGGTATTTTAGTAAGGCATCAATGGATTTTTTTTAAAGAAGACTGTCTTTGGGGTTTTGTATATTTGTAGAAATGAAGATATGTGGTAACTTTGTGGGCGTTGTTGCTTTCTTTAACGGCAGGCGTATTTTTACTTTTATCCGATTTGATTTAAAGAGATAATTATTAAAGTATTCTAACTTAACAACTTTCTGCCGGCGATTTTGAAAATTTGTTGAACGAAGCAAATATGATAATTTTGAAATGATGGTAGTGCTTTGAGGGCAGGTGTAATCTTAATTTTATCGAATTTAACTTAAACAGTAGTAAGTAATGTCAGTCAAAAATTAACAAAGTTGCAAACTTAAACACGACCATAAGTCCCAAAACCACAAACATTTTCTAATCATGTATTAGGTAACAGATTAGCGGACTCAAATCCAATATCAGCCTCTCAAATCAAAGTACAAACAGTTACAACGCTCATTCCAAATTTAACTTTTTTCGATTACTTCTATGAAAATTTCTAAAAATGTCCGTATAACCTCTGAACGGTGACAAATTAATCGCGAGGATTGATCTAAAATACACAATATATTTCCAGGAAGAAATAAGTTCACCTGACATCGTATCCAGTTTCAAAGAGCACGTCTCGCTCAGAAGTCAAAATTCGTATCAGCAAACAAATCGTTTTCACGCCCTCCGCCGCCATCTTTGCCCCCGAAAGTTTCTTTATCCACTCCTTTCACACACTTTCTCCGCTCTTAGCCGGAAAAATCGAGGTTGTCGCCGTAAAATTGAGGGTTCACTCTCCGATTCTCGTTCCACCCACCGCATTTCTCTCAATGTCCCTCGGCTACTCGAATTTCGACTGGATCGAATTCCGGCAAGAGAAATTTATGCCCGACGATCGGATCGAGATAAATCAGTCCGCCCCCCCGCTAATAGCTTATTGTAAGTTCGTATAAACGGGAGTTGGATTTCTAATTAGTAGGTGTTAGGGCTTTGGGTTACGGGTCGCATTTTTCGGTAATGGAGTGAAATTTTTCATGACTCTTAGAGTAATGAATTTTCGACTGACGTTTATGCCTTTTCATGTTAGGGGTTGTAATCGTTGTCTGCGACAGGTGCTTTTAGTAGCTATTTGGTCAATATTAACCCATTACCTACCACGATCCCCATTTGGATTTTGGAATTTATATAATTATACTGTTACACAACCTTTTGTACATATATATAACTTATCTGGCCAAAAAATAATAATTTGTCCGTTAATCGGTTAAGGATTTATAGAGTGAGAGTTATGGATTTTTGTGAAAAGTTAGTTTTATAATGACAACTTTTAGATTACCAAATCACTTTTTGTTTATTAGATTGGAATTGTTATTTTCTCACTTTTTCTGGTTTTCTTAGGTTATCTACAACTAGTACTTTCAGTAGCTGTTTTTAATTTCCGTTAAAAATATGTTTTGTAATGCCTTCTCTTGGACTTGACTTCATAGTCAGTGAGTTAGAGATTTTGGTAAAAAATCTATTTTATTATGCCTACTATGGAGTCACTCGTATTAAGGATGCGGAAATGAAAATTTGTTGAATTTTGAAGAACGGAAAGACGTCAGCTGTATTTTACCGTGTGTACACTGTCATACTGCCAATTCACAATATGCGCTTGCGAATTTTAACATATGTAATGAAAATTACAACGTACAACCCTGAAGTACATTCGTATTATCTCTATTCCTTCAATGAAATATATTGAAACTCGCCATAACAAAATTAAAACGTGTCGTACAAAAAGTATATATTACTTGATACTTAGACAACCTCTCAAAACTGCGACTGCAAGTTTGCGGCCCAATAGCAACTGAAGCATTCAACATTTCTATTTTATATAAACATAGTACATAACCTCCCGTGCAAACATTACTCAAAACGTTGATCAAGCTACATTCAGAAAACATGGTCAACAAGCATTCTCGATAAAACCTTGTCAATAAGCATTCTTGACAAAATGCTGTCAGCAAGCATTTTGACAAAACAATGTCAACAAACATTCTTAACAAAACAATGTCAACAAACATTCTTGACAAAATATTGTCAGTAAACATTTCTGACAAAACATTCTCAACAAGCATTGTTGACAAAACGTTGTTAACAAGCATTCTTGATAAAATGTTGTCATCAAGCATTCTTGGTAATACGTTGCCAACAAGTATTCGTGGCAAAATATTGCCAAGAAGCACCCCAAATTCAGTGACTATAGCCTAGAAAATGACTGCAAGTAAAAAACAGGTTTTCTCACAACCAAAAATGGTAATACGTTGCCAAGAAGTATTCCTGGCAAAATATTGCCAAGAAGCACCCCAAATTCAGTGACTATAGCCTAGAAAATAACTGCAAGCAAAAAACAACCTTTTTCACAACCAAAAATGGTAATACGTTGCCAACAAGTATTCCTGGCAAAACACTGCCAAGAAGCACCCCAAACTCAGTGACTATAGCCTAGAAAATGACTGCGAGTAAAAAACAGCGTCTGTCACAGCCAAAAATGGTAATACGTTGCCAACAAGTATTCCTGGCAAAACATTGCCAAGAAGCACCCCAAACTCAGTGACTATAGCCTAGAAAATGACTGCGAGTAAAAAGCAGCGTCTCTCACAGCCAAAAATGAGTAACGAAGACAGAGAGAATGCTTGAAAGAAGCATTGCGGCCGATAGCGGGGCATTAACCGATAGGTTACAACTCGAGGAAAGTCGATGGCGAGCTATTAATTTTTCGTCGGCAGCCATCTCTTGGCGGCAGATAAGCCGAAAATCACGAGACGCCCTCGAGTCGAGGGAAGCCGTGGAAAGCGAACGATTTTTCCTGCGACACTCACTTGACTTTCGCTTTCGGCGCGAACTGAGAATCTTCTCTGTCGCGATATCGGCCCGACGCACAAAAAGGCAGCAAAGGGCACCGACAAAACCTGGAAGCGAGCGTAATGGATGTTTTCTGGCCAAATGGCCTCGAGATCGCGTAAATCTTTCGTTCGTCTACTTTACTTTTATCGGAGTTGTCGGTTTTGTTTGCTGGGCTATGCTATGAATTGGTGTACTGTTTTCGGAACGACCTGTAGGTGTGAAGCATCGATCTTAATGACTTCATTTGATATCTACTCTTTTTGTTTGTCAGTACTATCATGATCTGTTAACCCCCGTGCACGCTCGAGTATATTCGAGCGCGCTAATCGGACCAAACTGTGCACGCTCGAGTATATTCGAGCGGCGTTGTATTTGATGCTGCTAAAATTAATATATAAATTTTGATTAATTTTGTATTTTTTGCCAAGACAATGTTCTAAAGTGTGTGTTTTACATAAAAATAATTGATTTTATTTTGGCCGGTTTATTTCAAAGAAACCGTATGTTAAGGGATTAAACGTTAAAAGACAAGGAGAAAAGTTTTTAACGTGCATATTGGATGGTTTTGAAATAAATGGCTTGAAATTGTGCAAAGCCTGGAATTTTGGTTTTGTTTCAAGGCCAGTGCTTTCGATTGGTTTGCTACTTTCGAAACAATGTGTAGGTGTGAAGAATTTGAAGCATGTATTAGCCTTAATTTGTTCACATTTGTTAAGTTAGAAGATGTCGTAGAAGTTGGAGTATATCTAGAATTTTCTTTCATTTATTTGAGAAATTTTAACTGCAACTGTACTTGGTGGCCATGAAAGACAAATAGTGTTACTTAATGCTACGAATATTGTCACTGTCTTACTGTCAAAATTACACTTGTGCTTGACGAAACTGCAAAATTCTGTAAAAAATATTTCGGTATAATTTTTCTTCTTGCTTTTCTTCCCGCTTGAAAAGTAAAAATATTATAATGATACATATATATAAATTCCATGTACATGTTTAGCTTCCAAGCGTTGATTACTAAATATTGCATACAACCTTCACTCGATTTTATGTCAACAATGTCAAGAACTTACAAAATAAATTATACATACATATTTACGTATATAATATGAATATTCTCTTTACATATATTTAAAAAATATAAATTTTTGTAATCAGTTTTTCATGGGACGGGTATATTTGTGTACGTTAATAAGTATATATGTACACATATATAGAGAGAGTTTTTAATTTCATTTGACCTTGACTCAACTTAACGAATGTAACGCAGCGGGTGACGTCAGAAGCTGAAGCACTCTGCGCATCGCGCGCGCGCGCGCGCCTAAAAGTATCGTTCCGTGTACCACCCGATAATTGTAGCACGACTCCCGTCACAATGTAATTAGGCTAATTGCGCGGACTGAATTACGCCGTTGTCAAGCACCGGGCAAATGAGCCACACATGTCAGATCGATTAGCTTCGAAAGCGACATAATTCTAAACATTGATTTTGAAAATTCACTTTCCGATAAATTTGCGCGACCTTGAGTACTCTTCGGTCAATCTCTCATGCTCAAAGAAACTTTCGACACTTCCGGTATTGAACCTAAGGAAGCAAATTGATCTTATGCCTTGGAGTCGATCCAGTTTCGACATTTTGAAAATTTTGCTCAATTTGACCGCTTGCCTCGCGAATGGCTAATGTGACGTCATAGGTTGACGATTGAAAGCCTTGAGCCGGTCAGAAATGATGGAAAAGTATAACTTTCCCGAACCGTTTCGTTATACGGCCATTTTACGTCGTCGGACCGGTCACAATTGACACGTTAATGACATGTAATCTCCCGTAAGTGCTCCGTTTCAAACTCCACTTCAAGTCCGGTCGTAATATATGGGAAACGGAAGTGGCCGGGCACGAATGTAACCGGTCGGACATTCTCTCCTGTGAAAAGTATGAACATCGATGTATTTCAGTCCGCCAACTCGATATATTGCTTTTACGATAACGGCGTGTAATCACCTCATGAAATTGGACGATCGAGTGTTAAAGCATGTTTGCGTAACTGCGATGTTGGTAACGGCGCTATGCTAATAACTGAAATATTGCGTCTTAACCCTTTCGGTCACAGTGTCGTCAATATTGACGACATCACATTCTACCCCCTGCCGTTCCTAAGTTTTGAAAAAAAAAAACAGTAATTAAATTGTCTGGGTCTAATTGTTGAACATTTATATGGGTATTTTCATTGGCAACACTGTTATTTGACGCACGTAAACAAAAATATATCCTTAAATAGTTGATCGTTCTCGGCAGTTTCAGTAACGTGCGAAACACGGCCAAGTTGATCGATTTTTCGATTTTCAATAGGTGAATAAATAATCCGTACCAAATGCTGTAACTCATCAAAGTTATAAATAATGGTCCGCTGTATACGCTCAACGTGTAAAATTATCGAATTTTTCAATAGCGACGTTCTGAGGATTTTTCGAAATCACGTGTCGTCATTTTTCTAAATATTTAATAAACAAGAAATGGGATTTTTAGATCAAAGAATAACAATTCTCATCTAACAATAAGTCATGTTATAAAGTTAAGAGTCTGAGTGAAGAATTTAACTTCGAAATTTGGGATTTTGAAAGCGGTCGAATATTGAAAATCTGAAGATTCTGAACTTGGCAGATCACGTTCAATTTGAAAATGATAAGTTGGCAAAAATTGTGTACAAAGACAGATTAACTGTTTTCTACTTTTCAATTCGTTTCTTAATCGGACCGAAAAATGGGGCAATACTCATGCACCGTTACAGAATTTTAGAACAAATTTTTGAAAGAAAAAAAAAACTGAACAAAAATCATCCACATTAACTGATATACGAAGTATCGCTTTTCAATCCAAATCAAATTTCAGCTGGCAAAAAAAAGCCTGGGTCAAAAAGTACCCAAGGATTTGCGTTAATTTGACCTGCGATCTACTACCGAGTCCATGCACCGTTACGGAGTGTTAGAAGGAGAATTAGCCCCGAAGTTCGGCGCACATGACCGGCATCGGCAGTAAATTATCGTCTTAATCGCAGGTATCGCCAGTTTGCGGTCTCGGCAAATTTTACGGCCACCGGTAATTTCCGTCTCGACACTTTTTCGCCCCGAGCATTACGCAAAATACCGTTTCCCTGCATCGAATATGTCGAGGGCTGCTTCTCGAAGGGAAAGGAACGCATACGACCGCGTAAGATTGCGGATTTTCTCCATTGTCTCGGGGGCTTAACACCTTCTTTGTGTTGGCATTGTGTGTGCTGATTGTCTGAGACAGAAAGAGAGGGAGGGGGGGGAGGGGGATGGATTTGATGAGGATCCCCAAAAATGGCGTGAAGTAATTTTCAGCATGGGAAACGGATTAAGTGCCTATTGTGCAATGTAATATTGATTTGAACTTTCTGTACTTGTTTCGGAATGAATTTGTGCGATTTTCATGCCAGATTAATTTAATTTTACATCACTCTACGTTCAGGATTTCCCGACTTTCCATCCCGTCGAAATTATAATTTGTACTTTACATGTCTGTTAAGTGCATAAGTTTCATTTGTCAACTTTGAACTTTACAATGTAACTTTTCTTCTGGGTAAGGTTCTTACCTTCAATATTAATCCACCAATTATTATCGATCACTTTCAATTTGTTCGTTTCTCAAATCTTAGTTTGATTCTTTCTCCATTTGTTAATTTCTTAGGTGGTAGTTTTTCTTAGTTGCTTGAACCATGTGTTTATTGTACTATTATTTACCATTTGTACTATTAATTACCAATGTACTTAATGTACTAAATTGTACTAAAATACATTCTCGCAGAACAAAGAAAGAGCAAAAGTTAGTTAAATTTATAACAATAATCGAACTTTTGTAATGTCAATATATATATAATGATTAATAAACGGATAATAATTTAACCAAATTATTAACTATTATATGTTCATATATTAATCATTGTTAAAAATAATACATAAAATTATAATTCAATTTTATACAGTCATTAACAAAACTTCTCATCATTATTAATGTAAATTCTATTATTCAAAAATAATATTTATCACAACTAATTTAATAACAAATATTAATACAAATAATTGTTTATTCCTAATAAAGTGTCAAGTAGTGTCCGTCAGCACGCAATTCTTGCGAAGTGGCGCTTAAACTCTAAAACGAAACCGAGTGTCCGGCAGGGGTGGCAACCTGACACACAGAATAGTTCACCCCCGCTGTGCGATTTGCTGGTCATTCTCCTGTTACGCCACGCAGTCTGCGTTTCGTTATTTAGCGGCTAGTCACTCATTCCTGTGACGAAACCGAAAAGGGGCCTGTTTCACTGGACATTTTCAGACACTCCGTAAAGACGAAGAAAAAATAAGAATGTTCTGTAAAAAGTAACGCAAACTATTTATGAGCTTCATTATGAAAATATTTGTTCATTTTGTGTTAAACTTGATTAAAGTGTTTGAAAATAATTTGCTTATTTTGGTCTGTTGAAACAATTGTTTGTCATTTTGAAAACAATGAAAGGAAAATATGTTTATGTTGAATTAAGTTTGATTAAAGTAGTGCGAAGTTATTTGTTTATTTCGGTCCATAATAAGTAACGTGAATTGTTGGTTATTTTCAGTTTGAAAGTGATGGGAGGATAGTATATTAATTTTGGCTTAATTTTGATTAAAGTAGTGTCGAATTATTAGCTTGCTTCGGTTACATAAAAATCCAAGTACTTGTAAAACTTATTTTTTTTAACCTAAGCAACAAAGCTGACGAAATCAACTTAAAAATCATTTGAGAATAAGTCAAAACCAATTTCTTGCATGAAAGCACAAAACATTTCAAGTTCCTTAAAAAAATTTAATCTGTAAGGAAAGATATACTGTCCAGTAATCATAAGAGTACCATACCAATTGTAACAATGCTTACAAACTGACACATCAGTGTAATTCCCGAAACAAATTTATAAACATTTCATCTCCCAACTCTACATTTCTCTACAGCATTATTGAAAAATCACAGCCCAAAATTAACACAAACTTATATGCGATGCGCGGAGTGCTTCAGTTTGTGACGTCACGTGCTGCGTTACATTCGTTAAGTTGTGTCAATGTTAAATGAAATATTCATTAATCAAACCTTAAAAACTATACATATACGTGTATGTACATACTTATTATTATACATAAATATATTCGTATTATGGCAAATTGACTTTAGAAATTTGATAAGACAATACAAAATTGTTTATAATTTCCAAAATGCCCTCTTCGTATATACTCGTAGCAAAGCGTGGCTAGGCCAGTCGATAATAAGGTAACGACCGGAGATTCATGGTTCTTTTTTCGTCGCCATCGGGCTCATAAATTCAATGGGCCTCGACGAATCGGCTTGGGGGCTGGGAATTCCGTAAAAAACGGAGGCAAACCGATCCCTTGGCCTCTTCTGACCCCCGTTGCGATTACAAACGAGTGCACGGTGCACGATCGAGTCACTTTTTAATCGGCACCGATCGCCACGAAAGGAAAGTTTCGAAAACGATTCGGATACCTTTCAAATTTTACTCTGTGCCTACCTCGCACTTTTCAGCAATTCGTGATACAGAATGATTCATCATAATAATAGTCATTCAAGTCATTGATATTGTTAACGTTCAGATTAGATTGTCAGCATAAAATGTCTTTCGCCAAAATGTGTCGAATATTAAAATAATTACCAGGCGTGATCTTTAAAGAGTATACTGATACGACAGATCTTGGCGGTGAATGAGAATACATTTGACAATTACATTAATTTGTCAAGTCGGAGTAAGAGTCACAATGTTACATTGTAATTTTCAATAGAAACCGTTTGTTTTGAAAGTGGTAAGCCCATCTTTTATTAAATGAGATATCATATAAATCGGCAGATTACACAAAATTAATCATAAATTATGATATTTCATTTTTTATCATAATAAAATTTGTTTTACATAATTTGCGATTATTTGGGTGTAATCTTTTCATTTATGTGATATCTTATTTTTTAAATGGACTCGGACCACTTTCCGGATAAATAATCCATATATAAGAAGTATAAATATAGATAAATTGCAGTGTCGCATAAATTCAGATATACAAATATGTAAATTTCAACAACCATAGATTCAAAAATCTTTTTTACCTTATTATGTAGATATAACGTGTGACAAAAGTTGACTTTAATTGATATTAATACAATCTAAAGTAATGTCGTTTATGACAAGAATGTCTTTATTGTATGAAAGGTTTGAACTTGTGGAAAAACAATCTGAATTACTGTTTATTGGTTGGTAATTGTACCTATACGTACGAAAGTGGTACGTTGTAATTTGTAATCGGTCCATATAATTCGGCTCAAACGTGAATTTCTGGCGCGCATCAAACGAAATCGCGGAGACGAAAGGTAGACGAAAGATTTGTCACAGTGGGTCTGAAAAATGCAAAGAGAAAGAGAGGAATGGTGGGAGGGGAACAAACGGGGCCGACAAAACGAAGAAAGAAGTTGCCGCGACAGAAACGGGGGAAATGGCAAATATCCTGGCTCGTCTGGGTCGACACTCGCTTCCGGTTTGGTTTATGGCACCTTCCCTCTTGAAGCTTTTCTCTCTCTCTCTCTCTCTCTCTCTCTCTCTCTCTCCCTCTCTCCCTCTCTCTCTCTTCTCTCTCTCTCTCCCTCTCTCTCTCTTCTCTCTCTCTCTCTCTCCCTCTCTCTCTTCTCTCTCTCTCTCTCTCTCTCTCTCTCTTTATCTGTCTTTCTACCTACCTCGCTCTATCTTTCTCTGTCTTCCATTCTCTACCTGCTTCTCTCTCCCACACACACGCACACGCACCTTGTCAGCATTGTTTCCTTCTCTCAACCGCTGCTAATGACCTCACGCCGATTCGTTCTCGCTCGAACTTTTCGCTTCCCCGTAATGGCCTATCTCTCTCTTCCCCGTAGTGGAGACCTCCACTCGGCTCTCAATATTTGCTTTCCTTTTGCCGGAATGTCCTGCAGGCAGAGCACCGTGCATAAAGCGTGAACACACGCGACATTATGCGGGATCTCGACAGAATTTTTTCCATAAGAATTATTTCCGTAGGATCCACGAGTGAAAATCGTATAATTTAATATGTCTTGTTCCATCCAATTAGGTGCTACATTGGAACAATTGTATACGGGGTACGTAATAAATGAAGGTCGAAAACGGTCATGTCTTGTTCTATTCGATTAGAAATTTGGAAGAATTGTGTACTGTAGTGAATCCGCGAATGATTTTTCGCAGATTTAAAATGGTTGCTAGACAACAAATGTTAACAAGTATTATTTATTACGTCTTGTTCCATTCAATTAGCTGTTACTTTAGAACAATCGTACACTGAATGCACAATAAATGAGGGTCGAATAGGTTATGTCTTGTTCTATTCGATTAGAAATTTGGAAGAATTGTATATTGCGTTGAGTCTGCGATTGATTTGTCGCGGATTTAAGATGGTTGCTATGCAACAAATAATGTCCAACTCTCATTCCGTAATTTGTACTTAAAGAGAAATTTTCATGAAAACAATGTAATCGAATTGACTGATCAACTAACAATTTCCTGAATTAGAAACTTTTTGCATAACCTACTTTGCACTGCATTAAGGGCAATTTGAGTCTCGAATAAATATTACGCATTATTCCAAAGCATGTCCAAGTTCATAGAGGTCAGACGTGACACGCGAACTCATTTTGTGTGACAGGTATCGACAGAGACGAAAAATTGCATTATTCACATATTTGCCTCTCGCAAGAGCCACAGTTGGGCATCGCTCAAATAATATTAATACTCACGTTACGAATGATTAATAATGCAATTCTAAAATCGGATGTAAACTTGTACATCGGTGTTACGTAGGAAAGATAGGTAGCGAGAACTTCCAACATATATTGTTCCAATATTGACATTAATGCAAAAAGATTAAGAATTGGACTATAAAGACATTAATCTTTGCACGTGGCATTTTATTTTTGCTTGAGTGCCAAAATGCAGGTGACGGCGGGTAACGGGTTTGAAAGTAAAATTACAATTTTTAAGCCAGATATTGAAACTAGAATCTATAAGCATTTTCGGATAAGAAAGTATCCGGGAAGACCGTGACTATAAATATAATAGAATCCATACTTTGGTCGAGTTTTCTTCCTTAAATTGCATTTCAAATATCAAAAATAAAAATCTTTTTCTCTCCATGGTTGCAAATATCAAAAAATTATGATTCGTTCTATATGCGACACGACACCAGTATTATGTTACAATTTTCCGAAATTTTCGGCACGCCGAACTCTAAAGTTTCGCCATCACTGCCATCGACTAACCGTTAAAAATGTCACCATTACGAAAGCCATGACACCACAAAACATCCTCCGACAATCTTGACATCCTAGAATCGAGCCCTGCCTCGCCAATCGCGTACTTTCTCGAACCCGGAACAACCGAGACGCAAAAATCAAGATGACACCGTAGTTCAATGACGAGGGAAAAAAATGGCCGCCGCGTAGAAGCATAGTGCGGATTCGGCGGAACATAATAATCGTCTGTATTGGGCGTACAGACTAAATAGAGCGAGGAGCGGTCTATAAATCAACGGTCCGGCGGTTTGTTTATAATAAAGACGGAGATAAAAGAGAGTAGAGTCTTCGAGATAAATAGGGGTTAGCGACCCCCTCCCCTCTTTCTTCTCTCTCTCTCTCTCTCTCTCGCTCACACTCTCTCGCTCGCTGTCCGTCCTCCCTCTCTATTCTTCTGCGTCTCTATATCTGTCTCCCTCTCTTACACACACTGTTCTCTGTCCTTCTCATCCATTCTCGGTCCCGATCGAAGCACGAGACGCTTTCCACACAAACGATTTCTCACTCGTAAGTGGTTTCATTTCTAGCAATTGGTGCACGCTGATCGATATAATGTAAGGTGGTAATGACGTTCTTGCTTTGTGAGTATTTTTGTCGGATCGGATTGTTCCTAGGTAGGTTTGCGTGTTTATGTCTGTTTTGTGGGTATAGAATAATCGGTGGATTATTGTGTCTTCGTAATGGCTGTTTATGCGTTAAGGTAGAGAGTAAAGCTTGATCGAGTGATGGATGCTTAAGTGCATGAGTTTGATCACATTTTCGTAGACGAATATTCAAATATTGAAATATTGGAACATTTAGGGTAGACAGTAATAAGTATATAATATTGCATAAATACAAAATTAAGGTTAATTCAGTGATTGATGCTTATGCTTATGATTTTCATCACATTTTGGTAGACGAATACTGAAATATTGAAATATTTATAATATACAATAATAAGTGTATAATATTGCAATATTTACAATGTACAGTAATAAGCATAGAACATTGCAATATTTCCTTTTTACAATTTACAATGTTTTACTACAATTATTAATATGCCATGATAAGCATACAAGATTGCAATATTTACAATATACAATAATAAGCATATAACATAGCAATATTCACAATATGCAATAATAAGTAATTGTTTACAATTACATCCTTTTCTCCTCGACTCACAATCAGCAGAGTTTAAGTATCAAATCTGTGACTAACGCAGAACTCACTCCTAGTTTACGCTTCAGATTTCATTTGAATGTCGATCTTAGGATTCAAACGGGTAACACCCTGTTCAGATGAAGGTCACGGCCCTCGGATCTTCACCCGTTCACGGAGTATGTACTTCACGGGGCAGTAAATCACTTGAGACACCGATTAGTCATTTTGGTGGGCGTCCTCTACTTAAAAGGGCGTCGGAGGATTCTCCTTTTTTTCTACTTCGAATGCCGTTTGGCGTTTGTCGTAAAGTGGGCATGAACGAGTACCTATCGTTAAGTTCGAGGAATTGTCGATCGACCCGTTCAAATTTTGACCGATTCGAGCGTCAAGGAGGCTCGTGAAGTTTATGGGGTCGCGAAGTGCTTCGAAGACGAACGAGAAAGATTTTGTGTGAATCGTATGACATTGTGCTTTATGCTGAGGACGTAAAAGCTTGAGAACTCTGGTGATGAAATAGTGGTTCGTTAGGATTATTCAGTTCTGAAACTATCGTAAAACAGTGTGTACTTGTAAGTTTTAGTGATTTTTCTTTTGGTATATATGAGTTACGTAATTCTGTTATTAAGTTCTAGTAAGTGATTTATTTTTGCTATATATTAATTCTATTCTAGGAATTAATTTTCCTTCACCGTATATGGTTTGTTATTATTTATTTTTCTTATGGTGTATATGCTAGAATAAATTCTATAGATATGACTTATAATAAATGTTTATTAATATTCCTACAATTGTTCATATTCATAACATATATTATTCCAATTAAAATTCGTCCATATAATTTCTATTAAAACTCGAATTGAAATACTAATTTCAATAAGAATTATATATTCTATGATTATGAACAATTGTAAGAATATTAACAGACTTCCATCGCAACTCGTATATGCCAAAAGAGGAATCAATACAACATGCACAAAAATATTTAAAATTCAAATTATTTATGCAAACAAAACCAATTTTATTCAAAAATAATTCAGAGCAATACAAAGATAGTACAAAGCGTACACAGCTCTTCTCGTGCATCAAAATCCAAACATATCCGTCGCAACATTGCCATAAGCTACATACCGACAGAATTCTGAATTCGACCAAACTTCGCACGCGACACATCGGTCCACACCAACCCCATCCGCGTCCCCAAAAATTTGTACTGACACGAAACATTCGGTCACCCACGAACAGCGCTCGAACTTACCTCAAAAATCCTTCGGACAGTCGGTCGAATCCCCGGGTAAAAAATACGATCTTCGAGCTCTCCGATGTCCACCGAAGGCGTCCTCGCATGGGAAAGGTTATGCTCGGCTGACGTTCTACAAGAAGTACGAACGCTTTTCCTGGAAAAGAAGACGAGGTCGCGTCCGAAGTCTCTTGAGACGCGGCAGCCGATCGAGACTCTTTTTTTTTTGTCCCCGCCACGGCTCCTCATTTTATTGCCTATTAACGTTGCCGGCCGAACATGATTTAGCGCCTGGCGTACACCTTCTGGTCCTCTCGTTTTTTTTTACCACTCTCTGGCTGGTTACTTCGGATTTCTGTGGCGTTGACTTCTCGAAGAAGGGATGAAATGAGTCGGCTGTTCATGAAGAGTCCGTTGTATTCTGGTAGAGTCCAGTTTTGGCTGTTAGCCGAATTTTGGTTAAGGTTAGGTCTACTGACTCGCTTCGGTACTTTTTTTGTGATTAGAAAACTTTTTGTTGTTGCATTTTAGTCCAGTTTTGTTAATGGTTAGGTCTACTGATTTGCTGGTATTTTTACTGGTTTACTCGAACGGTTTTTTGTAAAGGTTTATTTAAGTATGTGTATATTTTGAAAATGATATAATATGTTTATTTCGGTAAATGTTCTTGTTTGTGGATAATTTGTTCTTTTCAAATTTTACGTTGACATGATTTGGCGCATGAGGTACATCTTTTGGTCCTTTCGGTTTTTTTTTTTTGTATCTGGCTTGTTACTTCGGATTTCTGTGGCGTTGACTTCTCGAAGAAGGGATGAAATGAGTCGGCTGTTCATGAAGAGTCCGTTGTATTCTGGTAGAGTCCAGTTTTGGCTGTTAGTCGAATTTTGGTTAAGGTTAGGTCTACTGACTCGCTTCGGTACTTTTTTTGTGAATAGTAAACTGTTTGTTGCTGCATTTTAGTCCAGTTTTGTTTAAAGTTAGGTCTACTGATTTGCTGGTATTTTTACTGGTTGACTCGAACGGTTTTTTGTAAAGGTTTATTAAAGTATGTGTATATTTTGAAAATGATATAATATGTTTATTTCGGTAAATGTTCTTATTTTTGGATTAATTGTTCTTTTCAAATTTTACATTGACATGATTTGGCGCATGAGGTACATCTTTTGGTCCTTTCGGTTTTTTTTTTGTATCTGGCTGGTTTCTTCGGATTTCTGTGGCGTTGACTTCTTGAAGAAGGGATGAAATGAGTCGGCTGTTCATGAAGAGTCCGTTGTATTCTGGTAGAGTCCAGTTTTGGCTGTTAGCCGAATTTTGGTTAAGGTTAGGTCTACTGACTCGCTTCGGTACTTTTTTTTTGTACTAAGTAAACTGTTTGTTGTTGCATTTTAGTCGAGTGTATTTTTGACTATAAGTCTAGTTTTGTTAATGGTTAGGTTTACTGATTTGCTGGTATATTTACTGGTTTACTCGAACGTTTTCTTGTAAACGTTCATTAAAGTATGTGTATATTTTGAAAATGATATAATATGTTTATTTCGATAAATCCTTGCTTTTGGATATAATTGTTATTTTCAAATTTTACATTACTGTGATTTGGCGCTTGAGGTACATCTACTGGTCCACTCGGTTTTTTCTATCTAGCTTGTTACTTTGAATTTCTGTAGCGTAAACTTCTTGAAGAAGGGATGAAATGAGTCAGCTGTTCGTTATCGCATTTTAGTGGAGTCCATTTTTGTGTACTAGTTGAATTTTGTTTAAGGTTAGGACTACTAATTTACTTCGATACTTTTTTTGCATCACAGTATACGTGTATTTCGATATTTATATCTTTATTTTGATAAATGTACTTGATTATCTTGGACGGAAATTAATTTAATATCATGTTTATCGATTTAGAGGTAAACATCTGCTTCTGTTTATTTAACATTTTTGTTATACAGTATTATAATTCTCGTTCACTCTCCATGCACATCGCTGTTTAAACATTTTTAAGTATTTTGAACAGAAAATGTTTGTATAAGTCGACGCTTACAATTTTTTTTTAAACATTATACTATTCAAACACCTGAATACAAAATTACAAGAATAATCAGTTTCGTATTGCCAGTTCCGAACGCAACAAAATTAAACACTTCTCGAAATCAGTAAGTATCTATGTCAAAAAGTAGCATTCCAACAAATTCTGTTTGTCGCAATTCCAAAATACTCACTGATTCTATTTTGCAATCATAGAACAATATATTACCTTCAAGCAACGTACAAACAACGTGCAAAGTACAAATAATGCATTAAATGCAAAAGAACACACAAGCGAACAGAATTACGTCAAAATTGGGTTTGAATTGTTGACAGATGGAGTTTATCTGTATACTCTCTTTGTATATGATAATAAACAAATTACATCAGATTTGCTTCCAATTCAGTCATTCTTCCAACACGTAACACAATCAAGTATTACGCTGTCTCTGATTAAGAATAAAGTTCGCCTTATCTCGTGCCCTATCGAATGCGTTCATTCGATAGCCCTACGCTGTTCTAAACCAATCAAAATACGCCAATAGCAGCAAAGCAGGACCAATTACGTCACTGGTGGCTTCGATCGAAACGACCTTGAAGCTGCACCTGCAGCTGAGGTCGTTGTTTCTCTATCGACCGATTGCGTAACACTCGTGCAGAAGTTCGATTTTGGACCTGAAAGAGATCAAAGGATGCCGAAAAGAAACAAGTTTTTTTTTTATTACCTTTATTTTACGTCGCATCAACTGCCATTGGTTATTAGCGACGACCAGTGACTATTGGAAGCTTTTACAAAATTTCGAAACAAGTTTGTGTGGAAAGAGTGATGGGATTAAGTTAAAGCTTGATCGATGATCGTTCAATAAATTCTGCTAACTGTTGAGAGCATTCGACGTATTTTGTATTCTGTACGAGCCGGAGGTTCGAGATTATCATCCTGCCAGCCGTATTTATGATTTTGCACTTTGATACGATTGCTGACCGTACGATAAAGTCTTATCGCCGCTCGTTAAATTGTGTTACTTGCGAGCGGATTTAATCGACTTCGCGGGAGAGCAAAGTTTTCAACGATGAGTGCAGAATATTGTTAAGTGAGGATACTTCTGTGTCGTCAGAAGTTTAAGTGGCTGTCTTAATAGCTAAATACAGAATGGTATAGGACTTTGCGAAATTATGTAGTAAAATGAAAGGTTTTTGACCGTATTGAATTATGTAAAATAAATCTTCATTAAAAGACGAAACGAATCTTTTAATTTTTATCGTACAACAGAGTGACCGAAAGCGCCGTGAAGATTTATTTTACGAAATTATGTAGTAGTAATTAAACTGGGAGGGTGAAAAGTCGGAAAGGGAGCTGTTTGTAAATGTTTTATATTTAGTGTTATATTGATACGAGATTTCGATTTCATTTCCTGTTTCTGAGATGTAGATTAAGAATTGCTTCTGTCGACATTTTTATCTGATAGTAAGTTCGTCATATTAACGCAACTATCATAACGTTTAATCCACTAAATTATCAACGTCTTCGCGGCGACAAATCGAAAACGATGAAATATTTTCAATGAAATCAAAGTAAATCCGTGCACATTCCGGAAATACAATTCATCATACTAAAATATACACATTTACATTAATGTGTGTATTATAAGTCTGAAAGTTAACAACATTTTTTGAAACCTTAATAATTAAATGATTAAACATACAACTATCATATACAATCAAACCAAAAAAATATATATCCAACAAGTGATCAATATGTGTTCGTAAATTAATCTATATCTTCGAAACGAACCACGCTCATCAAAACATCACCTGTACATCTAACAGAAATAAATTTAATGAAACTTAAAGATACATATGCAAAAAGTGATTAACCCCTTAACGTACGGTTTCTTTGAAATAAACCGACCAAAAAAAAAATCTTTTTTTTTATGTAAAACGCTTTAGAACATTGTCTTGGCAAAATAGTAAAAAAATACAAAATTAATCAAAACTTTTATTTCAATTTTAGCAGGATGAAATACAACGCCGCTCGAATATACTCGAGCGTGCACAGTTTGGCCTGTTTAGTTATATATTAGTTATATAGTATTATAACACTTTTAACCCCTTAACGTGGACGCTCGACTATATATTCAAGCGCGCTAAACAGACCGAAATGTCCACGCTCGAGTATATTCGAGCGGCGTTGTGTTTAATGCTGCTAAAATTAAAATAAAAACTTTAATTTTTTTTATGTCTTTGCCAAGACAATGTTCTAAAGTGTGTTTTACATAGAAAAAAATTAATCTTTTTTGGCCGGTTTTTTCTTTCAAAGAAATCGTACGTCAAGGGGTTAAGGGATTAATATGTATTCGCGAATCAACCCAAATCGTCGAAACAGACCCCGAATCGCAGGGATACAATTATTCCCAGTAATCGAAAAAGATCATCAACCACCATCCCCCCTCTCCACCCAGCGTTGCGACACTGCCCCTCAAAAAAACTCTCCAAACAGCAAAAAATAGACAACAACCAGCATCCCGAGACACCTCGCCGAGCGACACAGATAACGTGACAACTTAATTGGCGACTCTTGCGAAAGAATCGGCGACAGCCATCGCTCATATTATATTATTTACTCTCTACCGCGCACGTACGAGTATCGAGCCATCGTATTCGGCCACGCTTATCGGCTCGCACTGAATTTATACGCGTCACACTCTCCTTCCCCCCTCCCCTCCCCCACGCATCTCAGACCGATCCTTCTCTCTTCATCCTGCCGCCTCGGGACGACATAACCTCACAATGAGCGGTCGAGTCGATTGCGAGCGTCGAATACGTCCTGCGCGTATATCGTGATGTGTATCTGGTAAGCGAGACGTGAGAGCGACGGAGAGGAACGGAGAGGGGAGGGAGGGGAGGGAAGGGAGGGGGAGGTGAGGATCAGAGGTCGAGATTGGGTCAGTACGTTCGACGCGGAATGCTTCCGACGGAGGCTGAGATCGCGGAGCTGTCTTCGATTCGCTTTGATGTGATGTTGACGTCGTCTTTTTTTTTTTTTTTTTGCCGTCGACGATGGGGTGCTATTGCAAAATTTCCATCGCGGATGGGTCGTAGGTCGGCATGAGAGTTGGTCGGGCGTGAGATAAGGAAGGTGGCTGTTGGTTGATGTTCAGTTTTGGGGGGGGGGGGGGTGGGGGTTGAGATTTTTGGATGGGTCGTGAGAAGGGTGTGGTTGTTGAATTGAGATGATGATAGGGTGGGGGGTAATCTGTGTGAAATTTGACATTTTGTACACTGTTTGTTGTTGTTTATATTTTGGTCGAAGTGTTTAGGGTGAGAAGGATTGTACTTACTGGTTTTTTGATGTGTGTACTGGGTATATTTTGATTGAGGGTTGATAGATTCATAGTTCCACGTTTTTGGGATGTCGGTTCCCAGTTCTTATATTATTAGAAAGTTTTGTACGAACGCATAGACTTGCTTTTTTCGTAGATTCAAATGTATACAAAATAAAGTTAATATAATATCATAATTAAATACGTGTCTGTAATCGGCGGTGGTAGGATCGTAAAGAATTCATCTAATTTCGACCATTTATCAATTTTGGTCCTCTTCAGTCTATAACTGTTCGAATTAGATGAATTTTTTACGATCCTACCACCGCCGATTACATACACGTAGTACATCGAATGGATCGAAGGTCATGGAAATCATAATTAAATGTTTGTTTATATGTAAGAAAATAAAAACTCTCTTATCACTTTACTTTCTTTTGTTGAGTTCAAATTATAAATACCAGCACAGATAAAAATACAAATAAAATATATCGTAAATAATATTGCTATACAAACCATAGCCGATCATGGTCTATCTAAAATTCCATGCATTGTATTTTACCGCAATCTCTCTTCATCGCTTCCTTCTATTACGTTTCAAAATCTTCACACCTTTCTCGTTCTGTTTCCACTCCCATTATTCCAAATTACATAACTGCCATAAACATCACAAAAAGTTATATAAACAAATTTCTTCGCAATTCCACTTTTATAATTACAATCCCGAATTCATTTTTGGATACGTCGTTCATCTTTCAAAAGGTCCTCTGCATCAGCAGTTCGATTTTTTGTAGTAGCTAACTTTAGTCCCCTTGTCAGCAGTCCGTTTACAATTACAAGTGATAATCAACTTTTGGCCACTTTAGTATTCATTTTTTCAAAAAATTCTCAGATTCATTAGTTCGTAACTTCTTCATAGAAGATTCTGATCCCATCTCAACAATCAACTCTCAGAATTACAAAACACTCAACTTGTAATCACTTCAGCATTACTATAACAAAAAATTCTGAAATTCATCAGTTTGATTCTTGTTCGTAACAAATTTTGGTCTCCTCTTAGCAATCTACTTCCACAGTTACAAAACACAATAAAATTTTGATCGCTTCAGCATCACTATTTAAAAAAATTCTCAGATTTCTCTGTTGATCCTCTTCGTAGCTCACTTTCGTCCTCTTCGAAGACGCACGTGCAACTGCAAGAGAATTTTTATCGTGGTCGCGTGCCGCGGTGTATCACCTTATCGGCGTTATCACTGTTTATCGTTCGGAGGTGCTGCGCGACTTTCTCTATCTCCTTCTGTTTCGCTCTTTTTCATTTTCTCGCGCTCGATTACCGTCGAGCTTCTGGCCTGTCACGGAATTATGACACGCGGTCGACACTTTTGTTACCTTCCTTCCCGTGCATCTCTAATTTTACATGTTAAAGTGATAACATATGGTCGTCACTTGCAAATTAATTTAAAGTAAGAAATACTGAACTCAAAAGGAAGGAATTGCTAATCCATTTCTTTTTTTAAATTTCAGTAATAAGTAAATAGATATATGATCGGTATTTTTGACAATTTTTTTCCTGCGCGTTCATAATTTGTCTTATTCAGGCATTAACGCATTATCATAATTTGAAAATAAATGAACATTAAAAGATACTGACTTAACAGAAGAATTTGCCCTGGCACTTTTATATTTATTATTTGAGCAATCGTGTAATTGACATTTTCGATATTTTTTTCCTGTGCAGCTCAAATGTTAAATAATTTAAAGTAAAAAATACTGAACTGAACATTCAAGAAGGTGGTATATCAATTTTGTTCATGAAAGTTGAATTATAAATAAACACGTGATCGACATTTCTGTTACTTTTCGTTTTTTTTTTTTTGCTGGACATCTCAACTGTTACTCGTTCTGGCGAGTAAATGCAATAATCACTCGAAAATGAATGAAAAGTAGTAAAAAATCTGCAACGACACTCTTACATTAAAACGGTGAACAATGAATATAACTGCTTCCAATGCTTAAGAGTAGTTCAATATATTCTCAGCAAACTATTATTGAACGAATGAAAGCCAACGATAAGAATTACAAGACTACAGTGCAAACCACTATTAATTCAACTGTAATGTATACATAGAGTAACATGCAGCTATCAATTCGAGAAATATAATAGTTAAGAAATATAACAGTTAAATTTCTTTAGTTTAAATTGAAATGAAACAAGACACATATAAATATAATTTATATAATAAAATATAATAAAATATAATAGACATATATAAATATAAATTATAACAATTAAAATAGAACTATTACTTCAACTACTATCATCGACAAGATTTATATCAGCTGCTCAATCCTACCCTTCGACCACCATTATCCTCCACACCTCCACGAAAGCATTCGCAAAAAAATCGATTCCCAACCACTGCAATCAAACTTAATTGACAGTTCACCTTGACCATCAATCATCCTTCCCAATGTCAACCCTCTCTCTTCCCTCACGACTCAAACTTCATCTTCCAACGTCTCAACGATTCATTCGTAAAAAATGCAGTCCGAAATTATACGGAGCATCCAGAATTCCGTTGCAAATTCGAAAAGTGTCAGGGCAACGTTCCTTTCTCTTCGTCGGCTTCCCCAGGGATTGCCAGACGTAAACATACGCTGCGGTAGGGGAGGGAGGGGAGGGGAGGGGGCGGGGGGTGAGGGTGGTTGTCCCGTGGGGTGTTTGCACGTTTTATGACGGCAGGCAGACTGTCGAGCGCAACAACGAGAGCCTTCGAGGTCGTCCTCCTTCCCTGCAAGCGTGCAAGCGTGCAAGGCACGAAGGCTGCAAGTCCGCAAGCTTGAAAGCACGCAAGCCGCCTCTACCTTTTACGGAGAGGGAGGGGGCAGGGACACACGGCAAACAACGGATCTCTTCTCCTCGACTCTCTCATCTGGCCGGCTTGCCTTCCTTCCTTCCTTCGCGTTCTGCTATTCCGTATTCTGTTGTTGCTATGTTTTGGAGGTTCATTTTGTTTAACCCTTAGAGTGCCGAGTGGGGTCCTACAAGGACCTCAGAAAGCATATTTCATTAATAACTTTGTAAATAACTTTTTGTAATTTTTCATATTCCATGTACTTGCTCACTTTCATCTTCAAGTATTGTGGATGATATGTCTATTCTAAAAACATTACTGTCATTTTGTTTTTAACTCTAAACGTACTGGGGTCTCCGGGAGACCCCATACCGCTATTAGTGTCCACCCATTTCTCGCGCAATGAATCGGCAAATAACGCCAACCAAGTCGGGTTCCTCGCATTTTTTCACGTTATAATGTCGAATGTTTATCTGCACTGATCATAGAAGAGAAGTAATAGAAAAGACTGTACGTTGCCTGGACCATGACGACGAATGAATTGTATCGAATGTCTTGATGTATTAATTTTTTTGTGAGAAGAATAAAATTTAATTTTATATTTTCATACCGTTAATATGTCAATAAATACATATATTAAACATCTACATTTTTTGTTTTCAATTCTACAATTTTTTTAAGTGGGGTCCCTTGAGGACCCCACGTCGTTATTAGTGTTGCCAAAAAGTATGCGGCACTCTAAGGGTTAAAATGCAATCATTCCTTTAAATTAGTTTGTGTTTTGGGTTCGGTTGCGGTTTTTGATTTTGATTTGTGCTGCATTTATCTTGCTATTGGGTAGTATTTATTTCATGTACTTTCGTGGTTTAATTTCGTTATGTTTTGGGTGTATTTCTTGGGCTTATAAATGGAAGTGAAAATCAACACACAGTAATAATGGATCTCTTCTCCTCGACTCTCCCATCTGGCCGGCTTGCCTTCCTTCCTTCACGTTCTGCTATTCCGTATTCTGTTGTTGTTATGTTTTGGACGTTAATTTTGTTTATAATTCAATCATTCCTTTGGATTAGTTTGTGTTTTGGGTTCGGTTGCGGTTTTTAATTTTGATTTGTGCTGCATTTATGTTGCTATTGTGTAGTATTTATTTCGTATATCTTCATGGTTTAATTTTGTTATGTTTTGGGTGTATTTCTTGGGCTTATAAATGGAAGTGAAAATGAACACAGAGTAATAATGGATCTCTTTTAGTTGATTCTCTCATCTGGCCGGCTTGCCTTCCTTCTTTCGCGTTCTGCTATTCTGTATTCTGTTGTTATGTTTTGGAGGTTAAATTTGTTTAAAGTTTAATCATTTCTTTAAATTAGTTTGTGTTTTGGGTTCGGTTGCGGTTTTTAATTTTGATTTCTGCTGCGTTTACCTCGTTATTGGTTTATCTTCACTTAGTGTGCGTGTTTTTAGATTTTACATTTTGTCAATATTTTTTTGATTTTTATGAACGACTGCGAGATGATGGTTGACCATTCTTAATCTCTTCGCCTTCTTTAATTCATTTTGTTTATTGTTATATTTTTCTGGATTAATCCGTTTCAGACTTCATCTTTTCCGTGCCGTGACTTACTATTGATTTTTGGGCTTGATTGTTTTCTGAGTTTTTCATTTATTTACATACGTCCATTTCATTTTATTCGTTATTTTACGTACACCTATATTTTTGTCTTTCGTCGAAAGTTGTGTTCTTTCCGATTTGTTAATTTTTCTACCTTTCGTATGCCTTTGTTTGTGTTTACAATGGATGAAGAAATCCGGACACACGACAAACAACTGCCATTTTCCACTAAAATCTTTCATCTGGTTCTTTTTGCTTCGTCCTTTCGCGTCCCCCAGTTTAATTTTTCAATTTTCAACTTAGGTTATACCAAGTGTATCCTTATTTCATGGATTAATACGGCTTTATAAATTTTAATTGTGTTTTGAGCTTTCTTCACTTAAAATTTTGCAGATGTTACGTTCTGTTATGCATTTTATTATTTTCATCACAAATTAATACTGTTTTAAATGCTCTTCAGTCTTTTGTTCTCCGATTGTTTCTATAAAATTCTGTTCTTTAACTAATTTACGTTTTATTGTTTCTGCTTTCCTACGTTGTCCATCTTTTTTCCAATAATAGCCTCTTTGTCCTTTCTTCGATTCCGTTCCCGTCCTTTTACCTAATGTCGTACATTTCTCCGCAAATATTGTCCGACCGATCATTTGATACAGACAGACGTTTGTCGAGGTCATTAGCACACTCAACATTTTCACACGGCCTTTCTACCCACGTTTGTACCTTAATAAACATTTCTCGCAGGTGATGCTGACAATTAAAAACCGATTTTACGAAAAGGAACCTTTAACAAAATCTACTAATCTTCTATTAATATTTTGTCTTAACGGGTAATTAAATATTATGTAGTTTACTTTTTATTAATTTTAGGATTGAAACGTTTGCGATTTAATTTGGAAATTTAACTATAAATTAAGTACTATTGGACCAAAAATTATGATTTATTTCGTGATTTTTAATTTCTTATTTTTCTGTATCCGTCGTTTGAAGATTTAATCAATCAATTACAGTTAATGCCAAAATTAATTAGAATTAACAACTATAGTTTGCATCACAAATTATTTCTTATAGGGATCGTTAACAAATCCCAAAATTTGCACCTCATCACATTTCCTTCCTAATTCTCTTGCAAATTATCAAAAAGCAAAAGCAATGAATAAATATTTAATAAATTGAACATGAACAACGATGTATTAGTTAATTTCTGAAGTATAATATAAATTCAATGAATTTCTGAAGTATGATATTTTGATGAATTTCTGAAGTATGATATAAATTCAATAAATTTCTGAAGTATGATATAAATTCAATGAATTTCTGAAGTATAATATGAATTCAATGAATTTCTGAAGTATAATATGAATTCAATGAATTTCTGAAGCATAATATGAATTGAATGAATTTCTGAAGTATGATATAAATTCAATAAATTTCTAAAGTATGACAAAAATTCAATCAATTTCAAAAATATGATATAAATTCAATGAATTTCTGAAATATGATATAAACTCAATAAATTTCTAAAGTATGATATAAATTCAATGAATTTCTGAAGCATAATATGAATTGAATGAATTTCTGAAGTATGATATAAATTCAATAAATTTCTGAATTGTGACATAAATTCAATGAACATCCGAAGTATAATATGAATTCAATGAATTTCATAACGACCTTTGAAGTACGTTATGAGTTGAAAGAATTTCTTAACGGCCAAGGTCCCGAAGAGGACTCTTCAGGTGTCCAGCGAGAATCGATTAGCGTTCATTCGGAACTCGAAGCGAAGGCTACGATAATCCAAAGAGTGCGGCGTCGGTGGAAAATGGGAAGATAGCCGCAATCTGGCCATTCATGCCGAGCCGGAAGATAGCCTAATCTCTTCAGCGTCCTCGCACGCACTCGAACTCGTTTCTTATTCAACCCCGCTCGTCCGCTCTCGACACTTTCCCGCCTTTTCCATCCGCGAATGCTCGCCCTTTTATCGGCGAGCCTCCTGACACCGTTGCCGTCGCGACGCAGGCGTCCATTTATCTCCACGATGTCGGTCATCGTGATAACTGGCACCTGCGCTATCAAATTCTTGCCGTCGTGATTGGCGGATCGATCAGACGAATGGGTGGAATTGGACGAATAAGCCATGGGCAGAATTTGGGAGAAAATGAGTAGCTGAGATGGCTTTTTTTTTTAATGTTAGACTGCTTTTGGTGGGCAAAATGTAGTTGATGTGCTGGAATTCTGATGGGTTTCACTCAACATTTTTGTATGGAAAGCTGGTCGATGGGACAGTGTTCGATTTTTATGAGCTGGGCAATTATTTATTATTTTTATATCAATTATCGAGATAACTGGCACCTGCGCTATCAAATTCTTGCCGTCGTGATTGGCGGATCGATCAGACGAATGGGTGGGATGGACGAATAAGCCATGGGCAGAATTTGGGAGTTAAAGGATGCGATTTTGCGAATGAGTAGATGAGATGGTTTTTTTTATGGAATGTTAGACTGTTTTTGGTGGGCAACGTAAAGTTGATGTACTGAACATCTGATGGGTTACGTTCAGGATGTTTGTATGGAAAGTTGGTCGATGGAACAGTGTTGGATTTTTATGAGCTGGGCAATTATTTATTATTTTTATATCAATTATCGAGATAACTGGCACCTGCGCTATCAAATTCTTGCCGTCGTGATTGGCGGATCGATCAGACGAATGGGTGGGATTGGACGGACAGAATTTCGGGGTTAAAGGATGTAATTTTGAGAATGAGTAGATGAAATGGCTTTTTTTTTAATGTTAGACTGTTTTTGGTGGGCAAGGTGTGGTTAATGTGCTGAAATTCTGATGGGTTTTATTCAAGATTTTTGTATGGAAAGTTGGTCGATGGAACAGTGTTGGATTTTTATGAGCTGGGAAATTATTTATTATTTTTATATCAATTATCGAGATAACTGGCACCTGCGCTATCAAATTCTTGCCGTCGTGATTGGCGGATCGATCAGACGAATGGGTGGGATTGGACGAATAAGCGATGGGCAGAATTTGGGAGTTAAAGGATGCGATTTTGTGAATGAGTACCTGAGACGGTTTTTTTTATGGAATGTTAGACTGTTTTTGGTGGGCAAGGTAAAGTTGATGTACTGAACATCTGATGGGTTACGTTCAGGATGTTTGTATGGAAAATTGGTGGATGGAACAGTATTGGGCAATGATTTATTATTTTTATTTTGATTACCGAGACAAACGGCGCCTATGCTATCAAATTCTTGCCGTCGTGATTGGTGGATTGATCAGACGAGTGTGTGGGATTGGACGAATGGTGCATGGGCTGAATCTGGGAATGCGATTTTGTGGATCAGTAGTTGTAATATGTTTTTTATGGGATAGTAGACTGTTTTTCATGGGCAAGGTGTGGTTGATGTGCCGGACATCTGATGGGTTTCATTAAAGTTTTTTGTATGGAAAGTTGGTGGATGGTCGGTGGTACAGTGTTGAATTTTGACGTGCTGGCCAATGATTTATTGCTTTTATGTCGGTTAAATGGCACCTGCGTTTTAAAATTCTTGCCGTTGTGATTGGCGGATTGATCAGACGGGTGTGTCGGACTGGGCAGATACAATTTGAGATACAGAGAACATAGATACAATTTGAGAGTTACAGTATGCGATTTTGTGGATGAGTAGGTGTAAATAGATATTTTTTCAGGATATTAGACTGTTATTGGTGGGCAAGGTGTTGACGCGTTGAAAGATCATAGATTTTATCCGAGATTTTTATATGAGATTTTTTATGCGGAATTTAATGTTAATATTGAACGGAGGTTTATGATTTTTTGAAGGGTGTGTATTTCAGATTTTTTAATGCAAACTGTGATGAATATTTTGGAGGTCTCTGTGTAGCTTAATGTTAGATTATAATTTGTATGGCTTTTGCACGGGCGTGTATGCTAGACATTTATATTTTTGTGTAAAATTCATGGATTAATCTAGATAATTTTTACTTTATATGATCGTTTAGCGGATAAAAAACGGCAGTAGCTTTATATACTTACTTTCTATATACTTATACGCAACAATAGACTTATAACATATTGCTTGGCTTTGGCATTTTAGAACTGCCAATTTAAAAGGTTAGTCTTGTGCATTCCAGTAATTTACTACATTTATTTATGAAAGATCGGTTTCTATCGATAAAATCATACGAAATTATCGACTTTATGGTATATTCATCCACTCGAACGAGTATGTCTTCCATACCGTACTATCTAAAACGTTTAATATGTAAACTGGATTAATGATCATGTGACAATTTTTTGCCCGACATTGAAACTTCCTTCTCTCGCTTCCATGAATTAACGAATTCATGCTAAGGTCAAGAATGCCAGAAAATCACCGCTCTATATTGGCATATCTCACATATATCGACATTCAATGTCAGTCTGGCAGTTTACGAGAGCGATTAGAACAGCTTGGACCGATTGACTGCTTATATCGCGGTGAACTAGAAGTCGCCCGATTACAAATTACAACGCACCGCTTGTATACATACACATACACGTATCCACCGACAAATTTTGCCCATACAATCAGATTCAACAGTATTTTAGATTGTTTTTCGATAAGTTCAAAACTTTCATACGGAAAAGGTATTCTTGTTACAAATAACATAATTTGAATGATATTTTGATAATGCTAACATAATTTGAAATCAAATTTTTCACACTTTATGTCTACATAACACGAATTAACAAAATTACAAAATGTGTGACTGTTGAAAGTTACACATTTGTCTATATATGTTTACGTACACCTGATATGTGGACCGTTTATTTTGAAAGGGGTGTAAGTCCACTTTCTTTTAAATATATTTATTTCGCATAAGTAAAAGGTTTACACTAAACAAATCCCAAAACTATGTAAACAATTTTTTAAGTGCCAAAAAGTAAAATAGTGATTAACTTATTGTCAATTGTTTATTTACGTGATACTCCATTTTTCAAAAACGGACTTACACCACTTTCAAAATAAACGGTCCGTATAGTCTACGCATGCCTATATACCACATAAAATTTATTTATTATTATACATAGTACTATATTACATTATATAGTATATGAACATACTTATTATACATTACATGAACATACATTACATGCTTACATACAAGCCAAAGTATGTGATTATAGGCGTACTTACACGTGCTTGCACACTAGGCTACCTGCACGTGTATACATATGGATGTGCATATGGCCGCATTGACAGAGAATTATATTCATGCGCGAGTGCGCGCGGGCGCAGAACACCTGGCCTTCTCCTTATCGGAAATAGGCAGAACGTACCTAAAGCAAGTTCGTACCTATCCAACGACCAGCGCACCTTCCTACAATGCGTACCTTGTTCTTCCCCACGGACTCCTTTTCCAGTGGTTCACATAGGTGGCACTCATCATTATTTCCAGTTTTGAAAAAAGCGCCACTTGTCCGATACCATTCATTCTTGTGCTCTTTAACTGCGCAGAAGTTTTAATGCTGTCAAATTTGAACAGTGGAAGGTGTCAAGGATACGAGACCAAGAATATATCAGAATGTTTATTGTTGCGAATTTTTATATTGTTTGATCGGATAAAGAATATTTCTTCAATTATTGAAGAAATTATCTTCAAAAATGTTCATTTTTATAAAGAAGTGATCATGTTCTATGGTTGTCGAACAAAGTATGATAGATGTCAGATTTTGACATAGAGAAGGTATAGGAACAGAAGTTAAAAGGTTATAACGTTGTTTAATAGTGTCAAGTTTGGAGTTTTTAACCGTAATGACACTTGTAACTGTACTTATGGCTTGTTCGATAGTGATAGGCTAATATTAAACTACTTTCAATGTTCAAATATTCTTCAACTGTCAGGAATTAAGAGTTGTTGAAAAATCAAGAAGCTCAGCAATCAATTCTAACATTTCTAACCTGAAAAAAAGAAGCTACAGCTTATTGTTATACATTTAATTTTTTTGTTACTCTTTGACTGTATGAAGAAGCTATGCTAACTACAACAAACTTCTGGCAATTAATCTAACGATCAATGTATCATTTGTGCTTCTCAGTGTCAACGATGTCAGTTCTTTATTATTGATCTGTTTACCAACATTTTGTTATCGTTGATCGGGCTTCCTGAACGAAGCAGTTACGTAATCGATTATCGAACACTGAAGAAACGTGATTCGTCGAATACATTCGAAGGTTGAACAACTGACACGATATTCTAGTGTACGGTCTCAGATTGAAGCGATACAGCAGAGTTAAATAAACATCGAGCGACTCTTTTTCAACTTAATGTTAATTCGACGTTCGGACAGTATTTCTTACGGCGACTCCTTTTGAAATGTAAATCCTGGATTGTGATTTACGGCAGACAGGAGGGAAATTTTTACCGTTCCACTAAATCATCGCCGGTTGACTTTGCTGGAATTCATTAGGACTCACTGTATATGAAATCGATATCGTTCAATGGATGGGGCGATTACCTTCGATAGGTTTGCGGATTTTTTGCGATTTTTGACGTTGGTTGTTTTTTAAAAAATGACACTTCATAAACCGGCTTCCATCCAAATTTTTTTCTTAAATTATACTTAAATTGAGTTCTTCAATGCGAATACTTTCTTATGAATCAATACAGTGCATTTCCCTACGCTCTGCTTCTATTTTTTATGCAAATTATCGTATGTAGACAAATACTAAATGATTCCAAATTCATGGTTAATACTAAAAATAACTGTAAGATTCTATCAGACTGGCAAGAAAGTAATTTCGTTATTGTAGGATGAAATAAAACTGATATTTTTATACAAATATTAAACATTGATCAACAACGTATTTTTTAATTTGTCTGGTAACTTAATTGTGTCCAATGTCAAATGCCAAAAGGAAACTACTTTAACACTGACAGAATTTCTTAAAAACCTTACAATGCTATCTATACCTGAAAAACCAAAATACTTTCTCGCCAACCCTATATATGGACCGTTTATTTCAAAAGTGCTGTGAATTCATTTCTATTTTAAATGAATATCACGTAAATAAAAAGTTTACACTAAATTAATCACAAACTATATAATCTCTTGTTTGTTTAATTTAAAAAACATAAGTAATTCTATTTTTCATTTATCTGACATTTAATTTTCTTTTAAGTCGACTTACACCACTTTCAAAACAAACGGTCCACACATTCAGTCTGGCAAGATAGTACTCTCGCCCTCCAAGCATAGATACCGTTGTAATTTTTCGATAGAACCGTCACCGTTACCTTCGAAAGAAACCACTTTCAAATTATTTCAAATATACAGGGTCTACCATTTAACGCGGAACGCTCGCTTGCGAGAAAACGCTGAATGGCAACAGCGCTAGACTCGATACACGCGCCGCCGGGGACAGTGCGCCGCTGTTTGCGACACTCTTCAGCGTATCGAGTCTAGCGCTGTTGCCATTTAGCGTTTTCTCGCAAGCGAGCGTTCCGCGTTAAATGGTAGACCCTGTATGATCCATATTTCGAACAAGACGCTTCGAAGCCGATAATTCCAAACTGTCAGAACTCGTTCGGAAATTGGTCCTTCCCCCGTCAGTCGAATCTCTTCCCAGTTCACATTATCTGTACGCCCCGAAGAGCTGACAATGAAATCCTTCTGAAATTCGATTCCCCCGCTATCCGAAACAGCCCCCACCCCCCGCCCCTCCCGTAAATCTTTAAACACCGAATGAATACCGGCCGACTGCTTCTGGCATTCTTCGTCGGAACTTCGATCGTTTAAAGTCTTTTTGAGGATACGGGTCGCTGAGAGACGATCGGAAGCGGTCGGCAGTTAGTTTGGCCGACCTCGAAGAGAGTGGCGTGCCAAAGGTCAAGATAAAAGGGACTATTCAATCTCTGAAAATCTCATCGTAAACCGTATCAACTCTACTCCGCTTCTGCTTACGCGCACACGTACGCGCACGCGCGCGTAATACAAACTTTTACTGTCCCACCCTCGACGCACACATTCCGGACGTTATTACATAATTATCAAAATAATCTAACGTCACGCATGTCTTACTTTAGACGCTTGCGATAATTCGACGGTATACGTTAAGGGTTACAATATTAATTACGTACGTGTATGTAGGTGTACGGGCCATTATATACTTATGTGTTGAACATATATAGATATGTACGTGGGCTTATGTATGCTTTCGTTGTATGTACATGTCGGAGTGTGTGCAGGGGAGGGAGTATATGGGTATGTACCGGCGTCTACGTAGAAATGTATGTGCACATATATGTGGAGGATAACAGAGACTGTTTTTGTGGGGGCCGAGAAGATAAGAACAACCTCTGCCCCCGATGTACAAAACCTCTTCCGCTCGTCCAGCGAGTCGAAAACTTGACTTCTTCGCTACTGTACGATCCCGTCGGATTGACTACGTCATGCTACGAGTTTCAAATATCGAGCAATTTTTGCCTATTAATTGTCCGAACAGCATAAATTACTACTGCCCAATTAACCCGTTAACGTACGATTTCTTTTAAATAAACCGGGCAAAAAAAATCAATTTTTTTTTTATGTAAAACACACGTTAGAACATTGTCTTCGCAAAGGCATAAAAAAGTACAAAATTAATCAAAATTTTTATTTTAATTTTAGCAGCATCAAATACAACGCCGCTCGAATATGCTCGAGTGTGCACGTTAAGGGTTCAAACGCTGCATTTGTTTTGAAAGTGGTGTGTCTACTTTTAAAAATTAAACATAACATGCTTTGAAAGTCGTGTAAGTCCGATTAATAAAAATATATATATGATATAATAATAAAGAACGTCATATATAATTTTTACAAGAAAGTAGGCATTGCGTAGTTTCAAAAAATAACCCGTCTAAAAAAATATATATATGATATATTGTCATAGTATGTGAAATCTAATTTTTAAAGGATAGTAGATTTATACCACTTTCAAAATAAACGGTCCATTTATTATATTGGCAAGAAAGTATTTTCGGTTTTTAAACATAGATAGACTGCTGAGTGTTATAAGAATAGCAAATTGCAGGTGTAGGCTTCTATCAATTTAAAAAAGAAAGCATTGTAACATTGTCTTTCTATTTTTGTTTACTTTGCGATATAAAGCTCACTAAAATCTAATTGTAAAATTATGTAAAATTCAAAGATTGAACTTAACTTCTAATCCTTGAGAAAGTGGATCACACCTGACTTGTAAAGTCAATTGTGGAATGTACCTCGGATACTTTTTCTTTCCGTTTCATGATCATTGGTCGCATTGTACGATCTGCTCGATAGATAACAATTGTTACAGAGAAGATAATGCCTCAGACATGTTATTGAATGAAGATGCTGGGGTGCCGTGTGTTTACGCGAAAATATTTGTTTTCGTTTCGGCCGAGCCGGGGAGAAATAGACGAGCAAGAATTACGTTGCACATTTCTCGCCTGGTTTAAATTCTGATATCCGGCGCCTACCAATGCAACGCGATTCCAATTCTGTAAATAAGAGACCGCCGGTTATCATTTTTCAGACGTTAATTGCCGCTGCAACTTAACGTGCAATTAAGCATTCTTTGATTCGCAAGAGCTCTCTTCAACTCTGTATTGAAGTCAAAAATTTTAAATCCACTCTCGACCGGAGTCTGACCTAACCTCAACAAGCGTCACACCGCAGCCGATATTTGACTAAAAATCATGAATCCGGAACTTGCAGTAACAGGTTATGCAATCTTACACCTACGTCTACCCAAAATTAACCCATTATCCGCCAATGTCCCATTTTTGGGACACAATTTCAAATTGTTTTCTTTTAATGACTGCGACTTCTAAATATACAGTTAATTTCGTTTTCTATTTTTGAATTTTTCTATTACGCCGGGTAATGGATTAACATAGCCTTATGTATAGGTTAGGAATATGTAACAGTAGGCTCAAAAGTCGTCCAAAAATCGAAGCACTCGTACAAATGGTCAATTGAGCCGTTCAGTGCACAAATCGATTAACTCCACCAGTTACATAAAAATTGTAACATTACTGACGACTATTTTTTCTCGCCTCTTTCTTATTAATTTTATGTACCGTTAGATGGAAGCTATATCTGAATTTATGCATTCTACAATATATATTTGAATTTATATTATAAACGAAATTTTTAAAGAACAGTACTTTATTTCATTGCATTTCTCAACCTTTTTTTTTATGCAGTTAATCGATTTGTGCACTGAGCGGCTCAATTGTGCCCATAATTATGAAAGTGGTCTAAGTCAAGATTTAAAAAAAAAAAATTACATTGAATAAATTTAGTGTATACAAATGTGGTGTGAAATAATTGATAAACTCATTTTTTTTTAAATCTTGACTTAGACCACTTTCATAATTATGGGCACAATTATCAAGCACATATCAGTCGATGCCAATTATTCGTCTACTCCTTTGATCAGCTTTAATGAAACTTTAACGGTGTGTGCAAAATCAATCTGTCCGAATAGTCGCTAGCTTGACTCACCGACGCCATCTGGAGGTTAACCTAAATCGTGCCATTCTCGGTCGAATTGGAGTTGCACGAAAGGCAGGGACGTGAGGGAAATAATTCATGCTGCATTACGTGCCGGGCGTTCAAGCTTTACGTCTCGTTTTTGGGCAGTGCACGTACGAGATAACGGGTGGCGAGAGATTATTCGCGCTCTTTGCACGTTTCGTCAGATTAATCATGTTGACGACCCGTTTCGCTCGAGTACAACGCTCGACTGGGAAGCAGCGAGTTTTCCCACATTTTTTTTCCAGTCGAAATCTCCGAATAGCGTACTATTGAGAAGTGATAGTCTAAAATGCACTAAGAGTACTGTTAATTAATGTTTTACCACAAGTATTTTCATTTTGTGTAGGTAGATATACAGTAACACTAGAATGAAATTTAGAATGTTAGAATTTCTCAGATATATTGATGTGTTGCGGGGGCTATTGAATGTGTGGGAAGTGTGAATATTATAATTATTATAATTTTTAAATTGTGGGAACTGTGCCTTTTGAAGAACGTGTACATTCTCTGCATTACGTAATTTAGTGAGAAAGCGACTTTAGTTTTTTTTTTTAAGAAAGTGGATTTGATGGAGGAAGATGAGTTTGGAATATGAATTGGTAGGGTGCTGCGATTTTGAAGCTTATTGTCAAGAAAGTTTTACCAACGGACACTTCATCATCGTCGTACCACAATCTTCAGATGAATATTTTCAACTTTTAAGTTGAAAACAACCAATATTGCAAATGGTACAATAATGCTTCATTTGACAACATTCTTAACCGCTCCTTAGACTTTCTATCTTATACACTTCAAGTATTAATAGTACTCCCAAACATTTACAGAGCAGAATACAAAATCGGAAAACTTTCAGTTACACCCTAACACATCAAAGTTTCAATTCTACATCTTGCTTAGTCCTCTCTTAACATCTATTTTATATCTTGCAACTACCTACTATTATCGATTCTTAACGGCAGAAAAATGAAATACCAACAATTCAGAACTAAAAATCACTCAAGATCTCTTAAACTTCAATATCAGACCCTCTCATTATCAAGAAAAGCCGCCATTCTACGACGCTTGTCATGAAAAAAGAAGAGAAGCTATCGACGAAGAATTGACATCTCGAATGAACATCGCTGCCGCTTCTCCATCGATCGCGCTACTTTTCCATCGATCTCCTCCGGCTCATTCCGACGCATGGCAAATAATAAGCAAAAACTTTTAATTCTGCATTCAGCCTAGTCCCAACATAAAACCTATTTCATATTCGGATCTATTTCATATACCTATATTTCATATTATATCAATTCGGGACCAAAAATGACTCAAGATCTCTTAAGCTTCAATATCAGCCCCTCTCCGTTATCAATAAAAGCCTCCATTCTACGACGCTTGTCATGAAAAAAGAAGAGAAGCTATCAACGAAGAATTGACATCTCGAATGAACATCGCTGCCACTTCTCCATCGATCGCGCTACTTTTCCATCGATCTCCTCCGACTCATTCCGACGCATGGCAAATAATAAGCAAAAACTTTTAATTCTACATTCAGCAGGGTTCTAACATAAAACCTATATCGTACTAACAATTCGGATGAAATACTAACAATTCGGAACCAAAAATCACTCAAGATCTCTTAAACTTCAATATCAGCCCCACTCCATTATCAACAAAAGCCGCCATTCTACGACGCTTGTCATGAAAAAAGAAGAGAAGCTATCGACGAAGAATTGACATCTCGAATGAACATCGCTGCCACTGCTCCATCGATCGCGCTACTTTTCCATCGATCTCCTCCGACTCATTCCGACGCATGGCAAATAATAAGCGAAGGCTTCCCCTCTCTCGAAACGATCGTCTCCCGCATTATTTCACGACGCGTGCAAGTATATTTCCCTCATCGCGATGATTAATCGGGGTCGCGGCTCTTTTCTCTCTCTTCCTCCGCTTCCTCTCTTCCATTCTTTCTCTCTCTCTCTCTCTCTCTCTCACTCTGTCGTTCTCTCGCTAACGACCGCCCACGTCTCCTTTTCCTCGCCAACAATGGAGCGGCGAGATAACGAGTTCCTCGATCCTGTTTGGCTTTTGAAATTTCCCTCCTCTCGCCATCCCGCGAGACGCACGTGCGAGTCCGATTCAGTCTCATATGTGTTTGCTCCGAGAACGGAATTGTAGATGGAAATGCTAGGTGGAGTTGGCTTGCAATTAGTTTCAGTTTCATATTCGAATTATGCGTTTGAATAGGTTTGTCTCTGTTTTTTGCTCTGATGGAATTGAATGCAGACGAAAATGATAGGTGAACTACACTTAAGTTCAGTTTGATTTTCGAATTATGCGTTTGAATAGGTTTGTCTCACTTATGGTGGAATTTGATGTAGAAGGAAATGTTAGGTGGAGTAGGCTTGAGTTAAGTTTCATATTCGAATTATGCGTTTGAATAGGTTTATCTCCTCTTTTTGCTCTTATGGAATTGAATGCAGACGAAAATGATAGGTGAACTACACTTAAGTTCAGTTTGATGTTCGAATTATGCGTTTGAATAGGTTTGTCTCACTTATGGTGGAATTTGATGTAGAAGGAAATGTTAGGTTGAGTAGGCTTGAGTTAAGTTTCATATTCGAATTATGCGTTTGAATAGGTTCATATCCGTTGTTTGCTCTTTAGGAATTGAATGCAGACGAAAATGATAGGTGAACTACACTTAAGTTCAGTTTGATGTTCGTATTATGCGTTTGAATAGGTTTGTCTCACTTATGGTGGAATTTGATGTAGAAGGAAATGTTAGGTGGAGTAGGCTTGATTTAAGTTTCATATTCGATTTATGCGTTTAAATAGGTTTGTCTCTGTTTATTACTCTGATGGAATTGAATATGGATTGAACTGTTAGATGGAGTAAGATTGATTTCAGTTAAATTAAATTTAACTATTTAAAATAGATTTAAATTATGGCTTATTAGTACTGTATTCGATAAGTTTTCTTTCGGTTTTTACTTCGGAAACAAAAGAAAATGAAAATAGTAGCTCTTGCTTGCTTTCAATTCGGTATTCGATTATGGCTTTTTGAATTCTGTATTCAACAACATGGTCCCTCTTGGTTTGTTAGATCAAATAGGCTTGATTTTAATCTGACATAGAAATTATGACTTTTTAAGTACTGTATGCCATAGTTTCATCTATATTTTTTTTCCGGCCAGCAAAACTGGACATTAACAAAGCTGTTAGGTGACGTAAAATTGATTTTAGTACGGTGCTTAAATTATCATTTCTTGAATACTATATTGAATCGTCTCTATATCTTTGTTTTGGGAACGAAGTTGAGCATTGACCGAAATGTTCAATAAAGTAAGCTTGATTCTCGATTTCATCCCTTGACAGTATAAACTGGCGTCTGAGTTTAATCGTTCGGCCATTGAACAGTTTTTAGCATTTTTTAGTCATTTTTAACATTAGCATTCTAATTTTTGAATCCTACGAAGTTTCCTCAACAATTAAAATATTTCATTCCTTTCAATTACGTAATACTTAAGGTCGATTATTTCGGACCTATACTTGCACTATACAACCAAACTATCTATCCAGCCATTGTCATCCTTCCATTCAGGACTTCCACCAACTACTACTTCCCACAAATCGGGCCACAAATAAACCACAAAAACCGAAAATTCCGAAAACCAACCGATATCTCAACTCTCACCATTTAAAAATCCTCCCTCCTCATTCTCTCCCCAAAGTGCACGTGTCCCAAGTTCAACCGACAATACTCACCCTACGCAAAAGTGCAGTGCGCGCGCGCGCGCGCGCAATGTGCGTCTAAAAACGAACATTATTTACATTACTCGCGAGGCGGCCGAGTTGTACTTGGACCTCTCGCGAAAAAATATGTTTTTTAATAGAATTCGCGTCGAAGTCGGGGAGCGGCAGGCAGATAATCCGACGAGCCTGACCTCTCCAATTCGATTAGGTAACGTCAATAAGGTCGGCTCAATGTTAAACGGTCGATATACCGTGTGTCGAGGGAGAGTGTTTCGCGATTAATCCCAGAACTTCAAGCTTTCTTCGCCTGACGCACGCACACACTCATATGAACGCTCACACATGTTCAGGAAGCATTCTTTGACTGGCGAGATCAAATATATATATGTACATATATATGTGTAGTTTGATTTTCTCTGGTTGTCGCTGTCAAGGTGTGTTGATCTTTGGAAGTTAATGTATGAGTTTATTTGACGGTTTGGTGAACTGTAAAGAGAGAATGATGAAGGTCGAATAGGTTGAATGTTAAGTTTTGTGAAGCGAAAGGTTCTTTGGGGTGGGATGGATTTGCTAATGTGAATTGTGGTGAAGATTGAGTTGAGTGTTTGCATTTATTGTTTGGGTTGGGTTTGGTCGATATTGTATACATGTATTAGGGATGTAAGTATTTAGTGGTTTGTGCTACTGGAAGATATAAAATTTGAGAAGGTTGCTGAGTGTCTTCATTTTCTTCTATTTTTGTTTAATTTCAATGAAAACAAGATTTGTTTATCGTACAAAGATCATAAATAAATTGTGAATATTTGGGACGTGTTGCATTTATAGAGTAGGATTTGGGGATATTTAAAATATTTTCAGATTAGTTACAGGATACATATCAATATTATGTGACGCATAATTTGTCAATTATCTTGGTTAGAAACCAAAAAGTTGACAAAATTAATCTGTTAACGTAATTCAAACTACTGCGAAGTACAAACGACTATAAACGTTTAGACCAAATAAAATCTCTTCGATCATAACTTTTCTATTACAGACCTTATTCCTGTTACATTTTAGAAAAATGAAACATTTCTAAGTGATCCATATATTGAATTTTTTAAATTTGTATTTATTTACATCTACCAATTTGTGACAAAAAAGCATTATTTAATTTGCGTCAGAAAATAATTTCGTCCAGATAAAATTCCGTAAAAAATATAAGTATATATCATATCTTCATTTTTACTTGACCTAATGCTGTTGTACTCTAATTAAACAAGATATCGATTTTGAATTGATCCATATACTGAACCATTTATATTTCTAATTATTTCTCAAAAAACAACAGTTAAATTATATGGCAAAATACTGGTCCATCCAAATATCACCGAAAAATATTTACATATATAATATATATATATATATATATATATATATAAATATGTATCCGTAGTTATAATATAGATACATATAAAAAAAAGATGTATCTGTATTTCCACATGTTTAAACTATATCACGCTTCAGTTAATGAAGACAGATTTTGAGGTTCTCCACATTTAGATGTAATTATTTTTTGACTTATTTTATACTTCTCGCCAATCACTATTCAGCGAAAATTGGGAATTACGGCCACTTTCAAATGACTGATTCCATCTACCGGCATCTCGCAGACCGTCTATATAAACAGATAGATACGTTATCGCAATTAGAGGCTGCCATGAGTTTCGACGTTTCGCGTTTTGAACCGACGATGACGACCGATGACCTCCTGATTAGATGTCGAAGACCGTTCCAAGAGATTTAATTAGTTTCCGAGCATGAAAGTTTCGACCTCAACCATTCAGCGTTCCCCATTTTTTGCATCCTGATTCTTCAATTCCATCTGCGCTTAATGTAGATTAAATATTCTACAATCATAATAGAAGAAACTTTATTTGTATATTATATTTGACAGTCATAATAAAAAAAAAAAGTATTTGTATTAAGATTGTAAATGAAGATTATTTGTATTGTGATTGTAAATGAAGGTTCTGTACAAAGCTCGTGACAGTTAAGTATGATCTGAATTGGCATATGAAACACTTAACATGTGAGTGAACTTTGCAAATGCATAATCTACCCGAAGCATGCAAAAATGCAGATACGCAAAGAATCCGTCGCGCGCAACCAACTTATCGAAATTGATTTTCTCGACTGCTTATTAATTTTTTCCTCCGCACGATGCTGTACCCAGCCATTCTAATCAACTCGATAAGATACGACTATCCTAATTGCACGCTAAACGCTCGCCGATAAATACGCTGCACTACAGAGGAAGTGTGCTTCGCGCAAGTTCGATTAAAACAAATACAAGTTCGATAAAGCTCAAAAAAGTAGGAAAGTAATCTCAAAAAGTGAAAGTAAAAAAAATGAAAGCTCATAAAATCAGTCTCAAATAGATGCGCAGATCCGATAAAAATTACCTTCCGCAAATTAACAGACCTCAAACACTCTTGACAAGACTCGAACACTCTCCACAAGACTCCAACATTCTTGACAAAAGCTTTCAGTCGAATCGGACTCGATTCATACTAGATTCATAACGATTAAAACAAAAACAAATTCGATAAAGCTCACAATCGGAAGTAGGAGCGTAATCTCAAAAAGTAAAAGTAAAAAAAAATGAAAGCTCATAAAATCAGTTTCAAATAAATGCGAAGATCCGCTAAAAATTACCTTCCGCAAATTCACAGACCTCAAACACTCTTGACAAGACTCGAACACTCTCCACAAGACTCCAACATTCTTGACAAAAGCTTCCAGTCGATTCGGACTCGATTCATACTCGATTCATAACGATTAAAACAAATACAAATTCGATAAAGCTCACGATCGGAAGTAGGAGCGTAATCTCAAAAAGTAAAGGTAAAAAAAAATTAAAGCCCATAAAATCAGTCTCATGACAAGACTCCAACACTCTTGACAAGACTCGAATACTCTTGACAAAAGCTTTCAGTCGATTCGGACTCGATTTATACTCGATTCATAACGATTAAGACAAATACAAATTCGATAAAGCTCAAAATCGGAAGTAGGAAAGTAATCTCAAAAAGTAAAGGTAAAAAAAATTGAAACTCATGAAATCAGTCTCATGACAAAAATACTCTTGACAAGAGTCCAACATTCTTGACAAAAGCTTTCAGTCGATTCGGACTCGATTCATACTCGATTCATAACGATCGGCTTCGGAACAAAGCGCGCCAAATGTTTCCTTATCTCGGCTTGCACTCTTCTGCACTCTCTTTTTCTATCTCCCCCTCCACCCCTCCCGCCTCCCCACCCGCTTCCCCTCTCCTGCCACTCAGTCTTCGTCCGGCATCGATGGCAACTCGCTGCAGCTCGAGACAGATGCTCCTACACATACATACGAACCTTACCTACATCTACCGCACACACACACTCTTATCCTGAGTTCGGTCTGCAGAACGAATGCGAAGTCACAATTAGAAACTATGATAGCCGGCTATGCCGAGTGAATCTGCCACCGACTGTGACCCTCGTCGATTAAAAATAATGTTTTGTATCTCGGGGGTAGAGCTGGAATCAGTCTTCGTAGCTTTCTCGGTTCCGTTCGCTTCTCTTTTTTTTTTTTTTTTACCCACTGTCTTGTTCTTTGTTTTTGGCCTGAGCGCCGAGAGTTGGCCTTTGTACTTTGCTGGCTGGGCTGCGAAGGAAGCGTGCGTCTGTGTGAGTTGAGGGTCGGCTGTGTGGGAGATTGATCGAAATTTGTAGCAGCTTTCGAAGGAGAGGAGAATTTTGATGGGGTTTAGGGTGATATGTTTGGCAGATATGTCAATGGTTAGTCTGGGTCTGTTCTGGGGCCTTTTTCGCTGAAGTTTGAGCTTTCACAATTTTTAGCTGGTATATCTGGCTATGGAATAATATCTACTTTGCATGAACTTGAAAGATTAAAATGTCTGTTGTGATACTTATTCGCAATTGGAATTATCTATATGCGCTATTCATAGGAATGCAATTACTATTTTTGTAATGTTGAAGAAGTTGAAGTAATTTTTATCTGCTTTTACATCTATTTATGTAGTAATATCTACTTTCTACGAACGGGGAAAAATTAAATGTTTATTATAATATTTATTGCAATTCTGATTGTCAATGTTTGTGTCATGGAAACGCAATTATTATTTTTTAATGTTTGAAGAATTTAAACTAATTTTTACTCCTTTCACATGTATCTATGTAATAACATCTACTTCATATGAACTTGATTGCTTGAAATGCCTATTACAACATTTGTCTGTCCTAGGAATCAAATTACTATTTTATCAATATTTTAACTCTGAAATTCTTAACTGCATGACAGAGATCTGAGATTTAAACAAAAACTTGACAATCCACCCGTCACAAAAATCGATAAATTCTGACAATTGCCTTCCACGATTTTCATTACGTTCTAGCGGCGCGAAATGACGCCTTCCTCAGCCTTTTTTGCGTTTACCCAAGTCACGCACACACCCACACATCCGTGTCGAACTACGCACGAGTGTGTGAGAGTGCGTGCTGAACACACTAACGAGGCAGGAGATAAGGGAAGGCGGTTATTTTTGTAACGCACCGGCTAGCAACAGTTTCTCCGTGTCATCGATGTTCATGAATTCCGCCGATGAAAGATCTCGATCGTTTCTGGATCTCCGGCTGCTCCGATTTGCCACCGTTGTCATGACAAAGTTTGCTAATTCGCCGAAACTTGCATATCTGGTCCGTCATGACTGCAGAGTCTCCTTAACTCTGTGAGATTGCAAGAACATGTACTTAAGCGAACTAATTGCTAAATTAAATCTTCTTTCTATATACAATGTTGTGAAAAGTCTGATTAGTGATTTAAACGACTATGATGAGATGGTTTTTATTTTAGTTTAATATATTGAGACTTCTTTAATTCTTCTCTTTCAGTAAAGATAAAATAAACGCTCAAGCCAGAAAATATTTAAGTTAATTAAATCAGGCCCATATGAATCAACTTACTATTCATTGTTGACTAAACTCCAAATAATTCAGATTCTCTTTGCCGATTCTCTCCCGTTTTCCATACTGTTCAACAACACAACAAAATTTAAAAAAGTTCTCGATTTAATCAGTACTATAACATATACGAATCATCAGTCCATAATCACGTTGTATCAAATTCATATAATTTTGAATCGTTTTGATAATTCTCTCTGTTTCAATCTGAAAATAATCCTGTACGATTCAACCGCCCACAGTAGTCCTTTACAAACTCTAAACAATTCAGATTGTATTTGACAATTTCCTCTTTCCAATAAGTACTGTCCACTACAGAGCAAAACAAAAAAAATAAAGAACTCTTCTTTTAACGAATACTATAACTTATATGAATCAACCTTTGATAATCATTGTTTACTAAACTACAAATAATTCAGATCCTCTCTAACAATTCTCTCCCATTCCAGTGTTGTCCGACTACACAACAAACTAAAGACATTTTAATAATCTGTAAACCATTACTATAACCTAAACGAATCAATCTTTCATAATCATCGTTTAATAAATTGCAAATAATTCAGATCCTCATTGACAATTTCTTTTTTCAGTACTGCCCGGCTACACAACAAACTAAAAAAGTTTAAAAAATCTGTAAACCAATGGCATAACCTAAACGAATCAATCGTTCATAATCATCGCTAAATAAATTGCAAATAATTCAGATCCTCATTGACAATTCTCTGTCATTCGAGTTCGTACTGTCCGGCAAAACAACGAAGCCAAAAAAATTAAAGAAATCTTCTTTTACCCAATACTATAACCCATATGAATCAACCTTTGATAATCATTGTTTAACTACAAATAATTAAGATCCTCTCTACCAATTCTCTCTCATTCCAGTGTTGTCCGACTACATGAACAACGGCGATGGCCAATCAGGCCGCGAGGCCGTCATACCCAACCTGGATCACATCAAGGACGAGCCTGGCGTCCTGGACAGCGTCGAGGAGGTCGACGTTGCGATCAAGTCTGAAGGTAGCCTGCCGGACTGCGAGGTCGGCCACCGGGAGGTTGACCAGCAGCATCAACAGCATCAACAGCAACAACAGCAGCAGGAGCAGAGACAGCAGAGGCAGAGGCAGCAGGCAGGCAGCCAACTTGGGCAGGTCGAGTTCAGCATGAAAGTCGAAGGCGGGGATGGCGTGGGCGTTCTGGAGGCGGGTCAGCCGGAACTCGAAAATGGCGCGATCGTCGAGCTGACCGCCGTCGAGGCGGTCGACGCCGACATCAAAGACGATCCCAGCGCTACCTACACGCTGCACGACTTGGGATATCACTCTGGCCATCACATCGTCCACGAGAGGTGAGTGACCCTGGCCGACAGCTATTTAAACGCGCGCGCGCGCGCGCGCCCGCGGGCTCGCTGTGGGCGAATCGATTTTTGGAGGGGGCGGGAGGGGGGGGGGAAGGTTGATGTTTCACGCGTTTCGAACTTTCGGCGGTGCTTTCGGGTTGAGGCGTTGTTTCTGTTAAGGTTTGAAATGGTTAGGATGGTAGGTCTGGAGGGATGGGTAGGAGGGAGTTCGATGGATTTTGTTTGTTGAGAGTAGTTGAAGGGTTGAGGTCGAAAATTGGTATATGAATAGAGTTTTTTGAGTTTTGTTTATATTGAGTTTTTTTGTTTGATCGATATTGATTTTTGGACGTTTGAGTTTATAATGTGTAAAGTAGGAATAAATGTTCCTTTTTGAGACTAATTTTACTGCTGATATTGAATGTAAGTGTATAGGTAGAATTCTTTGAGTTTTAATCGGATTGATTTTGTAACTGATATTTTGGGTGTTTGACTTTATAGTGTATAAAGCAGGAATGAAATTGCATAAAATAATGAGTTTAACCCGATTTTAATGTTACTTTGACGTGTTATTGTGTAATTGTATTATTGTCAGTTGCAATGAAGCAATGAACCCAAAGTAGTTGCACTGAAGAGATTTAAATGAATTTTGTTTGCTAACACTACTTTTATGATTGATGTTGAAAATTGGTATGTACCTTTTTAGGTCTTATTTGGATTTTAATTTGAACGGGACATTTTAGATGCTTGACTTTATAAAATATAAAGCAGGAATGAAAACGTATGAAAGAATGACTTTAACACGATTTCAATCTTACTCTGGCATGTTATTGTAAAATTACATTATTGTCAATTACATTGAAACAATGCAAAAAAGCTCAAAGAAATCTTGTTGGAATTAGAATAAGTAAAGAGGAAAGTTATGAATAATTTTGTACGAAAGAATTGAGAGACCCTGTATTTTAGCGGCGCAAAGAGTTGTACATGAAGTTCGAATACCTATTATTTCGATGGAACGATGATAATACTCGTGTCAATGAATTGGACGCTTTTGTAATTCTGCGCATGCATTTTGTTGACAGAGAATGTCATTGCGCGGAGTTCGAATGTTTTATGATTCAAATAGCATTGGAATACGCAATTATTGGTTTGAAGTTTCGTCATTTTTTTAACAGACCAGACAGCAAGAATATTGCATTTATCTATGTGTGATATATGAATATTTTAATGCTGTGAAAGTACAGTGGAACGCAAGAATACTAAAAAAAGGCACAATTTTAGGAAGCTTCTGAATTGAAAAACATTTTATAAATGCCCAAATCAATTAATGATGAAATATGTGAAAGTCTTAACGAAGTTATTATAGTTTAGCATCACAAGTAAATTCTAATAATTCTAATCGCACGCTGCTAACTACACAACACTCCTGTTATTCATTCGGTATAATTCTTTGGCTTTACATTCATTTCTGGAAGATTGAAATACAGAATACATTAAGAAGAATGTTTTGAATATGACAGAAAAACGACTGGCGATTTGTTGTTGTGGGACAGTAATTATCGTGATAAAATATTTATGCAAAATTGCAAGCTTAATACGACCCAAATGCACACATATACAATCAGCAGAAGGCGAATATTATGCAAATATTCGAATACAAATCTAAAGTAAATTCCATATCAAATGAATAGCAACAATAATATGTACATACACAAAATTCTTCAAGTTAATTAACAACTCCAAAGTAAAATCTCAAATGAATAACAATATTATTAACATGTCATAACACTCGTAGCATTTTATGTTTATAATATCTCACAACAAATTTACTTCTTCACTAACTGCTTTCCAACAAACACATATAAACTAATTACACGCACCAATATGTACATGGATGTAATTTCCTACCACTTCATATACTAACAATTCCAAAGTAAAATCTCAAATGAATAACAACAACAACATGTACACACACATAACACTAGCAGCATTCTATGTTTATAACATCACATAACAAAATTTACTTCTTCACTAACTGCTTCCCTACAAACACACATACACACGCAGCAACACGCACTCCCACCTCCCCAAAACAATTCTCACCTCTCCCAACACCCACTCCACGGCACATTATCGTCACCCCACACAAGCATCAAAACATAACCCAATAATTACTTAATTACAACCGTAAGTACACATTCTCCCACTCAGTGGCACAAGCCACCCCCACTCCGGCACTCGCCCCCACCTAACCTCAAAACGCTTCCCTCCCCAGAGGTTACCTATCGGACAGCCCGCGTTTCGGAAGCAGCGACATGCGCGATGAGGAACAGCATGGCAATCCTCAGCAACAACAACACCAACACCACCAGCAACAGGTCGCCCACTCCCACCACCATCACCACCACCACCACCACCACCACCAGGCGCACCACCACCACCACCATTCCCCGCGACAGCCGGCGGCTCGCCAGGCATACTCCCTGTCCGGGGAAGAGGTCCCGGTTCCCGAGGGAGGGGATAGCCGGTACCCGCCGTCGGAGGCCTCGACCACGCCGGAGGGAAGTCGAGCTGGCAGTCACATGCCTCACTCCACGATGCATCGGTACGGCGCCGAGACGCTCTCGCCAACCACCACGGACCACCATCATCATCAGCAGCAAGCTCAGCAGCAGCAGCAGCAGCAGCAGCAAGCCCAGCAAGCTCAGCAGCAGGCACAGCAGCAAGCTCAAGTTCAGTCTCAGTCGCACTTGGCCGACGTGCACCACTCCATACGTCACATCGAGGATCATCACCAGGCCGACGCCGAAGACGAGGACAGAGTCAGTGGCATGACGGCCGCCATGAGAGGTGCCAGAGGAGACTTCACCCTGGGCGTGCTCTTCCCCATGAACGCAGCCGGGAACAACGGGCATCATCATCACGGCCATCATCAAGGTCATCATCACCTGGAGGACGTGCTGCCGGACGACCCGTATCTTCAGCATCAGATCAGGCAGGGAGTGGGTGGCTCGCCGCCGGTGAAGACCGGAAGTTCGCCAGGGTCCAGCAGGAGCCCGCACGATGATCAGACGCTGAACAGTCCGCATCGGCAAGGTGGCCAGGATCAGGCCGGAGGGTATAGTCCCAGTGCTGAACAGGGTAGGCTGCAGTCGTTCACTCATCTGACGAACATGCAGCCTCCGGCCTCGGTCCAGGCCGCTCACGGCATGCAGGACGGCGAGCAGAGGGTGTCCGATCAGCTTTACATGGAGTCCATCTACAGTCATCACGCCGCCGGCACGCCTCATCATCATCAGGAGCACGAGCAGGGTCCTGCCACTCCGCATTCGCCCAGCGGGCCGCTTACCAGGTTAGTGCGGCCTTTTCTTTTCTCAATCCTTTTTGCCCGGTACGTGGCGAACCCTGTGCAAGTTGGCGGACGATGTGATCTGGTGCCGTTCTGTGAATTCTGACGGATTTTGGGGGAAAGTGGTCGACTGTCTGAGTCTCCGTTCGAACGTGAGCTGGTCCGAATTTTCTTCAAATTCTGAGTTAGAAATCTTTAAGCCAATGCCGTCAGCTTGTTTTCTAAAATGTTCGATATTCAGGCCGAGATACAGTGATAGAAAACTAATTCGAACCGTTTCTTTGAGATACTAAAGCAACAGCGACGTATTCCGAGGAATTTGGAGAATTGTGAATCGAGGAATTTCGGAATTGAAGGGACGTCTCGTAGTTGAAGTGTTCGCACAGTGAATGATACTCGCGAGTGATCGAACTGTTCGGAGGTTGAGAGTGAGCGTAAGCAGAGATCGACGAACCTAATTCCATTCGTGCTAATCGTCGGGGCAGTGAAGCGATATTTTCTGCCACTTCGATCGGCCGTCGTCAGCAATTTCGACGCTATGAATATATATCGATAATGATGCCGATAAACTATCGCTAAGCGGTCGAACGTTCGAAATCGTTTGAACTGATTGCGAAGGCAGTGAACCTCGACTGCTCAATGTATTCCTGCGCTGCCCTTGTAATTATTTTCATCTAATGCACGGCCGAAAGCGTATGCGATCGTTATAACTGCTCGGTCGAATTCGTGTTCGAAACTATTTTCTTGCTTTGACTTATTTGCGTTTGGTTACTCTAAAAGAACGCAGTAAACGTTAACGAACAGTGAGACAGTTTTGTTGCTTCAAATTATTTTCGTCTGATTACTCATAAAAATACTGTAAACGTTAACGAATAGTGAGACAGTTTTCTTGCTTTGAATTATTTTCGTCTGATTACTGTAAAAAGTACTTAATACAGTAAACGTTAAGGAATAGTGAGACAGTTTTCTTGCTTTGGATCATTTTCGTCTGATTACTCTAAAAGTTCTCAATACAGTAAACGTTAATGAATAGTGAGACAGTTTCCCAGCTTTGAGTTATTTTTGCCTGATTACTCTAAAAGGACAGAGTAAAGTTTTGCGAACAGTGAGACAGTTTTGTTGCTTCAAATTATTTTCGTCTGATTACTCCTAAAAATACTGTAAACGTTAACGAATAGTGAAACAGTTTTCTTGCTTTGAATTATTTTCGTCTGATTACTGTAAAAAGTACTTAATACAGTAAACGTTAAGGAATAGTGAGACAGTTTTCTTGCTTTGGATCATTTTCGTCTGATTACTCTAAAAGTTCTCAATACAGTAAACGTTAATGAATAGTGAGACAGTTTCCCAGCTTTGAGTTATTTTTGCCTGATTACTCTAAAAGGACAGAGTAAAGTTTTGCGAATAGTGAGACAGTTTTGTTGCTTCGAATTATTTTCGTCTGATTACTCCTAAAAATACTGTAAACGTTAAGGAATAGTGAGACAGTTTTCTTGCTTTGAATTATTTTCGTCTGATTACTGTAAAAAGTACTTAATACAGTAAACGTTAAGGAATATTGAGACAGTTTTCTTGCTTTGGATCATTTTCATCCGATTACTCTAAAAGTACCTAACATAAGATTGTTACTTTTCATTGTTTTCATCTAATTACTGCAGTGGAAATGCGTTGAATACAGAATTGAACGAGAATATAATTTTTTTGAATGTTCGGGAATAGTCAGATTTTTATAGTAGGTATTTCTAAATAGTGACAGTACTATCTGTTTATTGAGTTATTTGAATTATAATACTTGATTTTAAGTGGAGCGAGGGAAAGTATTAAGAATATCGCTACTATGAATTGATTAGTATTTTTGCATGCTCTGACAATAGACTGACTCTAATTAAAGAATAACCGCGAAACCTCAGAATTCGGGCAAATTTTGGATATCAGTGACATACCTAGCAGGAATATAATAATCGAAACTAAATATCTAAAGCATAAAAACTAACGATTGGAGCTCACAATTACCTTATAAAAAAAGACGCATCTAATTCGTGTACTACAAAGTATAACAAACCAGCTGTAATCTTGCATATCTTCCATTAGATTCACTCCGCTTCTCTATTTTGGAGCAAGTAGTCCTTTCATAAAATCAAACCATACACTCCACTCCATAAAACAATTACATCAATTCTCTTGTCATTACCCATCATCCTTTCTTTCATATTAATACACCATTCCAATCTTCCACTCACACCAGCAAAATCTCAACAATTTAAACATTTTTTTAACGTACAGTCCTACCAAACATCTTCCACTCTTTTACCATAATTCGTAAAAAAAAAAACATCTTTCTCATCAAAGTCTCTGTAACAATTTCTAATGTGTCAAAAGTTACATTAAAAAACGGCAACTTAATGGATTCAAACAACGGGTTTTTTGCACAGACTCTTGCAGTTGCAAATGCGGAAAAAAACGGGAGTATTGTCATGGTAACCAGTTATAACCAGTTCGATGGGCAAACCATTGTCGACCCTTACGCTCTCCGTCGCATCCTCATCCGCCGTTCGTCAGAAGTTCGTGGAATTCGCGCACGTGGCTTGATTAGATAGACAGAGTCGTGAAACGGGGATGGAATGGAGTGCACTCGAATTCCGACGCCTTCCGACGCCGCAAAGTGTTCGAAAGCTGATGTCAATCCGATTGACGTAAACGAGCTCGATCTCGCGGTTTTTGTCTGCTTTTCAAGAATTTGCTTTCCGAAGATGACTCGGTGCAGTTGCAATTCTCATCTTATGCACAATGATGATGAATGTAATTTTATATTATTTGGGGGATTGCGATTTTTGTGAATTTTTACTCCGATTTGGTCTGAACATGTAAATTGGATTATGCGTTGAGTAATGGACAGTTATAAACATAATTGGAAAGATGATTCTTGTATGATGCATAGTTGGAGTAGAATGAAGAATTTGATTGGGATTTCTGCTTGTCAAACTTTTTGTTTTGGCGGATTGGGTGGATTGGAATATTAATGTTTAAAATTTAGTAATATTATTTTTTAAATGGGAGTTTTGAATCGGAATTTGTAGTTATTGTTTTGTGGTGTTTTCGTTGAAACTCATACTTTGTTGAGAATTGCATTACTGGTACAGAATATTGTTTTTTGCTTTTCTTTCACTTATAATTGATATTTGACCAGTATGATACTGTCTTTTTGGAGCGTAACGCAACATACTGTGGTACTTTTATACGGCAACTCGTGTTATATTCTAATCACTAGCAATTTTATTCAAAATCTACGTTCAATTAAAAATCGTTGCATACACTAAATTATAATACGCCCCGGATTAAAAACAACTCACTCCAATCTTCCATACATTTTAAAACTACTAAATCACAATACCTACCATTCAATATCACGACTAAAAACACTTAAGAATTAAATACCGCTCCTATGAATTATCTCCACAAAATTACTGATACATTCCAAAACATAAACCCTCCATACAGAACCTAACACCTCTAAAACAGACTAACCAAATTTCCCTTCCACCCCTCTACCAATCAATCTCCTCCCCACCATTCTAAACCCCAAAGACCCAAAAACCACTCAACCCACACGTACATCCCTCAACACCCCGAAAAACAGTAAGTACGCGTCCGTACCTTCCCCCCCCGTCGCAAACAATCGAGTACAAAACCTAGGCACACACGCTCCGTGTCCGTAGATTAAGAGCCCGTACCGTTTTTGCGTAAAAATCCGACGACGACATTGGCCGCGCGAGAGCGGAGTTCGACACGACGCACGTGTGAAGGGCCGATATCCGTGTCCCTCGCGTGCACCCATAGGGACACACGCACGCCATTGTGTACAAATAAGTCCTCCGCAGCGTTTGGCCGGGCGCGAAAAATATTTACAGGCCGGCTTAGGTCGCGGCTGTGTGCGCAGGCGACAGAAAACCGAAAACAAAGCGACACCGACGGCGGCAAACGATAATGCCCACTTCCCTGGGCCTAGCCGCCTTCCCCTTAACCCCCCTCCCCTCCGCTCCCCCTCTCTCTCGTCGCCGCACTCGCCGCTAGCCAGCCAGCCAGCCCCCCCCCCCCCGCCCCCCGGCCGCCCGTCCCGATCGACGGACGCTCGAAGATTGAGGTTATTGTTTTCTTTCGCGCGGCACGATCTTTTGTTTTTCCAATTGTAGGACTTGGGTAATGAAAGGGTGTGTTGGGCAATTTTTGGGGGTGGTGAGTATTGAGGGCTGGACGGTGTAATTGGGTTTTTGGGGGACAGTTCGTGATTTATAAGGTTTGTTGAGGAGTTGGTATGAATAATTGGGAGGTTGTTGGTTGAGGTGAGTTTGGATGGTGATTGTTTTTGAGTCGATTTGATAGTTGGGATAAACATGTTTTTGGGGGATAGGAGTAGTTGGTGAGGATTTATTGTTTTTGGTGGGGTTGCGTGAGATTCGGAGGAGGGTTTAAGTTTTCAATTGCAAACGGGAGCGGTTTGAAAGTGTGCATTGATTGAGATGATGGATCATTGATAATAAATAATGTACAGTGAACAGGTTCTCGACTTACTACGGTATGCTTCGAGTATGATGTTAAATTGTAATTGATAAAAATGTACTCATAAAATATATATAGACAGAGAAGTAAATATAACACACAAATGTTAACAATACAAATGCAAGAAAAATATTAACATATAACTCATCAAAATTTCAAATTCTCAGGAAGTCAGTTGTATTTGATGTTACATCGGACGAGTGTACAAAATATTCGAGTTTTGTTAATTAAACATCCGCACACTCTCTCTTTCATTTCCAAGAAGGGGTGGGACGACTAACGGTATCAACATCTCTTCCGTTCAATATCGTTATCGATCTCAGATGCCACAGGGGGATGCATTCGCGGAATGTAATGCAAGAGGTAAATAAAACAGTCTAGTCGGACGACGAAATTATTATAGTTCGCATCTTACACCGACGTTGTGAAAACTGACTCCACATGCTTAATTAACCACTTCCTGTACGCATCAGTGCATTGCCGATTGAAAATATGAATTTGCATGTCGAAAGTCTTGAGAGTTTCAATTTTTTGATATATTGTTTACAGTGTAATTAGTCTCAACATTGAGAAAATTCCAACTAAACAATGTTTCTTTTCTAACCCTCACACTGTTCAGTATTGCATCAGTTAAATATTATAAGTAATTAATCTATTATACTAAAAAAGTAAACTAATCGGTAATTATACATCATCACCGGATTGCCGTAACATAAACACAATTATTCTGGTTTTATTTAAGCATTCTAACCGCATAAAGAGTATAACTGAGCAATTTTAAAATAGTTGAACAGCAGTTTCATCACAAAGTTTGTGTCAAAGTGAGAAAAGTATAATTTGTTAAGAGTTCTGAAAAGTTGAAAAAATAATATTAATCTAGCATGTATGCTTGTGTGCACACATACGCTTTCTCCCATATGAATGAACTTAGATCTGCTCCATATTGCATTATAAGAATTACACACTCAAAATTAACAATTGACAACCTGATTTTGATGTAAAGTATCGACCTAACATCTCTCAAAAACCTTCCAGGCGCATGGTCTTCCCGAACAAACTTTCATATACAAACAACTTAACAAAATACATCACAAATTGAGTTACCGTAGAAGAATGCTAAAATGAAAAAAAGTAGGATATAATCACCAGATTAATCACGTTTACGGTAACATGTCGATATTGCGGGAGATGGTCGAGAGTGAGGCGAGATGAACGACGCACGTCTTGGATTTTGGTCACTTGTTGATTCGCTCACGCCTCGCGCACGTGCACGGGCCACGACCTTCGAAATCCGATATCCAAAGTTCGAGTGCAGCTCCTCGGGTCTCAAACCGAAGCAGAGACGCTCTTCGCTTTTCATCCTCCTTTTTTTTTTTGCCCGACGCCGCCTTTTCGATCGCCACTATTTTTTCTTATCACTCTTTCGACGCAGAATCCTCGTCAACAACGTGGATCCCCTTTTTTGATTGGCCGAAAATTGCGTTCTCGTAAGAAGTCTCTGTTTTTTTTGCGCTCTCTGTCAAAACGCGAATCAGATTATGCGAAGAGTGGCGTGTTAATTTTCGCTCGATTTTCTGTCGGTTAAGATTTTGAAAGCGGTATTTTTTTAAGGTGGGAGTAAGGAGTTAAAATTGAGGAACAAATCGTTAACTCATTATTTGTGGGATGGGACAATTAATTTGGTATGCATTAAGCGTAATTTATTTAAATAAGATATGTGTTAAGTTGACAATGTTGGTTTTTGTGAATGTTGTAATGCAGAATTGTTTTGCAACGCAGGGTATATGGAGAGTGCAGTAGGAACATACATAAAATATGTAATTATTGTACGTTTATTTATTCCAATAGTTGGAAAATATGTCTTTGTAGAAGGCGTGTTAAGTTTAGGTTTATAATTTGAAGCTTGAAAATAGGTATATCAAAGTAATGCATAGCAGTCTTCTCTCGCTTATTTGTTTCCTTCATTTGAGTAAGCCCGATCGGCTTCGATAAATGTTACACCTACGGTGTAAAAATGGTGTCGCTGCAGGGCTTATCGAGCATGGTTTTATCTCATTTGACATCTATTCCACTGTCAGCACGTGCAGCCACAAGAACGGTTAAGGATTTCAATCAAACTTTATCACCGAGGCTATTACACAATTTTCACATTTTTATTCTCTCAGTACAGTATACAAACTCGCAGTAACCATTGGCAGGTTGCTATAATGGATCTCCAATCATTTTTATTCCTTCAATTAGCATACTCATTACAGTTGAATTCAGTTATATTTTATACCTTTTTACAATTTAAGTGAACTAGTGATTCTAATAAGCATGTGTGTATAATGACAGACCGCTCAAATTCTCATATGGCAGTATTGAATGTTAATCCAGTTCTGTAGAACCGTCAAAGTATGAATTGGTTGCATCATTCATCCACGGATTTGAACTTTGATTCACAGTCTGCACTCCAGAACAGCAATACAGTTACACGTAGTGTGACACAATTGCATAGACTGCACACAACCCTCTTTCATCTTTTTCATGTATGAGCCATATTCATCAATCTTCTTTTATCCTCTTTATTGCTTTCCTGTTTTCTGCAATATACATTTCCACACTTTTCATCTGAGCAACTTATTCATTCTCGCCATCTGAGCTCTCCCATTTTGCCTCAATGTTTTCACGCCTCCCCTTATCTCTCGTTATTGTCTTTCCTTTACCTCATACTTTCAGTATTATATGTTTTCATCCTACCCACCCTATTACGTACTTTTACTCCTCGTCTTGCTCAATTCTCTCCAATGTTTTCCCGACTCTCGTTATCTCCGTCGCTTTTCCATCTCTGTCCATCTTTCAACTCACACTCATTCGCCAACTAACACCGACGCTCGTGTGTGGCCAATGATTCATCAGATGGCAGGGATGCACCAGTTTACTTCAAAAACAAGCCGAGTTGCGCGTAAATCACGATCCGCTTCTTCGTCTCCTTCGGAGGTTCGAACGTGTGAATCATTCGAAGGTCTACAGTCCACCGACGTCCATTGTCTCGAGAATTCTTTCGCCTCTTTATCGTGCCTGGCATCTCGAGGAATTTTCGAATGCGTCTGCTCGCACTCCGACAATTTTCCGTTACTAAGTTTTTACTGAAAGTATCTTACTTGAGTTTGCAGTAGACTTAACCTTAACGGGGTTCAAAGGTACTTACTTCCTGAAATGTGTGCTCCTCTATTGATATATCGTGATCGTAATCGGATCATAATCAGAATTGCGGAAACAGAAGTTTTGTAAGCCATCCGGCTGGATTGAGGTTATGTTTGTTTTGATTCGACTCGATAAATTGGCGACATCCACTGATGAATTTCGAGAAGAGTATTTGTATGGTAATATAAGGTTTTGTTTGGATGTAACGTGTTGTAGGTACCATGTTAGGTTAGGTTTGTCAAGTTGAGCGCCGGAAATTGTCCGAGTGCAGACATGTTTCGCTGAACATGAACAAACGCTTTCAACTCGTGCCTGACAACTTTGCCACGCGACTAATGTAAATTACGTGCTGGGGGTAGGAACGATGAACTTCTGCGGTTCTTGCGGGTGGCTTTGAGCTTCCGGAGCTGTGCTTGTACTTAACAGGCCTATTTCCGGATGCGCACGTGGTCTTCTCGACCGACACGTGCCCGATACGCCTCTTAACCCCTTGTCGCGCATCAAGTAGCACATTTTCATAACTTGCACCTTTCCTACGGACCACCGGTGTCATTTTTAAGGCAACGTTCTTGAGCAAGCAATCTTTCAAAGGAACATACATGATTTTAGAAAAACCATATATATATAATATATATAAATAATAATAAATATATATAAATAATTGTTCAAGTTCGTGGGTGTATACTGAAGTACATGCTGCAAATTTGAGACTAATTACTGAATTTTTGCTGTTATTTTTGTGATGGAAAGGATGAAGTTGAAGTGTGGGCAATTTGCATGTTTAAGAACCGTTAATGCAAGAATTGGAAACTTGAAAATTGCTAATTTTAAAGTAGGCAGCACTGAACCTTGCTTTCAGTAATTAAAGGGATAGTATGTCTAGAAGTGCGAAAAGACTAACAATAACTCCGAAATCAATGACTGTAACCTTCATCTATGACAACTATACAACTTACAAACTCCACCCTTGGTATCTCAAAAGTTAAATCTAAACCAGCGGTTTCCAACCTAGGAGGCGTCAACATTTTTATTAAGATTAATTGTCATACCATGACACCTACAAAGAAATAAACGTAATTACAATTAAAAGATAGGAAGGCGTAGACTAATTTTTTTAGGGAGGCGTAGTAGCATAAAGGTCGAAAACGGCTGTTCTGCAATTCGACTAACTCCACCTCCCCCTCGCGACATCGATTTCAAAACAATCAACATCAAACGTCAATACCACACTCAGAGCCCGCGAATGTAAGCTACTCAAACTCAAACTCAAACTCATCATTCCATCTACTCACACACCCCACCAAACCGACAACCCAAAACCGCATCAACTCGACCCTCATACATCTCACAACATACCTACCCTCCAAGACCCCCCACACGCTCGTCATATCCATGCCAGAGTGCTCACCCAGCTCGTTCGCGCGCTCGTCGGAGAGTGGGGGGGCAGCGCTGGCGGAACGGCGAGCGGCGGGGAGGGGGCGGCTCGGTGGAGGGGGAAGTCGAGTCGAGAGGCTCTCGAGCGAAGCGGCTCGCCAGCGTTCGGCCGGTGGTGGGGGTAGCCGCCTTCGGGTAGGAGGAAGGTGTCCGCGCCGGGCGGGGGAGGGGAACTCGGATCTTCCGTGGTAGGGGAGGGACGTGCCGAGCGAAGTAGGGGAAGTCCTGACCACCTTCCCGAGGGTCCTCAAACGCCATTCGACTCCGTCGGCCGACACGCTTTCGTGCGATCTGCCCGATTACGTTCCGTTCAGTTCTTGTCTGCCCGGTGACAGATACGGGCCGGCTCTCAGAATTTTTGGTCGACGTCGTACACTTTTTTTTTCCGTTTCGTTCCGAAACCCGGCGAGCCCTGCAGGCAGAAGGACCGCGACGCAAACATGCAGTGAGTTGACTTGTATTTATTACACTTTTCTGCGTCTCTTCTTTTTTCGTTGTGACGTTGGAGGCTGGATGTGTGGTCACGTGGTGGGATGGGAGATGTTTGATGAGGAGAGGCGTGCTTTGGTCGGCGTCGGTGGCCTTGAACTGGCGGGTTGATTGAGGTGGCGGCTATTGCTTTGTACAAGTTTTTTTTTTGGCGGTACTGTTTGTGGCAAGGAGTCGTTTGATGTTCGATCGGTTTCTGACATCGGGGGGGACAGACGAGTTTTTTTTTAATGTCAGTTGTCGATGAGCGGGAATGTTTCTTCTTTTTACTGCGTTCTGGAGTGCCAATTTTAGGTTACCAATTTTTTCGTTTTCGGGCATTGGGGAAAGTTGGGTGACAGCTATTGACGTATATGATAAGGATGTTTCCACAATTTTTGAAACTTTTCGGGATGAAGGGCGATGACAATTGACGTCTTGTGTCATCGTGTCATTTACAGATTCCTGTAACCCGGATTGTGACAGTTCGTTTAACTTAAATATTTTTAGTTTTCTAAAACTTGATCAATATAGTTAATATCTTCAACTATTTTCCCTGTGCATGATAAGCAAGTGTAGAATAACGGTTAATCAAACATTATTACGTCAGATTATTTTTATGGATAGCGTAATTTGACAGTTTTTTTGCGTGCTCTCCTTTTCTGCCACATGCACATCAATTTGTCATTGAATTAACTTCTTCATTTGTGCAACGATGCGTTTCTGTCAATGAACAGATTTCTAGTACAATATCTAATCTATGATTACACTTATGACGATTAAAATTGCAGTACTAGATACACAAGCCCAAACAATGTGATTGATTTTCAAACAAATGTTACACTCTACAAGCGTCAGTATTACAATACTTATCATTTGCGCGGAGCAAAGAGCATCAGATATGAAATCAGTCCTCATGTCTCACATGCTTCTTTCCTTCCTTTATCGAGGATTTTAATGCAAACGGAATGAAAGTTATTCGTAACAAAACTCAACTTTGAGAAATATTGCCTATCTACGTACCGACTTAAAATGTCTGAATCGCTTAAATGTTTGTCCTTAAAGCTTTCAACAATGAAGCTTTACAATTTAAATAGCTTTTAACTGAAAATGATAAATTTGCAAAACGCTAAATGGGCCATCGAAGTCATAACATTTCGATTTGCATTCCGGAGTGTTTTTTTTCAGCATGTAAGTTCACCGACAATTCGTATGAAAGAAAAAGCTTGCGTAAATTGCAATGGAGTGTAATTCACGATTGGAGTTCCATTTGCTCACATTTGCAACAGTCAGAATTGTAACTTGTAAAACTTGAATACTTTAAGTTGAAATATTCAGTGTCTATACTCGGTCTTGGATTGTTGATATTGTCATTGGTAAAGTTTTCAATATTACAAGTAGTTCAATGTTGCATTTGTATTCAATTTTTAATTTTTAACGTTAGAATCGTGCAAGGGTGGGCACAGTAAAAACACTTTAATCAATATAAAGAAATTATACAAGTAAAACTGATATTTTTCTATTCTGCTATTAATGAAAATTTCGGAAAATTGTATCACTAAATCCAAATCTAAAAGCAGACAAAACTTAGAATCACAAATGTTGATATTTAATCATAACGTATTTAATCGTAAACACCTTCCTATCAAAAGCATTAATTTTCAATAATTCGTAATCAATATTTCATACTATACATACTTATTTTCTCCTTCAGTATTCTTGACAATTTTCAACAGTCCTACAGAATATAAAATAGATAAATAATTCAGTATGCATAAAAGTATCAAAACGTGAAAAATCTGCGTTCATCGATTAGCTTCGGTTTGCTTCTGCCATCTTCTTCCCACACTTTATTTTCCTCCCCATCTTCTCTGGCTTCTATAGGGTGTCCACTAAAGGACTAAACTTCCATCAATTGATCTTTCATTGAATCAGAAACATTCAATGAATATCCTAGCTACTGAAAATTACAGCAAGCCACTCTAATCTCCGGTGAATGCTTCATAACCTACAAATTATAGAAATTATTCGCTTGTAAATTAAAAGGGAAAACTTTACGAATTTTGGAGACCCTTCAGTTCTTCAGTGGCCACCCTGTACCTTCACACTCGAATCTCGTATCAGCCCTGACCGTATAAAAAGATGAGCGATATCTCGTCGGCCGGTCGCAATGCGACTAAGCAAACAAGAAATTGTGTCCTTCTTATCAGCCCGTTCACGGAATCGATGCCTTCTGGAGAAGAAGACTCTTTCTGTCGATTTACACGATCGGGATGACGAATTTGTCGGAAGCACGCATTACGTGAGAATCTGCGTCTTAACGTTGGAACTACCTACGATTTACTCATATTTTCATTTCTCTGCCCGAAACTGTAGAAGTGCTTAAACTTGCAAAATAGGAAGCATTAATAATTTATATACTATGTACACGTGATTAAATATATCTACTAAGAATAGTGATCTTAAAGTTAGGGTCGGGGCAGTCATATTGACAGAGTCGATTAACGTTACACCTACAGATGATTTTTATTCATATTTATTATCTGTCTATTTATGTTCTATTTATTTGACTTTCCGGAATGGTACAAGTCTGTGTTTCAAATTATAAAATGGAAACAATTGAAAAGCTCTAAATAATATGCCAGAAAAAAAATGTTTCATAAGAGAAAAATTATTATTCAAATAGGATCAGACTGCTTATTTCAACTGGTTGATAGTTGGAGTGTTAATGATTGTACTTGTGCTAGAGCATGATGTGAAGCATGTACGTGTGAATCTTCAATGATTTATTTTGCCGGTAGTATTGTCTTAGAGACTTGCAGAGTTATTTAGAGCAGAAGAGGGATTAAGGATTCCCTAGTACACACGAATCGTAATTTTAAATGCATTGGTCATAATTTGTTTGAATAGGATATGTATTGGGTTAACAAAACTTGCTCGAACTCTTGTGCATTGTACATTAAGTTAGAGTACTATACAGCATTACTTCCTGTTTTCAAAAACGTATAAACTTACTCGATTGCAATGTAATAGCGTATAGTTAGAAATGAGTACTTAACACGTTGGGAGTATGTCAATATATTATACAGATAATCCTGAAAGATCGTATAATGAAATAAAAACCAGAACTGCAAAATCAAAGATTCGCTGCAACACCTTCTACACTATCTCTTGAAGTTAATCACACGACATGGCATGACAATATATAATAAATACAACACTCAAACATCGCATACTTAAATAAGAATCAGAACTGCAAAATCAAAGATTCTCTGCAACACCTTCTGCACTATCACCTAAAGTTTATCACACAACATGGTATGCCAATATATAATAAATATTATACTCAAAGATCGTATAATTATATAAGAATCAGAACTGCAAAATCGAAGATTCGCTGCAACACCTTCTGCACTATCACCTGAAGTTTATCACACGACATGGTATGCCAATACCTATAAAATAAATATTACACTCAAAGATCGTATAATTATATAAGAATCAGAACTGCAAAATCAAAGATTCTCTGCAACACCCTCAGCACTATCACCCGAAGTTTATCACACGACATGGCATGACAATATATAATAAATACAACACTCAAAGATCGTATAATTAAATAAGAATCAGAACTGCAAAATCAAAGATTCTCTGCAACACCTTCAGCACTATCACCCGAAGTTTATCACACGACATGGCATGTTACGCCCTGCCTACCAAAATATTATGCTACCGCTGCATATCATTCGCGCGATTAACGAAAAGTCCGGTTCGAAGCCGCCGCGCGAAAGGAATTCAGTTCGATGTACCGGATTTTTGCCGTCGCCATTATCTGCTCCTCACTTAAATCAACATCCATCTCGATGACCCAGATACGATACAATACGTTTCTAATCTCCTCACTCTACATACGTCCATAATTAACGTATCGTCCAGTCAGGTGTCCGCTTTCTTTTCTCACCGGCGACTTCGAGAACTTGAGCCAACAAGCCTGAAGAGAAGCCCACTTGCAGCGAAAGTAAACAAATAGTAAATTATATCTCATCAGATTGCCGTAATCGACGATTTGCGACTGCGCGAGTTCTAAGATTAGAAAATATAAGCCGACCGCATGCGCGCGCGCCATTTGACATTTCATGACGATTAGTCACCGGCTGCATTAGATAGTTCATAATCGGCGGTTGCGGGCCAGATTAGATAATTTGCGATCGGCAAAAGGCGGTGAGAAGTACATTCGGCGCCGTTGCGCAATAATTACATACTCGTAATCGACACTTTCTAACTAACTGCGGGGCGAATAATCATTTTTGTTTACGTAACTCGGCACTTCGCGCCGCTTCCATTATTCGAATATCTGACAGCGTAGTCATCGTCGCAGACTTTACGGAATCCAACCGCAAGTTAACACCTTTTTTCTCTCATAATTAATCTTCAATTATTCAGTCAAACACTACACTTTACAACACGTGGAATTTTATTCGGAGATACCATAGAAAAATTTAAAAATGTTATTTCAGAATCTCTTCAATCTGGAAAATTTCACCAAAAAAGGAAAAAACATATTTTCAAATTCTTTTGTCTTGTGAAAACGGACGCATGTTGTCAAAACTGTTTTCGGCGCGGAGATTTTTTTTTTTTTGTATACCTGAGACGATTCTTCGGGATATCCTCGTGCACTTTTTCTGCCCCTTCAGTCAGCGGGCTTCTCCTCTGGCCTCAGTCAAAAGTCTCATCCTTCCTGAGCTCGCAGGGCTATCGTGAGAAGCGCCTTATCAGCTCGCTGGATTCAGATAATGTGACCGGCCAGGGCTATAACCCCGTTCCTCGTCCACTGACGGACGACCTGGGGTGTATTGGATTTCGCGAAACACGCGTTACGTAGTTCATATTGTACGCTAGAGGCGCATGCGTCTGTCGTGCGAAAAAAAAAAACAATTTTTAGGGCCCTCAACTGCGACGTTAGGAGCTGGATGTAATAGATGGGTTATTTTCGTGTAACATGGAGTTTTAGGTTAGGGACGTTGGTAGTAGAGTGTAAAGATTATCTATTTACTTGCTTGTTTAATTGTGAGCTGAAATTTGTTGTCATGCTCGATAGGTTTAGGTTAGGTAAAAACATGATATTAGGGACAGTAGTAATAGGGATGAAAGCAGCTTCATTTAATAAAGATTGGATTCTCATGTAACATGGACTGTGAGATGTGAGAACATTATTATTAAATTTTGTCAAAGTTGCATTACAGTCAGCGTATTGTGGGTTATGTCAAAAATTAATTTTCGCCCCAAGCCAATATTGGCAGTTAAACCACTGTAGTTTAAGATACAGTGCACGTTATGTGACATGGATTTATAATTTAGTAACTTGAATTGCATTTATACATAGAATTATAAATTTGGAATTGCACGGATCTATCACCCAAAGAAAAATATTTCGAGAAACTATAACGATACTGAACAAAAAATTTTAAAACAAGCGCATTTTTGTGTAGCATAGATTTTCAACTAAAAGTGTCGACTGTTGTGAATGCATAAGATTTCGCGAAACACGCGTTCTATGCATAACATTGTACATTTAACGCAGCTTGCGAAAAACTGTATGCGCTTTCTATTCAGAAAAAAATGTTTAAACATTTTAACCCAAAACAAATCATTCCACATCTGCACTTAAAAAATGTCAATATCTTCAACGTTTTACAAAACTTGTCTCTACATTAAAATTGCATTTTCTTCAAATACATTCATATTATACATATTAACAACAACACATATCTCAAATATAGCTGATATCATAACAATAATTCATTCTAAATCTTCGCTGAAAAATCTCAATATCTCAAACGTTGTCTTTAAAGTTCAATTTTCTTCAAATACATTCACATTATACGTATCTACATAACAGACAAAATTGAACACATTTGTAAAATCATACAATCCTAAACGCTATACTAATCAATCCTCACCATAGTGCTAATAAAGAAAGCAGAGCAGCGTCGATCTAACAGTCGTCTAGCGAAGCGATCAAAGTGCATAGCCGCGCTTGAAAAATCTGCGACAAACTTTGCAGACTGAAAGTCTCGCCGATGAATAGGCCATTGTCGACGGGATCTTTGTACCGGCGAAAAATTGTTCCGATCACGCGTCTGCGGGAGAATCTTGCCCCGGAGTATCTCGTGTCAATGATTCATTGCCCGTACATTTTCAAGCGATGACCACACGACTCGCCACTTTCTTTTGGTCGGGTTCGAAGTTCATTTCGGTAGGAGAATGCACGTTATTTCCCGCTTGCGACATTGCCTGACAATCTTTTTCGCTTCGCTGGAAACGCATCGTGTGACGCGGTTGCAATAGGATTTATCTTTCGATTCTGTTCTCATTTCGCTGGAGAGGAGAGATCCAAGCTTGAAACTGGAGCAACGAAACATTATGATCTCTATAATGTTAATACAGTAAATGTGACTCGATTAATGTTTTCAATAGCTGCCAGTGATACTTGTGATAGTATTTATTACTATCACTCGACAGTGTCATTAATAATACAAATATGTTCTTCAATACGAGTATATACTTATACACGTGTAATACCATCTTTAAAGTTACATGTATAAAATTTGATGCAGAGAATTTGAGAGAATATAATCTATATTAGAAAATTATGAGAAAATTTGTTAACAAATATCGGCTAATAATTTTATAGCTAACTTAACTTTATCAAAATTATTATTCATTACATGATGTATTAATCATTATTAGAAATAATACATTAATATATAGCCATTAAGGAATTTTCTCATCATTACTAATCTAAATTATATTCACTCGCAAACTCTGCATTAAATGACAAAATTATTATTTACATTATATTATTTCTCACGTTCTTGGCACCAAATAACTAGTGACAGTCTACTCGACATGCCTTCGATAGAAATTCATTGCCTACGAATCTCAAATCCAAGACGTATACTTTTCGTTCGACAGATCCATAAATATTTGAGTCGGTTTCATTGCGCGAGTTAACATACCTGGTAACACTAGTCTTCCCACACGTAAACTCCAAGTCCATATTTATTCGAGAGCACCGAAACGTTACGCACGATCATCAAGCCATTCGCTATTTGATTCCCGACGTTCGTAGTACTCGGAGCACCTTGACGGGAATAAAGAGATGCAAGCTCGAGATTACGAGCAGCGGGTCATTGAAGGAGCGTCGAAGATTCTCGGAAGAAATCCGAGATCCGACACCGAGCCCCGGCTCTGTAAATATATGTATTAGTTACGCACGCGTGTGTCTGCGTGCGCGTACGCTTACGCACAATTAAGGTTTAAGACACTCAACTCGTGCCAGTCGATTCTTGTTAATGACGTGTGACGTCACTGTTCAATTATTTTTGCCCGTCGAAACTTTTGTATTTGACTATGGGTGCAGCGATTTTTTGGTTATGGTGTTTTGTACAAAGTGCTTCTTCGAAGTTGGATTGTCATTGTTCGTTCGGAGAGGTTATGGTCGATTACGTGTCATCGTTATGGCAATAACAATTAAAATCGAACGGTGTCGAAATGCTCGTGTTTATTGACTTCTCGTATCGGCGGTTTAGGAGAAACAATTCTCGATGGAAGTGGATGTATGTTGAAATGTCAATTTAAAGGCTTTAGAGCGCGAAGGTATATGTGCACTCAATTGATGACCGTTACAGTCTTATATGGACCGTTTATTTTGAAAGTTGTGTAAGTCTATTTAAGACAAAAATTAAATATCACATAAATAAACCGTGTACACCGTGTTAAATATAAATTATATATCTCATTTTTATTAAATATAGTGGTGTAAGTTTATTTAAAAAAAAATTAAATATAAATAAACCGTTTACACCATGTTAATTACAAATTATATATCTCTTTTGTTTTAAATATGGACTTACACCACTTTCAAAATGAACGGTTCTTATTAAAGTACACAGTTGGATTGATCCCTACTATGTGTGACAAAATTTTGAACAGGTTCATCGGTGTAAATAAGCAGATGATAATAGTCAGGATTCGAAGTCGTTTGACGAAACGCTGCGGGCGTTTCATTTACCGTGACAGAGGGGAGGGACTGTTACAAAATTCCGCACGAACGACTGGGAAACGGTATTTGATCCGGCTCGTGCCTTGCAACGCGTGTCGCGGGTCATTTACATCGGAAAACGCACTTAGCCTCAGTTGCAGTTGTTGTGTTGACTCGTGGAAATCGCATTGGGCCGTAGCGCGTGCCCCTCGCGTTACAACTTCCGGTTTGCATCGTCAGTTAGTCCTTTCCTACTCGGCGCGGTCGCTCGCCTCAGTTCTGCCATTTTTATTGAGGCAAATTAGAAAGATTCTTGAACGCTAAGCGTTTTAGGACTTGCTTCCTTTGTTGGAGAAGTTAATTGTCTGGGAGGAATTACTGTATTTTTGTAGTGATACAGTATTATTATTTGTAGGTGAATTGGAGCAACTGATGTTTATGGGTTTAGATCAGGGCAACTCATTTAGCAGATTTTTGTATTACTAGATGACAATGCTGAAATTTTACAAGATGGAGACATTTGGAATTCATCACTATTTAATGATGCTTTACTCTATGTTTTTAAATTGCCAATTTTTTTATTATATTCTGTAACAATCTCAGACTCAATTACTGCCATCTCTACAACTACTACCACATATTCTGCAACGGAAAGCCAGAACCTAATCAAAAACCTACAGTAATAATAATGAGCATAAGAAGTGCCACAATTATCAACCTGAAATTGATGGACTTTGCCATTTTCCACTTAAGTTTTTTAATCCAACATTCTTTCACTGCTTAAACTTTCTCAATGCGACCTTTACAATTCCAATCTGGAACTCAATATCTACCACCACTACTCTCACCATTACAACCCTTGCAACTTCTCCAAACAGAACCAGAACACAATCATCAATACAGGATTAACATAATTTCTCATTGAATCTTATTCTTTGACTATCTAATCTTCCCTATAACATTATTAATCCCTCCCTGTAACTGAACAATCTGAAACGTCATTACTCTGATTCCAAATCAACCGCATAACTTGCCCAAATAAAAGACAGAATGTGATAAAAGACACCCGATAACAATCCCGAGCACGTGAAGCAGTTGGCATCCTCCATATCCGTGTAGTTGGAACAGTGAGCTGTGTCAGAACGAGCAATTATTCGCCGGCTAGTGCTCGTCTGCCTCGAAACACGCACTATCGCCATTTCCTCTGCCTCTCTCTCGCCGTTTCCCTTTCTCTGCCATTCTGACAGCGTAAATGGCTTTTAGCGACGCCGCCTTCGCCGATGCCTCCGGTTTCGCGCAACCAGTTTCAATGTTCGACCAGAATCGGCACTGCACTTAAGGCCCTCTCAACTGCGCACTTTTTACCGGCCGGCTCGTGCTCATTCAAAGAAACGCCCGACAACGGTGTACCGTTAAAGCGAACGCTCCTTTGTCGAAGCCACTCTTCCGCAAAATTATGATTCTTCTATACGGAGATTAAGATCAATCGGCAGCCTGTGATGTGAGCTGGAAGTGGGAAGGAACTTGGTTTGGTCGCTTATTTTGTCGGTGTCTGAGGTTAGACAAGTTTTGTTGGTTATGTTTAGGAAGGCTGGTAATATTTGTTTCATGCAATTTGTGGGGTGCTTGTGGGGTTAAAGGGTGATAAGATGTGAGTTAAGTATGGAATTGTTCGTGGGAAGATTTTTGGTTACTGCGAATTTAGAGATTGTGTATAATGCCTGATCAATGCTTGCCACTTGTCCCATCCTTCATAAGAAGAGGTCAATTACAATTTTGACAATCCTGGTCTTTGGCCTATACCATTGAAATGTATAAAAACTCAATCTTATTCAACTCAGGATTTGACCCTGGGAGGAATCCTAGATTAATTATTGCTAATTAAAAATTATGTATAATACATAATCTTCTGTTTAAAACTTGCCACTTCTATAGTCCTTCATTAAAACTATTCAAGGAAATTTTGTTAACCCTGCTCTTTGACCTTTATCATTAAATTCTACAAGAATTCAATCTTCGACTCAAAATTTGTCCCTGGGTAGAACTCTAAATGAATTATTGCGAATTAAAAATCTTCTGTTTAATACCTGTCACTTGTACAGTCCTTCATACAAACAGTTCAACTAAAGTTCTCATTCCTGTTTTTTGACCCCTACAATTAAAAGTTGCAAAGAACTCATTCTTCTCCGATTTAGAAGTTCTCTTAGTTGATCGTGTGCGTTTTCATCAGAATAAATAGCAAAACGAGCATGTCTATCAAAATTGGGTCAGTAGGCAAAAAAAATGGTCAATAGAAGAAAGTGCAGAGTGTTGCAGAACGATCGTGACTTGTCGACCATGCAATACTAATAACGATAATGGACAGACTGCGGTGTTCTTTGGTGGATATCGGCCGAACATGACACCAAGTCGAGAAATACGATTTGCGTCCACGTAAAATGTTAAGCTAGGTCAGTGCGTCGTCGTAATCGTTTCAGGCTTTGATCGACGATCGGCAAATATAAAGAAGGGAAAGAGAGACAGAATATGGGGAAAGAGTATCAGAAGTGAATTTTTCGCATTTTCATGGGCAAGGTTACCAAGGTCGTTAACATTTCTTATGGCTTTTAATTAAAATTTCTGATGGATAATGGGGATGAAGTAGAAATTATTTTTAGGGGTAAAACATGTTTCTTTTCGGATTGATGAATTTTTTAAATGTTAGTGGGAGTAATTTAAGCAGAAAAAAAGATGGATGTGTTGGAAATTTTGAAATAAAACTGTTTAGAAATTTTTAAGTTAAATAGGTAGTATGTGAAAATTGGAACGTATCGTACTAGGAATTAGGAAAGAATTAGACATTACACCCACGTCCAGAAAGTATTTTAGTAAGAAAAATTAGTCGCTTCGATCTCAAACATCCTTCACAACCATATTCATTACTTCCAACCTCTCGTCCTCATTCTTCTTACAAAAAAGTTTCAGTAGTTAAGCATTACACTCACATCCAGAAAGTAGCCATACAAATTGAAATATCACAAAATTCGCTCCATCAACTTGAAACATCACAACCATACTTATCAGTTCCTCCCGCCTCCCACCTCCATTCTTCTGCAAAAAGAAGTCAGAGATTGAACATTAGTGCTCGGATGCGAAAAGAAGCGAGACACGGGGCACGTGTGGCACCCGGGAGCGTGGCGTACGCAAAAGGTGGATCCAGGCACGTAGCCAGGATCCGGAACGTGCCCTGGGCGCAGAACGCACGCTCAAGGTCGCGTCCGTATTGACATGTTCGGCCTGAACGTGCGCGCGATCGGTTTTCCTTGAAAGGCGCGAGGCGGCCGCGTTTCGCGCTTGTTTTCCGAACGAGCCCGTAAACTCGATCACAGGCGGCCGGCCGAGCGTGTAAACTTTCGCCGTGCCGTCTACTCACCTTTCATACACTTACTTGACACTGCAATTACTATTTATGCATCATTTTTTCGTCTTCAATGCGGATGAGTGGGAGTTGACAGTTTGGTTCATGACTTCTTTGATTTTTAGTGCAAAATTAGTACAACAACGTGTAAATATTCACCACGTGAACTGCTCACCTTAACTGCACTTACTTGACACTGAAATTACTATTTAAGCATTGTTTTTCTTTTTCCAAAGTGGAGGCGTGGCAATTGACAATCTTTGCGAGATTTTACAATTAAGTTCTTAGATTTTTGGTAAACATTTGGTCACGTATTCTAATTTCTTTTTACTTTTGTGATGTTAGCATTGTTGCATATACATATTTTTTAAATAGACAAGCAGGAGCGCTTGGTGTTTGGTAGAAACTTTGACGCCGTGTTTATTTTTTCATTTTTTTTTAATCTGGAAAGATAAAAGGTGTCCATGTCATGCATTGTCAATTTCTTACCATTATTCCTATTACACGCTGTAATTACTATTTAGAGTAAACAATCTTCTTTGGCTTTTACTTAAACTTCAGAATCTTATTTATTATATAACAATGTAATATGTTGTACAAACCTTCTTCTAGCTCCACATTTGAACATATAAACAATCCACTACTCACCTCACTATCATACAACCAAACATATGCTCATTTCCACAACTTTCCAATTAGTAATCCAAATATTTTATCTTACGAACCACACCTCAACCTTTCTTCCTACAAAAACCTTCACCACCCACATTGCCAACTTTACACATACCTAACACCAACCCACTCTCAGGGGCCCAAACTTCTTACCCTTCACTAGCGATTTCTTCATTTCTTCACATGCATACAGTGTTTCGTTTTATCTGCTGAAACTCACCGCATTCCTCTCGAAGTAACTTATTGCCCCGTTAAATGAAAAAAAAAGAGCAACTGCCAAGGCCATATATCGTGCGTAATAGGTCGGGCCGAGGCCAATAAATGGGCCGTAGTAAAATCTCGCCGGAAAGTGAGTCTGACGCTGTCATATCTGCCACTTTCACCGGACACTCTCGTTTGCCGGCCAAAAATTCTTCGAGCCAGACTCGGAGGAAGGACATCTTCAAAAGTGCTCCGGTCGAATGAACGGTCAGATAATACTGACTTCCATTGTCGCGGACGGCATGGGCTTCACGGGGGTAGGGTGGAAATGGATACCTTTAATGGGTAACGGTGGCCATAATCTGTTTTGGATCAGTTGCTCGCCGAGCTCGACAACCTTTGCCGTTTAACAGTTTCGTCACGCCGATTCAGGTTCAACGCAAAAAGTTCGGCACGCGGATACTTCCTGCCTTCGTTTTTTTGATCGGTCGGTGTTATAGGTAGGGTGCATCTGTAGAGGTGGATGGAAAGTTTGAAAATCGGAATAAGTGTAGGAACAATTGATTTCTTTTGCTATTGTTATAGAATTCGTTGTATTCGTTTGAGTGTTTATAGTTAACTGTTTATAGTATGGCAATTAATTTGCTTGCTCAGGGCTGAATTTTTACTGTTACCAGTTATAAGATTGTTTTTTTAAATATTGGAGTCAGGAGCACAGTTATTATTTAAAATAAAATTAATACTTTACTTTAAAAAAATTTATTGTTGTATAATATATTCATGATTGAAATAAGTATAAATCAGTTTTTGTACATCAATATTAGTATTAGTATTGAAGATCTTAACTTAGGTCAGTAACGTCATCCCATTCAAAATTCCGGCCTTCCATGAAAGCTGGACTTCTTTTACGTATACGTTCAGATGTCTACACACTTTATAACAACTAAAAGTAATTAACATTAGAAACCAGTTTTGTTGACTGACTGAAAGCATTATCCCGTCGTTCTTGCGACAAATTATATATTTATTATAATAAATACATTTACAACAGTTTTAACTTCGATCATTCCGATTATCATCGTACCTCATGCAACTGTGTACAAATTAACTTAACCTCAAAATATGTGTCAGTAGTATCAATTACCAATATTATACCATATTATGGTTTACAATAAAGACATACATAGCTAACGTAGAACACACTTATAATACATTGATCAGACCTTACCAGACACTGTTAAATTAATTACTGCCCCTACCAATCAGCTCAACCTCAAAACCATCTTGTCAAAAACTCCACTATTAAGAACATTTGAATAATGACATAACATAACCTAAAACATACTTACATTGATCAAACCCTATCAAAAAACTGTTAAATTAATTACTGCCCTTGTCAATCAGCTCAACCTCGAAATATGTGTCAGTGGTGTCAATTACCCCAAAATACTCATCTCTCGCCGTAAAGTTCCGCTCTTCCGTAATCTGTCCCATTGGGCCCTTCCTCAGTTCAGGTAGCCCTCTTAGATGTCGAGGCTCGAGTCAGGTCAAGTCTAGGCCAGACGACGATCGGCTCGTTAATGGAGTAGTTGTGTACGTGTCCCGTTCTGTCACGTGGCCACTTACCTCCTTAGTCCTTACCTCGGTGGTCGATGGGCAACGAGCCATGCTCGACGAACTGAGGAAGGGACACGCATGCCTTTCCTCTCGCTTCCCAGTCGCGAAAGGCACGCGCCCGCATTTTACGGCCCACTTCCGGTCTCCCGCGAGGGCTACTTCCGGCCGGGAGGATTCGCGCGATACGCTTCGGTTGCGCCGATTGGTTACGCACTCTTTCTGACCCTTGACGGCTTCCTTAGACCGGTGGATTTTAGACTGTCTGTTGTTTGCCTTGATCTGTACGTATTTCGAGGAAGCGGAAGTGAGGTGTTGGATGTGACAGTTGTTTAGTATTAAATGTAATGGGAACGATTTTTTATTGGGTAAATATTTTGACAGTTTATAGGATAAAAGTTTGATTAATTTTTTGATTTGTTGTTTGGTTGATTTATACATATCTCGTGGAAGCGGAAGTGAGGTGTGGGATGGAATCATTATATTAGTTTGTTGAATTTAAGTTTACTAGAAATGGTTCTTTTGATTTTTTAAGTATTTTATTAGATAGACAGAAATTTTTCATTTGACGTCATAATTTTTTAATAATAGTTTGGTATCATGTAATTCTGTTAGAGTTGTTATAATTGAATTTTACAACTCATTTTGTAATGCATCCCATCTGAATATTGAAACAGAAAGGCCTATAAAAATCCATTAAAATCCTCACCTTACCATAATCTAACAATCCAGACCCATAATGTGCGATCAGATTGCTCCCAACCTTCAAATCCCACAAAGTTGATTTTATAAAAATCCCTAAAACAAACCACTCGAATCCTACATTTCGACACATCTAACAACTTAGCAACATCCTTCACCAATCTAATCACACAGTGTGTCCAGACTGCCTCAAATACTTTCCAACATTTAGATCTCATAAACCGTTACGGACTCTTGGGCAGAACCGATGACTCAAACTCGTCCCGTTTAAAGGTACGAGCGCTTAGATCCGAATCCGTGCATAGGACGCAATATGTAGATCGTGGGCAGACACGATCTGCCGATGTCCCATGGGCAGGGGCGTATCTGAAAGTTGCGTCTGTGCAATGCGATGTGTAACGTGAGATCATCTCCTAAGCGATCGACACCGCGATAGACATTCCTCGTTCTGCAAACATACTTCTTCCCTTCTATCCGCTTGCAAACGCTGTCAACATTACAATTTCCAAACTTCGTCCCACTGCTCGCCAGGCAAGATGTTAACTGTAAGTCTATGGTTGGCAGCACTGTATTCCTATGTTAAACGATCTTCGAACAATATTCATGGGTCTTGTAACGTTGGCCATGAGACGGAATTATTATGTGAATTGTTGGGGTGACAAGTAGGATGAGTGCGGTAAAGTGAGGTTATGTACTGAGTGGGAGCTTAAATATGACGTTTCGGTTGATTTTTTTGTTACAGTCCCTCGTTGTACCGTCCAATGAGCAACGTTGGCACGATGGGTGCTGGTGCTGGTGGTGGAGGCAGTTACACACTTCCTTACATGACCAGCAGTCCGACAGAACTTACGGCCTCGCATCAGCAGCTTTGGAACACCGAACGTGAGTGCTTCAATAGGCATCCTTGTAATGAAATGTGTACATGTAAATATGACAGAAAATAGTCACAGTAATCTCAGTTCTTCGTTTCCTACGTTGGGTAATAGGGTGAGACGACAGTGTGACCTTGAATTTTGTGACTTTGTTCACCTTTGTCGTTTGCAACGTCGCAAGACGTTTGGCTGCAATAAGAATTATGCACGCAACGTTGCCGATGATGATGTAGTGTTTTCGTTTCTTGTTACGTTCCACCATGTGTAGACAGAAAGCGTATCAGTAATATCAGTCAGCATACGGTGGACACCTCAAATTTTGCACTGTTGTAGTACGTATGTGTATCAGTATTTTAGTAGTCATCCGGCTTGCTTCTAAACATTGACAATAACCAAGTGTAGTGTAATTTTGTAGATATTTCTCAGAGACACGTACAACTAATAATGTACCAGTGTTAAAAATCGAATGTAACGAAACATTAAAAAATTGCGCCTAAAACTATACAAAGTAACGTGTAAAGCAGCAATAATAATTTCTTCGCGAACATTTGCTGATTACGGTGAGCTATGATAGTAGACATTGAGTTGTGGATGCTAGCTATCAGAGTTCTTCCGTTTTTTTTCCACTGTCACGTTACTGCATGTTCTCAAGAGTTCTATATTAATATTGCAGTACTCTTCCATTACTTTATGGTCGGGAACAAATATTTTCTGTCCTTTGTTAGGATTCCCCCAGCTGCATTGTTTACTTTCATACTGATATCGTTTCTGTAAACAACATGCAACATAATCTAGCATTACTCTATTATTGGGTTGTCAAGAAAGTATTTTCGATTTGCAAACATAACGTTGTAATTTTCTTGAAGAACTGTCACCGTTGAAATACCTTTCTTTTGGTATTTGAGATTAGTCACGTTTCAGTTACGGAACAAATATCGACAATACACCGTTGATGAAAGTTTATTCTTTGCATAAAAATATGAGTTTTATTTCACACTATAAAAGTAAAATTACTTTCTTGCCAATCTGATATTATGGGTTAATAAGCAGTGTCTAGAACAAAAATGATCTGCATAGTCCTACCACGTGACACAGACTACGACAGTATAAAATTATAAACATCCTTTTAGTCTAATATTTTAATACAAAATAGACAGTACAAAATTATCAATATTCTTTGTCAGGATTCCCCCAGCTGCATTACTTACTTTCACACTGATACTATTTTAACCCAATATTAGTCTAATACTTTAACCGAGCCACCATACATTCCACAAGCAGTCTGTAGAACAAAAAATGATCTGCGCATCCTTATCAATGATTATCGACTACAACAGTACAAAATTTATGCTGTTGCATTACTTACTCTCACACTAATACTATTTCTACCCAATATTAGTCTAATACTTTAACCGAGCCACCGCACATTCCACAAGCAGTCTCTAGAACAAAAAAATGATCTGCGCAGCCCTACCAGTGATCACGGACTACGGCAGCACGAAGTCGCCGGTGGCAGTGAGTCATCAGAGTCCTTTGCCAGGATTCTCGCAGCCGTTCACCGGCAGGCCAAGCTTCCGCGGGTACAATCCGCCATTCTCGCAGCCGGCGACGCCCGGCAGCGTCACGACGGCCTCCGACGAGAATTCCTGGTCGTACGCGTCCCCTTCGAGCGACCCGCTCGCCGGCCAATACGGGACGCCGGCGTCGAGACGCCAATCGACCACCAGCCAACCGCCGACGCCCACGCAGCTCAGCGCCGCCGCCAGCCTGACAGCAAGTGAGTATCGCCATTTTTACTTGAACTCGTCCTTCCGTTCGTCTTTGCACTTATTTTGACGCAGATAATTGTGAAAGGGGTCTAATTTTAAATTTTTGAGGGATGCAGGAAGAATTTTTTGGGCGGAGGGTTGAATAGCGTGTTTCGAGGTTAGGTTTCTTCTGATTGGTGAAAGGGTGGGAAAGGGGGTTGAATTGGGATTTTTGGAGGGGGAAAGAGGTTAGGTTTGTGTGGAGGGTTCTTGCTTGGTTGGTGGTTGTGGATTATGGGCGGGTTTGGGTGGAGTGGTGGATGTTTTGAAGGTTTTCAGTTGGGGTGGTTGTGGGTTTGAGGATGTTTGATGATTTGGGTTGGCGGGGGGTGAGGGAAGTCTTATATTTTGTTTTGGTTTTTAGTTGTTTTTGATGTTCTGTTCTTTAATAAATGTAGAATGGGTTTACATCAAAATTGTGTGAACGTTTATATAAAGACCTATAAATATATCGTTACGATAGAAATTGAATTGGTATTAAATTTTCATTGTTGGACAATTGTTCCAAAATGGGCTTAGTTAGAAATTAAGAAGGTTTTTACATAATTCGGATTATAGAAAAGAAGTTAGTCTGTTCAGATGTGATTTTGTAGGGCAGAAATTGAATTGCTACTAAACTTTGGGTTATTATGGGTTGTGTTTGCTAATAAAATCGTATTACACAACTATATTTACATTAGACCACTTTCACAATCATCGGCTCGCTCGCTGCGGCTTCATTTGTGTTTAGTCGATGTAATTATTCTCGAAGTCGCTTTATTTTGTCCGGAGCAATGCGCGTTCGAGTGCATAAGTTAATTTTTAGAAGGCTGCAATATATACGTGTAGTCAGATCGAAGTTAACATAGATGGCTTTGGAATAAGTGAAAAAAGTAACTTCTCGGGCGTTGTTCTAAATCGAGAATATTTTTGGTCGACGTCAGTACTCCGGAAATCAGTACGTCTAAAGTCGATACAGCAATTTTTGTATTTGTTTACATTTCGGCCTGGATGGGATAAATGCTGAAATATTGTCATTTTTTCTAACGAATGTTTACCATAACAATAGCGTAAACAGACACGAGTGATAGGATAGTATCTAATTAAGTAAGTAGAGGTTTACTTGTTAATAATGTTTCACCGCCTGTACAGTTTCCGTCTTAAAACGGTGTAAACCTCGAAATGTTATTGACACAAATTGAGAATTTGATAGAGTTAGGCGTTGTATGAACTGGGCGTACTTTTTTTAATGTAAGGGAGCAGGCGGATATCGATTAACATCGATAACTACGGTTAACATGTATGTTCCTGAGCAAGAAACATTATACATATTAGGTTATAGGCATCGCATTCTGCTCTTAGAAAGTTGTGTGACATAAACTATGTTATTACATCACACACAGATTATCAACTTACAAAAGAATTACACAACAATTATACTAATTCTAGTCCACATTACTCATTTTGTTCTTCATAATTTGGACAGAAGACGAAATTAACAATCTATGATATTATTCAATGATTTGTGATATGTGACTTAACGAAAAACAAACAATTTTGACTGTACTTTCTTATTCATCTGAAAATGATTGAACTATTAATTCAATTTGAACAGGATATGACTCGGTCTTAGAACTGTCTTACAGCTTTGTTTTTTCAATAACTTATTGAATTGTATTCATACGAAGATTCCTCAGTTTTACAGTCTGACATTTTTGTTATATATTGCTAAACATTCGTGTGAACCTTTGTCGTAGTGTCAATAGAAAAGGTGTGAGATGAGTAAACCAGAAAATGGTCATTTACTGCTTGATTCATCTGAAAATCACTATACTCTTAGTCTTTAATTTCCACACCTTTCCTACTCACTATAACAAAAATAATGTGAATAATTCTTTCTTTATTTATTACACTAAATATACACATGAACACCTACAATCTCACATCTTTACTATTCACTCATCGTGAAAAATTGACAATTCCATGAGAAAGTGAGAAACCCACTCCATTATTCAACCTCGCAGCTCCGACATTCCTGCGCAGAAAGACACATTGAATGACGTCACAAATTCATCGCGGCCGATTATTATACCCGTCCCGAGCACGTAACTTCGTCGGCTGATTTTCTTCCCGCGAAATTCGTGACAGCCTCTGCCGTCACGCCTCGGGTCGAACGAAATTTTCATTGCGCACGTGCGGGCCTGCACGTGTGTGCCTTCATGTGTGTATGTGTGTATGGGAGTGCTGGCACCTGCATTGTTTGTTTGCCAAGATTCTCCGCATAGTGTCATGCGCGAGATTAAGGAATCGGACGATTCGTGTCCGATCTCTCGATTTATCGCTTCGAGTGTGGACGATCGTGCTAAGGCGTGACCTTGAAGGGAAAGGAAAAAAATAAGACGCCTCGACGCGAGAGCCGAGTCTCTCAGATAACTTTAGGAATGTTACCTGGCAATCGTTTGTGCGAGGATTGAATGTTCGCTTGTTATGACTTAGGATCGTGAGGATGTGTCACGTGTGATAGGAAGGTTGGGTTGGAATTTCTGTTTCTGTCCGCGGATGGTTTTTGCGTTAGGTCATTGTTGTGATCGAATGTTCGGTGGACGAGTGTGTGAATAAAGGTTCGTCGAAAAAGAGATGGCTATACTAAATTGAAGTGATAGCAAATGAAACGTTAGCTTTCGTTTTAATAGAATTATTATGAATTGAATTTTATATCAAACCGGATTTAAGTACATTATAATAATTTAAGGATTTTTCAAAAACGTGGAGTTAAGACTAACCTTGAATTATTGGAGATAAAAATGAATTTTACAACTCGTTTTAATATAATCATTATAAAACTATTTCTAAATTACGTATTTCAAACACGAATAACACTAGATAAAAAATCATGTTTGGAAATCGTTTTAATATAATCATAATAAAACTATATCTATAAAACGAAATTTAAGTACGGATTGACATAAATAAAATAATACCATAATAAAATAAATTTAAATAATATTTATAAAAAATTTTAGACCGCGCATTTTAAACTTGGATTAAGGTAAGAATGCTTCAAAGGCTCGTCAGAAAGGTGTTGATAATACTAACTTGAAGTAATTGGTGGACTAAATATTAAATTTTGCTCGTTTTAACGTCACCATTATAATCATAAAAATATTTCAAAGTTTCGTCAAGTAACTCCTACCTACCTAATCTACCTAATCTCTTTTTACATAATCATAAAATTATATCTATATAACGCAGTTCAAACGGCGAATTATACTTAACACATCCAATACCTAATCACCCCCAAACAAACCCTTCATTTCACCGTCCCAACACCTTTCAACCTTCAGCATCTTCCCTCCTCATACCAAAAGCCACAAACGCCGTTCAGTGCACATATCGATTAACTCCACCAGTTGCGTAAAAATTGTAACATTACTGACGATTATATTTCTGCGCCTCTTTCTTATTAATTTTATGTACCGTTAGATGGAAGCTATATCTGCATTTATGCACTTTACAATATATATTGAATTTATATTATAAAGGGAATTTTAAAAAACAGTGTACGTTATTTCATTGCATTTCTCAACTTTTCGTTTTATGAAGTTAATTGATTTGTGCACTGAGCGGCTCAAATACTACTTCCAACCAACAATCGAGCAATGCTCCCCACACACGAATCTCTTTAAAACTCGAAAGCATCTATCCAACCTCAAACTCTACCAAACCTAACCCCCAACCCCCCTGTCATCCACTCACCCAGAAGTTCCGAAAACGAAACGCCCTGAAAACATTCCGACCGAACCATCTTCGAAACCTCGAAAATTCGCCCGGACAAGACGTGAGTGGAATAAATCACTGCCCTCGCGGACGGTGGTCCATTCTGAAACACGAGACAGCAGCCATGTTCCTCCTGCATGTGGAACCGTGCCACAGAAAATTCGACATTCGACGTTCGGCCGAAAACTCGAGCAAAACCGCACTCGAGAATCTTTGCCCTGCCACTCGAGCACTTTCGGAACTGAATGCTGTCCAGGCCGACAATGTCGGTAGGGGAGGGGAGTAGGGAGAGGAGAGGGTGCGCGGAGGGGGGGGGAGTGAAAGAAGAGAACGCGGGTGTCCTTTGACTTGGCAGAGGAGACAGATAAATTTCTAGCGCCGGCGCTAATGTATACTGTCCAGATTTTGGTGCGAGCCTTTTGGAAAAGCGTCTTGACGGCTCAATTTTCATGAAGGGAAGGTATGCATGTCGAATGAGGGTTCGTTGATGTGTGAGGAAGAGGTTAGGTTGCACAGGTGCGCCGGAGAGGTCGAGTTCAGATTTGGTTCGACGTTAATGATACGGTGGTCGATCGGTATTTGTTTCTGAGGTTCGATTGGTATAGGTATAATGTAACAACTTATAGAGTTCAGGCAGTTTGAACTGTACCTTCGTTATCTTGCAAGCAATTTGTGTCCTCTGGCAACTGCTTGGATTCATTGGATTAATATTAAGATTGGCTGATTTCTTAAGCATGAGACACTGCTGAATCTATCTTAATAATCTTCGCTGATTTCTTAAGCATAAGACACTGCTGAATCTATCTGAATAATCTTCGCTGATTTCTTAAGCATAAGACACTGCTGAATCTATCTTAATAATCTTCGCTGATTTCTTAAGCATAAGACACTGCTAAATCAAACTGATTCTACATTCATTCACCCAATAGTTAACCGTACACAAATACTATCTTACCGTTGATAATAAACACTTCATAACCTATAATTTCGCGATAACTCGTCAAATTAAGCTGTTCACACTTTTCCCTCTTCTCTCTTTTCTCTCTCTCACTCTCTCACTCTCTCACTCTCTCATACACGCACATATACTAAAGCCAATAAATCGACGTTAATTTAACAGTCGAACCTCGGCAAGTATCGCATTGCGGTCGACCATAAATAAGGAAAAAAAGGATTCGACTCCTTATTCTACACCCCCCCCCCCCTTCCTCCACTGCCTATGCTTTGCTTCCCTCGTCACGCATCCACTTCGTCGTTGACCTTCGACCCGCACGGGATGAAATTCGGAGGGTGGCAACGATAGCCACGAAGTTGTGACTAATTCGTCTGACGCACTAAATTAGTCTTGTCCGCCCCGTTGAAAAAGAGACGGGACGAAAAAATGAGACTTTTTTTTCTCGAGGATCGCGTTACGCTCAGGTCCCTCTCCTTTTTCGGCCTTGGCCGTACGAAATTAACCGCATGGGGGTACCGAGGATTTTTGGTGGAATTTTGGGACCTCTGTCGACGGCTTGTATTGCAACTTTTGTACTTTCGGGGTAGATTTGGTTGAAATTTTTTTTTTGGCTGTATAAAGTGGATTTAACACTACAATGAGTAGTCTGAGCTAACGTTAATAATAAGTTTTCTGTCGTGAATTGTTTATTTCTTGAAATATTCTTTAACATACATTAGGTAGGTAAATGATTCATTGTTTTCCATTTTGAAAGTTGAAGCACATTGACTCATGTCATTTCGAAAATTTAAGCACATTGACTCATGTTTTCAGTTGAAGATAATTTTAGAGTTTTAACGTTTTGAAAAGCATCGTAGATTATGAAAAAGAACCGTCCCTTTTTGGTTGATGATTTTCAAGTTTTAAGATTGGTTCAAAATGTTCTTGGTCGGATGAGTCACTTTGAGTCCCGAACGGAATTGCTTTGGAATAATGTGAAAATAATTTTTAGCTCAATTTTATGTTCGGTATTTTTGTTTAACGCATCATGCGTAAAAGTTGAGGGACGGCGTAAAATTGTCTCGTCGCTTCCTCTTTTCTTATCTGAACACGAACTATGATAATATATAAATAGCCAACTACGAATCCGTGTCTGTATATTTTATTTGCAATACGAAGCTCCCTGTGTTTTAGTTCTGTCATTTTGTTGTTAAGAAAAGTTTTATTCCAGATTGTTAATTGAGATGAAATAAGAAGGTATACGGTATTTTTACCCCTAAGTTTTACGGGTGTTAATTGAAACGTCTTTAATATTAATTATACGAAATCTAAACATCTTCCGATATCCGTGTAACAACCGGAACAATCAAATTACAGGTTAGAAAGATATTAAATAGTTCACATACAAAGATTTATATTAATTATATTTTTCTTAATTGAATCGTCCAGTGTATAAATACTTTTCCTATTATAACATAACTGGCAGGTCAAAGTGAATACTACATAGTTTTTACTTCACTAATATTTGCAGTATAAATATTAATTGACCATCTCTCAAACATAGCATCTGGATATCCTAAAAACCTAAAAATTCTATTTTCTGTACTTTCCAATTTGGCAGCATCAAAGGTAATGTTGCAAAGTAAATCTCACAAAATACATTAACAAAATTACAGCCGCAAAAATCGTAAGCCTACTCCACAATATTCGTGGCAGCCGAATCGTCCATTACGTAAACGTTCCCCCCACTCGAAATCGAAAGCGAATCGCCTACAATAGCCGTATCCGCGATCGCGCACTTTTTATGACCCACGGTCGCGTCGTTAATGTGAAATTTTCGCATTCCGTTATCACTGGCAGCGACCGTTGGCCCGCTATCTTCTCGCTCGGGTCACTGGCAACACGCTAACTTTGTAAGTCAACGCGAACGAGCGATACGGAATTCGCGGCTTCGACGAGAAACTCGCCGAGGAAACACAATGAACTCTTTCACAGCTTCAGGCCACTTTCCACGTTTCAGCATTTTGAGCTGCCCGACTGTTATTATCGATGATTTATGCACGATTTTCTATCGGAAAGTGATTTAGCTTCCTACAGATCCGAATGGAAGTCGACTGTTTTCTGTCCGTAGGTTAGGTTAGGAAGTTCTGCAGTCAGATATATGAAATGCAGAGTGAAGATGTGCTTTATTGAGAATTTGTATAGGTTATGTGTGTTAACAGAGAGCGTTTGGAATCGAAGATTTCAGAAAGACTTGTGTATATGTGAACGTGTGAAATTCGATGAATTACGCTTGATAGGTGATGGAAGCAAGTTTGTATGTATAAAGTTTGGTCTTAATATCGTTGTGGGGTCAGGTTCGAGCGGTTATTACTATATTCGTGTCGAAATCAGTGTATCGCTCTCAGAACATTATCTGGAGCAGATAAAAAGCTTTGCAATTTGTACAACGTTAACGGTCACCGATCGCATATGTAGTCTTCTGACTCGATTAGTACTCGATTCATGCTTCGGTCCACACTTGTACACCTATCAATTCCACTTCTTCTGCATTCACACTCTCAATCTCACTTTTCATTCATTTAATTAATCCAAACCAAAACTCATATATCACATATAAGCATTACAAACTCATACTTTCCATCACTTCCCTCAAAATTTCTCTCCTATGCACCTACTTCTACTACTCTCCACTCATTCAATTATTCCTAGCTATATTAAAATTCATATATCAGTTATAAACATTACAAACTCATAGTTTCCATCACTTCCTCAAAATTTCTCTCCTATGCACCAACCTCTACTACTCTCCACTCATTCAATTATTCATACCTGTACCAAAATTGATATATCAGATATATCATTATAACCTCATACTTTCCTTCACTTCCCACAAAATTTCTCTCCTATGCACCTATCTCTACTACTCTCCACTCATTCAATTATTTCTACCTGTCCCAAAATTCATAACATTACAAACTTGGATTTTCCCTCACTTCCCTCAAAATTTCTCTTCTCCACAATTACCATTCTTCCTTCAGCCTGAACCAACGAACATCCCAACCTCACCTATCAACCACGCATGAACACCCACGCCACCATTCTCATTCCTCCTTCAGCTCATTCAATCGTCCCGAGCACAGGCACGCTCACTTCCAGCCTGCCCATTCTCAAAAGCTCACCTATCAAATCGCACGCACGTACCTTCTCCACCGACACAGCCTAACTCTTCCCTCTCACTCGATCATTCCCCCCACCGCTCCCTCCCGTTCTCGGAACTGGTCCGAAACGGATAAGAAGGCTGCGATTCGTGCAATCGGCACCTGCTTCCGCGTGCCGGTGCGATTATCGAAAAAAAGGCATTGATACGCGACCCTGACCTAGGCATCCGAAGAGAAGCGTAGGCACAATCTAGTTGTGTCTACAGCCGATTGTGCGCCCGAGACTCGGAAGAACGGAGGCGAAGGAACGATATACATGTGTAACGTGTCACTGGCCGTGTACCATGTGCGCGTGCGCAGAATGAGTCCTCTGTATCCAGTCGGCGAACGCTTTGGACAGATAATTTCCGTGTATTTTTAGTGCGCGACACCTAGGTATCTAATCGAATTTCGCGGGCTTCTCAATGTGCCAGAGCATTGTTTACGTTCGGCGGGGACGAGGCTCTTGCTTTCTATCGGCGTGCGTGGCACGGTCGTTGATATCGACTCGTTAACCTCCGACGATTATTGCGAGACGTATTTGCGATGCTCAATTGCTGCTTACGATCGGTTGTCAGCCTTTTTGTTCTCTTGTTCTTCAGGCTTTCGTCCTTTTCGGGGTTGCGGTGGAGGTTAGGTTAGGTTTAGTTTTTGAAAGTTGGGCTTCAGATGATCTATTATGATTTTCAAGGACTTTAGAGTCATTATGGGAGACATTGTTTTGTGGGAAATGTGATGGAGCGGAAATTATTCGCTTCTAAGCTTCTAAGTCGATGTCTGTTAGAAATTTATGATGCTATTTTTGCGAGGGTTAGAAGTTCTCTTAATTTTTTATTGTGAGACTGTAATCATATTCAAAGCGTACTGCAACGTGAACACATAAACAATTTTTAAACAGACTTAGACACAATTAAATAAAATCAATACCAGATGAGAGACACATTACTCATTGTAACCCAGCATAAACTTAAAAACATCGTACGATGTTTTGGGGGAAATGTGTTGGTGTGGGAATCATTCGCTTCTAGAATTATAAGTCGATGTCTGTTAGAAATTTATGTTTCTACTTTTGCGAGGATTAGAAGTTCTCTTAATTTTTTATTGTGAGACTGCAATCATATTCAAAGCGTACCGCAACGTGAACACATAAACAATTTTCAAACAAACTTGGACATAATTCAACAAAATCAATACCAGATGAAAGACACATTACACATTGTAACCCAGCATAAACATAAAAACATCGTACGATGCGTTATCTGCCGTTTCGAAATTTTTCCTCCGACCGTTACAAAATTCTCACGACCGAAAAATTTTGCAATTTGGCCCGCCTGTTATGCACGCCGCAAGTATGCGGCCGAAGTTTATTATTTATCGGTTCGGCACTTTATTAACGTCAACGGCTCGTACGTTGGCATCAGTTCTTGCTTCTTCTTTTCTCACAATTAAATCTCGAGCCGGCCGATAAGGGGTCACATTAATTTCGCCAAAATCCGCCTTCTCTCCCTGTCTCTGCCCCCCCCCTCCTCCTCCTCCCTCGGCCAGCCTCCCCTCGCGGCAATTTTTTCTCCTCATTTTACTTGGCCTTCGCTCCGATAATCTTTGTCTCGACTGTAGAACGATCAATCTCGGCCGACCGAAAAGTTCGCCGGGGTCAAACTTTATCCGAATTTGCGCAGTCAGCGAGAAGAGTGAAGTAAAAATGTATGAGACAAAACCCGTCATTGAAATAGGCGAAGTGAAATTGGGAAAGAGTATGAAAAATTTTGGAAGTTCTGACTTTGTCAATTAAAAATATCCAAAATGAGAAATGGTTGACGTTTTATGGTTGACTGATTTTTCCTGGATCAGATTTGTATTTGTGGGCTTCTTTTCCAGTCTGCTCCTTTTGTTTCGGTGATACGTTTCTCCTTTTGCCTTTTCCAAAGTTTAAGAAGCAGACTGGAAAATAAGCCCACAAACAGGAATCTCATTTAAGCAATAGTTACTCGCTTTTAAAGCCTTCCACTTTGCAAAAGATAGAAAATGTAAAGGGTGCGGGGAATATTTTATGATTGAAATATGTACTGTAGGGAAAGGAAGAATAGGGAAGTATGTGTGACTTTCGAATGTTTTGATCCTCTCATGTAAGTTCTTCGCCTCGTAGAACATCGTCTTCCGTTCCCATGCCAGTCAAGTGCTCCTGTTTTAACATTACTTGGGAATTTTTGTCGGTGCTCACTTGCCTGTTTGGCCACTTGTGATGATTCTCTTTTTTTTTGGGGGGGGGGGGGGGGGGGGCTGTAGGCCGTGAAAGTCTAATTTGTATTAAGTGGAGGGTATTATGTCTCACATTTGGGTAGATATTAATTTTGGCGATTATATAAATTCTCTTGTTGAACATGTATTTACGATTAATCCTTATACATGTATATTTACATTTTTTATGATTCGCATATATCTGAATACGTATTTACAAACATCAACCTACAATGCTAACGTGTAACTGAAGAATTGTTATAATTAACGTCCAACAATTATGTTCGATTTGCCAGTTCTGTTTATTATAATATTTTGAATTTCATTTAAATATTGTCATGATACATAACCTACTAATTTCTATTCACAATTAAATTCTAACCCGCTATACAAGTCTTGCCTCTTCTATTTCTTCATCCTATCCACGTCTATCAGCTTAACTCCTACAATACATAACAATAACAAGTCCATGTTACGGTAAATGTGATTAGTCCGGTGATTATATATAATTACTGATTAATTTGATAAATTTAATTTAATTTCGTTTGATAGCTTTATTGAGATATATAATTGTAATAGTATTTCCTTACCACATTTATATGTCTGAAGGGACGGATCATAAGGAAGATTTAAATATAACATTTCTTTTTCAAAATGTTATTAACCATGCTTCTTATAAAAGAAGCGAAAGAATTTTCCTACCAAAGTGATAGAATTTTTCTGGAGCACTAGCACGATTCTCCCAAGTACCTTCAATAACAACCGTCAATTGGAGCGTTTATCTTGAAAGTAGTGTAAGTCAATTTAAAAACAAAATTAAATATCACGTAAATTAACCGCCTACACCGCGTTAATCATAAATTTCATTTAATCATAAATCTCATTTTTTTTTAAATATGGACTTTCACCACTTTAAAAATAAACGGTCCAATTATGCAAAATCACCGAATTAATCGCCGTTACCCTAACATCCATCCCCACCCCCAGACCATCAACCCTCAAGCCTAACCGCAGTCCAACATCCCCACAACTCATATCCCACATTCGACTCGCCAAAGGACAGTTGCCAGACCCCAATAAAGATGATCGCTCCCCTCCGCCAATAACAGTCTCATTCCCACCCACGCGGAGGGTGGCTCAAAGAAATGTCGGTTGGCCAAGGGTGAGAGTTCATCGTCGGCGAGCTTGAAAGCGCATCCTCTCAAAGAAAAGACAGACCGACTTCAGACTCTCGAGCCGAGAATCGTCTGCAGGAGTCAGCGACGCGGTAGGGAGGGAGAGGGGAGGGAGGGGCGGCTGGCCAAGAGCGGAGGGGGGAGCCTTTTAACATACCGCCGAAGCCCTCGAGTCCTACGAAACGTTCCGCGTTCAAGTTTTAACCGTGCTCAACACTTTGGATCGACCTTCCGTCTCGTTCTCGCGCCATTCTCTTCAGGCACTGTCGTGCATCATGTTGGAGTCGTGCACGTGGCCGTCTCGAAATTAAACCTGCTAATGGACGGACGGTCTTGGCTCCTGGAAGGTGGAGGTCTCGTCGTTGGCAAAGATTTCGGAGTGTCTGCTGCTTTGCGAAATTATTGGCGTTGTTGATCATTGCTGGCGATTGTGGGAACGTTTATGTAAATTTTATTCAGTCGAGTTTATTGTCTTGGAGGGTTAGGTCTATAATAGAATATCTTAAATGGCTATTAAGATATTGAGGATGTTGGAAATTTCAAATCGAATTCTGTTTTGCTAGCTTGATTAATTAGTATTATTATTTACATTTGTAGGTAGGCACTCTCGGGTGTGTTCGAATTCACTCTAGTTGACCTTCTTTTTCTCTCTTTTGATGCTATTAGCGTCTGTCTTCCTGCAGGATCCGTGCACGTGGCTGTCCTTGAATTAATTTAGTGCAGGGGAGACATTTTGGGATGTGGAAGAGATGTAGCATGATTCTGGGAAATTATAATGTTGTCAGTGAGAAAGCACTTGAACTAATTAGAAATTAATATTGTGTAATTGTTCAATATTTTTGTACATTTTGTACATTCTTGCTAAGGTGGATTTTATGATAATCACCAGCACATTTTGGTCGATATTATTGCTACTTGGCAAAATATATCGTTGATAAATGTATATGGTTAATAAAATATACTGAAAAGTGTGTGATTCAGAATACATTTGCAAATTATCGGTTAAGACTGATAGCATCATTAACCACAATGGTTATCACAAATTGTCGTGTTTCAAAATTTAATTCAAATCATGTTTCACAATCTCAAGTCCAAAAAAAGTAACAGATCACTCTCATCTGCCGCAAAACACTCTTCATGTATTCTATTTTCTGCCCGAGTTCCACTTGTCTCCAGTCTGCAAATAAACGTCAATATAACAATCTTATATTTACCTGTCAACCTCCTTTATTATATTAATCGTTACGTTCGCGCATCAAAACGTTTTCGGAGCACAAAACTTTCCGCGACGCTAACACAACACTCGCGGCCATGTTTACCCAAAAATCATTGGCATTCACTTCTTTCGCCCAAATAGCATTAAACGACGTAAGCACAACATCCTTACGTAAACCGAAACTTCACCATCCATCACAAACACTGTTTTCGAAAATTACACTCCGAGTATCGATAATAATCTTTACTCGCCAAAAACGGCATTCTTTCGATTTTCAAAAATGAATACCTTCTCGTTGGAAACAAAAAATCCGAAAAAGTATACCATACTTCCAGCACTGTTTCATTATGCTCCAAATCGAAAATGTATATAACCAAAAAACGACCTGGAATATTTTCCATCCGTAAGTAGCCAAAATCGAAAAAATTCAATATCGCAGAATGAGAAGTGATTAACGCAATCGAATAAAATACAACATGGCCGACGGATTAACATTTCTTACGACCGCTACAGAGGTGTGCGCATACTCCCGCGCAAAATGTCATGGTACCCATCCGCGTCAGCTAGTTCTTGCTTACATAATATCCGATTGCTTCCCAGTCCAATTCCACCCCTATCGCGATGAGAGAGATTCTGGTGTCCTCTGACCTCTTCGTCCTCGTTCTCGCCTTGGCCGCAGGTAACCGAACACTTCGCATTCTCATCTTTTCATATCCCCCCCCCCCCCCCCTCTCTCTTTCTTCAACTTCTGCCACCGTCTTCTGTTTCTACTCTTTCTCCACTTTCAACGTATCATCGCTTACTGCTCGCTGTCTTCAATTCTTTCGATTTTTCATCCCACTTTTGACACGTATTTTGTATGAGACAGAGTAAGAATGGACAAAAAGAATAATTGAATGATTCTTTTGGCAGTTTAGGCAATGTGTCAGTTGAATTGCTTTGCTTGAACATTGAGTTTTGATTTATGCGGTAATTGTGGAATAGGGGTAGTTTTGGTTGGAGAGGGTTGTTCATTGAAATATTTGCTTTCTGTAGTTTGTTAACTGAGGAACAAGTTTATGTTTTGATTCTTTGGAATCACTTGTCATTTGAATGTACGTATTGTTCATTTTTGTGAGTGTTCGTTCATTGATGATGTTATATACAAAATTGTTTGTTAATACATTTAATTGTCGTATCTTATGTATTGTGAACGTTTTGACGACGCTTTTAAAATACGGCGAGCAGAAAATGTTCGGTGAGAAAACTGTTCTTGCATGACTTTGATTGCCTGCGGGTTGTCAGTAGGTTGATAAGACGATCGCCATTAATTTTCCGCGCAGGATTTTTGGGTCAAGGTGCCGCCATGAAGCGCGTCAATTGGCTGCTCGCTATAACTGTTCATTTGCTCTACATCCGATTCTAAATTCTGAAAGTTGAGGTTCATAGAAGTAACTGATGCATTAACAGAAATTGGAAATTTATTTTTCTTATTTTCTTACATATTTGTGTTAAGTTAATATCATGCGAGGTAGTGAAAACAAAATATTTGTATGTTCATACTCAAATATTCATTTTTTCTTATAATCATCATTTAAGATGTTTCAAATTTTATTTAACCCCTTCAAACGTTCTTTAGATAGTTCACGAAACTAATTTCTTAATTGTCTTCAATATTTTCTAATAACCAGCATTCCATCAACTCCAGTAGATTCTTCATATTCTTACTTTCACAATCCAAATAAAATTACATTCAATTAAATTCATTCAGTACTGAATCAAACAATCAACGAAACTAATTCAGACTTCATTCTGGACAAGTCCCACCTACAAAATTCAGTAATTCCAAACTTGTCTGCATAAGATCACAATGAGGCTATAACTCCACTCCAACACTCAAACATTCGCTTGAACTTTCACTTACACATCCTCCCTCCAACCTACACAATCCCCCAAACAATGCAGGAGGCCAGATCAGATCCAGAATATCATCCAGCTTAACACTTCTACCGTTTAATCACTGGGTCAAGGTGGCGTCATAAAGTCGGGAGAAGTCTACTGAGCGGGCGGAATCCTCTGGCATCGGATTTTTCCCGCACACACACACACACATACACATAGTCACTCATATATATATGATATATATGTATATATATATATGCGCGGTCATTGAGAGGCACGACGTTCATCAGCCGAACTCGAGTTCGTAGGACTCCGCAGGCGTCAGCGTGGTTCGCTGCTTAGTTGGCCAACGTACGAGTACATATTCGACGTACATACCGATTGTATATGCGAGCCGTATACACATTCAAGACACTCGATCGCTTCCCAGTCCCATTTCTGCCGGATGTGCTACCTACCGTACGCTGACCTCCTGCTCGCCTCCCTTCTTCTCGCTCTCCCCCCCCCCCCTTCGTCGGCTTCCACCTCGTCTCTTTTCTCTTTTTCGAGACCGAGTAACGCGATATATCGAATCTCATCTCGCGACTTTGCCGGTCAAGTGACACGCAGTGGCCGATCTTGCTTTCTGCTTCTCGGTAGTCGGCTACCGAGAAAATTGCTCTATGGCGGAGTTTTCGGTCCTTGGGGTGGGATAAGGTGGGAAATTTTGAGGGGTTGTTGATGCTAGGTGTGGGGAATGTTGGACACATTTTTTAAGTTAGATTTGACGCGTCGTAGGAGCATGAGACGAATTGTGGAGTAATTACTGTTGGTGAAATTTTGAGGTTAGGAAGTTGTAATTCAGAAAAGTGAAATGTTAAAGAAGTTGATTAGGTTAGCTTATGGCATTGACAAACGGGGTTTATTGTAAAATCGAAGACATTGTCTGATGAATGTTTTCTTCTCATGATGAGGGTGGAGTCATCTAGGGGTTTGTCATAACATGTCCTGTGAATAATAAATGTACATACGTTGAATGGCTTTATTCAGGATCACATAGTAATATCAGAACATACTTGTCCCATTCAACTGTCAACAATTACGTCAACTACTGTCAACTCTGCCAAAAACGGCACATTCATCATAATTCTCTTTTACTCTTCTTACATCCTTCATAATTCAATTTATTTCTTCAACCCAGACTCTAAACCAATCTTTTCAATCCATTCTCAACTCTCAGCTATTCAGCAATAGCAAAAAGTGATCACTACCTTTGAAACCTTTGCTCAAAATCTTGTCAGGAATCAGCAACTTTGAATAGAAAGAGTATTTTCCAACTGTTTCAAAGAAAATCAGGTAATTCTGTTCTCCTCGCAGTAGCATGCGTGGAAATGGTCAACTGGTTCGTCGCTCGTATTATTATCGGCGAACGCCGGAAATTCTGATAACGTCGTGTCCGTCATCGTTCTCCTCCCTCTTTCTTGTCCTACTTCCTGCGCAGTTCCTCTCTTCCTGGTCGCAACACGCGCGTTACATTTTCCAGCGCTCCATTATGCCCATCCTTTTTCCACATTTTAACAGACTCTAAATTTTAAACGAGATTTTAACAGACCATAAAATTATCCTTTTCAAGGTGTTACATTATCATCTGGTATTCATGTACATTACTTTCCAATATTCAACTTTTATTTTGTGTCATTAGTTTGGCATAGAATGTGGAATTCGAATAAAATATAGTGTTTGGAAAGGATTAATATAAATTTTTGCCTATCCTTTTTCCACATTTTAACAGACTGCAATCTTAGCTTTTTCTGGTATTCATGTAAAAGATTACTTTCTAATATTTAAGTTTTATTTTGTGTCATTAGTTTGACATAGAATGTTGTATACGAATAAAATACAGTGTTTGTAAAAGAGTAATATAATATTTTGTCTCTCTGATGGATAGTAGAGTACAACAGGCATAAGGAAATGGTCAACGCATTCTTTCAATGAATTAACGACCATGCAATGCGTGCAAGAGTGTCTGATTTTCAAAAGTTTTCCTATTTCCACTGAGTATAGCCTCAGGCGAATACCGATTCTTCTCCCATTTCTTAATGGCAGCTGTCGCCGAAGAAATTTTCCTACTCTAATTCTCCATTCTCGCAGTCGGCGATCGTTAAATCCCACGTCAATTAACATTCTTTCACTGGAACGAAAGAATGTTACACTTTGCAATATTACGAAGTGAAGCAATTTTTTTTACCAAATACTCCTAGAATATACAGAATTTTACATCCGCATTAAAACATTGACGGCATGGAATTTTGAATGAAAAACACTGATACGGAGTGCTGTAAATATTGGAATGCGCATGTGATAAATCAATTTTTCTGTCAAATACAAAACCATGTTCAATTCTTCTACTTTCAAAACTGTTGGTGTTACCAGAACTGATCTGGCAAAAAATAATAATCCCAGTTTAGAAAAGCATTGGAACCAGTGCTGTGAATAAGTATGTCTATAAGATGATAGTATTATTGTTGAATGATAGCAATTAGATCTGATTTTAGTAAAAATATTTGTGATGATCGAATGATGACCCTTAATGTTGAAGTGTGCACCGTCCTGTTGACGAGTGCAATGTATATCAGAGTATAGACGATGGAATCATTAGAATAGCGTTTGCGCAGTGCTGTTTGCCTATCTTTTGCGCCATATCCGCCTGCTCCCAACAAAAGTACGCCCACGGACTTACAATGCTCGTTAAATGGTTTAGTTAGCGATGCTCGTGTCGATTAGAAGGCTTTGTTAGGAAATAATAGGGAAATGATACATAATTAGGCCGAACATACACATAGGATAGCGTGTTGTCCATGTTTATCAAATTTGCATGTTTCGGTTTACAAATTATTTTCTCAGAAAGATTTCGCATCGAAGTAGTAATATTTTCCAAACTTTCCCATATATTTAATAATAGATACAATGTTCAATGTCCTGAGATAGAAAATTTTCCCGGTGAATATCACGGTCGGCCGCAACTTTACCCATTAAAACAATTCCGCGATTACACATATTTTCGCACGTTATTTCCTTTACCACATTTGAAATACAGTAACTTTTTTTTTAACAGACTCCCAAAATCAAAACCCCCACCGCGTTTAATTCCGAAGTTCGGCCGAACTCTGAAATTCACCGCTCAGTGTTAAGCTACGTTTAAGACCAGCCCTTCTCTCACCTACCCCAACCAAAATCAGCCCAGTACAGCCTCCCCTTCCACCCCCCCCCCCCAAAAAAAACTCACCCCCAAAAGTCGAACGATCCGATAGCAGCGACTGCGACGAAAATTACACTTAAACAGAATAAGAAAAAAAAGAATGATACAAAAAAAAAAGAGAGAAAAAATATGCCAACCTTGGAAACGTGTGTCCTCTGTCACGACGATCCAGTTCACACGCACATCGAGGCGGAGTACTTTACTGAGGGTCGCGAGTGCGTTAACTGCGGCGCAATTTCCACACCTTTGTGGCGAAGGGACGGCACAGGACATTACCTCTGCAACGCGTGCGGTCTCTACCACAAGATGAACGGCATGAATCGACCGCTAGTCAAACAGCCACGTCGCCTGGTAAGGAAGCGAATCCGAGCGCGAGTGCGGACGGTCCATTTCTCGCGATCGACGCAGTTTGGAGAACGAATTCTCATACCTCTCGCCTGTCGCGCACTGTCCGGGTCGCGTAAACGTTTGAGGTTAGGTTCGACGCCGGCGGTTCCGGACTCCGCAGTTCGGCCGGTTACGGGTATCACTTCTTACGGGAGGTTAGGTTCGATGTCTAGTACACTTGCGAGTGTAAGAATTTGGTTCGATGTCTGTTAATGAGAGGGATAGATTTATCCGAATTTTAGAGTACGTCTTGATAAGATGAAGTAGACTTTTGGCACGTGTACTTGAACTCGGCGGTATATGGTAGCTTCGCTGATTTTAGTTTATCGAATACTAACCGTTGCTTTTTGTTCTCCAAACTCGACGAGATCCAAGTCAATCGATGAGAGAGAGAGAGAGAGACCGTCGGAGAAAAAGTAGCCACGACGCATGAGAACGTTTCCGAGATTCGCGCAATGACTCGAGTGGCAAAAGGGAAATGGGAGAAAGGGGGGAGAGAGCGAGAGAGAGAGAGAGAGAATGGGTGTAAATGGGAGTGAGACAGAGGTCGCCAGTGGCGACCGTCAGGAGCCTATGTGGAAATTCGCCCGTAGCATTAATGTTTTTTTCGCTATAGTACAATGTGCAAGAAACAGCCAGTAAGTTTCGAACGATCACGGAACAGTGAATTTTTTTGCCAAATTCCAAATCCCAATGCGTACGCTTACCTAACCCTTCCTCGACCGAAACGACTTCCCCATCGAAATTCATGGATTTATCCTATCCCATCCAAACGCTTTCCAGTAGTAAAAGTAGTGAAATCAGTATACAGTGTGACTCGCGCATTCCAATTAGAGATCCGCGCAGTTTGCGCTGTTTTCCAAATTTTGTCGTCGTCTTGCACCTTACCGACCACTTCGTCCACTTATCCACCTTTATGAGTCCTAGTTTGACCATGTCCAAGTCCTGTACGATCTTGTCTGATCTAGTCCGATCTAGTTTGATCCAGGTCGATCTAGTTCAATCTGGTTCAATCTAGTCTGATCTAGTCTGATCTAGTCTGATCTAGTCTGATCTAGTCTGATCTAGTCTGATCTAGTCTGATCTAGTCTGATCTAGTCTGATCTAGTCTGATCTAGTCTGATCTAGTCCGATCTAGTCCGATCTAGTCCGATCTAGTCCGATCTAGTCCAGTCTTAGTACGATCTAATCCGATCAAGTCCGAGCCTCCCCATGCCGAACGGAAGATTGTCGGGAGGAAGGTGCGAGATCGAACGATAGAAAAAGAGCAAAGCAATTAGAGCGCAATCCCTAACGTTTGGCCTCCTGTCTGTTTCAGTGGCGGACCAGGGCGATTTCTACAAAGGCTTCTGTGGGTATAGTGGCGCCCCTCGCGCCTTCGAGGAGAAATCGAGCCGCCGTTTGGTAGGTGTCATCCCCCCAAGTCAACAAATTCTCTTCCACCCCCTACCCACACCCCCTCTCTCTCTCTCTCTCTCTCTCTCTTCAATTTCTGCTCTCTGTAAAGTATTTTTCTCTAACGCTCTCTGACCCTCTTTCTCCTCTTGCATCCCTTGTTTTCTTCTGTCATCTGTAGTAGACTTCATTCTCATCTCAATTTCATTCTCGATCTTAATATGATTTTTATCTCATTCTTATCTCATTCTCATATCTGACTAGATCAGTCTACATCTTCCGTAATCTTTGGCATGTCTGACTTTCTGCTCGCTGCTTTGTCCTCCACCTGGTTTATTCATTTCTTACTTCTCTTCATTTTGCATCTTTTATTCATTCGTTTTCCTGAGGCTTGTGTCTTTCGGTGTTTGCATCTTTTGTTCCAATCCGGTTTCTTTGAGTTTTGTAGTACATTGCGTCATTTAAGATTTGCTAGTATTAGTAAATGTGTCGGTCAAATTTGGAATCTTGGGTGGAGAGAAATGTTGAGGATGCTGAACATTTGTTGGATGTAGATTTGGAGGGTGCAAAATTTTATTAAAGTTTGGGAAATTGTGGAATTGCTTTAAGTGTAAGCTTCTGTTATCTTGTATGCTTTTCTAGTTTTACAATCTGCTTATAAGGGTAGATGAATTTTTGCAAAAATTTATTTCTATTCTTACTCGCCTCTTAATTTCCAAAATACAACAAAACATTGATTTCTTCTGCTATACTCAATGTAAATAACACATCATAAAATTATAATATTTAAATAATTAATACTTGAATTAGGATCAATTGCATTATTCTTATCTAATCAGAATTCTAATTCATCTCTATGATCACAGTACAACCTACCCAAACAATTCATTCGTTACTCACATCGCTTCACAACTATACATTTAACAAAGATGGTACAAAATGCAGACGTTCAAGCCTCTCAAAAATGTTCAATTCTCAACTAACAGCCAACGAACGTTCGCCAAGCATCTTCTTCTCTCACTTCTCGACATTCCTCTTACTCTCGCTCTCTTCCCCCGTACCAGCGAATCGTCTGTCCACCTAGGACTATCTCACTAACGCAAAAGAATGTGCAAAAAAAAACAAAAAAAAACACACAATACCGTTGTAGCTTTGAGGTGCCACTATACCCATGGTACAACCCAAAACAAAAAAAAAAACTCTCCCTCTCCGCGAATTGTCACGCTCGCCTGGCTCTCGGAAGGAAGCTTTCGAAGAAAACGCAGAGAGACCTCGAATTTCTCGATTCGAGAATAATCGAAATTTTCGCCATAGCTGACAACTTGAATTCTCATCTGCGTTGAGTTTTTCCAGGCGTGCGTGACTTCGGCGAGCCAGTTTCTCTCCTTCGAACTTCTTCGTGGTACCTTGCACAGAACTCAACCTTGACGTTGAAAATGTTCACGGTGAATACGGCCGATCGACGTCCTCGGGACCAGAAATTCTGGGAATCGATTCTTTGGCGTGACTATTGCTTTTGGTCGATCTTTGAGTGGCGGCGAGTGGTCAGTTTTGGACGAAGGTAGCTTCCGGTTGAGTTACGCTGCGATTGGCTGCGCTTGAGTTATCGAAGATTCTGTGCAAGAGACTACCTTGACGGTCAGAGCGTCGTAGATTTAGTTGTTGACCTGAGACTCTGAGAGTGAGTATGGCGAATGTTGTAACTTCGAGGATTAGTGCTTTCATTGGCAGACAGTAAGTAGTTTGAACAATTAAATTCGATTGCTTCAATATCTGAAATGTTTAAAAGTATCTTGAAATCTAACAACTTTGCTTGTAATTTACCTATTATATCAGTCCTTTATATTCATAAATAAATATTGAATAAACCAATGTATGAAAATTGCTATGAAGAGTGATATCTTCATGTACAGTTACAAAAGTAATTCAAACATTCATTAGAACTCGCTCTCAGATTCAGAGCTGAACGTCGGAAAGAATGCGGTGGCTACTTCTGGAAAGAGGTCGCAGTCTCGTTTGGAGAAAATTAAGCACTCGTCTAATGATGATTTCTGTTTCCTCAGTCTGCCTCGAGGCGGGTAGGTCTCGCTTGTAGCAACTGTCAGACGACGACGACGTCGCTGTGGCGTCGAAATTCCGTTGGTGAACCGGTCTGCAACGCTTGCGGACTCTACTTCAAGCTTCACGGCGTGAACAGGCCATTGGCGATGAAGAAGGACAGCATACAGACCCGTAAGAGGAAGCCGAAGACCGGCGTTGTCACCTCGAAGGTCTCGCCGGTTTCCGGAAGTGTCACGCCGTGCGTGAACAACAACAATAATAACAACAACAACAGCGTCAAGATCGAACCCGGTAAGTCAGCTGTTAAGTGAAGAACAATTCCTAGTTATTAACCTTCTGCAAGGCTGACGTGTTAGATTGTAAACGAGAATTAACTTCTAGGAAAAATTTTGATTGAATTTATAGAAATAATTTACATTTACATATGTCTTGTTTCGACCCTGTGTTTATTTGTCTTCAGTTTAAATTTATGAAGCTCTTGTTACGGTTCAAATTTTTTTGAAATGGTGAAAATATTTATGGAAATAATTCTTGAATTCGTATAATTTCACTCAACATGAATTTTTTTTATTCTTATATATATATATATATATATATATATATATTTTTTTTTTTTATTCTTATTAACCGAATATCTGTCAAATTCCAGAAACCTATAATGACCTTCGAATGACCCACGGTACTCTGCAGCAAGTGACATACGCCAACAATCTTTACGGCAGTCCCCAGTCCTCCAATCGAATAGTTCCGTACCAGTCTCCGACCCCGGGTCTCTACTACGACATGCTCGCCTCTCAGCAACAGCAACAACAGCAGCAGCAGCAGCAACATCAGCAGCTCCTTGAAACGCATTCGCCAAAGATCGAATATCCACCGTCTCCGCCGTGCACCAATCGTTCCCCTGGCATGTCTTCAGGGCACTCGCCGGATCATCATCAGCTTACCACGCCGCACATCGTGACCTTGGGCAACTCGTCGCCGAGCTCGGGGTGCAGCAAGATCATTCTGGACAACGGACACCTTGAACGGCCGACCGTCGTCTCGATATCGTCTTAAGAGAAGGAAACGTCAGCAGAAGACATTCAAGACGTGCTAAGACTGTGCTCTATTCGATTTATCATGGAATGAGATAGACCTCTCGACGGTTACCGCTCATGGAAGCGGAAGAGTGAAAGTTGAGGTTAGGGTGCCAAGATTTGAGAATGGATTTTGAGGTTAGACGATTGATTGGTTCTGTTGGTTAACTGGAATGTTATGAGTGATGAACTGAGATAATGTAGGCTAGATTTGGCCAAGTGAAGGTGTTGAGTCTATTATCGAGGATAGTCAATTTATGAACGCAATAAGTTATGGATAATCTTATGTATAATGTTTGTTAAATTATCGAGTGTTAAGTGTTGGGCACTGTCGGTTGAGAAGGGTTTGGGTTGTCAAGGAGAGTAGTTGTTATCATGGACTGTGGCATGAAGTTTAATTTTAGTAATCAAAGTTAGTTATTGAATGATGACAATAATTGAACATTGTTGATTGACAGTGACCATTTACAGGAATCACTTTTTAATTGCGGACAATCAGCGAAGTCAATTACAGATATTGTAAAATGTTACCTGTTGTTAAATATTATCAAGCAAGAGAATAATAGTAACTGGAAGTTGTCATTTGAGAGCAATAGTATGTTAATATCAGCTGTTAAATGTAGACAATCAGAGATGAGCTTGCCTAACTATATTTACAACATTATGTATTAAAGAACTTTAGTAAACCAAAATATTATAAAATTGAGCATTGTTAATATTAAAATGTTTACAGTTACAAGATATTGTCTGTTATCAGATCAATAAGAATCACTTAGTGTAGACAGATGATAATGTCAGTTACAAGTACTTTAAAACATTACTTGTTACCAAGTGAGCTGTGCTGATAAATATTGCCAATAATCAGACAATGTTAGATTTACCCCCAATCAATCAACAAACGTGAACAGTTAGCAAAAGTTACGAAGCAAGTATTTCAAGCTACTGGCTACCAGTCGATTGTTCACAAACAAAATAATTAATTTGATAAGCCGATTTTATAGTTGATGTCCTGAGCCATTGCATGACCTAAATTTTTACCAGCGATCGAACTGTTTAGACCGCATATAATAATTAAACTATGTAAACAACTAGTACCGCGATCATCGGTTGTTTTGATTGGATGTTGATATTTTTAACTTAAGTGGATCGTTTGTATAAAAGTACAAACAGTCCGTGTGTTGTAACGATGCAATGAGATCAAAATTGTGGTGTCTTACGATCCGCCCATGAAGTGCCTTTCATCTATATCAAGGTCAGTTCAAAAATTTGTGAACGGAAACCGTGTTTTAAAATATACACACATTTACGATGAAAATCGTATATATCGAATAATCGATACGTAACGTATATTCTACATTGTTGCGATGAAAATATTGTTAGTATATTTATTTATTTTTGTGCAACATTGTAGAGAAATTCGGGGAAAGTTCATTTAATCTCTATCGTTCCTTCAGAAGTTTTATGCGAACGTAGAATGTGGAAAGTAAGAAACTATAAAAATTCTCTGTGGGACCAAAAATCAACCCTTACATTTAGAGAAACGCTCAAAAGTACAGCTTAAAGTTCAAACAAAAATCCGCGCCTTAAACTAATATTCTTACATAGCTAGGTATGAGAAGTAAGGTTCATTGAACGTTGCTGGATATTAAATAATATATATAGCATAAGTATGTATATATTATTTACGCATAAGTTGTACGACGAACATTGAGTGGTAAATGATCACAAATTCGTGAACTGACCTACATTTATTCGTCTCACGCAAGCGTGATGAGAGTCTTACTTAAACTATGTAGCCAAGACCAAATTAACGAAGACTTCATCATCGCAGCTTGGCAGGGGCATTACGTTAACGTTAAAGTTGTACAACTATCGGTACGATATATGTATTTTCCTCGAGTCTGTACATAATGACTGTTTCGCGACGCTGCGACGGGTTTTTGTAAATACGATTTCGTCGGGAAGCGTAGGACGACCTTGACAGCTGCCCTTGCGGCGAGAGGTCGACATTCGGACATAAGAATTTTGCGCGCCATACGCCGCGTCCGACGTTTTAACGACAGACAGGAGACTTTCGAGTCCGATCATTGCATTCCTCCTGCTAGCTCGAGAATTTTCCATTTTCCGAGGGCAGACATTCTCCTTTCTCTTTTTCTCTCGAGTATACTTTATGACGACGCACAACGCATGACAATGATTACACTGAGTCGCGATGGCCTGACGTTGGACCACCCTTGTAAAGAGAGAATATTTTTCACGTCCGCGACACAAGTGATCGAATTTTACTCCGCTCTGCGATCGTCGATATTCTCAGTTTATTGGACGATCGAACGACAATCACCACGTTGATCATTTACTTAACCTACGTAGAATGTTACTGAAAATCATTACATAATCAAGTTTCGTTAAATTGATCGGCTTAGCGGAAATCAGAGTAATGCAGTGGCCTTTGAAAGGCGTATTTCCTGTTTATTTTAAATTTATACTGAAAAACGAAGTTAATGTAAAATTGAATGATTTTGGTACCCGAAACATCTTGACAAATAGACGTTTATGTCCAATCTCGTCAGTAGCTTATTCGATATTATTTAATTCTTAATTCTTACCGAAACGAAACGGAAGTAAGCCATTCGATGCACAACCTTGAAAACTGCTCCGATCAATTTAACGTTTTCAGACCAAGACAACATATCAGAAAAGCAGACGTACGTTCTTTCGAGAGGCGTGTAGACACGATTCGTTTGTACATAAATTCGTTCCATGCACTTGAAACGAGAGCGAAGGAAGGTATCGCTTCCGGCAATACGTTTCTACGAAAGTATAAAAAAAAAAAAAATTAACTCTCCCTTGCCAAAGAAACGAATTATCGCCAGCCGCCGGTGCGACAAAGCGATCGTTGGAACCAAAAGAAAAAAAAAAAAATTTCGTGCGATCGTCGCGTCGCTTGTAAATAGGCGAAACTAATCGTAAAGGCGTAGTCTCGTTACGGAAGAATCATGTTTCTCTTTTTTCTTCGGCGCTTAAGTTAAACGATAGGCATACTTTGTATAAATAAGTTTATTCCTTCCCTCCCCTTTTATTCTCCTCGATCTAGATCATTGTGTTTTTTTCTTGATTCCTTGCGGCGGCGACGTCGTTACTTTACTTTCTAGACTATATGTGTACATGGATTCCGTTATTTTAATTGATAGTTATATATAACGATAACGACCATTACAATAATACATATTGAATAAAGAAGAAAAAAGGCACGCCAAGTTGTATATATTATTTTCTCCTGTTCGCATTACCTTGCGCAATGATATGGACCGTTTATTTTGAAAGTGGTGTAAGTCCATTTTAAAAAAAATAAATATAAATAAACCGTTTACACCACGTTAATCATCAATTATATATCTTATTTTTTTTTAAATATGGACTTACACCACTTTCAAAATAAACGGTCCATATTAGGAATTTTATATGAAACTATATTATGATAAAATAGAGATTGAAGAGTGGGTAAGGAAAAACAGATGACAATGATGCTTAGGCTAATTTTGAGATTTTCGTGGATAATAGAATATGATTGGAAGGTAAGAGAATGCATGTTGGAATAGTAACTGGAAGTTTTGTAATTGTAAGAAAGTGCGACAATAGATTTGGACAATTTTTATTTTATTTTTTCATATTCGTGTGCAAACATTATAGGATAAGTAGTTCATGTGGATAATGGATTAGTTGCGTTATAATTTTATACGATACCGATGGTTACGTGTATATTTATGTTCCGAGTATGATGGAGAATTCAGTAGAATATAAACCAAAATCTCAAGTCTTAGTTTGATTGCTTCGTCGTGCGCCAACTGAGAACAGAAATAAAAATCGTTTAATAACATATTGTAGACAGGTAAAAATAACTTTAAAGCAATAATAAATTAGGAGCGTGTTTCATACGCTGAAGAAATCATTCGTGTTCCGTACAGATATGAAAGTTTGATAGGATTTAAATTTAAAATTGATGTCATAATTAAAAGTATAGTTGAAAAGTTTGTGAGGTATTCAATCTTTTTTTAATTTTTTGGTCGTACTGTTTTCAAGAAAAAGAAAAGTTTACAGAATGGTAGAATAAGAAAGATAGGCTTAATAGGTAATCAATATGATTCAGAAATAGATTGATAGTAGGTATGCGAAATCCTTAAATATCGGTTGAGTGGCAGAATCAGTCGGAAAAAAAATCCTCAAATACAGTTCAAGATGTTTTCTTTAACCCCATACAGAGATTTCAACATGATTACATAGCGCATGTAAAAAAGTATAATGGTATAAGTACCGAAAAAGTTACATAAACCTAAGATTTTGATTAAAGCACCCCAAACATAATAGTAAAAATAACGGAAGCAAGCGCATAAAGCTAAAAAACCTGCTAATATTTGTCACACAGAATATAAGAAAAAATAGAAAGCGCTCAAAACATGGTTTGTTCATATTGTTCGTCAACAAGACTTCAATGATTCTAAACATTCCAGTTAAAAATCCGACACCGTTAGCCACCAGAAGCAATTCCATAAAGCTAAAAAGTGCGCCAATATTCGTTGCATAGAATATACGTAGTACTAAAAAGCACTCCAACTATGCTTCCTTCATATAATACATCAACAAACCATCGACGGTTCCAAACGTCCCAGCGAAAGAACCAGACAACCGTCAACCACCAGAACCAATTACATAAAGCTAAAAAATGCCACAATATTCGTCGCATAGAACATACGTAGTAAGTACTGAAAAGTACTCCAACTATACTTCTTTCATATTATACATCAACAAACCATCGACTGCTCCAAATATCCCAGCAAAAAATCCGACAACCGTCAACCACGAGAAGCAATTCCACAAAGCTAAAAAATGCGGCAATATTCGTCGCATAGAATATACATTGTACTAAAAAGTACTCCAACTATGCTTTCCTCATATACATCAACAAACCGTCGACCGTTCCAAACATCCCACCTACAGAACCAGACAACCGTCAACCACCAGAAGCGAGCCCAGCCACGGGCCCCAGCAAACGAAGGAAAACAGTGCGCCGGGAGTCGTTGAACGCGGTCGAAAAGTTCATCCCCGTGTGTGCTTTCGGCGATAATGCAATCTCGTGCTCTTTATCTCTCGCCGTGCCGATGCTCCATTCCCCCCCCCCCCCCCCTCTCTCTCTCTCTTAGGCCAGCGCTGGCCGCCCTGCCGTGCCAGGCGCGCAGCTCGCCGCGCGGTTCCCCTCCCGCCACCCCCCACCCCTCACGCTGCGTATCAAGCGGCCGCTAGTCCCGCCGCCTGTAGCGGACCAATCAGCGGCGGCGAGCATCCACCCCGTGCCGAGCGCCGAGCGATGGCGCGAGTCATGTGTCTCGCATTCGTTCCCGCTCGGCGCGCACGATGCCTCTCTCACCTGACCCGGCGTTATCGTCGGTAGGATTCGGCGTGTGTGCTCTGTAACCATGACGACACCCCAGCGGCCCCGATAACGGAGCATTCCGTGCAGCCTTCGCGCCTCTCGGTCGGGCCGGAGCGCGAGGGTGCGAACAGCTCTGTTTGCGCAGGAAGGACGCCGGGGCGGGCGAATGTTTTGCGCCTTATTAATCCTCGGACAATGACGCGCGTGTGTTGAGGTTGGGTTGGGATTTATGAAGGGGGGGGGTGGTGAGTTTTTGTTTTGGGTTAGGATGGTTTCGATGCTTTGGTATGAGAACGATTGAAGATGATATTCTTAAACGTTTACTTTGGAAGTAGTGTAAGTCCATTTTCGAGGAAAAATTAAATTTCTTGTAAATAATCCGTTTACGCTACGTTAATCATAAATTATACAATTTCTCATTTTTTTTACATATGTAATCTTCCTCCACATGGACCGTTTACTTTGAAAGTGGTGAAAGTCCATACTTAAAAAAAATAGATATATAATTAATGAATGCAACCTCACCACATATGGACCGTTTATTTTGAAAGTGGTGTCTATTTAAAAAAAAATTAAATATTACATAAATAGACCGTTTACACCACGTTAATCATAAATGATATATCTCTTTTTTTTTAAATATGGACTTACACTACTTTCAAAATAAACGGTCCATATGTAGGGAGGTTGACACGAATTTCGGAGTGTCTTGTGTTTATGCAGTAAGGAATGGGGTGAGGATTCTTTGATTTCGGAAAGAATTGTAATTGCTGTCCTATGCAGGGGTGGATAAAGAATTGAAAATTTTGAGTAGAGATTTGAGCATTTTTTAAAAAAGATATCAATGTTCAAGAATTCAATAACTGTATCTCTTTTTGACATTCAAACGGAGCATATTAAAATTTAAATAACTGCTGGACAATTTTTGTTACTCCCTACCTATCACTTGATTTTGAGCACATCGACGTCTACTACTTTCAGGGCATTATTCAACCAAACCCTGATGCCACCCAATAATTCATATTTTCGCAATGTTTATGGTCCACTTTTTTCCAGAGTCCTGGTATAAGTAAAGTAATTTAAACTAACGAATAGTGAGCACTTTTTTCGATCTGTCATAATTTAAATTGATCGACTGTCCCTCCGGATATCAGTGTGAAGTTTGAATAACCGCAGGGAGCCTCTGGTTTCTGTCTGTACAAAGGCAATAAACCCGAAAAAGAAACAGCCTTCTCCCGCCTTTGCTTAGTCTAGTTTTGTACGCACGCGGCCGACATTGTTGCGAGTAAGTTCTGTAAATGTTTGATCAGTGATACTTGCGCATTTCACTGTTTTCGGCCTGTTTATGGAGGTCGACTGGCATATTTATTTATTACGCGCGCACCTTCCCGATGCTCTCGCTGAAGATACAACATTTAAATCGCATTGGAGGTAAAAAGTTTACGTTGTTTTATAAGTTTTTGCGTACAACGGTGCTTAGTGAGTAATATTTAAAAATGCATATAATTGGACCCTCACTCCGAAAAATATTGTATTAAATTACTTTTGTTACGTGTTGGTATGCGGTATGATAAAATTAATTGCAATGATAATTATTTCTTCACCAATACGTAATAGTGTAAAATGGTGAATATTTATATTGAATTTATTCAAATTGAGATGATTGACCATTTTTCGTTAGCGCTAACAATATGTACTTGATTATTCTTAGAATTAAAATTTTATCACTTAACATTTTTTTTAAGGTCCCTTCATACGTCTCCCAAACTTACTTAACTACTTTTACTACAACTCAAACTTTAAATAGACGACATGTAAAAAATGATTATTTCTCCCGTACACAATATAAAATAATACTAAAGACAGGACATTCGACGTTTAAGCCTCTAAATTTTTTCGACCGAATTCAATTTTTGCAGTTTAATTTATCAATTCGAAACTGACTCATGACACAAAAATCCGCTCGTTCAAAATATAATTTGCAAATGTGCATGAAACGTGCAGGGTTTAAGTTTCGATGTGTTTGGCACATCAAATCAAGAATGGCGGCCAGAAAAAAAATCAAGCAATTCTTCTGTCTTCATCATTTTTTCACACAACAACTATCACTCTTTCTCTCGCGTTTCTTTTAGCTAGAAGCCAAAGTTCTGTCGCCTATAATCTTCGTTTGTCAATATTTGACAGTCTTATTGATCTGAATGGCACCAGGAGGAAGATAGAGATTGAACGAGAGAAAAATCTTACGTTGAATTAATAAAGAGTGGAAGAGACACAAGATCATGGACTTTGTGTCGGACATCAATTTTGTTAACAACTTTGTTCTGTTTTTAAGATGCGTGAAATGCAATGTGAAGCATTGGCGTTTGAAAAGTAAGTCAAGAGAAGCGAAGTCATGAATGTGATGATTGATCTCAAAATTTATATTCGTGTACTTGGAGTGTGTGAAGGAAACCTGGATTACTAAATTCTGATGTGAAAGGAAGGAAATTGTCATTTTTACGTGACATATTTTTTGGGTTTGTAACTTGGAGTACAGACGTTGCAGTAATGAAGAAGTATAAAATACGTCTGTATACTTCTAAAAGATTAGCAATTGGAGTGTATTGTCATGATATTCATCTGCATTTTGTAAGAACTTTTCGAAATTTTATCATGGTTGCATATGAGTAGAGTGGATGAGAATATTATAAACAAAAGCTTGAGTTTCTTGGGAATGGACGAACACTATTTCTTCTTCTTTCCTCAGTTTTCTATTTCAAGTTCTTCATGTTTTCAGTAAGTTCGCACTAAAATATGTGGTGAAAAAGATAAATGAACTGAAGGCATATCAATGTCAATGATGGATAGAAGCGAGAACGAAACAATTGGGAAATGTCACGCTAAAGCAACATTTTATATAGATTAAAAAATGTATTCTAAACAAAATTTTTGTTTTTTTCATGTTGTTCCTGCTTCTATAAAATGTTTGTGGTTGATTGTTTTACTCACTGCGCAGTGAATGAAACAAAAGGAATGGAGCTATTGAAGAATGACCTCAAAGTAAATAAAATTTCTAAAATGATATCCCAAGGATGATGGGCACACTTTTTGACAAAAAATAAATTCGATTTTCTTTCTCAATCTGATTTGCAAACCCAGGATTGTTTAAAGATATATTATTAGAACAGTACTAAATTGAATGAAGAAGATATAAATCCGGCAAATGAAAATAAAAGCAGAACATGAATTGCGTCTCTGTTCTTTCAACTTCCGGGCTGCAGCGGAAGTGGTTGCAACTACTTGCATATAATATTGTTGTAAATCAGGCTATAGGACAAGATAATTTTATATATATCTTTACGATTACTATTCTACTTTCACAACGAACTACTCAATATTACTGTTCAGTGTAAACATATTGAAAAAAGGTCATCTAAGAACTTATGTACATTGATCATTTTTGAATGTATTCGGTCGATACAGTACACAGTGCGTTTTAAAAGTCTATATGGTCAACAGAAGAAAAAGAAAATGTTTATGATTTAGTTGGCATTTACTTTTAGTGCTAATATATTTCCTGAGTAAAGTATAACAGTAGGTAACAGAAGGTCAGAAGTCTTCCGAAGATTTCCTGGACGCAAAAAAAAAAAAGGTCAGGCACAGTTTGGAGTTGCTCAGAAAAAGCAGTCACTTTGAAGTGTGTGCCACCTTTTTCAATTATCAGGAGACAGCAAGAATCTTCGGGAATGACTATTAAAACCATATTATACCTATATGCGATTTGAAATGTTTAACACGTTATTTCGACAGTAATCCAATTATAAATTCTTAATTTATTCTTGCATCTACAGTAACTCCGGTAAACCGTCCCAGTCAATTAGCAATTAGGAAGATTTAGCTTGAATCTTGCTAACAATAATCGAATTTTAATGTCTCAATTTACACCTATCCCTAATGGAATACTCGATTTGAAATATTCAACCTGATCATACTAACAATAATTAAATTTTTATTTTCCCTACATTTGTTTATTAGCCGTCGTAGAGAAAGTTGAATACAGAATAGATAGAGTTTAGAATGTAAATAGAAGCAGATGATTTGCAATATGTACTTTTGCTTTTGGCTACCACCGTTAATGATTCGAAAGCGTTTAAATATGCGTTTAATATTGACTTAACAATAATCCTAATCTACGATCAAATTTTAATTTTTCTTCATTTTAGCGTTTTGCAACGATTTTCAGCCAAATGGGAAATTATAGAGTCAGTCGAATGGGAAGTAGGTAAAGTTTTGAGTCTGAACAGAAGCAGTAGGTTGTAACGCATTCTCTTTTGAATATCAGGTAACAGTATAAGTGTTTGCAAGACTCAAAATAATCGTTATATATTTCATTAAAAATGTTCAATTTAAAGATCTTAACTGCAACGAGATTTTTTATATATTCTCAATCCGCTCCTTCTACTAATGTGATTCTTTAATAGATGAAAATATTTAAGTTAGCGTTATGCATTTAATGTAGAAATTCAAACTTTTTCAAGCTAAATTTTAATTTCTCACCAATTCAATCTTGCTTTTATGACTTTATATCATCTATTACAACCGTCATAGAAATAAACCGAACGAGAAGTAGATAGAGCCATTTGAATGGGAAGCAGGCAAAGCTCAGGGTCTAAGCAGAAGGTATAAATGGGTTCATAACCCTATTGGCTATCAACGGTTCTGTTCAAAGCATTATATATACAATTAAAACATATTAGTTTGATCATACTAAATTTCCATCTCTCATAAATTCACTCTTGTCGCTACAGTAGCTTAAAAGTATATCAGTCGGCGTAGAATAAGTTGAACAGAGAATATATAGAGCAACTTGAATTGGAAGCAGGCAGAGTTCAAAGCCTGAACAGAAGCTGCGAATGGGTTCGTAGCCCATGCCTTCTCTTTCGATTATGAAATGTAGAATTTCAAAATATTATACAGTGCATATAATTAATAAACATTAATTTTATTATCTACATTTTTATTTGTTACCAATTCACTCTTGCTTTTACAATGATTTCATCTCATCTATACTAGTTACCATAGAAATAAGCTGAATGCGGAGTAGATAGAGTAATTCGAACGGGAAGCGGACAGAGTGCGGAGCCCGAGCAGAAGTTGCGAATAGGTTCATAGCCCACTATCAATTGCAGTACTTAAAAGCATTGTACGAAAGATCATTGGAAATTTTCAACTCACAGAAATTCACTCTCAGTGCTAAGATGACTATAAAGTAAGTATACGGTAGTAGAATTTGTTGAACGGAGAGTATACAGAGCAATTTGAATTGGAAGCGGGCAGAGTTCGGTGCCGGAGCAGAAGGTACGAATGGGTTCATAGGCCGCGCCTTCTCTTTCGGCTACTCATCGATTGCAGTAAGCACGATATATACGATTAAAAAATGTTAGCTTCACCATTGTAAATTTTGATTTCTTAGAAATTCACTCTTACTACTAAGATGACTATAAAATGTACAGTCGAACAGAGTGTATACACGGCAACTTGAATTGGAAGCGGGCAGAGTTCGGTGCCGGAGTAGAAGGTACGAATGGGTTCATATCCCATGCCTCCTATTTTGGCAATCAATTGCAATATCCGAAAGCATTATATAGGGGAGACCGGGGCAAAATGGTATAGCGGGGCATAATGGGACCGGGGCAAAATGGGACCGGGGCAAAACGGATTTGGGGCAAAATGGAATAGTGAAAATCAACACTGCTGGAAAATACGTCATTGGGGCAAAACGGGACTGGGGCAAAATGGGCCGGAGAAATCTCCGATTTTTCCTGTCCCATTTTGCCCCGATCCCGGAGAAATCTCCGATTTTTCCTGTCCCATTTTGCCCCGATCCTGTTTTGCCCCAATGACGTATTTTCCAGCAGTGTTGATTTTCACTATTCCATTTTGCCCCAAACCCGTTTTGCCCCGGTCCCATTATGCCCCGCTATACCATTTTGCCCCGGTCTCCCCTATACGATTGAAACCTGTTAGGTTCATCATTGTAAATTTTCACCTCTCAGAAATTCACTTTCATTGCTAAGATGACTGTAAAGTATACGGTCGTAGAATAACTTGAACAGAAAGTATACACGGCAACTTGAATTGGAAGCGGGCAGAGTTCGGTGCCGGAGCAGAAGCTACGAATGGGTTCATAGGCCGTGCCTCCTATTTTGGCAATCAATTGCAGTATTCGAAAGCATTATATATACGATTAAAAAATGTTAGCTTCACCATTGTAAATTTTCAGTTCTCAGAAATTCACTCTTACTGCTAAGGTGACTATAAAGCACAGAATTGAACAGAGAGTATACACGGCAACTTGAATTGGAAGCGGTTCGGTGCCGGAGCAGAAGCTACGAATGGGTTCATAGGCCGTACCCCCTCTTTCGACTACTTGTCAATAGCAGTATTCGAAAGCACGATATATACGATTGAAAAATGTTAGCTTCACCATTGTAAATTTTCAGTTCTCAGAAATTCACTCTTACTGCTAAGATGACTATAAAGCACAGAATTGAACAGAGAGTGTACACGGAGCAACTTGAATTGGAAGCGGGCAGAGTTCGGTGCCGGAGCCAGAAGCTACGAATGGGTTCATAGGCCGTACCCCCTCTTTCGACTACTTATCAATAGCAGTATTCGAAAGCACGATATACACGATTAAAAAATATTAGCTTCACCATTGTAAATTTTGATCTCTCAGAAATTCACTCTTACTGCTAAGATGACTGTAAAATGTACAGTTGAACAGAGAGTGTACACGGCAACTTGAATTGGAAGCGGGCAGAGTTCGGTGCCGGAGCCAGAAGCTACGAATGGGTTCATAACCCATGCCTCCTATTTTGGCAATCAATTGCAATATCCGAAAACATTATATATACGATTAAAAAATGTTAGCTTCACCATTGTAAATTTTCAGTTCTCAGAAATTCACTCTTACTGCTAAGATGACTATAAAGCACCGAATTGAACAGAGAGTATACACGGAGCAACTTGAATTGAAAGCAGGCAGAGTTCGGTGCCGGAGCCAGAAGCTACGAATGGGTTCATAGGCCGCGCCTCCCATTTTGGCAATCAATTGCAATATCCGAAAGCATTATATATACGATTGAAAAATGTTAGCTTCACCATTGTAAATTTTCATTTCTCAGAAATTCACTCTTACTGCTAAGATGACTATAAAGCACAGAATTGAACAGAGAGTGTACACGGAGCAACTTGAATTGGAAGCGGGCAGAGTTCGGTGCCGGAGCCAGAAGCTACGAATGGGTTTCTAGCCCGCGCCTCCTCTTTCAACAATCAGTCGTAGTGTTTGAAAGTATTTAAGTTACTATTATACGTCTAATTAAAATGTTTCAGCTTGATTATTCCAAACTTAAATTTTTCATAAAATCGCTATTATTGGTAAGGTGACTCGTCGTAGAATTTGTTGAACGTAGAGTACACGGAGCAACTTGAATTGGAAGCGGGCAGAGTTCGGTGCCGTAGCCAGAAGCTACGAATGGGTTCATAGGCCGCGCCTCCTCTTTCGGCTACCAGGCGGCAGCGGGAGCGCAGTTTGCGCACACCTTGGCCAACGCACCTGTGTCAAGCCCTGTGTCAAGCCGTGCGTCTCGCGCGTCGCGCACAAACAGCAGAGACCCGAGCGAGCGAGAAAAACGGCCGTCTGCTCGCCGCTGAAAAGCGAGTCGCGACAGGAGTCCCGCGTGTTTCTTGCCGCCGGCTCGTGCCCCGAGGTCAGATAAAGGACGAACCGGATCCTGCTACCCAGCTTCCCGCCGGAGCTCGAGTCCGGGAGCCAGCTTCCTGTCTTCCCCCCCGCGGCTGCCCAGAACGGAAGTCGCGAGCTTCTCACGTGAGTACCTTGCTTCGTCATGGCACGACGTTCGAATTTCGAATCGGTAGGACGTGGCGCGGGTACTTGGGTCGACCTTTCTTCCTGGAAGCGAAGGTTGAGGTTGAAGAAGGATCTCGGATTCCGTTGACCGACGCTCGCTTCTGTACGTGTGCAAAATCGGATGCAAGAAACGAAAATCGAGTGTCAATGCTTCGAGCTCGTTTCAAGTAATACTGTATTTAAAGGTGTCTTTAACCTGAATGTGTTTCAATTAAAAACATTTAATTCTTGACCGATCGTTGACCTACGGTTTTATCACGAAAATTAGTGTCGCGTGAAGGAAATTTGAATCATTCTGTAGGTTAGTCGTGGCTCTTAAGGTTCGATCAAAGTAACACTATGTACAACATGTTGTCTCGATTTTCATTTTCTGATCATTGATTGAGAAAATCATTCTCGATTCGTTTAATTGTTTCTCGCCGAGTGTTCTCGGTAAAAAGATTTTTTTTCCACGGCAATTGCGCGAGTGCGCAGAGAAGAGTCGGCGAACGCAGCCGCACGTGTGTGTTCATGTGTGTTTGCCTTCGTGGTAATTATTACGGAGGTCAGGCCTCCGATATTCGACGTTCCGCAGCAATTTCTTTCGATTCTTCTCTTTTTTTATTCGATTCCGATCGCGTGGAACTCGATGTTGACTTTGTGAAGGGCTGATTTTTACGACGGGGAGAACTATTTTGTATTTAGTGAAGAGGTTCGTGATGTAGTAGGTTTAAGGTTTCACCTTTTTCGGTTCTTTTTTTGTATTCATCGGTTTCATGCCTTGCGTGGAACACGAACTTGATTGTAGGATCGTCTAATTTTTCTCAATATATTTGCTCTTTGTAATGTTTCGTTAGAATGTTCATGATGTAATAGGTTTCGTTTTCTCTCTTTTTTTCTTGCTTTTCGCATTCGCCGGTTACAAACTACGATTGAAGTTTGAAGTTGATTTTTATCATTATGAGCTTCACGTTTCGTAAAAAAAGTGGATGACTTAATCAGTGTTATTTTAAATATTTTTTCTTTCTTTCTGTGTTCATTGATTACATGCTTGGTGTGTAACTCAACTTTGATTAAATGTAAGCTTAATTTTTATCGGTATGTGTTCTACTTATGTTTCGAATAGAAGCTAATTATATAATACGATTAATGTTTTTCAATTTGTTCATCCTTGTTCATCCAGTGTGCTACGTCTGAGATTTAAAGTTCATTTCTATAGTTACGTGTTGTACCTATGTTATGTTTTCCAGCGGGAGTAATGTTAAAATTCGTTTCTTCATTAAAATTTTCCTTTCCTTCCGCATTTATAATACTATCATGACAGTTGTTTATAGATAAAGCTAATCTTGTGGTTAGTTGTTACATATTACGGTTTATTTGAAGCTTAATAATACAACTAATTATCGCTATTTGTCTTTGTTTAAGTATGTTACTCAATTTCATTGTTTTCGTGAAATTGTGTCTCTATTGTGGAAAGGGCTGATTCTTTTACTTAAGTGTGGTGGTTAATCTCTGAGAGTTGTTGAAGTGTCAGTGTTATCACAATCAGAAGTTGTTTTCAAAACCGTGTATCGTGTTGAACAAGGATTTTTGTTTAATACTTACATTTTAATGTTACGGAGAAACTTGTGCTTAGTTTATTGCAGTAGGCCGATTATTTTTTAAAGCAAGTCTGTTTTCTTCGATTTGGTCAGAATATGATTTGCTACAATGTTTATTAGCATAATCATTATAGTGTTTGTGTTACAATGAAATAAGTCATGATCAAGGACAGATCTTTTCCAATTGAAAAATTAATGCAATGAGTAATATTTTTACATCAACTTTGAATGAGAATGTTACAAATACGACGAATGTCAGTTAAATTTCTTCTAATTAATGTTATTTAATGCCTTCGAATTTATAACATGCAATGTACCTACATCGAATGGAAGTTTTAAAGCAGTGTGAGTAACATTTTTATGCCAATTTTGAATGAAAATGTTACAAATATGAAGTATGTCAGATACATTTCTTCTAATTAATGTTATTTAATGGCTTCGAATTTATAACATGCAATGTACATCGAATGAAAGTTTTAAAGCAGTGAGAGTAACATTTTAATACCAATTTTGAATGAAAATGTTACAAATATGAAGTATGTCAGATACATTTCTTCTAATTAATGTTATTTAAGGCATTCAAATGTATGTAATGCACATTGAATGAAGGTTTCAAAAATTTGGAGTATGTCAATTAAATTTCTTAAAAGTCAAGTTATCTAACGCTATCAAATTCATAACTTGCACACTGAATCACTACTTAACATTGCCAGCAACATAACATAACTTTTTGTTCAAAATCCGTTTAGTATCTCCGTCTCTCAAGTTCATGCCACACACTTTCACTCACACATCCACCCGACTCGCGCATACGTGAGACTTTTTATCTTTACTAAGTGCAGTCTCTTTATCTATACCCCATGTATCACTTATTATTCATTACTCAGTATCATTACATAATACGATGTCTCACATTACTAACACAAACCTCGACACAAATTTTCCCACAACTCTCCTCTCGCTAATCAAAAATCAAAACTGCCATTCCGAAACATTACTAACACAAACCTCGACACAAATTTTCCCACAACTCTCCTCTCGCTAATCAAAAATCAAAACTGCCATTCCGAAACATTACTAACACAAACCTCGACACAAATTTTCCCACAACTCTCCTCCAACTAACCAAAAATCAAAACTGCCATTCTGATACATTACCAACACACAAAAACCATCCACAAACCCGCACAGCCTCCACTGGAAAGAGCGAACGAACAAATATATGGTGACAGAAAAAAAAAAGAATATTCAGATAGAGAGAAACTTAAATAACATTTGCGCCCATAATTATGAAAGTGGTCTAAGTCAAGATTTAAAAAAAAATGAGTTTATCAGTTATTTCACACCACATTTGTTTACACTAAATTTATTCAATGTAATTTTTTTTTTAAATGTTTTTTAAATTTAAAAAGAAAAAATGAGTTTATCAGTTATTTCACCCCACATTTGTTTACACTAAATTTATTCAATGTAATTTTTTTGTTTAAATGTTTTTTAAATTTAAAAAAAAAAATGAGTTTATCAGTTATTTCACACCACATTTGTTTACACTAAATTTATTCAATCTAAATTTTTTTTTCTAAATCTTGACTTAGACCACTTTCATAATTATGGGCACATTTATCGAAAAAGGAAAGAGAGAGAAAGGGACAGAGCGACGATCCGAATTAGAGAAAGAGGCACCGGATGAGATGTCGAGGAGGGAGGGGAGGGCAGCGGGGGGAGGTGAAAGAAAACAGACGAAAGAAAAATGGAAACGAAAGTGATCGACGGGCCACGGGCGCATGCACGGCCCGGGAACACTTGTGTTTTATGTTGCGGGGCCACTTCGACACTTGTGTTTTGTATTCTCGCCTCTTTCTTCATCCTCGTCTTCGTCCTCGTCCTCGTCCTCCTCCCCCGTCGGCTTCTTTCCCAATTTCGGCCGAGCGCGTTACGAACTCCGCTGCCAATCGTTCACGGATTGGCTCCGTTTTAGTCGAACGAACCTGACAAGAGGTATGGTTGGGTCGTGCACGGTTTCGGTGAACTGGATTTCGGTTCGAATTAGAAGGTTTTTGCGATTTAGAAGGTGGGGAGGATTTTGCGTTTTTGGGTCGGTATGCTTGGCGGCGGACGGTGATTTGGTCGGAGTGTCTTGGGATGAAGTTTTGTGGTTCGGCTGGGTTCAGTTGAGATCATGGTCTGAGTGTGGAATCGGTGCAAATCGGCAATATGCAGAAATTGGAAAAGTTAGAGATCTTATGAAATGGACCGTTCATTTTAAAAGTGGTGTGTTTATGTTTGGAAATAATTTATTAAGCATTTTTTTAAGTATTATTATTTTTTACTAGACATTTTTCATATAATTATTTGTAAATTATCAATTGTTTAAAAAAATGAAATATTATATAGATAAAAAATTTACAATAAAATTATTGACAAATTAAGTAATGATATAATATGTAAATTGCATTGTGAAACAAATTATGTATTAAAAACGTATTAAAACATAAATAATAAATGATACATTGAAGAGTGTAAAGTAAATGAAAAATGTAAAAAATTGAATGATGTATAAATAAAGAGTTTACATCAAATTAATCGGAAATTATGTGATTTCTCATTTAAGAAAATAATGGATGCAGCGACACTTTCAAAATAAACGGTCCAAATATTACTTGGTTCAGACAGTAAATTCGCAAGTTTTACATTTAAACACGTCAAACGATTAATTCAAGTACATTTTGAAAGTCATCTGAAGTTTGAACGTTCGATTATACCGAGCGTCAATTCAGAAACATTAACAGTCGATTAAAATTGGCCTTCAGTATTCGGTCGGAAGATTTAAATCAGATCAAAAGGCATAAGTTGTGGAATCTGAAGCGGTTTGGTGTGGATTATTCAATCGATAATAAATAAGTACGTTGTGTACATCTAATTGTTTGAACCAGTTTCTCTGAACTTTGAATTTTGCCGATATCAGATCTGAATGTTAGTCTCTTCTAGATTGGGTTAAAGTACTTTCGAACACTCTGTATATTAAAATCATAATTTGAGTCTTTTTCTCCGAGATTTTATCTCTTTTGAAAATCGATCTGCATATTTTATCGCTTTAGAACCTTCTTTATCCCAAAATGATAATTTGAACCATTCCCTCTGATCTTTCAGTTTCGTCGAATTTAAATCTGGCTGTTCAAGTCATTTATACAGTAATTGAACGTATTTTAGAACGCTCTGTATATTAACATCGTCATTTAAGTCATTGTGTCTAAACTTTGACTATCAGCAGTATCAGATCTCGATATTAAAACCATTTATAGACTGGATTAAAGTTCTTTAGAACACTCTATACATTAAAATGTTTACTCGAACCCTTCTCTCCAATCTATGAGTTTTGTTGGAATCTTATCTGGATATTAAAGTCACTTATAACGTATTTAAGAAGACTATCTATTAAAATGTTCACTTGAGCCATCTTCTTCTATCTGGCAACATAACTTTTGGAAATTTTGGAATAGGTGAATATTCCAATGTCGAATAATGCGAGAGACTTTTTCGTCGTCGAGAATCAACAAAAAATTTGAGCCGTTTGAACAAATGGATCGCCAATTAACCAAAATAATTATAAAATAGGAAGTACCTAATACGAGACAAAGATATTTTATATAGTCCACTTGTAGATAAATTTAATGTACTTTAGAACGGTTTGTACATCCAAAAGATTGTTTGAGATATTTTCTCCGAAATTTCAACCTGTCAAAATCAGATCATTGTATTACAGTACAATAAAGTATGCGCTGATTTATCGTATTTGAGAAGACTTCACGTTTTAAAATTGTCACAAGAGACATCGAGTTTGAACTCTAAACTATCACGAAATCCGATACGCGAACATACTTAAATTGTGGGAATCAAAGAGGATCGAGGTAAATAATTCCACAGTCGAATTATGCTCTGCGAAAGATACTTTTTTGTCGCCAAGAATCGTAACGAATAGGTCGGTCCTTTTGAACATATATATCAAGATTTAACTAAAGATATTACAAATTACGAAACAATACAAGAAAAATATAGCTTATATAGTCCACTTATAGACCAGTTGAATGTACTGTAGAGCACTCTATACGTCATAAAAATTATTTGAGCCATTCTCTCTGAAATTTCAATTTTGTCAAAATCAAATCTCTACATTAGCCAGTTAATCGCGAATTTAACGTATTTGAGAAGGTTCTATATATTAAATTGTTCACATGAGCCGTGCTCTTCGATCTGGCAACATAAATTCTGGGAATCGAAGCGGATCAAGGTGAATAATTCCATGGTCGAATTATACTCCGCGAGAGACACTTTTTCGTCGCCGAGAATCGTAACGAACAAGTAGATCTCCAATTATCGAAAAGAATCACAGAGTAGGAAGTAATACGAGACAAAAATATTGTAAATACTGTTTCCGGATACAAAAGTCACTTATACACCAATTTAAAGTAATTTAAAACGCACTATATATCAGAATGCTCTCTTCAACTATTCTTTCTGAAATTTCAATTTTGTCAAAATCAAATTTGTATATTAAGGTGAGCTAAACACTCATTTAATGTATTTGTGGAGACTGTATATAAAAATCGTCATTACAGGCATGGAGTTCAAACTCTAAGTTCTCAAAAAATCCGACATGCGAACGTAAATTCTGGGAATCGAAGCGGATCAAGGTGAATAATTGCAATGTGGAATAATGCAAGAGACACTTGTTCGTCGTCAAGAATCGTAATGAATAATTAGGACCATTTACACAAATAGATTACCAACTAATACGGGCCAAAGATATTTTTTATAGTCCACTTATAGGCCACTTTAATGTACTTTAGAGCACTCTATATATCTAAAAGTGAATTTGAACCATTCTCTTTGAAATTTGGATTTTGTTAATATCAGATTTCGTCAATTAACGATGAATTTAACATATTTGAGAAGGCTCCATACATTAAAACGGTCACTAAAGGCATGGAGTTTGAACCAAAGTTCTCAAAAAATCCGACATGCGAACATAAATTCTGGGAATCGAAGCGGATCAAGGTGAATAATTTCATGGCCGGATAATGCCTCGCGGGAGACACTTTTTCGTCGCCAATAATCGTAACGAACAAATAGATCTCCAATTATCGAAAAGAATCACAGAGTAGGAAATAATACGAGACAAAAATATTGTAAATAATCTTTTCGGTTACTAAAGTCACTTATACACCAAATTTAAAGTCATTTAAAACGCACCATTCTTTCTGAAATTTTAATTTTGTCAAAATAAAATTTCTATATTAAGGTCAGCTAAACACTCATTTAATGTATTTGTGGAGACTGTATATAAAAATCGTCATTACAGGCATGGAGTTCAAACTCTAAGTTCTCAAAAAATCCGATATGCGAACGTAAATTCTGGGAATCGAAGCGGATCAAGGTGAATAATTCCATGGTCGGATAATGCCTCGCGGGAGACACTTTTTCGTCGCCGAGAATCGTAACCGAACGATACGCGGATGTCGAGTTGGACCGTTTGAGCAAATAGATCGCCGATTGCGTCACGGCATTAAGCGCGCTTCGACAATTTTTCGGCTCTCAGCCTCGCGTCTGCGAAGCGTTAACGAACAGCTGCGAGCGTAAATAACGAGAGCCGTTCTCGATATATCGCGAAACCGCATTATTTCCCTCCATTCTTCTCCGCCTGACCCCCCCGGAGTCGAGTTTTGGCGAAGTTTTTTTTTTTTTTCGAAATAGAAGCTTTCGAGCCGCGCGAGGCAAATTTTGATTTCGTAATCTGACGAGTGCCGTGTAATCTGAGAAGATATGTACTGAAGGAAGATTCTTCGGCTGAGTGGCGATCGAAGGTGAGCTACGATGAGTTAGCAGATTTTGAGGTTAGGTTACGATTGTCGGATTGCGGAGGCGTCAAGTGCAGATTTAGGGTAGAAAATTGTATGTGGAATGCGTTTGATTGGACGTGAGTTCGAAATATGGGGGGCGGATGATTTCGAAGGTTGAATTTGAGATTTTTTAAAGGAGTGACAGGTAAAAGTAGGATAATTCCAGTTATAATGGTTTGAGTTAATGTATGCATGCTTTTGGGAGACTTTGAACTCTAGGAGCTCAAAGAGTTCAATAGTAAATAGAAACTCTTGGGATTTAAGTTCTAGACGAATATAGAGTGTGTCAGTTAATTGTTTAAAAAAATTTACTAAAAGTGTATGCTGCAATGAACTTTTGGCGTTTGCGTTTTTTTGCTGATTTTTTAAAATAATTTACGTTTCATCATTTTTCGATTTACTGTACTGACACTAAGTTCCACCACACTAATTTTGAATTTATATAAGTTTCGATGCTCACAATTTGCACAATTCGATCAATTTATTACTAAGCATATGTTGAAGCCAAATGAAAACATGTTTAATACAACACGAAACTTTACACTGCCATCTTGGAATGACACTTTCAGCCAACGTGGAGAATTTTAATATTATTTCAAAATTTGCGTCACGTTCAAAGTTTGAAGCCGCTCCGATTGTCGAAACCAAACTTAACAGAACAGAATGAGAACTCGTGTAATGTCCTCTATAACTGGCAATGAAACTGTCTTAATGTCAACACAAGCCGTCCATTTCCCAGAGAACAATGTTACCATATGTGTCTTAATTTGGGAATCGTCAACCGAACATTCCAGCATTCTCCGATTCGAATTCCACCGAAGTTCTCAATTTCCATATTAACATTTCTTTCTCAGTACTGTCAATCCGCTTTAATGCACATTTACAACATTAACCGTGAATCGAAGTAAAACGCACGTTCAATTTCGAATCCTTCATCCGTTACTTTGACCACTACGAGTCTGAAGGTCGACTTCGCTGACAAAATCTTCGATCGAATCTTCGAGTCGCACAGATACTTTGCTCGGAAGCAAAATTGAAAATCCACTTTGAGCCCCGAACCGGAAATCCACTCAGCTCACTTTCACTGCTGCCAACACTTCACTCCGAACTACGCGAGTCGCGCGATCATTATCGCGAGCCTAATTTCTCGCCGATTCTCGCTTTATCTCCGACCCCGAGACGTTTATCTTTCCGATTCCATTTCTTTCTTTTTTTTTTTGTCGGCCGCCTCGCCTTTTGCGGTCCCGATCTGAAAATGTGTTCCCCGTTTGGCGTCTGGCGCGAAACTATCCCGATGCCAGGAAGAGATATACCCCCCGAGCGCAGATAATATTTTATTAATCATTAAGCACATAGCCGCCGCACGTATAAGATAATGGGAATAATATCAGGCAATGACGATAATACTGTTTGTCGTGCACGTTAATTATTGGTCCTCCCGCTACGTAGTTCGCCGACGCATGGCGATGAGCCGTCGGGGAGAGACGTCATCGATGGCTTTGCAACTCAATTCTTTCTATTTTTTTGTGGGACCCTGGCATATTTGCGTTTCTTGGAAATCGGGTTGTCCATTTGTCAGATTGAAGAATTTTCAGGAAATAAAAAGTCGCAGTTTCCCTGTTTTTGTCCAATTTTATCGTAACCCAATTTTGTCGTCTTCTCTTTGTCCATAGAGAGTGAATGATTATTGATAATTGCAGATATGAAGACACGTGAATAAAAATAATGCATCAAAATTGTCATTTACTTTCTCAGGAGTGGAGTTAAACAATTCTAAGAGACGTTATCGATAACTTTGCAACTGAAGTCTTTCTATTTTTTGTGGGAAGATTTAAGTTTTATTTTTTCGGAAATCCAGTTGCCCATTTGTCGGATCGAAGAATTTCAGGAAATCAAAAGTGAAGTCTAGTTGGTCCCTTCAATTTTGATCTTATTATTTTTGTCTATGGAAAATGAGTGCTTGTTGAACAAGGTAGATATGAAGATATGTAAATAAAAGTCATGCAACAAAATTGTCATTTACTTTCTCAAGGGTGGAGTTAAACAGTCCGAAAAGACGTCATCGATGGCTTTGCAACTGAATTCTTTCTATTTTTTGTGGGAGGCTTGCATGTTTGCGTTTTTTGGAAATTGAATTGTCCATTTGTCGGACTAGAGAATTTCAGAAAATAAAAAGTGGTAGTTGCCTTACTTCTGTCTATAGAAAGTGAATGATTATTGAAAATGGAAGATATGAAGATATGTACATCAAAATGATGCATAAAAATTGTAATTTATTTTCACCAGAGTGGAGTTTAACAGTCCTAAGAGACGTCATCGATGGCTTTGCAATTGAATTCTTTCTATTTTTTGTGGGAGGCTTGCATGTCTGCGTTTTTTGGAAATTGAATTGTCCATTTGTCGGATTGAAGAATTTCAGGAAATGAAAAGTGGTAATAGTCTATTGTTTCAATTTTATCGTCTTAGGTTTGCCCATGGAAAGTGAATGCTTCTTGAAAAATATGAATATGAAACTATGTACATAAATGTAATGAATCAAAAGTGTCATTAATTTACTTCAGAGTCGTGTTATATAGTCCTATGAGACGTCATCGATAGCTTTGCATGTAAATTCTTTCTATTTTTTGTGGGAGGCTTGCATGTTTACGTTTTTTGGAAATTGAATTGTCCATTTGTCAGATTGAAGAATTTCAGAAAATGAAAAGTGGCAGTAGTATTTTGATTCAATTTCATTGTCTTAGTTTTGCCCATAGAAAGTGAATGCTTCTTGAAAATTATGAATGTGAAAATAAGTAAATAAAAATAATGCATCAGAATCGTCATTTATTTTCATCAGAAATGGAGTTTAACAGTCTTAAGAGACGTTATCGATAGCCTTGCCACTGAATTCTTTCTATTTTTCGTGGGGAGATTCTATGCTTACATTTCTCGGAAATCGAGTTGTCCATTTGTCAGATTGAAGAATTTCAGGAAATGAAAAGTCGTAGTTTTCCTGTTCTTTCAATTTTATCGTCTTACTTTTGTCCATAGAAAGTGAATGATTGTTGATAATAGTAGATATGAAGATATGTGAATAAAAATAATGCATCAAAATTGTTATTTATTTTCTCCAGAGCGGAGTTAAGCGGTCCTAAGAGATGTTATCGAATTCTTTGCTAGTGAATTTCTTCTATTTTTACGTGGAAGGCTCCTTTGTTGGCCAATGTATGCAATCGTACTGCTAATTTGATCGTAGTATGGTCGATTCTTCCTATTTGATCGTGTTATTTTTGTTCATGGGACGTGAATAACAGATATGAAGATATGCAAATAAATGTGATGCGTCAAAATTCTTACATTATTTCTTTAGAGTGAATTAAAACAGTCCTGATAGACTTCATCGATGTCTTTAGCAAGTAAGTTATTTAAATGTTTCACGGGCATTTTGTCTATACGCGTGTCTACAAAAACATAACTTTTGTAAAAGCTATATACGTATCACGCATATATTCGAAGATGTAACGCAAATCTTGCAAAAACTGAAATTTTTCTATACTCTCGTGACTGACATAACATCCGTGAATGAACGATTCAAAAAATTCTATCAAACATGTTTGGCAAACAATTTTTTTCAAACCTTTTAAGAGGGCAAACAAGTATGATAATTTACGATTGAGTAAAAAATATTAAAACGCAGGTTGGGAGTGAAATATTTTGTGTCACTTCTTCCAATCGTATAGAGAAATATACGTTTACGATGATTGACAACTGCCAATCAGTACTTTGTCTTATGTACAGATGGAAGCACGTATCGGAATAAGTAGTGATCACTAAAACTAAGCGGACAGTGTCACAGTAGAGTATGCTATCGATGCTGAAACAAGGTGGGACTTATACAGGGTGTCTTATATTGAAAAGTTTTGCCCGCAGATAAGTTCAGCGTAGTTTACGAATACGTTTGTTTAATCAAAATATTCCTCCGCAATTTGTAAGGTGTTTCATATTACAACGATAGCACCGTATAGTTTGTTAATCATTTAGTTACTTAATTATTTTTGAATACCAATCGATATTTTATTTAACATCTGAAATGTTTATATTTCATTCATGCTGCTCGTTGATGTAAAAATATAAAAATTACCAGATCATTGAAAATCGTCACATAATAAATGAAGATATGTCATCAAGCACGTATTGTATTGTATATGTAGGCTGAATATATTTTGCGAAACTTAATAATTATAAAATCGATCCCCTTCGCCGAGAATTTATGTTACTTAATAATTATAGTTTGTCAACATAAGAAGTAGAAGGATTAAAAATGAAGTAAAAATACAATACGAATATATACGCTTTCTGCATGTTAAAATCGTTTACACTAGTTTAATGTACTTTAGAACACTCTGTACATTAAAATCCTAATTTGAGCCATTATATCTAAACTCGAGTTTTGTCAAGATAAAATATTGATGGTAAGGTTGTTTATACCATTTTGGCGTACTTTGGAATACTTTGTCCATTAAAATGACTTATTGTGCCATTTTTTTCAATGATGTGTACATTATATAAAAGGCGTATACACGTATATTACACATTAAAATCTTGACACAAATATTGTGAACACATCTGACAATAAATTATAATATACCATTGGACGGCCAATTAAGCTTATTTTGGCACAATTTGATTTTACTAAAACATGACAACACCTTTCAAATGCCCAGAATACGGCTTCTTTTGACTTTTACGCTGTTTTACGCGAACTAACTAGACTTTATGCATACTTTGACAATATTTCGCATTATGCTACACTATTTTACATTATTTTACGTTACTACATTTCGTTATTATAGATTGTTTGCGTTATTTTTGGGGTTTAGGGGGGCAAATGAGCATTTTAGACCCCATTTAATACATGTTTGATTGGCTTATCTTTATAATACGACATTAGACCATCAAAAAAGGGTACCTTGGACTATATCATACCTATAATAGTTAAAGGCAGCAGAATCATTCAAATGGGTTTTATGGGATTTTGCTCGGCAAAGGCTCATGTTAGCTCCAATTTGAAACATGTTGGACTGGCTTATGCTTATAATATGACATTGGGCGACCAATGGAGAGTACTTTGACATAACTAGGATCTACTAAGACGTGATAAAGCCCTCAGAATCGCCAAAAAGTGCCAAAAAATGGTTGGTCTGATATTCGTTTTAGGACTAAATTGCCCCATAGACTTTAACTCGCCCTGAAAGTTGGTCACAAGCAAAGTTCGGAATTCTCAATAGTTTCAAAGATTCAGCCATTTTTCGAAGTCGGAAAAACATTTTTTCAAAGATCGACTTTCGCCGACAGGTCTATCTTGAAGTACGCGTCAAAAGCTTCAAGAAAATGTATGATTATCATAGGTTTTGACGGCGGATTCAAAAGTTACAGGCGATTCCAAAAATCGCGAATTTTTCTCATCTTTACGAAAAATCGAAGGTCGGCGGATCGATTCGCCCTTTTGCTGCCTGTTAGAGGGTCAAAAATAACTTCGTGAGCCGTTTGCCGTTTGTCGAAATTCGCATTAGTTTCTGAGTTACAGCCAAAAAACCGTTAAAAATTGGGGGTCGAAATATGGGCGAAAAAATTAAAGTCTTCAGAGTGACTTGCGGCTTTGCATATTGATAGAGGATCAAAAGAGGATTACAAAAATCGCAAGCGGAGTCTTCTAAGTACAATATTTTCGGAGACATGACCAAAAATATGCCAAAAAATTGACAAAAGATGGATATTTCACTGGCTCTTCGTCAAATGACAGTTTCTGTCATCATTATTCCACTATAATATCATAGAGTATGGCAAATACTTTTAAAAAGTCTTAGCCTCTTATGTGCAATAGTTTCGAAGATACGTCCAAGAAAACATGAGAAAATAGTGAAAAAACGGTGAAAAATCGATATTTTGCCGACCTTGCGACGTATGATGCCTCTTACCATAAATATTCAGTTTAAACATGAAAAAGGTATCAGAAATGTGTGCACTATCACCAAATACACCTCTGATTTTTTTCCATTTTCTTTTATGCACCGGATTCCGAGAAATTGGTGGGAGAAGCAGATAGTACACTTTACACTTTTCTACTCCAACGGTCGAAATAGAAAGTTGAAAATGTAGACAAATTCTTATTTTTTAACAAGCCGTCGGATGGCTCGTTCAAAATTTCAAAAGGTTTACGGGCACTTTTTACCATCTTATTCGGCTATGCCGTTTTGTACAAATAGACTGTGTCACAGTTCGGCCCGACGTTAATCGTAAACCTTGCGGCACGTTTGCTCAAAGTACGCGTCCACAAATTTGCCGACAATCCTGAGTGATCCTGATCATAAAGATTCGAGGCACGCATGGCGACCTTGTGACATTTAATTGCCAATTAGGCATTAATCGTGGCAGTTTGCCGCGCCAAGATATTCGCCAGGTTCGTGTAAAGCGTAAATCATATGTAACGACGGCCGGTGTACGCCATTTTGGATCAAAGCAAAATAGAGGATTGCTCATGACGGCGAAAGAAGTGTTTTTCGGTCTTACGCCCTCGTGCGTAGGACTTTTTAGATTTATTAGACTCATAAGTGTACTAGACAGAATTTTGATGAACTATTTTAGTCTTACGATTTTGCACGCTGACCTTTTTAGATTTTTGAGACTGTTGAGCGTACTAATAATTTATGTTTGACATTTATGTGCAAATACTTCATAATACTGATTTTAGAATTCAGAAATTTCAAGGCATAGGTTTAAACATTTGACATTCAATATAAGCATGTACATATTAATCTATACATGGCATATAGAACACATAATGGATAGCTAAAGTTCGAAATACTTATATGTATGATCCGATATTAGTTTTTAAACAACATAATTTGCACATTTATACTTTGAACATGTTACTTTGGTAGCAAAAACTTTTCAACATTACTAAGCAAAAAGGAATAATCTATCCTAATTTACTCCTCTTCATCTCAAATTTTGCTGTATATTAAGTACAATTCTATATATCAATAATCTTTTTAGAAAGAAATAAAACAGATTTCTACCCCCCCCCCCCCCATGTTCTCTAAACAAATTCCTACCTTTGTCATAATTAGATTAAAAATAGCGAAACATTAAAAGTCCAGCAACCTTGGAAAAGCTTTAATCCTGTACGAAAGGAACGGCATGTGGGTCACCAGTGACCCGAAGCAAGATAAACTTACTAACCATGATTATACACGTAACTTATTTGGTCTATATAATATTATAACATAACAGGTATCGCAAAATAAAAACTACATGCCGGCCAACCCATATAAAATTAACGCAAAATTCAAAGTATATATTAAGTGTACATATAAGTTCGATGCCTTTGCATAAAATCAGCTGTAATTACGTTTCAAATGACAATTCTTTTCCCGTCAATGTCTCAAAATATTTCCTCCACCTTACTAAGTAACTTACAATGTATAATTTCACTCTCATTCGTTTTTAACCTCAAAAAACAATACTTCGCACGATGGCGTTCTGCGTTAAGCAAAAACGTTGTAACACACAAGCTTGCAAAATGTAATTTCAAATATTTCATAGTGGAAATTTTTCTCTTAATGATGCAGAACTCAGCGGAACACCGAAAAAGGTGGACTAGGAATTAGAGCAACTGTTGGATAAACATTCTTGTTGAACGCAGCAAGAATTTTTGGAAGAACTCGATGTAACACAACAAGCGTTTTCCGTTCGCCTAGAGAAGATGTATAATAATAAAGACAGAATATATGATAAAATGGCAACGAACTTGTTTGTACACCTAGTATACGTAGTCAGGTTCCTATAAAATTCCGTATTATAAGACACCCACAGTAAGTGCAAAGAGAATTACATTCCGAGAACTTATTAAAAATAAACAATTTTTAAATTCTTAAACCTTGACTCTTATTAAAGATGTAAATGTATGTACAACACAAAAGACAAAAAAATACCATTCTCATCTCATACAACTGTAAAAATTTAAATTTGCTTCTGATGAACTGGTTATTGACAATGCTTTCCGTTAAAACCCATTGCAATTTAATTAGTTCGTAAAATAGTACAACAGTGACCGAAATCGCCGAAAAACCTTTGATTATACATGTGACCTTAACTTAATAAATTCCTCACCACTACTCAATACAATTCAACGTTTTCTCAGTTGAACAATATAAAATCGGAATAAAGCTATAAATGAGTAAATTATAATTTATTTATTTAGATATTTTCCTGCAAAGGCATAGAACATTATTCCTTCTCGTATTTATTCGAAGCTAACATACTTTTCCAATATAATAAACAAAAATCATGTTACTCGGTGCTGCAGAAGTACAGTGCTGTACAAAGGTTGTAACAATCTCCGTCATCCTCAACGATGAATTCCATTCTCGGATGTAATTTTACATGCATACAGTCGGCGTGCCGCAAAATTTGCGAAGTGAGAGAGAGAGAGAGAGAGAGAGAGAGAGGGAGAGATTCTCGCATCTTCGGTTCATCAAACACGTCACTCTCGTGGCTCGAGACGTCTTGGCCAAACATCGTCATCCTCCCAACGCCAATCATCTTTGATCCTGACCATAAAGCTTCGCCGTGTCAGCGTTTGACCTTCAACGACCATCCTCGACGATTCGCTTGGTAGAAAAACAGATCGACCTCAATTCTCTCCCTCTCTCTCTCTCTCTCTCTCTCTCTCTCTCTCTCTCTCTCTTCCTCTCTCTCACTTGATTTCGAGAACTCAGATGATGTACTCGTCTTCGTCTCCCATTACATCGGAAAGGAAACTAAGCACGGCGAGCGTCTTGATCTTCAGACAAACAGAACGATAAAAGGAGCAACTACGTCGGAATTGGAGAGCAAATACTTGCCGACGCATTCTGAGTCGAAAATTGCGTCGAGCAGAGATTTTCGGCGGGAAGTTGCCGGGTCCCGATCGGCGCCCAGCGATGACCTTGAGGATGCAGGTTTAGTTCGTTAGGCCCCGGTTTGAGTTTGAGGCGAGGAAATTGTTCGAGGATGTAACTAGTTTGTATGTAGTTCGTAGGTTGTAAGTAGTTTTCAGGTCTGGAAGGCCGTTTTGGTGAATGTTAGAAAATATGTGATTGCGATGGAGGTGATAAATGTTTATTTTTTGCTTGATGAAGCAGATGGTGAGTTTTTTATTCTTTGTCAGCTTAAATAAGGTGGAGTAGGATAAAACCGACCCAGAAATTGTAAAGTTTTACTTTAAACTGATGTATTTTCTATGTATTCCACTAAAACGTAATAGTCTTACTGTTTTTATTTAGCGTACGGTTTATTCTTTAAGTTGCATTAATTTGGTGTAAAACTATCTTCTGAAACTAATGATTTTCTTAATGAATTAAAAACAGTGCTGCTAGGGTGGACTTACCCCGGAACTGGGGCAAAACCGCTCAACCTGATTAAAAATGATTGAATCTTATACCCTTATATTATTGGGCAAAATCGGAATTATTATTAGTAATACTCAATAATATTATTAGTAAAATTACAGAATAAATAACTAAATAATATTAAAAAATTACGAAATAATATTATTAGTAAAATTACAGAATACATGGCGGCCACCTACGTTGAATACTAAACCATTGAATACTAACCAAAGGAAGATTTCTACCTTACAGTTAGTACAATGCAACGTATAGTTAAATAAATAAGGGCCTAGTGCGGATTTTCCCCGTGTACGGATTTACCCCACTGCACCTTATCAGTTTTAGAGAAATTTTGTTGTGAATTGTGGTCAAATGCTTGAAGATTGCGTGGTCATTTTAGGGATTGTTTTCAGAAAATTGAAATTTTAAGGTGAGATTGTGAAGAGTTCTTGAGTTGATTCGTCATTTTGAAAGATGGGAAGGCCTCTGAGCTTTTGATTGTTACGAAAAATATCTCTTCTTGTTTAAATATAGCGGATGTAAATCAGTTTCTCATTCTTCGTCATATGAGATATCAATTTCAGAGAATTGGAATTTTGGGATAAGACTATGGTGAGCTCCGGAATTTGGTAGCCATTTTGAAACTTGAGTATGGGTCTAGGCTTTCGACTCAGACAAAAAATATCTTTTCTTGTCTAAATAAACCGGATGTAATTTAATTCCTCATTCTTCGTCATATGAGATATCAATTTCAGAGAATTGAAATTTTTGGGAAAGATTGTGAAGGGCTCTGGAGTTCGGTAGCCATTTTGAAAGTTGAGAAGTCCTTTAATCTTACGAATGAGATGAAAAATGTCTCTTTTTTTCTCAATAAAATGGATTTTTATCAGTTTCTGGTCCTTCTACTTGGATAGTTATTAATTTGAGGACGCTGTAATTGTTAATCAATTCAATTCATACAATTTGGGAAGAACTTCCGAGTTGAATGGCCATTTTGGCGAACGTTGGAGTGTTAAAGTTAAGAGGAAAATATTACCGTCAATTAAAAGTAGGAGCCTTTCTTACTACAGGTTAATAATTTGTTATAAATTGTTTCGGGAAGAGTAGTTTGGTAATAGCCTTTGAATTTAAATGATTTTTAATCTTAATTTTTATGAAGTGAGGTACACAATGATAAGATATAATGATAAAGTTGTATATGAACACACTATAGAAAGTATCGAAATAAATATTTCTTTGGAAAAAGTTTTTGATTTACATATTTGAAGAATTAAAAGTAAATAGGATAGACAACGTTTTTTAAAAATATATAACTTTAACATTCAAATGAGTAGATTTGGTTAAGAAATATTGATCTATCTTAGGAATTGCTTTTAATGTACATTATTATTATATTAAGTACCGATTACTTAGAGACAATTCATCAGTGGGTAAAACTGGTACAAAGCAGAAACTGAAATTTTACTCTGAAATTAATTTGTCCAAAAAACATATTTCTTATAAACACGATTCAAGGATTAAGAATATCAGCTTATTTTATTATAAAAGTTGTGTTTGAAAGCGTTATAAAAATTCCAGGAAGATATTAGTTCATAATTAGTCAAGATGTACTTCATATTTTACGATGATTGACGCAGTCCGGATATATGTTCCGGAAACAACACTCTTCAATCGTTTCCTGTAATTTGACTAAGTCATTTCCAGTCGTGGAAAGTGAATCATAGCACGTACGAAAATGACGAATGTCAAGATATAAAAGTAAAAAACCTCTCATATTAATTTTTTGTGCTGTGACGTGGAAATTTATCGCTGCCTTTGCTTACAATTAATTCTAGTTTTATTTGGAATTGTGTCTCTTGTTTGACGACTTGATCAAGTTCACGAAAACAAAAGCCGAATTGTTTCCTTCAATTTTATTCTGCCATTTTCGTTTACGGAATGATACCATGTTTGAAAATTATAGATATGAAGATATACAACTAAAACAGAAGAAGAAAGTTCTCATGTTATGAAAAGTGAATTGAAACAGTACTGCGAAAATTTGGTATTAATATTTTGTAAATTATTGATGCAATCTTCGTATGTATAAATATTTATATTTAAACGGATTCATCTCAACTGGTCGATCCGATTGTTCGATTCTTATAAAATGTCTGAGAGTGATAAGATGAAGTATGAATTGATTCGAATTATCAAAGTTCTTGAAGTGTACTAACATATTTGATCTTGGTAGCTGTATTCTATTATTAACGCCAATTATAGGTATATTCCGGAAATAATCTATTGAATATCTCACTTGAATTCACCTTAATAAATACCAATTTTTAATAAATACCAAATAAGTCATAAATGATTAAGGTCAATCATTATTTTTAGAAGAATGCAATTGGAAGCATACGGACCTTTTACATCATAAACAGCATTAAGAAAAGTTGCACTACATCACGACAATTAGCTTATGAAGTAAAAAGTACGTTGTTTACAAATTTATTTAGACAACGTTGGAAGCAGAAGCTGCTTGGACACGACATCAAACTGTCCAATTTTGAGAACACCATATCATTGATCCCCATATCTACTATCTATTACTAGCTTTCAAATCCCAGTAAAACATTTCGGAAGCAGACTCTCGAGTCCGTCTATCGACCGCTCCACTTTTGTTCGCGGAAAATTATTACTAATTAAATAAGCATCTAAATACATGTATATAGATGTCGTTCTACTGGCTGGGCGGTAAATATATTTTTGCAACATAAGCATCCCTTAAGAAGAAATCGCTGTTTATTACTACTGAGTACATACTAATAAAGTCAAAAATAGTAGCTATTGACGACCCAAACCAAATTGCCCAGTTTTGACAATGCAATATCATTTAACATCTTCATATCTGCCACCATTCTATTATTAGATCTCAAATCCCAGTTAAACATTTCGGAAGCAGACTCTCGAGTCCGTCTATCGACCGCTGCACTTTTATTCATGGAAAATTATTATTAATTAAATAAGCATCTAAATCCATGTATATAACTGCCGTTTTACTCTTAAAAGCATTAGTGGACAGATACCTTATACAACATAGGCATCAACTAAGATAAAAATTGCTGTTTATTACGGGCCCACGATTTTGAAATAGAAAAAAACATTCATTTTTCGACATTTTTCCAAACAAAGCCAAAACATGAACCTACATACGAACCAAACCATACTGCCCAGTTTTGACAATACCATATCATTTAACATCTTCATATCTGCCACCATTCTATTATTAGCTCTCAAATCCCAGTAAAACATTTCGGAAGCAGACTCTCGAGTCCGTCTATCGACCGCTCCACTTTTGTTCACGGAGAATGATTATTAATTAAATAAGCGTCTAAATACATGTATGTACCAAGATGTTCTACTGGCTGCGCGGTAAATATATTTTTGTAACATAAGCATCCCCTAAGAAATAATCGCTGTTTATTACCACCTTAAGCTTATGTGAAAAAAACATTCTTTTACGAATTCATACTAATAAAGCCAAAAGTAAAAGCTATTGACGACCCAATCCAAATTGCCCAGTTTTGACAATACCATATCATTTAACATCTTCATATCTGCCACCATTCTATTATTAGCTCTCAAATCCCAGTAAAACATTTCGGAAGCAGACTCTCGAGAGTCCGTCTATCGACCGCTCCACTTTTGTTCATGGAAAATCATTATTAATTAAATAAGCGTCTAAATACATGTATATAAATATCTTTCTACTGGCTGCGTGGTAAATATATTTTTGTAACATAAGCATCCCCTAAGAAGAAATCGCTGTTCATTACTACTGAATTCATACTAATAAAGTAAAAAATAGTAGTTAATAATAGACGACCCAAACCAAATTGCCCGGTTTGCCCAAATTGTCCAAAAAATAATAGACGACCCAAACCAAATTGCCCAGTTTTGACAATACCATATCATTTAACATCTTCATATCTGCCACCATTCTATTATTAGCTCTCAAATCCCAGTGAAACATTTCGGAAGCAGACTCTCGAGCCCGTCTATCGACCGCTCCACTTTTGTTCATGGAAAATTACCTGGCTAGCAGAAATTGCGCAACTCCGATCGAATCGAACGACGCGTCATCCTTGGACTTTCGTCCGTTTCCCCTCGGACACGATGGTCGTCGGGCGGAAAAAAAGATGGGCACGGAGAGGGGTGGGAGGAGGAGGAGAGGACGTTCACGTTTTCACGTAGATCCCGTCCGATAGCGATGTGTGCTATGTGTGCTATGTGTGCGATGTGTACAATGACAAGAGCGCGCGCGCGCGCGCGCACGCGCACACTCTCGAGATGGCTCACACGACTGATAACGGATTTCTCTCGGAGATAAAAGAGAACGGCCTCGTTCGCGCCTCGATCCGATGACGCAAACCTCTTCACGCCCTTCGCGGCATTCTTTTTAACAACCCCTTTTTTTCTTGCCAGGAAAGTCCCGACGGCGAGCTACGCGCCGCTCGTGTCAATGATAGGTGTGGGAATATGTTTTTCTGAATTTTCCACTGATTGGCGGTGTGAGATGTTGGCATTGTGGGGATAGAGTTGTGGGTGAAGTGGGTGTCGCTGGCTGATTTGAGATTAGGGATCTGTGGGGGGATGTATAGACTCTTGTTCAGATGATTAATTTGTCAAGTTACGTGAAAATTTGAAGGATTGAGTGCAATAAGTTTTCAGCAAAGTTAATTAAAATGGACTAAACTGATGATCTTGAGGGAATGGAATTGTAGGTGAAGTAGGTTTTGCTGGCCGATTTCAGATTAGGAATCTGTGGGGGGATGTATGGATTCTTGTTGAGATGATTAATTTGTCAATTTACGTGAAAATTTGAAGGATTGAGTGCAATAAGTTTTCAGCGAAGTTAATTAAAATGGACTAAATTGATGGTCTTGAGGGAATGGAATTGTAGGTGAAGTAGGTTTTGCTGATTGATTTTAGATTAGGAATCTGTGGGGGGATGTATGGATTCTCGTTGAGATGATTAATTTGTCAAGTTACGTGAAAATTTGAAGGATTAAGTGCAATAAGTTTTCGGCAAAGTTAATTAAAATGGACTAAATTGATGATCTTGAGGGAATGGAATTGTAGGTGAAGTAGGTTTCGCTGGCCGATTTCAGATTAGGAATCTGTGGAGGGATGTATAGACTCTTGTTGAGATGATTAATTTGTCAAGTTTCGTGAAAATTTGAAATATTCACTGTAATGAGTTTCCAACGAAGTTAATTAAAATGGATCTAAATTGATGGTCTTGAGGGAATGGAATTGTAGGTGAAGTAGGTTTTGCTGATTGATTTGAGATTTGGAATCTGTGGGGGGATGTATGGATCTTTGTTGAGACGATTAATTTGTCAAGTTATGAGGTTATTTGAGGAATTTAAAGGTACAATAATTTTCCAATAGAAGAGATTATTGCGACTAATGTGTAGGTATTGTACAGATAGAGTGTTAGGTAAAAAAAATAGTTTTTACTGGTAGTTTGAAAATTAGGAATTAAGGAGAGAAATTGTACGAATTTTTGTTGACATGATTAATTTGTCCAAGTTGCCAGAAAATTTGTAAAATGAAATGTAATAAATTTTTAGTGAAAAGGATGAATTTAACTAAAATGTTGCTATTGTGGGGATGGAGTGGTAGGTGAAATAGATGTTGCCGGCTATTTTGCGATTAGGAATCTATGGGTTGAATGTACGGATTCTTGTTGAGATTATTGATTTGGTAAGCTGTGAGAAAATATGGGAATTAAATGTATTATAATAAGATTTCTGTAGAGAAAACTACTGTGATTAATACGTTGGCATTGCATGCGTGGAGTGGTAGGCAAAATAATTGTTACTGATTGCTTTAATATTAAAAACCTAAGGGACGTAATGTATGGTTTCTTTGAAATAATTAATTTGGAAGTTACGAGAATATTTAAAGACTATATTGAAACAATAAATTTTCTATAGGAAGATTCAACCTTTGTAAAATGTATAATAGATATTGTGAAAATCGAACAATAGGTAAAATAGTTCCCACTGGCGAATCCATGTTTGAAATATAGAAAATGAATTCTATTAAGTAATTGTTGTTAAGATGGTTAATTCTACCAAACTGCGAGAAAACTGGATTTTCAGATAATAATAATTTTTCTATCAAAACTATCCAAGTCGTACACATTGTATGGTTGCAGTAATAGATGAAATAGTAGCTACTAATTATTTTAGAATTTAGAATGTATGAATTGTTGCTGAGCAAGTTGTGAGAATATTCAAATCTCCCAAAAAGACAGACACAAACATTTTCATGAAAAAAGTAACTGGGATTAGATATAGATAGTTAATTACATGGATAAAGTTACAAACAGAATTTCTTCACTACATTTCAACGTTTTCGTACTAATGATAGACCAAACGACAATTTTTTATTTTATACAAAATTAGCAACTGTTGTAACATTTCCTGCAATATGCTTCATGGAACGACTACCTCTCAATTACGGTTAAGAATCAATACAGTGGAAGGATATGTTCTTATCGGCCATCATTTTTACCGGACTATTTTTACCAGAATCATGTAAACTTCTTTCCCGGGATTTCCTGAACACCGCGTATAATAATAACAACTCCTGGGAAATGCTTGTTTGATCACGATGAGACTGATAAAGTATCCGTCCATATACTGAATCCTACTTCAATCCACCGAGCAAGCAGAACGCATACATTACATCATTACATATATACGTTACATCGAACATTAGTCGAGGTCAAAATTTATGCATAAAATGTTCATAAAAATGATTTTCATGTTCGTTATAGGAATGATGGCGACATAAAGTTCGTTTTGAAAAATTGTCTTTTGACTAACGTTTTTGGAAAATAAAATGTTAGTTTCGCATGCCATTCGTTTGATTGACGCCACTTCAAAATGCCATTAGGCACTGTCATGCAATTGTCGTCGATCTTGCGCAATGACGATTGACAGAGATAACCGCCTAGTACTTCGCCATATTGACACATATTTTCCACTTAAGGCGTCATCCTGTTTACGAACGCGTTCTAGCATTCGAGATATCACAAAATTCTATTCTTTACGTCGCAGTCGGTGAAAAAAATTCGCCTTATCTCGGCAGAAGACATTTCTTAACATCTTCTTTCACTCTTGACATTTCAATTTAATTTTTTAGCTGTCCTGAAATCATTTTCATTTCTGATGCAGTCAATACCGAGTCACAGTATTTATAATCAAATATTACGGGAAAGAATAATATAATCTGTATTATATACGATTTTTTGTAGTGGGTGGAATATTATGGCTTTGGAATTTTGAAGTTAGTTCTTGGTAACGCTTTGAGTGGATTCTTATCCGAACGTAGCCGCCATCTTGTTTAACCATGACCCAACTATCGTCGAAACTACTCCTCAAATTCCTTACAAATTATGTCATCAAACAGCATTTAATTGTTCTCTGCTTTTTATTCGAAACGTCATTGACTTCATTTTTGCTTTTATAATACAGCGGATTATATTTTACGTATTTAATGCATGGAAGTATTGTGAATGTGCAGCGTTTATACTTCAAATTATTAAATATGAAGCTGCCGATTGAATAATATATACAGAACACAAGATCTAAGTCCTAACAGCTTATTAATACGCATAGTCTGCATTTTTCATCTCGGCTGCCATCTTGCGAATCCGCCGAGTCAAAGTACAATGTATCCCAAACAAGACATACACACGCGTGTGAAGAGAGTCAAAGTATGTCAACACGAACACCCCATAACCCCTTCCGAAAACCGACACACTCACACGTAACGTACAAGAAATCTCACCCCAGCTGCCATCTTGTCCCAGCCTGCCACCGAGTCCGACCTTGAATCTGTCATTCCGAAACCTTTCCTCCGCGCCCATCCGAAACCGTGTCCTCTAATCCTAATCCATCTTCACCCAGCAGCCATAACCTTCTTCCTGCACGAACGGTGCGTCCGCAGCTGTCAATTCCACTGTCAACCATTCGACCCGAACCTCACACATCCTGCCATAATTCCACGGTCATCGAAGCACACCACACACCTCACTCCACTCCCATCGCCGCCGGAAGTCCGGCAGAAATCCGTGTCGGCCGCCAGCGGCGACGCTTGGGCACCATAACCTCAAAATCGTGCGCTGACGCGCGCGCGCGCGCTCGCTCGCTCGCTCGCTCTCGTCATACGGAAAGTTTCGCGACGAGTTTCGAATTTGGTGCCGTAAGGCACTGCTCAGCTGATGAAAGAAGAATAAGAAGTCGGAGCGGTACGGCCCTACGCGCTCCTGTCGGACCCGACGACTGAAATTATCATTTTAGCTGATATACTAGCTAATGTAAGGATGCAGTTTTATCTCTTATTATCATGGGAAACGAGATAAATCGCGATAGTGCCGTTTATTTTGACAGCGTGTGCCGCGAGCGAACGGCAGCGAGCGAGATCGGCCGCGTTCACCATCGGGCGATCGAGGGAACGGCGACGGCGTCGGCGTCGGCGTCGCGACGCCCGGCGTCGGACGTTTATATCGGCCCAGCCGGCTATCAAGATCGGACGGGTCGGCCGTCTAATCTGAGGCCGACTTTTCGCGAATCTATGACGGGGAAGGTTGGGTTGGAAAGGGGGTATTTTTGGGAGTTGGGGAGGGTTTGGATTTTTTGAGGTTTCGGGATTTAGGAGAGAAATTACTGTGTGAAGAATCGTAGGTAGTCGATATGGAGTTCATAGTAGAAATTAATATTTTGATAATTTTATTTGAAAATACACTTGAATAATGGCGGGGAAGGTTGGGTTGGAAAGAGGGTATTTTTGGGAGTTGGGGAGGGTTTGGATTTTTTGAGGTTTCGGGATTTGGAAGAGAAAGGACTGTGTGAAGAATCGTAGGTAGTCGATATGGAATTCATAGTAGAAATTAATATTTTGATAATTTTATTTGAAAATACACTTGAATAATGGCGGGGAAGGTTGGGTTCGAAAGGGGGTATTTTGGGAGTTGGGGAGGGTTTGGAATTTTTAAGGTTTCGGGATTTAGGAGAGAAATTACTGTGTGAAGAATCGTAGGTAGTCGATATGGAATTCATAGTAGAAATTAATATTTTGATAATTTTATTTGAAAATACACTTGAATAATGGCGGGGAAGGTTGGGTTCGAAAGGGGGTATTTCGGGAGTTGGGGAGGGTTTGGATTTTTTGAGGTTTCGGGATTTAGGAGAGAAATTACTGTGTGAAGAATCGTAGGAAATCGATATGGAATTCATAGTAGAAATTAATATTTTGATAATTTTATTTGAAAATACACTTGAATAACGACGGGGAAGATTGGGTTTGAAAGGTGGTAATTTGGGAGGGTTTGGAATTTTGATAGGTTTCGGGCGAGAGACGAGTGTACAAAGGATCGTAGGTAGTTGATGAGTAATTTACTGTAGAATAAAATATTTTGATAACTTTGTTGGGAAACATATCTACTTGGGTAATGAGATCATTTTATGTGTGCAGGCAATCGAGTATTCAAATCATTAACTTGTAATGATAAAGGGATATTTTGCGAGTTGGGGGGGGGGGGGGGGGGTTCGAATTTCGATAGATTTCAAAATTTGGAAGAGAAAAGGACTGTCAAGGAACAGTACATAGTTGATAAGCAAGTAATTTACTATGAAACAATACTTTGATCATTTTTGTAGTCTTCAAGAAATATACTGGAGTAAAGGTAAAATTAAATGTATGCAGGTAGACGAATCTAAAATTGATTTTTGATAATACGTTATGCAAGGAGGGGTATTTTCAAAATTGGGAAGGTTTGGGCTACGACAGGGTAGCTTCCAAGAATTAAAAGAAAGCAAAACTCTATTGATAACTAGTCACAGATCAATAGTAAGAAATTAATTTAATGAATTGTCAACGAAGTAGTAACGTTGATAGCAACATTTTCATATGTTTTACATGTATTAAAATGTTTATGTACGAAGAGTACATATATGATGAGAAACGAGGAAATTAAAGTAACGCAGACTATCAAATATTAAAATGATGAAACTACGATGACTGAAAAATAATAATATTACAAAGATTGTTCTGGTACTTCCTGCGAATATTTAAATGTTAATTATGCATATAGATATAGATCCCTTATTTCTCGCGTCAGTTAGTGGTAATCTTCTTCCAAAATTTACAGAGAAAAGCGTAATGCATTTAACCCTTGACACAGATGTCTATTGGATACTTGAAAATTAGGTTCACCGGATATCCTACAGTTGAATGGACATGTGCACTACATACATGTATATAACACACGCAGCAGATTGCAAGGAGAATGTTGTTAATTACGATTATTTGGAATGTAGACAAAATATTTAACATATCTTCAGATATGCAAGAATGCTATACAACCAGAAAGTCTAGATTATAATTCTTTTTAGGTTCAATATTATATAAGTAACGATGGTATATTATCAAGAGAACATATTGCATAATCATTGCCACTTACTATGGTTCAGCTGCATATTTTAAGAAATATTGGCAAATCATGGCATACATGTATAGAAAGTCAATCTAATATAATTATAGGTATACACATTGACCGTGTATTAATCTGATTAGACGTATACTGAACGCACGCACTGTTAACGGACTCCAAATTCAAAGAACCCTACAAACCATCCAAAGCTTCCGAAGGTCATCTATGGACTTACTTGAAATCCGTAAAACACCTTCAACCTAAATTATCTCCCAAGTAGATAAACAAACAGTGCAAACAACCGAAATGAAAAATTCGTTGTGAAGCAACCACTATACTATAGTTTCCATAAAACACAAATTCAGCTCACATACCATCCCTACAAATTAGACTCTATCACCTAACGGACACTGTTTCTTGCAAAACCTTAATATTTTGGACTGCAGTATGCATCGAGAGTCCAAAAATTAATCCGAGAAGCATAAGTCTAATGTATAACTTTATCTGTTACTCGAGACCTAACGTACTCTGTTTCTTGCGAAATCTTAATATTTTGGACTGCAGTATGCATCGAGAGTCCAAAAATTAATCCGAGAAGCATAAGTCTAATACATAACTTTATCTGTTACTCGAGACCTAACGTACTCTGTTTCTTGCGAAATCTTAATATTTTGGACTACAGTATGTATCGAGAGTCCAAAAATTAATCCGAGAAGCATAAGTCTAATGCATAACTTTATCTGTTACTCGAGAGTCGGCTCAACAATAAACAACGCAGCTGGAATGACTTAATACCGTGTCGTGTCAAAAAGGAGTCGAGATTGTTTATCTAAACGATAGGACTACTTAGTATCGTTCTCGGTGTTAAGTAAGCAACGTTGTTCGGGCACTTGTCAGCCGATGAAGATTTTATCGGGCATCCCGCCGATTCGAGTTCGCAGTTATATCGCCGTCCGAATCGGAATGATGATGCGAAAAGGCGAGATAGAGGGATCTGCTATTTTAATATACGGCTCGCTTCTGTCTTTCGATCGCTGATAACGCGAAAGGTTTCGCTGATAGGACGGAAATTTTGTTTGGCTCCGCGGTACGTGACGGAAGCGGCGATCGATGGAAAATATCTCGCAAATTTTGATCTCCGTCGATTTCGGATTCCACTGTGCGTTCGATGGAAAATATCTGACAAAGTTTGATTTCAGTCGATTTCGGATTCCACTGTGCGTTCGATGGAAAATATCTGGCAACTTTTGATTGTGCTCGATTTCGGATTCCACTATGCGTTCGATGGAAAATATCTGGCAACTTTTGATTGTGCTCGATTTCGGATTCCACTGTGCGTTCGATGGAAAATATTTGGCAACTTTTGATTGTGCTCGATTTCGGATTCCACTGTGCGTTCGATGGAAAATATCTGGCAACCTTTGTTTGTGCTCGATTTCACATTCCAGAGTGCGTTCGGTGGAAAATATCTGACAAAGTTTGATTTCAGTCGATTTCGGATTCCACAGTGCATTTGCATGGAAAATATGTAGCAAATTTTAATCTCTGTCGATTTCGGATTCCACTGTGCCTTCGATGGAAAATATCTGGCAACTTTTGATTGTGCTCGATTTCACATTCCAGAGTGCGTTCGGTGGAAAATATCTGACAAAGTTTGATTTCAGTCGATTTCGGATTCGTCAGTACGTCTGCATCGAAAATGCAAATTTCGAGTTGATAGATTTTGGTTCGTGGAAAGGTGCGGAATGTTTCAAATTTTGTTAGAGATGTTTAGAATGTGGAACATTCGAGTAACATATTTGTTGATGTTTGCCTTATATTGTTCTTCTACAATATTTGTGTTTAGATGAAGGTACTATGTCTGTAAAAAATGCTGTTGATGCTGTTGAATCTAGAGTTCTAATATCAAAAAGTGAACACATAACAGACATTTTTCAAATATAGACTAACAAATTTGAATAATGTAAAGTTATAAATTACAATATTTAAAGTCTCGACGATAACAACAGGACTGTTTGAAGATGCAACGTTAAATTTGCAAGGTGGTAATATGAAATGAAGTAAATCACCACATTTCCAATAAAAAAAATCCTTTTTTTGTTACCACAAGAATTGTCATTTTTTGAATCTTATTTTCACCCACGATCAAATCTGACCTTATTAATAAAATAAATTGTAAAAACAATAGTTTTCTGCCTCTCCTTTACAGTATCATTTTTCAAGTACCGCCAAACACTGCAGATTGTAATCTAATACTCAAAATGATGGCATGAAGTAAGTCATCATTTTCACTTTACAAGTTACCTTTTAATTTTTTTAATCTTGTTATCACATCTAAGGAAATCTGTATTAGTTCATTGAACTCACAAGATATATAATTTCCTGCCTTTCTTCTAAAGTATAATTTTTCAAATACTGTCAAACACTGCAGATTGTAGACTAATATTCAAAATAATGGGACGAAGCGAATCGTCATGTTTACTCTCCGAGTTTCTTTTCTCTTTTTTCCATCTCGCTATCGCGTGTAAACAAATCTTTATTAATCCAATGTACTGAAAAAATAGTAATTTCCTGCGTTTCCTTTGAAGCATCATTTTTTCGAGTACCGTCGAGTACCCCGCAGATTGAGACCTGATATTGAACACGGCAGTATGAAGCAATTCTCACCTAGTAGACAAGGAACCTACTTGTTTATCGCTTGACGCATCATTCGTTAATCATCATCCGACAATTTCTCATCGAGTGATTCACGAAAACACTTGACTGCGTTTTGAAGAACGAGCTTGCTCTCAAGCAGGTGTCCGATCGGAACAATATGGATTATGCTACTTGCATAATGTATTGGCTTGGTGCATAAGTTCGTGCGGTATTTGCTTGGGTTAGCAACAATGCGGCATAAATGAATTTTTTATCGTTATTCCGTGGGTTTAACTTAGTTTGGAGTTTGCGTGTTGCGAAACACAGGTTTTCTTGATTGTGATCGTATTATTTGTATACATTTCAGGCGATTGAAGATCGAATGTCATGTTGAGAAAAATGAGCATTTCCGACACATTTTTACTCTTCGAGTTTAACCAAGGATTAAATGGCGTACAATAGTTGACTGATCACATTCAAAAACTTGCGCCATTTCCTTCAGCAATTGCTTCATTCCCGTACACTTCACAAATTGTTCTCGCAGCACCTGCTGCACTGAATCCTCGGTTAAACTCGAAGAGTAAAATGTGTCGGAAATGCTCATTTTTCTCAACTTGACATTCAATCTTCAATCGCCTGAAATATATACAAATAATGCGTTCACAATCAAGAAAACCTGTGTTTCACAACACACAAACTCCAAACTAAGTTAAAACCACGGAATAACGATAAAAAAATTCATTCATGCCGCATTGTTGCTAACCCTAGCAAATACCGCGCGGACTTATGCACCAACCTAATACTTTCTGCACATCTACGCATGTATTAAAACGTTTCCCGCAAAATTTGTCAAGCATCAAATTCAAACATGAACAAGATGTTTATTATACACCTACGCGTCAATAATCTTGTTAATCATTACATTACTCTCAGTATAATGTAAAATTAGTTTGTATCAACCGGTTATTGACCGTCAGTGTAGATGTATAGTATTAAGTTTTCGGCGTATTCGGTCAGTGTTATACTTTCGACCACGAAATTTCAATGAATTTTAACAGAAGAACATTCACTTTAAGTAATTCGGTTGAAGATAATAACAATTTTAACATATTAAAGTTTAATGGAAAACAGAATTATTCGATAATAAAATTTATAAAATGATAAAAAAGACTGAAAAAATTAATAAGTCACCTAGTCAGCGATCTTCAATTCAGCTCGGGGCAGAATACGCCGAAAACTTAATATTTTTATTATATTTTGTTATTTAGTGTAGCATCAACCACAAGCAAGAGTTAACTGAATATTATACATCGCCAGTATAATCGCACCATAAGGGCCAGTTTGGTCAAATGAGACATTAGAAAAGAAAAAATGAAAATTGAAAAATTATTGTTTCGTCCTGCATCCACTTTCAGTCGCAATAAAAATCTTTTAATATCTCTCAGTGTAAACTATGCGAAAACTACCGTTGACCACAATGTTTTCTTAAGAAAATTACAATGTTTCTCAAATACTGTTACATTAACGTCTTATGCATCATTTAAAGAGTTTACGGTTGATTTTGTTGATGTGTTAGATGTTTAGTGAACATTTACGTTGCGTTTCGGGATATCATTTTTTGCTTTTTCGAGTTCGACGTGTAATGCATCGCGTTACATGGCGCCAGACGCAGATTAGCGGGGATGTCAGTGATTTGGCAAGAAAGTTTACGAAACTGCGAGCTGGTAGGATGGAAGTTCCGCGAATCGTGGAGAATGTTTCGTCATACTCTCGGAATAACGTCGCCGAGCTTAGTTTCGATTCATATTCGCGGTAACTTCCGTCGACTGTTTATCGAGAAATCGTTCGCTTTGAATTTTGCAGAAGCGGAAGGAGGGGGATTTGTTCATCGTAACTCCCATAGTTCATTCCCGTCCGAAGAGAAAATTAATTTAAAGATGTTTGTTAATCGTAATTCGCATAATTGATTTTTCGTCCGAAGAGAAAATTAATTCGAAGATGTTTGTTCATCGTAATTCGCATAATTGATTTTTCGTCCGAAGAGAAAATTAATTTGAAGGAGAGGTTTGTTCATCGTAATTCGCATAATTCATTCTCGTCTGAAGAGAAACTTAATTTGAAGGAGAGGATTGTTCATCGTAATTCGCATAATTGATTCTCGTCCGAAGAGAAAATAAATTTAAAGAAAGTGGATTGGATTTGGAAATTAAAGGATTGTTTATCATAACTAGCATAATCCATTCTCGTTCGAAGAAGAAAAGAAGAGGATTTCTCATCATTACTTTCATAAGTAGTTGTTTTTTGTTCGAAGAGTAACTGAAGTTGAAGAAGGGGTGGATTGTTGTTCGTAATTCACATAATTGATTTTCGTCCAAAGAGAAGATGAATTCGAAGAAAGGGAGGTTTGTTGTTCGTAATTCGGATAATTAATTTTTGAGCGAAGAAAAAATGAACTTGAAAAAAGGGTAGATTGTTCATCATCAATTGTTTCTTGTCCGAAGGGAAAATGATTTTGTTCTTAACGAAAGAACGTAGCGCAATGTGGACTTTTTTATTGTTGCGGTGTGTCTGGACGAAAGTTCACAAAACTCTATGCAGGATATGTGTTGATTTCAATGTAATCATCAGCTGAAAGGTGTTACGTTTGTGAAAGTTTTGAAAATAAATGTTTTGAATTCTTGTTTTTGAGACAAGCTGAGTACCTTGCGCTTTTATGTGTCATATTAGAAAATGTCAGACTGTTCTTTGCAACTGTATAGTCTTGTCTTACACATGAATCACGTTATATGTATAGTATGATTCGATTAGAAATTCAGAATGTCTGTATCATAAATTCACATTCTAACCCGATTAGAAGTACCAAGTACCTATTTCATAATTTCAGATTTCTAATCGTACTAGGTATACTGTGACTCAATTATAAATCGTAAGTGTCTATGTCATAATCTCAAATTTCTAATCAATCTCTACGTATTGTAACTAGATTAGAAGTTGTAACTATACATCCCATAAGTTTACATTGGTGGTCACATTACATACCGTAACGTTCTATATCGTAGTTCCACATTTCTAATCTCATTACGTCTTGCAACTAGATTAGAAATTCTAATCGTGACTGCCATTTTTTCCATTTTCTGTTATTACGTACTGTAACTAAATTCGAAATTCTAACCACCCCGGTCATAATTTTTCATTTCTAATCCCACACTGTAATTCGATAGAAAATTCTAATATTTTCCGTCATGGCTTTACATTTGCGATAATATTTTATTCTGTAGCTTGAATAGAAGTTGTAACAGTCTATGTCGTAACTTTTCGTGAGATTTCGGCTCGATCGAAAAATGAAGCGTAAAATGTTACCGGCCTGGCGACGTCATAAGAATATCTCGACCGCGCTCATTTCCTCCTTCAATCTTTGCCGCTTATCAGTTCGTCCGATATTAAATTCTCGACCGAATTTGATTGATCTCAGGATGTTACGCGACACACGAATCTATCAGCATGCTCGAGCACGAACGCGAGCACAAAATTTTCGGTCGGCCGAAGAAAAATTTTACATTGTGCTCATCGTTCATTCGGAGCCTAATACATGTGCAACAAATCGTATATTTTTAATAAAAAAACGCATTTGTCATAGTATTTTCTGTTAATTAACAACATTCCCGCTTTAGAGAAAATTGGCCAAAAATTGACCGAATGGTAACCAAAATATGACTATTTTAATGTTTTCGTGGAAATATTTATATCTGTTTTCATTCTGCATACGTTTATGTTTGGTAAACATTACAGAAATTCTGGAGAAAAGAATGTTTGAATCATATGCATTACTTTAAATTTGCGTGACTTCTTTTACACATACAACTTCATTACCTTGTAATAATACAGTTCACCATAAACAAGAATTATCCAGAAAAGTTTAATATTCGAAATCTTAATATTTTCCCTTTGTGTCACTTTTTGCAACACCAATCATCGACATTATCGAATTAACCAAAAGTCAAGAACAGAACACAATTGACTCGCAATTCCAATGTGTAACATTTTTTGTGTTTTACGAAGAACACGGGAAATATTTTACGTTTACATGGAACTCCAATGCCTATCTTATTGAATATGTTTGTGCACACGTACGCGTAAAGATTCACGTACACATATCTGTCAATGTTCATTTACAGAATCATGTACATGTACACGTTCACTTAGAAGTATATCTCCACGTTCCACATATATATGCAAGTATTTCTCCACGTCCACCTTGTATAAGTAGAAGTACATGTATACATCCGTATACACGGCCAAGTAAATGTTCACAGTGACACATACTTACAGGTATACATCCGCATCCATATACATGTAAAAGTATTCGTCTACTTCCATCTGCACTTGGAAGTATACATCCACGTCCATATACGTCAAAAAGTACCCATCCAGGTTCATGCATACATACAAGTACATATCCATATTCATTCTACACATTCAATTATACATTCGCGTTCACATATCCATCAAAAAGTACCCATCCAGGTTCATTCACTCATACAGGTACACATCCAAATTCATTCTACACATACAATTATACATTCGGGTTCACATATACATCAAAAAGTACCCATCCAGGTTCATTCACTCATACAGGTACCCATCCAGGTTCATGCACTCGTACAAGTACATATCCATATTCATTCTACACATTCAATTATATATTCGCGTTCACATATACATCTAAAACTATCCATCCAGGTTCATGTACTCGTGCTAGTACACATCCAGATTCATTCTACACATACAATTATACATTCGGGTTCACATATACATCAAAAAGTACCCATCCAGGTTCATTCACTCATACAGGTACACATCCAAATTCATTCTACACATACAATTATACATTCGGGTTCACGTATACATCTAAAACTATCCATCCAGGTTCATGTACTCATACAAATACACATTTAGATTCATTTTACGCGTACAAGTACATATTCACGTCCACACATACATACAACAGTGCATGTACAGTTTCAAGTAACCGTTCACGTACATTCGCATGTACACATATCCATACACGTACAATTGGACACGCACGCACACACTTGAGTCCACGTTGACGCATTATACATTCGCGTTCACATAAATTGGGTTGGCAACTAAGTGATTGCGGTTTTAAAATAAGAAGGAAGACCCAAAATTTGTATATTTTTTTTTCAATGCATGTATGCGGTACATTCAGCTTCTCTGCAATCTCACATGTTGTATTATGACGATCTAAATTGATAATGGCCTTGATATGGGTCTCATCGAGTGTAACTGAACGGCCAGGTCGTTGAGTATTTTTAGTGAAAAATCACCAGAACGGAAAGTGGCAAACCAATTTTGACACTGCCTTCCTTTCAAGGCTTCATTCCCACATACGGCACATAACTTCATTTGCGCCTGCGACGCGTTCTTGCCTTTTCGGAAATAATACAAATAATATATCTGAAACGCACGTGTTGTCTCCCATGTTTTAAATTGCGATAAAAACAAAACTAAAGAACTAATCGATATAATTTCTGTACTAAATTAAACGTAGAAGTCCAAGCAACAAGAAAAAAAGTATAGATTAGGTGCTTCGAACACGTTAACGAACCCAAAAAAAGTGTAAAGACCATCTGTCCGCAAAATCCGCAATCACTTAGTTGCCAACCCAATACATCTAAAACTATCCATCCAGATTCATGAACTCGTGCCAGTACACAACCAGATTCATTCTACACATACAAGTATACATTCACGCCCACACGTACATACAACAGTACAGTAAGACCCCGCTTAACGCGGGGGATACGTTCCAATAAGTTCGAGCGCTAAACGAAACAGCGTTAAACGAGGCAACTTTACACGTTAATAATGGGGATCAGTGAAACAGAACAGAGAATAACAAAATTTTCTTTGCAATCACTCATTGTAAGAACTAAAATTTGCCGAACTTATCACAATAAAATATAATATTATGTTTATATCTTTATACACCTAGTAACGTTAATGACAGCTAATAAGTCAACTGTGACCAACTGTGACGCACGAACGATACGTTCGTACTGTGACTGCGACTTCATGGAATACAGTTGGAACCTTTACTCTGGACAGACTATGAAAAAAACATTGAAACAGATAAATAATGTGCACCCTCGCTACATAATCCACCGCTTTTGGTTGGTGCATGGCCATTTAATTTGCACACATATGCAAGAAGTATCAATATAGTGAGCGATTTAGGGGAATCCCAATACTACCGCGTAATACTGAAACAGCGTTAAGCGGGGTCTTACTGTACATGTACAGATTCAAGTAACCGTTCACGTACATACGCATGTACACATATCCATGCACGTACAATTAGACCCGCACGCACACAGTTACGTGCGCGTTGACGCACATACCGACAATTTCCGTTTCGTGCTGGCACCTCGTGACTGCGTTTCCTTATCAGCGTCGGAATATTGCCTCGAGAGGCGAACTTACGATGTTCCTGATTTCTATCTGGACGGCGTACCCTCGATATCGCACGATCACGAGCAGAAACATCCACCAATGTCACGTACGCCGTCGATCCGTCGATCTTCATCTGTCCGGCCAAAGGTTCTCACCATTCGTTCTTCTTTCTCTCTTTCGCTACGCTCTTTTTCGCTCGCGTTCACCCGCGAGGAGAGAATCTCAGATTGTTCGTCAGCTTTGAGAACATTTTACAATTGGTAAATCACCGCGTAACGTAAAAATTTCGCAAACCACCAATGGTAATTAAGAAGAATGTAACAAATGTTGAAATAAATAAATTATTGTATTATTGTATTACAATTAGTAACAGGGAAATAAATGGTTTAAGATCTTTTTCAAATGTTAGAAAAATATTTAACACTGGTTAATACGAACAAGGTATCAGATCGAAATATTGTATATATGAGCCGTTTACGGAGTATCATATTTTTCAAGAAATAAAATAGTTTCAGTTTTTTCTACTGTTTGAAAAATTTAAATACTATTCAGATTATTTACATATTTTTCAAATATATGCTTCATATTCACCGAATGTTTAGCTATCCATTAGTCCATGTTTAAAAAAAATCAGATATCACTTACTTACGCCACTTTCAAAATAAACGGTCCATATGTACAAGAAAGGTAACATAACTGATTAGAACATATCAACTGTATATCAGCTAAACATTCGGTGAATATGAAGCATATATTTGAAAAATATGTAAATAATGTGAATAGTATTTAAATTTTTAAAACAGTAGGAAAAAATGAAACTATTTTATTTTTTGAAAAATATGATACTCCGTACTTAATGTGAAATAAACATTTAATATATATTATATTTAAATATTAAAAAGAGATTCAATATCTTTTTAATATTTAATTCATATGTATTCTATATTTTGTGCTACTACGGTTGCGTTGATGTAATAAACGATTGAAACTACAAATCTTTGGCTGTTGTAATAACGTTTTTTATACACGGAAGTATAACAGTTCAAAAAAGATTATCTTACACTAAACAAACACTGACATGACCTAGATAGTCTTAAACGACCCCTCATCTTCCATCACTGTTACAGCTTTGAAAATGAGAAACACTCTTCATTACTGCTGAACCGAAATGCATAGAAGTACAGCAATTAAAATAAAATTATTTTATGGTAGATAAAACATGCTCTGACGTAACCTACATTGTTTAAAACGTCCCTTCATCCTCCAACCTTTTTCAGTTTGAAAAATACTCTTCGCCAATTGTAATACACGGAAGTGGAAAATTTCGAATGTTTCATAGAGTAGCTGGGAAATAAATTGGTAAAAACGATTGTTTACGTTTTCGAGCTACGCCTGAATGACTCGGCCGAAAGTGTTGACTGTTTGCCAAATTTTGAGGACCCACTATCGCCGGATTCGCCCTCGGCAAAGTTCAGCCTCGTTTCCTGTCCTTAAACGGCACATGTCGACGTTAACCGTTTGCGCTCCGTCGAGGATCGTCATCGGATTTCGTTCGTTTACACGAGTGAATCAGGGCGACTAATGACGCAACCGGCCGCCATTATCTCGTGGCGGCCTTCTGTCGAAAAGCGGATCGGCCGAATGGGAAAATTGAACGTCCGATAATGAGAGATTTACTGCTAGCGCTGGCCACTATGATTACTGCCGATGGACGGAAAATATTTGCTTTTGCGAGACGCTGTCTGTCACGAGGCTGGAATTGAGTTCCGGGAAGGTTTTAAGGTAGATTTTTGGTTGAAGGTGAAAATTTGTTAATTTTTGGGTTTGTCAGTTTTTAAACGTATGTGTTGAGTGTAGAAATAGTCAACTTATTTGGAATGCTCTATATATTAAATGTAGATATCTTTTGCGTATGATTTTTTGAATTTTCGGGAGTTGGGACGAAATTGTATTTTTGATAATAAGAGATTTACTGCCAGCGCCCAACTTTTTGGAATGCTCTATATATTAGATGTATCTTTTACAAATGATTTTTTGAATTCTTGGGGGTTGAGATGATTGTATTTTTAATAATGAGAGATTTATTGCTAGCGCTGTCCACTATGATTACTGCCGACGGACGGAAAATATTTGCTTTTGCGAGACGCTGTCTGTCACGAGGCTGGAATTGAGTTCCGGGAATGTTTTAAGCTACATTTTTGCTTAAAGGTGAAAATTTGTTAATTTTTGTACTTTCTAATTTTGAACACAATACGTTGATTGTAGAAATAGTCGACTTTTTTAGAATGCTCTATATATTAGACGTATCTTTTACGAATGATTTTTCGAATTTTTGGGAGTTGGGATAAAGTTGAACGTCCGATAATTTGAGATTTATTGTCAGTTCTGGCCACTACGATTACTGACGATGGACGGAAAATATTTGCTTTGCGGGACGCTGTCTGTCAGAGGCTGGAATTGAGTTCCGGGAAGGTTTTAAGGTAGCTTTTTAGTTGAAGGTGAAAATTCGTCAACTTTCCTGTTTTTCAGTTTTTACAGGGATATGTTGATTATAGAATGGAATACTATATTTATTAAATTTTTCTCTTACGTATTATAATTTAAGTGTTTTATTATATGATTTTTCGAAGTTTTGGGAGTTGGGATAAAGTTGAACGTCCGATAAGTTGAGATTTACTGTCGGTACTGGCCACTACTGATCGGAGAATGATGGAATAAGGTTTGTAGTAGGTTTTTGGTTGAAGCACAAAATTTGTGGAAATGTTGTATTTCAGTTATAAAAGATTATATTATTTGGAATCCGATATACATCACATCAATTTGCTACCGATCATTTTAATGTTCAATTATACAATTCCTTGAAAACGATAGGTATAGGTAGTTTAGGTTGAAAAAATTAAAAGGTAGAAACGGGGAGAATAGGGAGAAACAACTGCAAATTCTTTGATAAATTTAAGCGGACAAATAAAAATCAAACAATTACTTCACAAGTGCTCTTACTTCAACTTATTGCGATGTTACAAAAAGCAAGCCTATATTACAGTTGTTAAAACATGTCAATTTTTCATAGTCCATTTATTTTTGGGCACTTCTGTGATTGCATTCAAATGACTCCTATTCTTTTCACTCCGTTTCAAAAACAAAAACAAAAGATATTTCATTGATCTTTAGCATTTCGAGGCTTCTGTCGAATTTTTCCAGGTGCAAGTGATATCAAAGCACCTTGCGTTGACCAATGTCACATTACATTAAGGATAAGTCACTCAGCTGCTTTTTTACTGCCAAAACTCGCTTCAGACATCAATAATAAATTAACCGTCTAACACAAAAAGGGAGTATAAATAAATATATTGCGTTATAACGGCTATAAATAGTGTCACAGAATTTCTCTAAACTAATTTAATAATGGTCATGACCTTCCGATCCGATATTGAATATGAGACGTATTTCGGCGATGGTAGGACCGTTTTATAGGAATGTTGGAAAGAAAATTATTTGTACGTTTCGACCACTTTATTAGCTCCTCTTCAGCTGTTAAAAGTTGTACAAAGTATTTGTATTAGAAATTTTTGTGGAATCATATTGTGAGAACTGTATTGTGTATAGTTTTTCTATGTAGTGGTACTTACAAAATTATCCATACAGATGTATCTTAGTAGTGTATTGTTTTTGTGTTAACACAAATAATTTTCTTTCCAACATTCCTATAAAACGGTCCTACCATCGCCGAAATACGTCTCATATCTAATTTAATAATTTCTATATTTAACGTAAACATTCTTATCAGTTTAACCAACTGCAAAACATTATCTATCACATCCCAAACATAAACACATCCAAAAAATCTACATTCAACCACACAAACTTCATTGATTCCTTACCAACATTATGTAATATTCAATCAATGGACAAAATAAAAAAATCCATACATTCCACATTAGGCTCTAATGCCATACATCGAAAAATCCTTGGAGCACTCGCTCCTCGAATTCGAATTACAGTCCGGAACATACCCTTATCAGCGTGTCGTAGATAATATCGATCATCCCCCGACGAAAACCGCGACGTTTCCCACAATTTCGGTACGCCGTGGCCGGGCTCGTCCCGATAAAGGGCTCTAAATCATCGTCTGCCCCGAAAGCATACATTTCCTGAAACTCCTGATCCTCGTGGCCTACGGCCGGCCACTATCGACCCTACCTTCTGCCTCGTGTACACAATCGGGGCAAACCGATCGGCAGCAAGTAGCGTGTCTGCCTGCCGGCGCGAGCGAGACGAATAGATATATAGATAGTCGGAGGTCTCAGCTATCGACAGAGAGAGAGAGAGAGAGAGAGAGAGAGAGAGAGAGGCGTGGAAGACTGTTGACCAAGGAATATGTAAATACGTTTTATCAGACATTTCTCCTTCCATTTCTCCCACTCTCATGCATGTGTGAATTTTTTGGGACGCATGTAAATTTATTAGCGGGGCATTAAAGTTTCATTCTGTTAATTCGATACTTGTATTATCGTCACTTATTTTGTAGGTGCTTTTCTCATCATTTTGTGTATACTTAGGTGTATGATTTTTTGAGTAACAGATTGTTTGTAAGTAGAGACGCGTAACGGTAGCGATGAACAAGTCGAAGTTGGTGAGGTAAGAGTCATTTACTGAATAATTGGTGTTGAATGGAGAGAATTAATGTCCATTTGCTGGTTTTTGTCTATCAAATGGAATGCCGAAAATGCGGTCACGTAACAGTATTTATGGTATTACAATTAGTGCGTATATGATCATTTATATGTCAATTGTGTAGGGGAGACCGGGGCAAAATGGTATAGCGGGGCATAATGGGACCGGGGCAAAATGGGACCGGGGCAAAACGGGTTTGGGGCAAAATGGAATAGTGAAAATCAACACTGCTGGAAAATACGTCATTGGGGCAAAACGGGACAGGAAAAATCGGAGATTTCTCCGGCCCATTTTGCCCCGATCCCGGAGAAATCTCCGATTTTTCCTGTCCCATTTTGCCCCGATCCCGGAGAAATCTCCGATTTTTCCTGTCCCATTTTGCCCCGATCCCGTTTTGCCCCAATGACGTATTTTCCAGCAGTGTTGATTTTCACTATTCCATTTTGCCCCAAACTCGTTTTGCCCCGGTCCCATTTTGCCCCGGTCCCATTATGCCCCGCTATACCATTTTGCCCCGGTCTCCCCTATATGCGTATTAATAATAATATATTATGGAAAAAAAATCATATCTTTATACATTAGACGTATATACAGAAAATGACATGAACATATATACCACTACTTTTAGTTCTTCAATTTTTGTGCTATTCTCCTAGCTATACGTAAATTGCTACATCTGCACTTCTTTAGATTTATCTTACTTGTACACCCCATTCCATCTTTTCCGTATATATATACAGGGTGAATCTAAATTCGGGGTAGAACATTTAAGGGGTGATAGAACACATCTACACTATCAATTCTTATAATACAATGTTTGGGCTAATGCAAGGGGTGAAAAGTTACAATTTAGTTTTCCACCGTATACATACATACATACATAAACAGAACAAAAATAAAGAAGCATAGATATATCAAAATACGCACGAACAGAAAAACAAGCAAAAAGTCCAAGAGAGTAAAGTAGTAAGCAACACCTGCTCATAAAAGTTGGAAAACCAAAGGAGTCAATAGCTTAAAAGAAACAAACAAGCCAACGAAGCTCGCACGAATGAACCTCCTATCCTCCGACCCAAACCGAAACTAAACCTTCGAACGCACCCTCACAACCCCAACAATCTCCAACCATACCCTAATCATCTTCGAATCGACTCGCACATTTGTCGAACGCGTTCGCCGTCCGGCGTGCGTCAGGCAACACGAAATTCGCTTCGGTCCGAGCAGAGGTCGTCCGAAGGTCAAGCCTACGTTTTTCCCGCCGGTCAATATCGGCCCGCTGATTCATCATCCCTCTTTCTCCCGCCCGGCACAAAATGGCGCCCGCGGCCACGATGGCCGACGTCGGACACGATGGACACGTCGACCCCCCTCCCCCCTCCCCCCTCTGACACCCGGCGCCCACACCTCCCCTCCTGCCGCTCATTCCATCCTGCCTCGCTTATCTTCGCTGGCAAGCCAGCAACCGGCCGTTATCGGAGTGCAAACAAACGGACCCCTCTCGCACTCCGGGCCTTTTTCACCTCTCGATCGGCCGACGAGCGTCGTCGTGCGTCGTCGAGCGTCGTCGAGCTTCCTTTTTAAGCGGCCGACGGGAAATACACCGTGAGGTTGTAAGGAGAGCAGATCGATAAGGCGAAGGTGCGATGATTGGAGGCTGGACGGTAGCGGAGGATGATTCGAGGTTTCTTGGACTTTTTTTGGGGGTCGGATAGGAGTTATGTGGCTTATGATGCTTTGGGTTGAATATTTTTAGGTGTAGGTGTACAGTAAATTCTGACATGTTGGGATGATGAATATACCTAGGTATACTTAAGAGTTGAATGTAATGTTATATAAGGACAGAAGATAGAAGAGTAGAATCAGATTAAGTTGTTAATCGAGTTAAGTTGAACCAATGCGGCGAATGGTTCAAGATTTTTTTGTGTTTTCGATTAGTTTGGATAATGGCATGAGATTTCGGAAGCTGATATTGAGTATTAGATGTACCTGTGTGCACAATAAATTGTGAGATCTTGGGGTGGTGGATATGATAGATTGAAGGAAGTCCTATGTGCCTATAAGGATTCGAACGAATGTTAGGTATACGCGTACGAAGGGAAGGAGAGTGGAGGATCGATAAGGCGAAGGTTCGATGATTGGAGGCTGGACGGTAGCGGAGGATGATTCGAGGTTTCTTGGATTTTTTGGAGGGTCGGATGGGGGTTATGTGGTTTATGATACTTCGAGTTGAACATTATTAGATGTAGGTACACAATAAATTGTGTAACATGTGGATGGTGGATATCATAGATAAAAGTATATGTAATGAGTTTAATTTTTTATACGAACGGACGCATGGGTGGTGTAGGATTGATAACGTTAAGGAACGATAATTAGAAGTTAAATGGTAGCAGAAGATGATTCAAGACTTCTTCGTTTTCGGAGTGAAGATTTCATTTTACGAGTACTTTCTAAATTAAGATTACGGAATTGAGCAAGGTTAAACTGATTAATGAAATTGTGAATTATTAAATGTTCCATAAAAGTTTGAGAAGTGGTTTCTACTACATGTAATCAATTCTGTAATAAAAGTTGAATATATAATATATACCTATAATACCTACTTGTTTTTTATAACGTTATCGCAAATTTTTTGTTTTTTGTCGTAAATTCCTATTGCTAACGCAAACTAATGTACAATTTAACTTTGTACCTACAGAGTATTAAATATAGGTACCTACAATGCAAATTATACAAGTTCCATCAATTTGCATTTCTAGTTAATGACTCTAATCTTTACAGTTCCGTGTATATGTCTGCTTTGCTTACCTACAAAGCGAGTCTTTATAAATAATTCTCAAAACATTGTTATCCTAATCTTTAATGATAAAAGTGATGTAAAGATTGCGCTATTTCCAGCATTATCAAGAAGAAATCGCTCTGAGCAGAAAAGTTATTGCTCCTTTCATTTATTAATAATGCTATATCATTTTCGTATTGTCTCTGTTACCTTGCTCCACTTTTTGTTCTACTTAAACGCCGAGTCTGTTTGTTCTCCTTTTCCACTGACATGTCTCAAAAATCTATAGATACATCAGCGAAATGTCAAGGATTGACTCATTGATGACGTACGATTCACTTCCTGTTAGCAACAGACAAAATATATTAGATCACTTTGCTGAACACGTAGCTACGATGTTGTACATTTCATGTTCTCTTTCAATTTCTATGTCATATCTCGTATCTTTTACTCTTTGATACTTTCTCTTACTGCTGTTCTTTATTTCAAGTCTGTACTTTAGCTTTACGTTGATTATTTTTTATATTCTTCAAAAATATAAATTCGTTAATATATTCTTTTATTATTTTTCAATTTCTTGCTTTTCCATCCGTAACTTTTTATTTCCACTGTACTCTTATCTTTCACTTCAATAATTCGATTAATTCTCTCTTCTCTTTTCGATAGTTCTCTGTCACACCTATTCTCACACTTTTAACCTTATTTCCTATCATATTTCCTTTCCTTTTTCTCCTCACCCCCCTCTAATACTCCTCCCGTACACTTTTCCATCCTGAACATTTTGTTACCGTTATATTCCAACTTTTAAGTTAAATTCTTCCATTCATTCCCTCCTCTCTTTTCGATACTTCTCTATTTCACCAATTCTTGCTCATTTTCTTTTCCATCATCCCTCTTCTTCTCTTCTCAACTCTGCCCTTCTTTCAATCTCTACTTCAACTGTTTTTAACACGTTCGCGGACATTAAAAGTTTCGGCGAGGTACAAAACTTGACAGTCGTTTTATTCGTAAATTGGTTGCCATATCCGAAGTTTGATTAAACACAGTTTATAAGGGTAGCCAGATTATCGTATTTTAATTGTTATATACGATGAATGCTATAGTATCTTAACTATAGCAAAACTTAAGGTTATATAAAATTAAATTCAAAATAATTCTGAAAATGAATGCTATAGCATTCACGTCCGCGAAAGTGTTAATCCGAATCCAACTTTCTCTCCCTCCCCTCTTCTCCTAATTCCTCGACCTCGTCTTACCTCACTCTACATCCTCACTCCCTCTCAGTCTCATCATTCTCTCATCCAACCCTCTACTCATCTCTTTCAAGTTTCCCAGATTCAAAAAATTCCTCTCAATTCCATCCACCATCATTCTCATTCAGTCGATCGCGCATCAATGCGCAGGCCTTCTTCTAGTAATTCCTTGACCTCGTCTTACCTCACTCTACATTCTCACTCCCTCTCAGTCTCATCATTCTCTCATCCAATCCTCTACTCATCTCTTCCGAGTTTCTCAGATTCAAAAAATTCCTCGCAATTCCATCCACCATCATTCTCAGTCAGTCGATCGCGCATCAATGCGCAGGCCTTCTTCTAGTAATTCCTTGACCTCGTCTTACCTCACTCTACATTCTCACTCCCTCTCAGTCTCATCATTCTCTCATCCAACCCTCTACTCATCTCTTCCGAGTTTCTCAGATTCAAAAAATTCCTCTCAATTCCATCCACCATCATTCTCAGTCAGTCGATCGCGCATCAATGCGCAGGGCTTCTTCTAGTAATTCCTTGACCTCGTCTTACCTCACTCTACATTCTCACTCTCTCTCAGTCTCATCATTCTCTCATCCAACCCTCTACTCATCTCTTCCGAGTTTCTCAGATTCAAAAAATTCCTCTCAATTCCATCCACCATCATTCTCAGTCGGTCGATCGCGCATCAATGCGCAGGCCTTCTTCTAGTAATTCCTTGACCTCGTCTTACCTCACTCTACATTCTCACTCCCTCTCAGTCTCATCATTCTCTCATCCGACCCTCTACTCATCTCTTCCGAGTTTCTCAGATTCAAAAAATTCCTCTCAATTCCATCCACCATCATTCTCAGTCGGTCGATCGCGCATCAATGCGCAGGCCTTCTTCTAGTAATTCCTTGACCTCGTCTTACCTCACTCTACATTCTCACTCCCTCTCAGTCTCATCATTCTCTCATCCAACCCTCTACTCATCTCTTTCAAGTCCTCAGATTCAAAAAATTCCTCACAATTCCATCCACCATCATTCTCATTCGGTCGATCGCGCATCAATGCGCAGGCCTTCTTCTAGTAATTCCTCGACCTCGTCTTACCTCACTCTACATTCTCACTCCCTCTCAGTCTCATCATTCTCTCATCCAACCCTCTACTCATCTCTTTCAAGTTTCCCAGATTCAAAAAATTCCTCGGAATTCCATCCACCATCATTCTCAAGCAGTCAATCGCGCATCAATGCGCAGGCCTTCTTCTAGTAATTCCTCGACCTCGTCTTACCTCACTCTACATTCTCACTCCCTCTCAGTCTCATCATTCTCTCATCCAACCCTCTACTCATCTCTTCCGAGTTTCTCAGATTCAAAAAATTCCTCTTAATACCAATTCTTCTAGTAATTCCTCGACCTCGTCTTACCTCACTCTACATTCTCACTCCCTCTCAGTCTCATCATTCTCTCATCCGACCCTCTACTCATCTCTTCCGAGTTTCTCAGATTCAAAAAATTCCTCTCAATACCAATTCTTCTAGTAATTCCTTGACCTCGTCTTACCTCACTCTACATTCTCACTCCCTCTCAGTCTCATCATTCTCTCATCCAACCCTCTACTCATCTCTTCCGAGTTTCTCAGATTCAAAAAATTCCTCTCAATTCCATCCACCATCATTCTCAGTCGGTCGATCGCGCATCAATGCGCAGGCCTGGCTGACCACGCCGTGGACAGTCTCTCACCACCGCAACCTGACTCGTAGCGTTCCCGTCGTTGACCAATGAGAACTCGCGGCACCGCCCAGTACCTCCATCTCTCTCTCACACACTCTCACTCACACTCTTTCTCTCTCACTCGCTCGCTTCTCGCCTGCACTGCGTCTCATGCAATTCTGTTCTTCGTTCCCTCTCCAACGCTTGCTCTCTTTCTTTCTCTCACATATACCCTCTCCTCTCTCTCACACACACATCACGATCTATCATCGTCTATCTCCGCCTTCGCGATCGAGAGGATCCTCTCGGATCGTCCGCGCATGGAAACACGAGTCGGCGAAGTGGGAAACACCTTTCGTCCCACCACTTACCTGACAATGCTTGTGTGAATATGTATACGTGTGAACACGTATGTGTGTGACGCGCGAGTATGGCTGGGTAGAGGAGGATTTTCGGCAGAGGCGTAATGCGGTGGAAGACTCGATTAATAAACGAGATTAAACACAAATGCGCAGGCCTCAATTTTTTTTAGCAATATTTGATAGTAGATATAGGTTATTTAAGAGTAATAGTACAAGATTACGCATTGTTGTACGGAATCGAGTTCAGGGATGCTTCTCCACAGATTAGAAGAAGTATTAAGATTCTACTCTCGATCACTTGAACATAACCTTTCCACTTAATCACGTGCAATCTCACGGTAAGTTGGAAAACTTTAACCTAACCTCAGTCGACCGTCGATGCACTAATCAATGTATCGACGTAATGATCGTGGTAAATAAATAAAATATCAATCCAAATGTATGTATGTACTGTACATGTGCGAGTTTGTATGCAAGAGGAAGACAGTAACTTACGCAAAAGTACCAAAGATTCGTCGTACGATTCGAATTCGTGCGGTTCCGTACTCCGTACGCTGGCGCTGGGTGTGTCGGTGTGCGTGCGTGTCCGTGTGGGTAGGGAGCGACGGTGTGCACCTCTCTCGTGACTCTGTCGTCAGTTTGAAACAGCGTCTCGAGTACGCTTCGCGTTCGGTTCGCCAGGTCGAGGATCGAAGCGATCGCGAGGATCGAAACGCGAGTTTTTCACTCTCAAGACACATTTCTCGATCATTTCTCGATCATTTCTCGATCATTTTCAGTCCGTCCGAGACGCTCGATAGGGAATGTAGAGAGGTTCAGGGGCGGGAAGAGGATATCTGAGACCGTTGGCGGGTGAACTTTTTTGCGGGGTGTGTTGACGAAAGTTGGATGTTGAGAGGATCCAAGGAATTCGGAGTACAGAGAGACAAATGCGACACGCAGCTAACGAGGTACGTGCCAGTGTAAAGAAAAAATTGACTTTTCGAAAATTTTTGTGAAAGGAAATTTTTGGGTCACTGTATAACGTGGCTTCTGTTTGTGTTTGATTAAATCGTACGGAGGAGGACGTTTCTTGAGCTTCGACTTGACTTTTCGAAAATTTTTGTGAAACGAAAATTTTGGGTTACTGTATAACGTGGCTTCTGTTTGTGTTTGAATCGTCCGGAGAAGAAAGTTGGTTTTTTGAGCGACTTAATTCTGAATCCTGGATTCTATGAGTGCGTTGTGGAAGAGTTCTTTTTTTATGTGATTAAGATCGACTTGATCGGATTATCACGGAACGTGGGTCTTTCTGATAAGTCTTCGGGGCTACCCGTTACACTGTCCAGTACTTTTTCAGTTCAAAGAAACACAGACTCTGCTTTCGTGTTAAAAATATAAGTACGAATTCTGCAGAATTCTAATTCTCTCCATTCAACTTATCCCATTTGTTTGTTGTTACGTGTTTGCGTGTTAATGATCCTAAAAGATAACATTACGTTACATCAGAGAACAATGGAAACATCTGCGATCGTAATTAACACTCTCCACAACTGAACGCTTTCGTTCCGTTAACAACAAAAACTTTTGCCGCTAATTTTCTTGTTCCGAATTCGAAACGGATCAAATCGAACGCTCTGAGAATAAGAACGGCTTTATGTAACGTTTGTGGATAAACATGAGATTTATCCGAGTCCAGATAAATATTGTTTAGTCCAGTACAATTTTTATCGTTCTTGGCATCGTCTGGGGATCTATCATCTGCAGCAAAAAAAAAAAAAAAAAATGCTGAAAGCGGCGTCGAGAAGGGAAGAACGTCGACTGAGAAAATTTCGCAGTGCAATCTGAGCGATTTGCCGGCGAAAAATTGTGATAAGCAGACTTTTTTTTTCAGCAACGTTAGTAGTGATAAGCGATGGTGGTAATGAAAGCGTGCATCCATGGTCCGTGTTGCTTCGATCGTGTAAATAATCCTGCGTTCATCGATCACCACTGCGGATCAGTGTTTTTCCTTCACTTTTTTCCGTTTCTAACACGAGAAAGCTCGGGACAATAGTTTCCCTGTAAATAACGTGTCATTGAAGGATGACAATAGCGCGTGATTGTTTCTACGCTTTTGTTTTTAGCTATTTGTTGTTCGGGGAATTGTCAAGGAGCAACGTAAAAAAGAATTTGAGTCTGCGTCACTAAAATTTTTTCGTGATAGCCTTTGTACAGTTGAAAAATTAAATTAATAACAAGTGAATTGAAGAGAACGAAGTTTGAATTAGCAGTGGAATAAAACATTTGAATTCTGGGTTCCTAGAGAATGCCCAACAACGGAAATAAACCATATACTTAGATGGATTATCATATTTTCGGTCCAAAGTTAAGGAGGAATTGTGAAAGAATTAAAGTCTACATTAGTTGCAGACATTTTCAACTTAACGAAAGAAGTGTAGGAATTAAAGTCTAAATTAACTCCACGCAACATTTTCAGCTTAATAAAAGAAGTGAAGGACTTAAAGTCTGAATTAATTGCATGCGACATTTTCAACTTAACGAAAGAAGTGAAGGAATTAAAGTCTAAATTAGTTGCATGCAACGTTTTCAACTTAACGACCGAAGTGAAGGAATCAAAGTCTAAATTAGTTGCATGCAACATTTTCAACTTAACGAAAGAAGGGAAAGAATTAAAGTCTAAATTAGTTGCATGCAACATTTTCAGCTTAATGAAAGAAGTGAAAGAATTAAAGTCTAAATTAATTGCATGCGATATTTTCAACTTAACGACAGAAGTGAAAGAATTAAAGTCTAAATTAATTGCACGCAACATTTTCAGCATAACGAAAGAAGTTAAGGAATTAAAGTCTAAATTAATTGCACGCTACATTTTGAACTTAACGAATGAAGTGAAGGAATTAAAGTCTAAATTAGTAGCATGCAACATTTTCAACTTAACGACAGAAGTGAAAGAATTAAAGTCTAAATTAATTGCACGCAACATTTTCAGCATAACGAATGAAGTGAAAGAATTAAAGTCTAAATTAATTGCACGCAACATTTTCAGCATAACGAAAGAAGTGAAAAAATTATAGTCTAAATTGCATGCAAAATTTTCAACTTAACGTTGCTTTTAACCAAAGTTGAATCATATACTTTTAGTTTGATCTTCGAACTGACCGTTTTTGACAAAGTTCTCATGAGAAACGCCAAGATAGTCATTGCCGGCCTTGAGTTCCGAAATGGTCCCGTTTCCTTCGGATGACTTCATCCGATCGAAATAGCAAACCAATGTTTAATCATATGTCGGGAGACAATTCGAATGTCAGTGGCAAAAGCATTTCTCCCTTTGACAGAAAAGCTGTGTCAGGTTGATACCGTTTGTTTGCCAGCGGCGTCGGCTATCAGCGAATGCGCAAAGACACTTAACGCTTTTGGTCATATATCATTATTAGGCTGCACCAAAGGCGACCTTTTACTCGGGAACCTTCGCAGACCTTTTTTTTTTTGCGTCCAGGAAATCTTTGGAAGACTTCTGCCCAAACCTTCGCAGACCTTCGCCAATACGCGTTTTTCAAAAAGCGAGGTACTCACCTACACTTCGAACGCAATGCTAATTGCGTACAAAACACTTAATTACAATTTTACAGTAATTTCTGTTTTGGCCATTTCTAGAATTGCTTGCTAGTTTTTATGTGAAAATAATGATTCTATTCTGAATCCAGAATGACTGTTTAATAGTATTCAGAATGTTCGATGATCAGAAAGTTGAAATACGACTGCGAATGATTGCAGAAATTAGAATCTATGTATTCTAAATTCATACAGGATTGATTCGTGAAATACATCTTTTCAACATGTCTGGTTGGCAAGAAAGTAATTTCGCTTTTGTACTGCGAAGTATATCTCATATTTTTGTATAATGAATTTGAAATAAGGTCTGAACCCTATGTTTGAAAACCGAAAATACTTTCTTGCCGATCCAATAGGCTTTTTCCGCTTTATGAAGGAAATTGAGCGGTTAATTCGAACAATTTTTCCCGTCAATTTCCATGCGCAAAATTCAAATGATAAGCGATCGGTTTATCAATTTATACGTCGGATGAGGTAACAGAATGATACAATCGTCCATGCAAAGTGCGATATTAAATCTTTCGGATCGTTTTCGACCGTGAGATTGTTTACTCGATTGTTTGTCAATTTCGCGGAAAGTGAGCGGCCATTTTTCTCTCTCTCTCTCTCTCTCTCTCTCTCTCTCTTTCCTGCGTGCAATTTTACGGATAAGTTTCGAGCGGCGGTTGTTTATTCCGAGCTCAAAGTTGAATGAATACGTTTGCTATCTTGACGCAGAATAATGGGGAAACAGGAAGTGGCAAATTTTCTGTAACTTTATTATGTTACAATGCTCACGGCTAAGCAGGTATTGTTCAAAATTTTATTAACAAACGACACATTTAGCTATGTAGTACTGTATAACACAGAAAAAATACTTTTTTTCATTTACCATTTGCATAAAGGGATATAGTACATGCGAATAAGATACTTAAAATCAGGTTTTTTTCAACGCCGTTGAAGAATTTAATAATTCTTTTACTTACTCACTCAACTCAACCACAAAATTATTTCTGCAATATACAAATATGAAACAAAATCAGAGACATCTCCAAGGGATAATCTATAATCTCAGGTTCAGCAAATTTTTAACATTGAATATCAAAAACCCAATTGCCTCTATGGTTGTTGTTTTGGAACTAATTAAATTACCAGATGCAGCTGGTACGTTTTTCAAATTTTTATATCCGTCAGTGGTCGTTTGCTAAGTTGAATAGTTTTTGAAGATTTTCGAGGGATTTTGTTGTCGAGTTGTTGAAGTTTGAGGTTGCAAAGAAATTTTTTGTAGCTCGATTCAACGGTGTGCGATGATGACAGTTTGGAATTTTTATATTGTCGCTGGTGGGTGAGGTTGATTATAAATGTAGGTAGTTAGGATAGCAACATAGGGGTTAGAATGTGTTTGCTTGATTTTTATATGAGAGAACAATTTTAAAATCAGTGTATTAGTGTAAAAGTATAGTGTAAAAGGCATAGTTTGCATTTGCATTTTCCGAAAATGTAGAAGAGGACACACTTATAAAATTGTATTTTCAAATTAATGGTGTATTGTATTGTAGACACCACATCTGTGAAATTGACTTAATCCACATATATTCACACATAGTACTGTATCGGGAACCATAGAAAAAAAAACAAAATTCGCGTAAACCACATAAATAACTTTCAATCTTTGACTTTCACAGTAACATTGACGCTACATAAAATGCAAATAACAATACAATACGAGTTTCGTGTTTGTGGGCTTATATTCCCCTATATTTTCCTACACATTATTATATATAACATATACATTATTTATTATTATTATAATATCTTCATTTTCGACTATAAAATACTTCTGTACCTACAAAACGTACCAGTCTTTAAAATAATTATATCCATCCGGTTCCGACAAAAACCCTGATAACAATTTACCCTCCCCAACCCCGCACAATCAAGAAACACAGTTGAATGGCCCATTCGAAAAAATCAGTCCAGGGTCACCTTTGACACTTAATACGCCTACGGCCGGAATCGATGTCGCAACGTCAGGTTGGCCCGGCCAGTTTTCCGGACTCGGGGCGGAAGTTGGCCGAGAAATTCCTCGAGTCGGCACCGCCGAGGTCCGGCCACTGCCGGAAGTCGAAACTTGACATTGCGCGGACCGGAAGTGTGACGCGGACGCCGACAAACAGAGCGCGTTCTTTTTCGGAGACGGACGAGGTGTGTCCTCCTTCCCCCCCCCCCCCCCCCTCCTACCCCTCCCACCCCCCTCGGCCGTCCCTACTTCCTCGACGAGCTGGTCGGAGGTAACGTTGACCTCGAGGACAACCTCCTCGAGTCCTCCCACCTTTGCCGAGACGCGTGCCCAGGGAATCCTCCGGGCAGACTCCGATGAGTCACTCTTCAGGACCGTTAAACTTGCCTGAGAGACAATTCTTTTTTTTTTTGGTCGGTCGCGTGGGGCGTCGGTAAACTTTGAAGGGACCTTCTCTGTCGGTGTGCTTGGGCGGTGACGATGGAATGCTTGGGGTGAATGTGTTCGATGTGTTTTTGAGTTTGATTAGTGGATTTCGATTTTTGGTAAATTAGGGTGGGGAGTTCGAGATTGTTTGAGGTTTTTCTGTGTATTTTTGAGTCTCTTGGTCGATGATTCGAGCTCTTATGGAATCGGTGAGTTTTGGGGGTGGAATTGTTGGAATATTGAAAAGATGTTACTTTTATTGTGTTGTATGATTTTATAATTGTTTAAGACTAGTTGGTGTGTTTTTTATTTTTGTGATGTGTGAGTGGAGCCTTTTATTGAATCGATCAAGCTTGGGGGTGGAATTGTTGGAATATTCTAAACAATTGATTTTGAAGGGGCGGTTTAGTTTTGAGATTCTTTCATGTGTTTTTATTTTTTTTTTATTTAGTTGATGCTCGAGTTGGAGGTTCTATTGAATTTGTGTATTTTGGGGGTGTGACTGTTTGGAGGGTGGAATTATTGGAATATTCGGAAACTGTGATTTTCACGGTAGAGTTTCATTTTGAGATTGTTTCATGTGCTTCGGTTTGCTCTTGATTTTCTTGATGCGTGAGTGGAATCTTTGATTCAATCAGTCAGTTCTGGGGGTGGATGATTGGACGGTTGAATTTTTGGAATATTCAGCACATGTGATGTTGATAATTGGAGGGGTGATAAGTTGAATATTTGTAAAGTCTGAATTGGTTAATCAGACTAATTTATACTTGTAACGTTATAACGAAATGAGGAATTCAACTACCTATATCTTCTAAGTTCAACTACTTTTACATTACCTACCACATAGTCAGAATACACATAATAATATAATACTTACCTATAACTTAACATTTCATTGCAAACACACATTGTTATAACAAAACGAGGTGTTACACATAAAACAATAAATATATTATTATAACGAAAGGAAGAATTAAACTGCATTCTGATTTTGACTTTCATACTAACTACCGCAACTACCAGAATTTATTTAGCAATACTTACCCATAACTTAACACATGATACTACGACATATATGTACTTACCATAAAATTCAGATTTTTACACTCAACATCCCTTCACGATCACACCCTTACAGCACCGAACAGAAAAAGTTCCACAACCACACAAATAGAAAATATAAATAAAAAAATGTCCAACCCATCATTTAATTCCATCAAAGATTATCCGGGAAAAAAATAATAAATCGTAGAATCCATTTTGATCGACAGGACCCAATGAAGGAGACATTGATCAAGCAGGAGATCAAAATGGAGTGGGAGGGTCACCACGCGAACGACAGTTCACCGCAAGTTCCTGGAGCCGAGGATCAGGCCGCCGGAAGTCCTCAGAGCGTCATCACGACGAGGAGGCACGTAAGGACGATAACGACGGCAGGACACATCACCGAAGGAGTCGCCGAGAATGATCCTGAGTCGCCGGAAGCGAACTCGGTACCCGGAAGTCTTCAGGTCATCCAGCAGCAGCAGCAGCAGCAGCAGCATCAGCAAAGGGACCATCAGGAGCATCATAGAGCCTTCCAGGAGGATCAAGGTCATCAGCAACAGCAGCAGCAGCAGCAGCAGCATTACGTGCAGATCTCGCACGAGGATCAGCACAGGAACTCGAGCGAGCAGCAGAGGGTGGTGTATGCCACCAGCAATGGACAGGAAGTGCAGGTCGAGGTGTCGGAGAACACGGATTCGACCATCACTTTGACCGTCAAGGAGCCGCCAAGGTCAGTCGTAGATTCACTTGTTTATTTTGTCGGTTTTGACTGGGGACGATCTCTGGGTTCCAGTTGGAGGTTCAAGGTCAAATTTTCATGTTCCTGTAGATGCTTCGGTTAGTTATGTTGGATGGTATAGATTTGGATCATAGGTTGTGAGGTTGGTTTGTTTAAGGGTTTAATATTTGTTGATGATACAGTTTCGGGATATGAGGAATTGGATTGAAATGTGGTAAAATTTTTCTATGAGTTAGTTAAATAGACTTTTTTTCGAGTGGTACTGCATGTAGATTTAGGTATTGTTTATGTGTATAAAAATTTAGATAGATGTGCGTTGAAAAGTAATAGGGGAAAAGCTACGTTTAATTGCTTTGTTATCTAGATCGTGGAATACAAATTTTAGAATTTATTTTAGTTTTTTATTTGAATAGTCTTAATCCTCTGGTAAAAAATTGTTAACTTAGTCAATTCATTGCTTAAGAAGTAACTTAGTGGTATGGGTTTGTTAAATAAATTTTTGTCTTGATTGGTACGCGGTGTAAATGTAAATATTGTTTATGTATATGAAAATTGTAATAGATGTGAGTGGAGAAGGAATTGTAGATTTACGTTTTTATTACTTTGTTATCTACACCGTGGCATGTAAATTTAATCTAATTGATTTTAAGTGTGTTCTGTTTAAATAGTACTAATCTTCTAGTAAAAAATTGTTACGTTCGTCAGTTTATTGGTAAAGAGTAACTTAGATATATATCTGATGCCATACTCAACATTTTTAATGTTTCATGCGTCGGATTCTTTAGATTGTCTAAGATCTACAGTTCTTAATCAACCAAATATTATTAGTAGATCACACTTTGCACTTAAAATCATCATATTTAACTTATAATCCCACATAACATTTAAATAGTACTAATCTTTTAGTAAAAAATTGTTACATTAGTCAGTTTATTGATAAAGAGTAACTTATTGTTAGATATACATCCGATGCCATACTCAACATTTTTAATGTTTCATGCGTCGGATTCTTTAGATTGTCTAGGATTTGCAGTTCTTAATCAACCAAATATTATTTGTCGATCAGACACTTTGCACTTAAAATCATCTTATTTAACTTATAATCCCACATAACATTTAAATAGTACTAATCTTTTAGTAAAAAATTGTTACATTAGTCAGTTTATTGGTAAAGAGTAACTTAGATATACATCCGATGCCATACTCAACATTTTTAATGTTTCACGCGCAGGATTCTTTAGATTGTCTAAGATTTACAGTTCTTAATCAACCAAATATTATTAGTAGATCAGACACTTTGCAGTTAAAATCATCTTATTTAACTTATAATCCCACATAACATTTAAATAGTACTAATCTTTTAGTAAAAAATTGTTACATTAGTCAGTTTATTGGTAAAGAGTAACTTAGATATACATCCGATGCCATACTCAACATTTTTAATGTTTCATGCGTCGGATTCCTTAGATTGTCTAAGATTTACAGTTCTTAATCAACCAAATATTATTAGTAGATCAGACACTTTGCAGTTAAAATCATCTTATTTAACTTATTGTCCCACATAACATTACTTATACCTCTCTCAAATTCGCAAGATTACATTTGAAAATATCGTGTCTCGCAAATATTGAACCTGCGCCTACAAGTGAATTAATTCAATTCGACCTTCAATCTTTCACCTTTGCGACTGGCAAAGTTTACCGACGTCAACGCCGACTTTCTAACCCGAATTGAAGAAGACACTGACTCACGGCATTATCTCAGGCAACACAAAACAGAGTCCTCAAAGTTCCCGAGCGTAAATCCCCCCAAACGAGTGTCAACATTGCAAAACTCGTCACGGCGTCATCAATTTTGTCGAAACGTGCAGCGAAACGCAATTGCGTTTATCAGCCATAAACTTCGTAAAATTCGATCTAACGACCGCCAAATTACGGCCGGAGACATTTTGTCGGTGCAAATCCGTCGGAATAATCGGTTGATACAGAATGAGGCACAAGTCGTTATGAAATGAGCCTGTTTCTTCATCGTGTTCGTTCAATGGCACGAAATTAAAGAAGTGTTCGATAATTAAGTGATTACTTGAAATAATTTCAAGATATAATTTTTTAATAGTAATAACCGTCCGTGTTAATCTCATTTTTGCAGAGTTGGGTTTTGAAAACTATTGGTGAAATTCAGATTCTGTTGTCATGCATTTTTGTGTTATAATGTTGATAAAAAATTACGTTTGACTTTTTCGTCTTTATGTAGTGATTCAGGTGTTACAAATTTTAACAAGCGGAATAGAAAATTGGTTTGGTAGTAATTATAACATATATCATGGTATATTATTCAGTCGGGAATTAATTTTGGGATCGCCGAGAATTTTATAAGCGCCGTATTTCTGCAAATAAATTTAAATTGAATGTTCTCAATGAATAGTCCGATTTTGCCAAAATTTTTCCCGTGTAGTTTGCTGGATACGATGCCGATCTTCTTTATAACATATAGACTTTATTTTGATCAATTATCATTAAGAGTACAGTCTTTTTCAGTACACCAGTTTAAAACATTGCAAATATTAGCTACTGAACACTTAATTAAACATATTCATCAAATATGTATCCTACCAATAATTAGCAGTAAAATTCCACTCAACAGATCAGCCATAGACATAAATATCAGATAATCAATTTTTAACCAAATATACTCATCAATTACTTCCCATAACGATCATTAGTACCGAAATGTTACTGAATAGAGCAAGAGATGACTATAAATATTATATAATCAACTCTAAACCAAAAATGTTCATCAGTCATTTATCCTCACAATCATTAATAATAGAATTCTAGTAAATAGATTAGCTGAAATCACTACAAATATTATATAATGAATTTCCAACTAAACATAACTGTCAAATACTTCTCAAATCAATCATAAATACTGCAATGCTACTGAGTGAATCCTCTAAAGACTTAAATATCACATAACCAACCTTCAACCAAATATAGTCATCAATTACTTACCACAGCAATCATTAATACTGCTATTCTGCTAAGGAAACCAGCTAAAGACATAATCAACTTTCATCCTAACATACCTATCATCAGACCAGCTGAAGACATACCACATACTCAACCCTCAACCCAGCATACCAATAACTCATCACAATCCTCTAATGCATCCAATCACAGTCCATTCCTACAACACCTCACCACTACAAATATTATATAATCAATTCTCAACTAAACATATTTATCAAATACTTCTCAGATCAATCATTAATACTGCAATACTACTGATTGTGAGTGAATCCTCTGAAGACTTAAATCATCACATAACCAACTTTCAACCAAATATAGTCATTAATTACTTACCAGAGGAATCATTAATACTGCTAAAGATACCAGATAAAGACATAACCAACCTTCAACCTAACATACCAATAACTCACCAATCAGCTAAAGACATACCACATAGTCAACCCTTAACCCAGCATACCAATAATTCATCACAACCCTCTACTGCATCCAATCACTATCCATTCCTACAACACCTCACCACTACGAATATTATATAATCAATTTTCAACCAAACATATTTATCAAATACTTCTCAGATCAATCATTAACACTCCAATACTACTGATTGTGAGTGAATCCTCTGAAGATTTAAATCATCGCATAACCAACTTTCAACCAAATATACTCATCAATTACTTACCACAGCAATCATTAACACTGCTATTCTATTAAGGAAACCAGGTAAAAACAAAATCACCCTTGAACCTATCATACCAATAACTCATCAATCAGCTCAAGACGTACCACATGGTCAACCCTTAACTCAGTATACCAATAACTCATCAAAACCGTCTACTGCATCCAATCACCACCCTCACACTCAGACTCATGCTTCCACCCCTAAATCTAATCATCTCTAACCCCAGATACGAGACCCCAGCCCCAGACAGGACGGAAGTGGACCAGATTTACACATACGCCGACAACCACGACGTCCGTCGCGACAACCACGTGATAACGGTTCAAGTCCAGGATCATCGTCGCGGTGGCCAGCCCCAGCAACAGCAGCAACCCCAACAGCAACAACAACAGTCCCAACAGTCCCACCAAAGATACAGTCCCCACGAACCTAACCATCATCAGGTGGCGGTGACCAGCACGGGATCGACTCGATACCAAAGCTCGCCGGTGCTGCCGCCTGGCGAGGACTACGAGTCGCCCACGATGACGTCACAGCCAGGGACGAACGTACCGCTAGGATCGCCCGCCCCACCTTACTCGCCGCCGATCGACGGAATTCGAAGTCAGCAGCAGCAGCAGCAGCAGCAGCAGCAACAGCAGCAGCAGCTGGTGGCTTCCTACGCCGATGCTGGCGGCGGCGGCATCAAGTATGACCCTGAAGCCACTGCGGAGAACATCAAGGCGTCCAGCACTTACACGACCTTGGAGACTGTCGCCATTCCGCCCTCGCAGGCTGTGCAGTACACGCAGTACATGTCTGGGAACGAAACGTTTCAGCAACCGCCGACGTACAGCTATGCCAAGCCGACGGAATTGCTGCTGGCCTATCCGCCGACTAGTCAGCCACCTGGATCGAGGGGTGGGGAGGTGAGTCGATGGTTATGTTCGTTTTTGGGTGGTGGGCAGGGAGACAGTCGGTAGAGTAATCTTTGGAAGAGTTGAGGTGGAAAGGTGTTTGATTTGAGTCGGGGGGATGATGGGGTGAGTTTATGTAGTTGGGTTCTGGGGGTGTAGTGGGAAGACCGAATTTTTGTTTTGTGGGACTCTCTTCAGGATCATACCAGAGGTATGATGTTATTTATCAGATCGTTTATTTCGAATGTAGGGTGTGTCCTTCTTTTTAGTGAGATATCAAGTAAATAGAAAGTTTATATTAAATTAATCACAATTTTTGTGATATTTCATTCTTTTGCTTATATTGACTTGTACCACTTTCATCATTTTTACGGTAAATGTGATTGATCAGGTATCAGGTCATTGATCAGCGTATAACACTGTGTATGCAATAATTACTAAAATAATTTTTAAAGGAAACTATAGAGGCTGAAACACGCTTATATATTTCATTTTTAATTAAATGTAGGCAAACAGGAAACACACAATGATACTTTAAATATCACTGATTAAATTTGTGTAAACATTGATTAATTAAAAAATAAACAAACAAACAAACGTGGTAAGGAAATATTACCACATTTATATATTACCACATTTATATATAATCTGCACTAAATGTGGTAAATGTAATATATCAATTATTAAATACACATAAAACTGGATTAATCACGTTTACTATAACACATATGTGATATACAATTTTATTTCATTTACTGGGAAGAACATTTAAAAGAATAATATGCTTTATGATAATATATTATTGACACTGATACTACCGACATGTTAACGTGACTTCTGAATTCATCTTGATACTGGCTTCTTTTTTAAAGATTATATTTTCTGCAATATTCTTCAGCATTCAATGAAATAAGTAAACTTTTTTTACTTTAGCAACTTTAATACAAATTTGAATAGAAATAGTCTGTAGTGCTCGTGTCAATGATTACGTCACTTCCATTAAATACATACACGTACGCTGTCCTATCATTCGTCAAAATTAGATTCAAACATGCTCATCCATAATCTTAGCGTTTAAACCACATAACCTTAGAACGTTCTGACCTTGAAAGTGTTTTGCACTCATATCACATTCTGAACCATTCGAACGCTGTTTCTGTTGATCCTAACAGGTGGAATCGTCAGCAAGTGCGTACATAAAAGGCGATCTGACTTTCTCGTCGTCCAACATCAACATCAAAAAATGTATCAATCCTCCCAAATTCTCAGACATATCGCACACTGTACCATTTGCCGTTTCTGTTGATCATAACAGGTGGAATAGTCAGCGGGTGGGTACATAAAAGGAGACTCGACTGTCAAAATTAGCAAAACTTGTTCAACCCTAATCAGAATCATTCTCATACTTGACATCCTGTCCACGTCCTTGAAAGCAGACTTGGCCTCGTCCATCTTGACTATCAAAACCATTTCAACATTTGGATCCAATCATTACAGCCAGAACTTGCATGCACAAATTTTGTAGTTCAACCCTAACATTCACCGACCTTCTGACTGACTGACCTTCAATCATCTGACTGACTAACCTTCAATCATCAGACTCAATTTCTGCTATTCGAACTTCTACTTTTGCATGTCATTCATCATAACAGCTATAGATCTCCAACTCTACTTCAATGTCACAGGATCATTTGTCCCAAATTATTGACCACGTTTTTGACCTGTTGTGTGTTGATCCCAAAAAATGGAACATTTAGCGGGTGGATTCATGAATAGATATTGGATCCTCAAAATCAGCAGAAACTTCTACAATCCTAACCAAAATCATTCTTATATTTGAAATCTTGACCGCGTCCTTGAAAACAGACTTAGCCTCGTCCATCTTCATTTTCAAAACCTTTTCAACTTTTGGATTCAATCATTACCATCACCTTCTGACTGACTGACCTTTAATTATCAGACTCATATTTTGTTATTTGACCTTCTACTCGCTCTCATTCATCATAATAGCTAAAGATCACTTTCTCTACTTCAACGTCACAAGATCATTTCTCCCAAAAGGTGGAATATTTAGCGGGTGGGTTTATAAACGGAAACTCGATTGCCAAAATCAGTCAAAATTTGTCCCATTGTAACTAAAATCATTTTCATACTTGAAATCTTGACAACGTCAATGAAAGCAGACTTGGCCTCGTTCATCTTCACTATCAAAACCTTTTGAACTTTTGGATCCAATCATCACCATCGCCTTCTGACTGACTGACCTTCAATTATCAGGCTCATCTTTTCTTCTCCGACCTTCTACTCGCTCTCATTCATCATAACAGCTAAAGATCTCTTTTTCTACTTCAACGTCACAAGATCATTTCTCCCAAATGATTGTCCACATTTTTGACCTCTCGTCTGTTCATCCCAAAAGGTGGAATCGCCAGCGAGCGCTTACATAAAAGGCGACCCGACGCTGGCGTCGTCGCTGGGCGCCGCGCGGGCAGTTTCGCTTCACTACGAGCAGCCTGGCTCGCCGGGGTCACAAGTGACCCTGTACGGGACCGGGACGACTACCTCCTATCAGTACGTCAAGCCGCCGACGGATCCTTATTGGCCAGCCGGTGGGACGCCTTCGCCTCCGACCTTGGAATATGTCCCGAGCTACCCTGGTGTCACTGCCATCTCTGTCAGCGACGCTGCCAACATGCAACTGTATTCAGGTGGTGGATACAGTGTGGCCACCGGAGGAAACGGACCACCTGCCTGGAGCACTCTTCCGTTGACAGGTAAAAAATTGAGCGTTTTATTCTGTAAGTGGCCGGAGTCTATTTGTTTAAATTGAGAGGGTGCGTTTTAATGAAAATAAAACAGGATACCGATGCGTCGCACTACTTAAGTGTGTGTAGAGAGTTAAAGCAATTACTGTTGAATTAATAAGAATTATTAAGTAAATAATACTTGTTTTCTAACGAAAAATGGACTTGAGGCACTTTCAAAATTAATTTCTAGGCTCGTTATAATTTTTGGAGGAGTTTTTAGTTTAAAGTAGTGCAAATTGAAGGAACGGTACTTTCTTTAATTCATATTTCCTTACAACACTTCAAAAACATAATTTATGCTACAATAATCATTAATAAAGATGAAAACTTTGTGAGTCTATTTATAATTGATTTATAATTCTACTACATTGTCGTTACTAATAATTAATATATAATCATATTATAAATAATAATTTAAGAAAAAGATTATTTATTTATTAACCATTGTATATATAACATATACAGATCAATAATTCATAGATAATTAGTTACAATATAGTTATGAATGTTTATTAGATTTATATATTTATATTCAAAAGATCAAATGCCCCCACTTTTCAACCATTCACACTATTACACACACTTTCAACAATTCCTCAAATAATCTTCCCTAAAACTGAGTCTTCAGACGTCCTAAAAACGATCGCAAACAGTTTCTTCGAACGATATTATGACACATGATCGAAATAGTGACGGAAGACAAATTTGTTGGAAAATTCGATCAAAAGTTGACAGTGACAGGTTTGTCCTTGTTTTCTGTCATCAGGAGCGGACGAGGCCTTCGACGGGTCGGTAATGACGGCCGAGCCGAAGGAATGTGTCAACTGCGCTGCCAACATGACGCCGTTGTGGCGACGGGACACGGGCACCGGTCATTATCTGTGCAACGCTTGCGGACTCTACAGCAAAATGAATGGCGTGAACAGGCCGCCAATGAGAGGCAGCAAACCAAAGCAGTCGGTCACTCCGGTAAACACTGTGCGAATCAAAAGTTTTGCACATTACTCGCTTCGCTGCTTCGTTGAACATTACACTTCTCATACGTGTCACTGTCATGACTGTTCAAGTTAGAATTGCGGATCAGAATCAGCTGGGCGTAATTCAATTAATGTGATGAAGGAATTAAACATTTTTTAATTCTTACTTAAACGCCTCTTCGTTATCATGAAAGTTCAAGTCAAAAATTTGAAAAACGAAAATCAGCTGAGTCTAATTTGATCCGATGAAGGAATGAAAGCAGTTTGTTGATTCTTTTCAAACGCGGTGACTATTGTGATTGTAAGAGGTTCCGAACATTCTAGTTTACCTTCTTTTATAATAATCAATATTGCTTTTAGACGGTAAGTGTTTTGATAGATTGAGACTAAATCATACATGATTTGTTTCGCAATTTACGTTGCGGAAAATTCTGTTCTTCTTGTCATCGTCCGGTCGCTTACTTTGGAAGAGCTTATTCTGTAAGGTCATCAGTTGTATACTGTAATCATCTAAAAACAAGTCTACCTAACATGATAGAATCCATCAGCTTGATTCTCTTTTATAAAAAATATACTCTTTTCTAAATCGATTCGGAACCAGCCAACCTCGATACCTCTTCTATCACATCCATCTACGAAACTTACATATTTGCCTGCCTTCTCACAGCAATAACTATTAACTCTACATGATATTGATTACCATCCAACGATACTGACCTATCGTTAATAATTTTAACTCAACTCATCTGCCAACTCAAATAGTATCAGATGCAGTTCGGTAGCCTTAACAAACATTTAACCAACATCAGAAATTTGTCTTGTCACAGCAATGAGTATTAACTATTCATTGTTTTCCTCATTATCCAATGATAATACCTTATCAATAACCATCTCCTCTCAGCGACAACTTGAATAGGAATACGGCCAACTCAGTAGTCTTAACATCTAACTAAACTTACAAGTTTTTTTTGATCCCTCAGCAATAATTACTAACTCTTAAATTCTATCGTAACAATTCAATGCTACCAACCTATCATTCAGCATCTCCACCGAACGACAACTTGAATAAAAATACGGCCAACTCCGTAGTCCTAACATCTAATCAAACTAACAAATTTGTCATCTCTCAACAATAATTACAAACTCTTCAAGTCTCGTCACGATCCAATGCTACCAACCTAACATTAACAATCTCCACCCAGCGTCAACTTGAATAAAAATACGGCCAACTCCGTAGTCCTAACATTTAATCAAATTAACAAATTTGTCATCTCTGAACAATAATTACAAACTCTTCAAGTCTCGTCACGATCCAATGCTACCAACCTAACATTAACAATCTCCACCCAGCGTCAACTTGAGTAAAAATACGGCCAACTCCGTAGTTCTAACATCTAATCAAACTAACAAATTTCTCGTCTCTCAACAATAATTACAAACTCTTCAAGTCTCGTCACGATCCAATGCTACCAACCTAACATTAACAATCTCCACCCAGCGACAACTTGAATAAAAATACGGCCAACTCCGTAGTCCTAACATCTAACCAAACTAACAATGTTGTCCTCTCTCAACAATAATTACAACCTCTTCAAGTCTTGTCACGATCCAATGCTACCAACCTATCGTTAATCATCTCCATCCAGCGACATCTTGAATAAAAATACAGCCAACTCCATAGTCCTAACATCTGATCAAACTGACAAATTTCTCATCTCTCAACAATAATTACTACCTCTTCAAGTCTATCGTCACCATCCAGTTCTACCAACCTATCACTAACCATCTTCACCCAACCGCCGCTCGAACTCCATCGAACGCACACACCTCAACAACTCAGCCACCAACCCACACAAAACCCCTCTCTCACCGCCAATGCCTATCACCCCGATCACTCATCGATCCGAATCGAGCAGTCTGACCACTGCTGAAGAAACGGGGCCATTAATATTTGTGCTGATAAATCCCTCGTCCGTAAACTGGCGTCGGTTCGCAGCGAGCGTTACAAGACTTCGATATTAAGTAATGTTTGCCCCCTTTCTCTCTCATTCGCCCTCCCTACCCCCCTCCTCCTATTCCCCGCACTCTCCCCCGCCCCTCCTCTCCTCATCCTGGCGCTGGATGATGAAGAAGAGGGCCGTTATCTCTGGCGAGCGCAAACAATCACTCCGGTACTCGCGGCGGCTGTTGTTTGCTCTAGTTTCCTTGAGCTCAAGCACTCCCATTTTCGTGCCCTCACTTCGTCATCAAACACCTCCTCCTCGCCCCCCCTCCCCCTCCTATGTCGCCTCCTCCTTCCCCTCTTGTCGCTTCCACAGTCTTCAGACGCCTTTGCACCTCGTTTATTTTCGGAAATTACAGGCAAGATGATGAGGAATGTCGGATGTAATTGGACATTTTTTTTTTGTTAATTTGGATTTGTTTATAAGGTTGATTAAAAGGAATGTGGATTGGAAGTCGAAATTTTTCTCTTCCGTTGGTTTGTATTTTGGAGGCTCGATTGAGAGGAATGTCGGTTGGATTTTGAAATTTTTTGTTGCTGACAGTTTTGTGTTTTCGATTAATTTGCAAACTGGATTATAAGGAATGCCGTTTGAAATACCAAATTTTTTTAGTCGACAGGGTTGTGTTTTCGATTAATTTACAAGCCGATTGGAAAGATTGTCGGTTCGAATTTGAAAGTTTTGTTTTATATTCAACAGAGTTATTTTTTAGATTAACGGCGTTCTGTGTGAGGTCGTCGTTTGCTGAGTTGAAGTTTTTCTAGTTTTTGAAGATTTTGGGGGATTTTATTGTCGAGTTTTTCAAATTTGAGGTTTGAAGGAAATTTTTTGTCATTTGATGCAACGTTGAGCGATGTTGATAATTTGGCATTTTGATTTGGTTTCACGTTGGTGAGGTTGATAATACATGTCGTTAGGATAGCAGCATGGGAGTTAGAATAGGTTTATTTGATTTTTATACGAGAGAACAATTTAAAAATCAATGTATTTTGTGATGATTTTTCCAATTTTTTGTGTGGAAATCGATGTGAGCATTGCAGTTCCTTCATATTTTCAATAATTATAAAGCGACTAAGGGCACAGTTTGTAATCGTATTTTCTCGAAATGTAGAAGAGAACACATTTAAACAATTGTAATTTGGTATTAATGGTATACTATATTGTGGACACCACATCTGTGAAATTGACTTAATCAACATAAAGTCAAACATAGTACAGTATCGGAAGCTACAGAAAAACACGTAATCAGTTTTTCTAAATTTCCGAAAAAAGAGACTAACAATATTAACAATTTAAAAAAGAATCTTTTAATCGTGAACTATATTTCAATATCTCTTAATTAACAAACGTTTTCGAAATCTGGCCAATCCTGTACGACTTCCGGCAAGACATTTATCATCCGATCATAATAATTGCATAAAGCTTCGCTGTTTGGTAGTTCGATAAATGTCTGTAATTCTCACCGTCTTTTACCAAAAAAATACTGTCCCCTTTTCGCAGACTGGAGTCAGAAGGACAGGAGTTCAATGCGCAAACTGCAGAACGAGCAACACAACACTGTGGCGACGAAACAACAATGGCGAACCGGTATGCAACGCCTGCGGACTCTACTTCAAACTGCACAACGTAAGTCAACATTCTCTTTACAACTTACTACATTCTCACTGCAAAACCAGCAAAACAGCAAATCGATCGACAACCAGCCCTCCATAACATAAAAAGGTTTTTCACGTAAATTCCCGTTTTCGTATAATATTGTGTTTTTCGCGAATTCGACCAGTGTTATACTTTTGACTACTAAACTTCGATGATTTTTATCTGAAACACTCCTGGTTACGTAACAGAAAAAAAACAGACAAATTAGTACGATAGAGAGTAATCAATCATTGTGTACAGTTGTCGCTGTTGCAAAGAGTTCGACATACTGATTGGAAGAAAAATGAGGCAGACTCAATCTGTGGTAATGAGTGGCAGTGCGCGATACGTTACTCATGTTTTGACGGCAGACATTCGAAAAGTGTCGGGAAGGGGTGCGAAATCAATGCAACGAGATAATTCGCGGGATCAGTCTAGCTCGTCCTTGCGAGAAGTACGTCGTAGATACGGTTTTATCGTAGGAATTTCTGATCGAAGTTATCCCATCCGCGGCTATCAAACTCGTTATGTCGGTTATCCGAAGATAACTTTTGGCACCGAGCGGTCTGCAGCCGGCAATTTTGTTCGATAATGAGGACGATTGATCGTCAAACCTCCCACTGTCATTCTGTTTTTGTTTAACTTGGGGCCAGACACTGTGCAAGTCAGTGCTGACAGTACAGAGGTTTGAGAATGGTACGGTGAGGTTAGGTGCGATGAAGTAATTGAAGATGATGATGTTTGGGGTGTAATTGTAGGTTGTACTGTATATTTTGGAACTGTCTGTAGTGGGGAGTAGAAAAGAATGGGGTGGGAAAGTGAATGAAGGTTGCAGATGGAGAAAAGTGCAATGGGTGAATAATTAATATTTGTTATTATTATTTTTGCATTAGGGCGTTTAAGGATAATGAATTTTATAGTATTCTAAAGGAGCATGCATGACATTTGAATGTTTAACAATCAACAGTATTAATCATCAATATAAAATCTTTAACTTGGATCCCAGGAACATGGAAAATTAGTATTTTATATTAGAAGCAATTAATTTTATAATTGAAGCAATTAATCGTCCAATAACTGTCTCCCAATAACATCAATGTGACAAAAATAACACATTTAAAGTCATTCTATAGTCATACAATATTACCTAAAAAACCATATAACTATCAGCAATACAGGGTCAACATAGTTCAACAACAAATATTGAATAACAATTATTCAGTAACATATAAATATTATTTCAAAATTCTTCACCAAAGCTTCTCTCAAAAATATACTCATGAAATCTACTTTCAACAGTTTGCTCAGTCATGACATTCTTCAACCATTTCAAAAATATCCTTTAGAAAACCTCCACTCACAATTATATTCAGAATTTTGACAAGCTTTAGTCATTACAATGATATTCTGTGGAAAACCTCTCAAATTCATGATCAAGTATATGACAACTTTTAGTCACTTCAACAATATCCTTCACAAAACCCACTCGCAAAATAATACTCAACATTATGACACCCTTGAATAATTTCAACAATACCCTTTACATAACCTTATTTCAAAATTACTCTCCACATCATAAAAACTTTAAAGTGCGTCAACAGGAACATTTCATCACTCCTCCAAGAATCATCCAACACCCTCAACAACCTCAACTCCTTCATAAATACATTCCTCAACATCTTTCCTCACAACCCCATTCCTACCTAATCATCCTGCAAGTCCAACAGAAACTAACCTCAATACACTCCAACATTAACCTCACCACTACTCATCCTTAAATTCAGCAGACTCGAAATCAGTTTCTGTTATTTATTCTTTATTCCAGAAGCTTTTACAATACATATATGTTATACAAATTGCTATTCGTGGCCGTGAACAATGATGCATACTGCGCGACTGCATGCTCTGCACGTGTGACGACTCGCTCTGTACATTCAATTGATTAAAAGAAAACACGTCTGAAAAGACGGTAGAAAAGTGAAGCTCCACCGGATGTGGTTCTTGTCCTTATGCTGACGCGCGCAATACGAAAAGGCTTCATCGTTGAGCTCTAACAGTTTCTCATCCCAAAATCTACCGACTCCAAAAACCACAAGAACAAAATGCCTCCCCCCCCCTCTCTCTCTCTCTCTCTCTCCCACACCCTTAACGTGACAGACGTCATTGGCGAGTGAAAAGAGTCGTTGACAAATTCCTGGGTGACGTTCCAGGTCAGATTCCTGGAGCATCGTTCGAGACGTAGCTGGGTTGAAATACCAAATTTTTTTAGTCGACAGGGTATTGTCGATTAATTTACAAGCCGATCAGAAAGATTCTCGGTTCGAATTTGAAAGTTTTGTTTTATATTAAACAGAGTTATTTTTTAGATTAACGGCGTTCTGTGTGAGGTCGTCGTTCGCCGAGTAGAAGTTATGCTACTTTTTAAAGATTTTGAGGGGATTTTATTGCCGAGTTTTTGAAATTTGAGGTTTGAAGGAAATTCCTTGTCGCTTCATGCATCGCTGAGCGATGTTGATAATGTGGCATTTTTATTTGGTTTCCGGTTGGTGAGGTTGATAATACATGTCGTTAGGGTAGCAGCATAGAAGTTAGAATGAGTTTCTATGATTTTTACATGAGATGACATTTTTTAAATCAGTGTGTTTTGTGATGATTTTTCCAATTTTTTTTCAAATTTATTTCCGGTAATTATAAAGCGAGTAAGAGGCACAGTGTATAATCTATTTTCTCGAAATGTAGATTGAAATGAGAACCACCGTACGCGGTTCTTGCCCTTAATTATGCTGACGCGCGCAATACGAAAAGGCTTCATCGTTGTACTCTAACAGTTTCTCATCCCAAAATCTACCGACTCCAAAAAGCACAAGAACAAAATGCCTCCCCCCCCCCTCTCTCTCTCTCTCTCTCTCCCACACCCTTAACGTCAGACGTCATTGGCGAGTGAAAAGAGTCGGTGACAAATTCCTGGGTGACGTTCCAGGTCAGATTCCTGGAGCATCGTTCGAGACGTAGCTGAGTCTTACCGGAGGTCGACTGTTTGTTCTCCGGATACTCTCTCGCGTGCTCGTTGTCTCTCGGCCCACGCACGGCTGACGGGTAGAAAAAGACGGAAAGTGGAAACGCTCGTGTTCTCGGAACGACACGGCACCATATAACTGTCGCGCGCGACCGCCTTTGTTTGTTGCCTTTACTGCATTTGTCTTTTAGCCACGGCTCCGTTCCCTTTATCGTCTCGCCCCGACGAACGTTCCTCTCTTCTGCCGCTCGTGGCGTCGGCCGAGGTGCGAGATGCGAACGATCGCGCGGATGAGGGTGGAGGACGGAGAATTCGGACCGTTCGTTTTGGAGGCTGTGTAGGTTCATTTTTAAGAACCAAATGGATGTCACGTAATTTGTGGTTAATTACGAGTTAATTTTTGGAAGTGGAAGTCCATTTTTAAAAACGAAAAAGATGTCACGTAATTTGTGGTTAACTTAGCGTTAACTTTTTATTTATATGTAGTTAGTATTTAATGTCGTACAAAATGCTAGCCATTTTTTTTAGTTTAACATTTTTTTAAATTTAAAATTGGCCGATTGAAATCAATTACGCAGCCATTGATTGTGAAATGGATATAAATCCAGATATAGGTGGGTCAGGTTACATTTGTATTATTCCATAATAATACTTTTATTTTACACGTAGTGACACGAAAGTATTAGGAAAGGGAAGACAAATTACTAACGGAGAAAAGGTGAACTAGCTGAAAATATTTGGATGAAGTTTTGCAAAGGTGCACCGTATGCTATTTTGTGTAAAACATCGATATAGGACACAGAATTTAAGACAGGTCTGTCACCTATTATACATGGGGAAGACCGCTAAAATTTGAAAGAATTTCCCTGGCACCTTTGTATAACGATGCGAGACCAAATTTCATGCGAAAAATATAAGCATATGGAGCAGTTATGACTCTGATAATTAAATCATAGTTTAATAGCAAACTTGAATGACACAAACGAATTAACAATAAAAATCAAAAACACTACTTCTAGTTTATTTCTTGTTATGATTTATGAACAAAATCGGATTAATGCAACATATATTTTAAGTGATATTTAATTTTTTTAAATCGAAATTTCCTGGTTCTTACTATTAATTAATTGTTACTTTTGTTAAATTTGCCTAAAAATACTTATATAACCAAATTAAATATTGATATGTCAGTGGAAACATTGCCATACTTGACACACTTAATGTATATTTTTTAATTGCCTAATATGCTAACCTTTAATTTTGTCAAAACAACAGAAAATGGACTTACACCACTTTCAAAACAAACGGCCCATTTGATGACGTAACGTGCGTGTTATGAGAAAATTGTAAATGATTAGCCTCATTTAGGCGGGTGGTTTAGTTAGGGGGTGGCTGTAAAGGAATTAAAACAAGGGTTGTTTTATGGTATTAAATCAGAATTCATTTTTCGGAATAGAAGGACGTTGACAATATCCAAAATAGCGAATCAATGCAATTTGGGAGGTGACAAGGAATGATTGAAAGTTAGTCCTGAAAATTACAAGATGTATTGTTTAGTATGATTAATATACCAGGAATAAAAAACATTCACGAATATTCGCAGTAGTCAATTGTTGGTTCCAAATAGTTTTGTGCTGATTGGGACAGAAAACATTAGAATTGTTAGCTACATTACATGTTTTGTGTAAATACGCAATTAGACGTGTAAATCTCAGTTTGTGTGACATATACAGTGTGTCATGACAATTCGGTCATTACCTCGGTTGATTTAAATGGGTAGATTCGTCTAGGGATTCTTCCATAACAATTAGAAGACATATTACTTTCTATAATTAATGTTCCAGAAACATTCGCGATTATTTACAAAATTTGACTTTTAACGGTAAATACTTTTAAATGGATATTCGTACGTGAGACACACACGGTGCGTCATGACATTGCGAAGGTCGAAACTTTCGATTTTGTACATCGGTTTCAGTTACTTTTCAGTCCAGATTCAGTTATTGTTTATGAAAAAATAATTTTACGGAAGCGTGCGTAGACTTGACAGACACGATGTGTTGTCAAAATGAAAAGCCTTGTCATTGTTGCGTAATTAACCTAAATACTAGTTGATTGTTTTGGAATTAACATACATCAATATCAACATATGCTAAATTACGTCTATTCCATTTTTCTAAACATGATTCGGAAACAGTAAACTCATTACCTGCATTAAATGATTGTATATAAATAAACAATTTCGAACGATAACCGTGTGACGCATACAGTGTGTCATAAAAATTACCCGCTGACTTCCGATATATTTGATAAAGATCAAATTCAAAGACTGATGATTCATAACACTCACCTTACCTGCTATTACAAATTTTTAACTAGTTCATACGAAAGCTGAAAGTACTGTCCCAAAAACGTCACTCCGTCTTGCTCCGAATTCCAGAGCCTCTTTTACGACCGAATCGCACAAAATCCTTCATCCGTCTCCGTCGTGGACCGAGAAAGACGCCGAATTCGAGATCGACCTTTACAAGCACGAGAGTTCCACTTTTATCGCTCCGCGTTTCTAATGTCGCCTAAACAATCATCCCGATTAAACAAAATCAGTCGCACGTGCTCGCTCTCGTGGCCGGGGCGAACAAATAACGCGCCTTTCGTCGCCTCAGCCCATCGTCCGACCTGAAACTTACTTACACAGCCGGAATTCCGACGAAAAAGTTTGAAAAATTGTTCCGACGCCGCGTCCCGTATGTAACGACTTAAATGTTGGCGGACTTCTTAGCTGCGACGGTCCTAAACTCCGTGTTAAGTTGTCAAATACGTCTTGTATATGTATAGGTGTGCAGACGAGGTTTACGATGCGGAGAATGATTTTTTATATTTCGTTCAAGGAGTCAAATCTCGATTTTATTTGAGTTAAATAGTAAGCATACGTTACGTGATGTAATGGTGTAATTGATAGAAAATGTGATTTGAGTAATGGTACGATTTAGATCAGTATACGACTGGATAATGATAAACTCATTTTTAGTTTTGTGTTATATACGTTACGCTGAATGTGATTTAATTTGAGAAATTATCACATTCGATTTTATTGGTGATTATATGTAATTATGGTAATATTTCTTTAACACATTTGTTTGTTTGTGTAAAGGGATGGGTGATATGACGGGGGATTGATTCTTTGAAAAGTGATATTGTTAATCATGCTTCTTGTAAAAAACACTTGTTTTTAGCACTGTTGGCATTCTATCCAGTAACTTCAGTAATTATCATATTTAATCATATTTAACAGATTTAGTGGTGATTATTTATTAAGTTAACCGGTAATTATACATAATCGCTGGATTAATTAAATTTCTTGTAACATATACTCTTTTACATAAGTTTTAAATATAGAGGATTGTACATTTTTCTATAATGTGTGAATTTGAGTGAAATTGACAAAAGTGGACTTTTTGCCAAGATTTGATCGGATGACGATGTCGAATATCGGATTTTTCCAAGTTCGCAACGCGTAACCGACAATTCGCATTAAACAACACTTAATCGGGCATTATTCAGATAAATCCGATTGCGATTAAAGAATCGATCACGCAGAGAACCATCAATCATCTGAGAGCATCAACAATGGAAAAGTAGAAAGGTATCAAAGTGCATGCACTTGAATGCATTCAATAGTAAAAAGAGATATTGCAGTAGAAAATGAAAAAATTTACATTTGATTTATACTGAAGAAGTTAATAACAAATAATACTGAAATAACTACTGAAATTGCAATTTCGATTATAGATTTGTATTGTAGGTATTGACTTATGTAAAATCTATGTAAATCAGCTGTCGAGAGAAAATATTTAAAAGGGCTGTTTTTCAAATAATTATTTGTAAGTTATGTATTACAACAGAAAGCTATTTTCATCAAATCAATGATACTTGTCTTTCTTTTCATTGCATCAAACAATTTGTCAAACACGTCTTTCCGGTATATAACTTCAAATAGCATTAGTCTGTTCTCAAATTACTCTACATTATACATTTACAGTACCCGAAGTTACATGAACACGCTCCGAAATCTTAAGCTTCAACTAGAAAGAAAACTATTTTCATAAAGTCAATGATTTTACTGTCATCAACCAACTTATCAAACACACTTTTCCGGTGTATAATTTTAAATAACAATAACTCTATTCTCATACTACTCTACATTTACATTACCGTAACTTACACATACTGCTTCGAAAATCTTTTCAACCGAAACACTCCCAAAACGGAGCAATAAACATCCACCGAACATCAAATAATTAGCGAACAAAAACCGAATATAATTCTCTCCAAAAATCAAGAACCATCGTACAAGCGATACATCCTGCTTCATCTTCGATTCGCCAACCATAATTCCTCGCTTCCTCCCGCGACGTCATTGACAATTGCTAACAATGACAATCGCTTTCGGGCAGAATTTTTAACGGCACCCCATGACTCACGTTCGCCGAACAAACTTGGCAAAATCTGACGTCGAGGTGTCGGAAAGAGGAGCAAGAGACAGTGACGAAGGCAAAGAGAGAGAGAGAGAGAGAGAGAGAGAGAGAGAGAGAGAGAGAGAGACTTGAACGATGCTTCGTACCATATTTGTTCTGCCTAAGCCTTTCCAAAGAAGAGTTATTGCTCGTCTTTAATGATACTCCGTCTTACACAACGTTAATAAAACGCACTCGCTTCGGATCGCGTTGCTGCGCGTCTTTCTTGATATTTGAGGAGAGTGTCGAAGAAAAATTCCGAGATGACACTTCCGGGATTGAGAAGATCCCGATCGCTATGTTACCGTGATTGTGGTTAATCCGATAATTATATTTATTAGGTTGGATAATAAGTTCGTAGCGTTTATTATATTTGCTTTGTTTTACACCGATTTTTTTTGCTATTTGACAAAGTGTATAATATTCATTTCGGTTGGGGAATAAGTTCGTAGCGTTTTTATCAAACTTTAATTCAAATTATAATGAAATAAATTAAAATTTAATTATTTATTTTTGTTTAAATTAAAGTTTTTGATAAAAACGCTACAAACTTATTCCCCAACCAAAATGAATATTATACACTTTGTCAAACAGCAAAAAATTCGTTGTAAAACAAAGCAAATTTAAAAACGCTACAAACTTATTCCCCAAGCTAATATAATTATTGATTTTTGTTCGAATTAAAGTTTTTGATAAAAACGCTACAAACTTATTCCCCAACCAAAATGAATATTATACACTTTGTCAACCAGCAAAAAATTCGTTGTAAAACAAAGCAAATTTAAAAACGGTACAAACTTATTCCCCAAGCTAATATAATTATTGATTTTTGTTTGAATTAAAGTTTTTGATAAAAACGCTACGAACTTATTCCCCAACCCAATACCTCCGTTTACCACCCAATTTCACCTGACGGCCCTTCTCTGATGCGTCGTTAATGCATTTCTGCGATTCATCGCCTTTGTCTTACAGTTTCACTGCGCCACTCACACACACACATTCACACTTTCATAATCACTCACTCACGGATCATTCGCACATACCATAGCTCTATCGAATGAATATTATACACTTTGTCAAATAGCAAAAAAATCGGTGTAAAACATAGCAAATATAAAAAACGCTACGAACTTATTATCCAACCTAATACTTACCGGCTAATTTGATAAAAAAGCATCGCTTTTTGGTAAATGTGATTATTTCGGTGGATTTGTATGATTTCTGGTTATTGTTGATGTTAGTCGATGGTATCCTCCCACTGCTCGGGAGGAATTCTGTGACAGTTTGGTAGGATGATTCCATAACTGTCCGATGGTGCACGCTTTTTATAAGAAGTATGACTAACAAGGGGTGGATTAGGGTTGTGGGTTAACGATTTTGTTCAAATTTTGCACAGACCTTCTTTACCCGAAGATATTGGACACGTGTTTTGCGAAGAATGGCAACATTTCCGGATTTTTTAAAAAATCGAGGCCATCAATCAAAGTTTTTCGATCGTGCTGAAATTTTGCAGACGCGTTTAAAATTGCCTCCTAAAATTTCATTTAAACAAATAATTCTTTATGTAAACCTTCCTTATCATTTATTTCTTTAAATAAAGAATTGTGGCAAGGAAATGTTAACACAATTATATATTGTCACCACTTGGTAAGTGTGATGAATTCTTGAACATTTATCGAATTAATCGGTAGTTATACAAAGTCACCGGATAATTCCACCATGACTCGCTCGGTCAAAAAAATTAACGACATTAAAATACTGAACTTAACATTTCATTTAATTTCATTCCTAGTGTAAGTCAAATGTTGACATAAACAGTCGATTAAATAAATAACAAATTGAACCACTATGATGCACATGTAACTTACATACTCCAACTACAAATGAGTCGTTACAACTGAATTAACAAAAAGTCTGTATTCCTGTCTCCTGTTAATTTTTATGAAAATTTAGGAGTGATCCTAAAGGAGAATCAATGAATCACTCGTCGTTTCGTAAAAAAAAAAACACGACAGTGCAGAAATTGTGAAATTCGCCTACGTCGAATTGCCGAATGGACGAGTGTTCCAATCTTATCAGCAGATTTCGATAACGTGCCAGTTCTGGTCAGTAACATTAGCCGATTGCATCGTTGCATTCCTCATCGATATAGTCAATTAAGGTGGTCAAAAGTTGCCCTAAACCGTATTAAATTTTGAATGAGCCATTCGATGGCTTTTAATGAAAGAATAGTTCCCGTGAAGTTTCGACTTTACAGCTTCACTGTGTGGGTGGGAAGAAGGATAATGAAACATTGGGTACTTTCACCATTTTCTCAAAAAATACCCTCTTTTGTGGTTTAAGATTTTTTTCGGATATTTGAGACATTTTTTAAACCCTCTTTTCAATATTAAAATAATAATGGATCCAAATACTGTACGTATGGAGAAAAAATGTAAAGTGAATGTTTGGAAAATTTCAACTAAATGTCTGCTAAATATTTGGAGAATATTAAATAGACGTTTAAGAAATATAAAGTATAATAGATATTCAAAAAATATGTATTTAATATATGGGTAACATTGCACAGTATTTTAATCTACTGTATAATCATGCCTTTTGGCCCTATTATACAGTATCTTAATTTAAAAAAGAGAGTGGAAAAAAGAGAAACTATTTTATATCTTGAAAAATATATTTCTCCGTAATAGTAAACAAATGCATAAAAATTGAATAACACAAATATGACCAAGTACCAATCACAGCAAGTAATTCCTATGACAAGTTAGTGATCAAATCTGAATACAAACAAATCCAGGAACTTGAACCATTCATTCAATTTTACTTGCGTCACTAATAATAACTCTGTAATGAAATCAAATGCTAGAATAATACTACCAACTAACAAACATCTCTGTCCTTCTATGAATCTTCCCAACATACCAAAAAAACATTGGTCAAAGACACGAAGGGAACCCGTTAAATAATTTTTAATTAACATTAATCTCACCGGTAAGATATAGGTCGTCCTGTTTCAGCTTTTGCATAGTCTATAATAGAAATATATATCATCTGTATCATACAAGTATTAGCAAGTAGCAATTGTATCAACTAGTTACTACCAGAAGTTAGTGATCAAAATTCAATATCAAAAATTCTAGAAGTTTGAGCCATTTACTCAAATTTGCTTCCGTCACTAACAAAGACAATAACACTGTAATAAAATCAAAAACTGTAATAATACTACCAACTAACAAACATCTCTGCCCTTCTATGAATCTTCCCAACCTACCAAAAAGACATTGGTCAAAGACACGAAGGGAACCCGTTAAATCATTTTTAATTAACATTAATCTCACCGCCAGCCGCCCGGTCGCGTTATCTCGATTTTTGCCGATCGTAGCAGACGATAAGGTGGCGCGATTCGATTGTTTTTCGTGCGTGCGCGCGCGCGCGCGCGCACTCCTTCCGTTCTCCGGCTTCGAGTACCATTGCCGTTTATCGGGGCGTCCGAGATCGATCGCGACAACGATTTTAATTAAAATCCGCCGATCGCGGAGTGCTGCCGGCTTAATTAAGCTGACGAGCCGCTCGTCGACTGTTTTTCACCGAACGAACAACGGTAGACGAACATATTTGATTGTACAGATGTCTGCCGCCGCAAATAGATTCTCGGATATTCGGTTCGGCGGCAAATCTTCACACCCGTTAGGCGGATATTGGCAGATTTTGATTTCGAGCTTGGAAGGTTCAATGACTTCGGTAGTACCTTGAAGTGGGGTTATGGTTAAATTCGTTTTGGACCATATTTGGTTCGAAATTGTAAATTGGTATTTATTAGAAAGATTTATGGAGAGAGTTTTGGAGTGGGATTTTTGAGTTTGATGGTTTTGATAGATTTATTTATTTCGGTGAGTTATGAGAAATTCGAGAATATTTGTGATAGAAATGGGATCTGGATGGAATGAGATGATTTTGTGGTACATTTTGGGTTGGGTTTGGATATATCGGATTATTCAAATTTTGGGGGGTGTGGTTTGGTATTTGATTTTAAAGATGTCTGACAATTGAGTCTTTCACTTGTTAGACGTGCTTCTTTCGATAAAAAAGGGGCTCGTGCCATAGTTTTAGGATTATGTTTTTAAGTATGCTTTCATTCAAATTTTGTTACGTATGTTAATTACGTGTTAATACTATAAATAGCAGATAGGATGAAGGTTAATTATATTTACTTTTACCTACGTGTCATAATAATCTTATCAGAAAAAAAAGATTTCCCTTAGAACGTAATAGAAAGATAAACACGATAAATATTAACTGTTCCGACGCATAACAGCATATCCAATATAATGCAAGCACACTCATAATTGACAAAAAAAAAGTCTACCATACATTTACCAACTGTCTTCATCAATCTATAACTACATTTAATCAGTGCAATATCACATTCCATAGACAAAAAAAAATACACATTTAAGTAATCACCAGAATAAACTAACCTCGTCAACCTACAATTACATTTAATGAGTATAATATCACATTCTATAGACGAAAAAAAGCTGCACATTTAAGTACTCGCTAGAGTAAACGCGGTCAATACAAATTAAAAAATATACAATTTCTGTACAATTTTCATGCAAAATGATGCTTCTGTAGTCAACTGCTAACGTTCGACCTTTTTTTTTCCGGGAACAGGTGAACAGACCTTTGAGCATGAAGAAGGAAGGCATACAGACGCGGAAGAGGAAGCCGAAGAATCATTCTGGGATAACCGGAAGTTTGCCAGGACCCAGCGGCATGCACAAGACCGAGATTAAGTCCAGCTTACTCGGTGAGTCTTCGGTGAGCACGTCTATTCTTACAGTTTCTTTCAAATTTAACGCGAATCATCCTACGGAACCTTCGACCTACTCGGAAAACAAGATTAGAAAGAATATTTGCGCTGACACTTTAGGTCTGATGGTGGTCTGATTCTACCTCAACCTACTAGCTGCCACGATCCCTATTTGGGAATTTTGGAATTTATGTGATTATAGTGTTACGCAACCTTTTGTGCATATATATAAATTATCCAGCCAAAAATTTGGCAGTTAAGGGATTAATACTGACATTCCTCTTATTTGACTTTTTGACTTTTTGAAATACTTTTCATCGCCTGTTGAGGTAAATAGTTCGACCCTTTTCTATTTTGAGTTCGAACATATTGACTTTTATCGTCGCGGCAAGTTTAATGAAAGTATCAGTAGAGATCATCGGTAGTTTTGGTGTTAATGATATACACGTAGCCCTCCTACAACACGGTATCCTATAACGCGAAAAGTGACGTTTGTACAGCATTGTACTTCTACAGCACTGAATAACCTGACTTTTGTGTAACATATCTAAAAAATAAGACACCTTCAAACAATGACGAAAAGGGATAAAGAACTATGCATTGACACGAAAAGATATAAATAAATTCTATAAAATATGTAAAGATACAATGAATTGGGTAGTGACGAGGAAGAAATTTATTAAATTAAGTTTATATTAGATGAGAATAATTTTCTCTTCTTCTGTGTTGTTAAAACATTTAAATGTTTAATAAGAGTTGAGTTGCTTATATGGAATTGAACAAAATGCTTATGCTTAACAGGTTCTCGGAACGTAACTCTTCGCACGCGTAATAAAACTTTTATCGTTATTTATTTACTACACTACGGTCGGACACGTTGATATGTAAACAATAAGAATAGTTACTAAATATTTGTTAGGAGCAGAAATGAAGATATAGGGAGTAGATATTTTTGTTCAAAGTAATTTTGTAAACGACACACTGAAGTTTAGGTCATTTTTTCGGTTTTCGTTTTTAATGTTCGAAGCTGATGCAACGGTTTCTAACGTGGTTTTCGATGTTTCAGTGGACTCGTTGCAGCTGAATATGTTCGCGAGCGGGGGTGGGGGTGGAGGGGTCGAGGATCATTGTCTTCCCGTGGGAAATCAGGCAAATGCGCAGTTGGGACATGCGCACTCGCCCCTCACGTTACCTACCGCCGCCGTTTTGAATCGTCAAACTACCCTTACGTAAGTTTCCCAATTTTTCTTAACTCCGAACACTTCGAAACCTTTCAAATTGCTACCTTATCATAGATAAGAATAAGAGAATTAAAGTTAACACTTACTAGAGGTCTAAATGTAAAATGGTCAAAGTTTTGTCATTTTATGTTTTATGTCACTCTGTTCAAATCGTCTCTTACTTTACCAACCGCCGCCATTTTGAATCTTTACATCGTCCTTAGTTTTTGTTACGTTTGAACACTCTCAAATCTTAGGAGTTTCCAGTTTTACATTGAGCAGAATAGACGAATTAAAGTTGACTTTGGTACTAGACGTCTAAATGTAAAATATTTAAAAGTCAAAGCAACAATATGTTTCTGTTGGAATATTAAATTACCTGTTTCGTTGTATCATTTTATGGTAAATATAAGTCATTCTATTCAAATCGTCCCGAATATTTCGGAATGCGAGCTCTCGTTGTGTCAGATAGAATAGATGTAACATACAAGATAGAAAACATTTTTTTACTGTGTAGAATACATATAAATTGATTGAGTGTAAAATACAATCGCTATGATGACATTTTTATATTCTATCGAAAGAAATTTGAACGCATTTGTAATAAATAATTACCTAAATTTATATTCGGTAACTATATTAAAGTTGTACTTAAAGCATATCAACATATGGATTTGCGCAAATTAAAAAATGATTGGAAATGTAAATCTTAAATCTCATTTCATTTCAAGCAGAATAGCTTTTATAAACAATAAACGATACAAATATGACATGAGTGCATCAAAAACATACCTTAGAACCCACAGTACCATCACAAAAACATTATCGTCATAACATAGTTAAACTCTTATCATTTAAAAATCTCATTATTACCCTTCTCAAATTACAATCTAACACACCAAATCTTTTAATATACTTTCACTGTCACAAAATCTATAGTACAATAATATTAACACAAGCACCGCGAAATCTTTAAAATTACGTTTGACCTAACCTCACCATTTACCACACATGAAACAAATTCTTCCTAACACTCACTGCCATAAATAAACTTTTAATTCCTTTCCACCACACCTCACTGACTCATATCATTCTGACCAACCTAAAACGAAAGCATGAGCCTCACAAGTCTGACAAGCCTGGCAATATCTCAAGCTACACACACACACACACACACTATCGAAAACGCTAATAAACCCATAACCCCAATGAACGAGACGTCTCATTCTTACTAAACAATGTCAATTGTCCGAACAGATTATAACCGGACACCTTGAACTTTTGCAGTGTACCCCCACTAGAACCGATAACTAGTCAAACCAGCGGCGACCTGACATCAGTCATAACGTCAACGACCGCCGTCCACGCGGAAAGGTCATAGAGGTCACCGCGTCCCGAGTGTTCCCAGTGTTCACAGTGTTTACAAACATCCACCGCCCAGGCGGGACACTGAAACGGCGCCATTACCGACCGTCGGTAAAGAATCGCGAGCCAAACAGTAGGCGACCTAACCTCGAACCTAACCTCGAACGGTATCGAAACTTCACTCCAGGCATGGGAACTCGGCCACCAGCGAGGAATTTTCCGTCGAGAGACTCCGATTCCTTATCGACGCACCGATCGATCCCGACTATTTATATTTATTGCCCCAAGGTCACGACCTTGCACTCTTAACGGGACCAAAGTGCATTCAACGGGATATCGTCGATACCTTCTGTTGTACATCGAACGTCATGCTACTCTTTCCTTTAGTTCTTGCGAAACTGTGTGTGCTGAACGGTGTGAGTGTGAATGTGTGCGTGCGTGCGTGTATATATGTGTATGTGCATATGTACTGGGCGGGCGGTGAGGGGTGGTTGGGAAGGGTGCGAAGGATTTGGGGTGAAGTGAGGACGTGGGAGATTATGGACGTTTTCGGATAATGATTTGTTTTTGGAAGTTTTTCAAAGAATTTCAAATTACTGGATAGAAGGTTTTAATAGGTGGATGCGACATCAGTCTGTATTATAGCAAGAATATTATTGCATGATACGAACCATTTATTTTCAAAGTGATGTAAGTCCATATTTAAAAAAGAATTAAATATCATATAAATAAAAAGTTTACACAATATTAATCATAACTTATATGATTGCTCATTTAAAAGAAAGACAAATATCATGTAAATAAAAAATGTACACAACATTAATCATAAATTATATGATACCTCATTTTTTGAAATATAGACTTACACCGCTTTCAAAATAAACGGTCCATATGTAGTGTCACAAGTTTTAATATACTTGTGATCTCTTGATAACGTCTGTATCGAAATATTGATAACCTTAAAACATTATCCTTTTCCGAAACAAAGGGACGTGAAACATATATTTCATATTTTCACTGACTCTTGTAATTCTTCGCACACCTCTCGATTACATCGCTCGTTACGACCGCCGTTTGTTTTCTATTTTAGCAGGAAATGTATCCGTTGATTTCTTCGTTACCGATGGCGACCTACGTTACCGACGTTGGGACAGAGAACGGCATTCACTGAACTTATTCGCCATCTGGACGAGGACGAGAGAAAAAGATGGGGAGGTTCGAGAATACGATCGTTTTTGAAATTTGTGTCGCGCGATTTTTTTGAACTCTCCTTTTCTTTTCCTCCCCTCTTTCTCCTTGTAAATATATGCGTGCAAATCGGTGTCCAAAGATGTTTAATTGCAGTCTGTCGACTTTGTGGAAGAAGTCAGTCAGTTTTCGCGCGATTGTTTGCTGTGCCTTTTATCGAACTCTGCGACTTGAAAATTCGCAAAAATTGTACTTTGAAAATGTTTTAAGTTTAAGCGTGTACGCACTAAGCATTATCTGAAATAAATTACGTACTTACGTCTAAGTGAAATCTTGTGCAATGTTTTGTAATCGTTTTTTTTTTAGTAGCTATTGGGAATTTTGTGGATATACTACGGATTAATAAGATTGTTTTATTTCCACGTTGTGAACAATTTTTTATTCGCAAAGAATATGCTTATGACTGTGTAATATAATTTAGGAGATTTTGGAGGTAAAATTTTCAGTTGTTTATATTAATCACGATTACCGGCTAGACATTTTGCATACCGCAGACAAACATTCTCTTGACATAGATAAGTATATTCTAATTGAGTCGAATCTAATAATTTTGCGATAAGTACATAAATCTCAAATCATTCTGAGATTGGAATCTGTTTAAGTAGAATCGTTAGCAATTAAAAATTTTCAGTGATATAACTTGATTTTGACCTTGAAAACTTTCAATTTTCTCTCTACACATTACATCTTGAAAATCTTTAATTTTACCACCGCGGAATGGCAGGAGTGCAAAAAAGAATTAAAAAATTCTAAATTTTTACTGGCAGCCTGCGAATCGGCTCATTTTTAATTCATATTAATTAACTCGACGAAATAAATTCCTGCCCCGACTTTTGCCGCAGAGTCGACGGACCCAAAAAATGTGCGCAATACGTTTAGGTATACTAATTCATCTACTCAAAGAGTAATATATATACTTACGTAAATGTTTGCTTCTGTGCCGCAATCTGCGCGCCCAATTTTCGCCATCAAATCACGCGTAGAATATTCATTGATCAGGCAGCTAATTTGAATTTCTCAAAAATTAATAACACTGATTGTGCAAAGATTGCGCGCGCACTCTTAGATGTGTAGCTCATGATTTCTGATCATTTAATTTTCGGATCGCTTTTGGTCGCTTGATCATGGCAAAAAAATGTAATAGTTAATTGGAAAATTCTCTTTCCTTACTTTTCTGCGTTTCCTAAATCGAATCGATGTATTAGCGGCGAGTTGAATGTTAGTCATTGGTATTTTTGAAATTTCGTTAGGATTAGAAGTAAATCAAGACGTTACAATGTATGTTGATAGGAGATGTACAAAATAAATTAAAAGGCATGGTATTATGATTAACTGAGACGTTCAATTGTAATATTTACTTCCGATGAAGAAATGGCGGATTAGTGTGTGTAGATGCGTTGGTTGATTTTTTCATTTCCTAGTTTTTCAATTACTTTGTTCTCCGAAAGTTGCGACAATACGACTTCGGATCATTTATTGATTATATTTTTGTATATCTTGTCATTCTCTAATCTTCTGATCTAAACATTTTCCTTTCAACAGTTTGCAAATTTTTGCTGTTTGTAAATTTTTATTGTATTAATTTTTCACGTATTTTATTTGAAGAACAGCAAGTTTGTAATTTTATTATAGAGCGACGACAAATTTAAAAAACCTCTTTATCAAAAAATGATTTCGATCTATTTCAAATTATTTTTTTAATCGCCCGACGATATAATTTATTTCCGAGAAACATTTTGGGATATGGATTTCAAATTTAACGCCCTGTAACTTAGATAATTTAGATATTTGTACTGTGTACGTGCGAAGGTGACAAATAAACTACAGTATAAACAATTGTTAGGAACAACAGTAAAATTAGCTAGAAGTTTTAATATCTTGACATTAACATGATTATAAACATTATCGAGTATATCAAAAGGATTACATTCTTAATACTCAAAACAATAAATATTACGTATCATTTGTAAATTCTGGATTTTGTTTATTATTGATTTTCCCTAGTTTTTAAATTCTATATTTACGTTTGAGAACATTGATCGATTTTGAATATTTGCTACCATAAAACCGGATTCGTACACAGAAAGCAAAAGTTATATAAATAAAAAGTAACAGCATAGTGTAAATTTGCAATATTGTCAAGTCTACATGCGTAAGTAATTATTTATTTTATTGAACCGCTAAATGAAGATTACAGTACCTTTGATCCGAATCGGAAGACGCAAATGTCATAAGATGCACAATTTTGAACTCAAAATTTATATGCCAGTTTACAAAGCAAAATGTGTTTAGTTTGTGTGTAGGCAAGTATTACATATTGTTAACTAATACGTGTGTTTAGAAGGAAGACAAATCAACCTTCGCTTCTTTACTTGCGTCCGACGGCTCAAAACTGAATCAGAATTCTTCAAAATCTTTCAACATCGACCCAAATTTTTTCTTAGGGAAACAGGGATAACTTCTACTGACCGTTATCAATAACAATTAGATGGTTGGTAATGACGGTCAAATTGTTAATGACTGTTAGTAAGACAAACAGAGTTCCTCAAGGAGAGAAAATCCGCCGTCGGCAAAAGTTTGCCAGAATGAAGGTTGCGTCAAATTAACAGTAAGAATCTTTGTTAAATAAATGTTATTGCAAAATTATACAAAGATGGATGGTAATAACATTCTCATGCGATACATGAATGAAGCAGGATTTTTATTTATTTCTTGTAACATCCGATGTAACATATTGGTGTTTGATTAGGTAGATTGAAATAAAATAAGATATAAATATATTTGTTTAATACGTTCGTATTATTAATGTCTACTAATGCTTTACGGAATGCAAATAATTAACATTGTTATTGAATTAAACAATTTTCTTAATAGATGTCATTTATTAACTCTCATTAATTTTCGCCGTCGGGTAGAATTTATGTACTTGAATAAAAGATTTTTTAAGATTATGGCGAAATGTTTATTTGCTTTAAACGAATATTCTAAAATGATCTAACCAACTTATAAGATGCTTTTTCGAATTTTTATTGATAGTATTTGTATTATTACTGATAGAGTTTGTTTCAGACTTTCTAAGTTTACTCTAAATAGTGTCGTAATCGTATAGAAGTATTTTTCATTGAATTTGATCGTTTTCTACAATATTAGACTGTTCAAGTTCAATGTACCATGCATATTATTGTAAAATTGATGAAATTAGCAACAGTAGAATTTTAGAATAAAGTCCCGAAACTGTAGATATGTTTTAAAGTTGAGTTGGAGAAATGTATAACAAACTGATAATCAAATTATATGTCAGATCAATTTGAAATACTATGAGAAAGAAAGAATCGCGCATTTTACAAGATTTTATCTGTATTCTCACGTTTTCTTATCTCACCTTTGTGAGCAAACTTCTTAAACTCAAACCAAGTCAGTTGAATGCAGTTTTCAGCAGATAAGCGAACATAGATGTAGGTGAAATATAGACTGCGATTACATAAAAAGTTACGATCTTTCAGTTGACTTCTACTTGAATACTCGGGTTCTAATCAGAATCTTGATCCAAGCTTAAATACTTAGAAATAAAAGCCGTATAAACCTTTGAAAGATAGTTTCTATTTTCCTAGAATATTTCCTCTTCATTCTAAAATTTTTCGAACTTTTTCTTCCTGTATATAAGCATTTATTGATATTTTCGAAAGCAAGGATCGTCCAATGCTTAACTAGTTGTAAATCTACAGAATCAGACAAATAACGAAAAGTGTCCACAGAATATCAAAATTACCTAATATTCAATGTTCATCTGGGAGGATATTTTTTGTACATCGTTATGTCATTATTGTATTTCAATAGCAAGAAAACCTGCCAAAGGCTAAGTACCTATGAGTTAATACCTACACTCCGCATCAAGCAGATGACTAAAAATGCAGCAGAAAATCAAACTGTCCCAATTTCAAGGTTTCAATGCATCTCTGGAAACACATAAGTATGTATTCTATATTAAACGATCTATCATTTTATATTCTAGTACCATTAAAACTCTTTAACGCCTACCTAGCTATAAATTAATATACTCTGCACCAAGCAGATGATAAAAAGTGCAGCACAAAATTAAGCTGTCCCGATTTCGAAGTTTCAATGAGTTCCTGGAAAGATATCTTCTATACTATACCTTTCATTACAAATTTTACGACCATGAAAATCCTACAACTCCTAATTAGCTGTAAACTAATGTATACGCAGACACCAAAAAGTGCAACATAAAATCAAATTGTCCCAATTTCAAAGTTTCAATTCATCCCTGGAAACAAATTTTCCATACTACACCTTCGATAACACATTCCGACACAATGAAAACCCTGCAACTCCTAATCACCTATAAATCAATGTACAAGCAGATACCAAAAAGTGCAGCATAAAATCAAATTGTCCCAATTTCAAAGTTTCAATTCGTCCCTGGAAACAAATTTTCTATCCCACACCTTTGATAACACATTCCAACACGATGAAAACCCTGCAACTCCTAATTACCTATAAATCAATGTATAAACAGATACCAAAAAGTGCAGCATAAAATCAAATTGTCCCAATTTCAAAGTTTCAATTCATCCCTGGAAACAAATTTTCCGTCCTACACCTTCGATACACATTCCGACACGATGAAAACCCTGCAACTCCTAATCACCTATAAATCAATGTATAAACAGATACCAAAAAGTGCAGCATAAAATCAAATTGTCCCAATTTCAAAGTTTCAATTCATCCCTGGAAACAAATTTTCCGTCCCACACCTTCGATAACACATTCCGACACGATGAAAACCCTGCAACTCCTAATTGCCTATAAATCAATGTATAAGCAGATACCAAAAAGTGCAACATAAAATCAAATTATCCCAATTTCAAATTATCAATTCATCCCTGGACACAAATTTTCCATACTACACCTTCGATAACACATTCCAACACAATGAAAACCCTGCAACTCCTAATCACCTATAAATCAATGTACAAGCAAATACCAAAAAGTGCAGCATAAAATCAAATTGTCCCAATTTCAAAGTTTCAATTCATCCTTGGAAACAAATTTTCCGTCCTACACCTTCGATAACACGTTCCGACACGATGAAAACCCTGCAACGCCTAAACCGGCCACATATCAGCGTACAGTCCACCGAGCAGTCGAGAAAAAATTTCCGCCCAAGCCCCGAAGAAAGTCGCGGCCGACGAGGAGGGTCGCGAAAGGCGAGGAAGGGAAGGGCAATGGGGTAGATGGCGACCGTCGAGTCGGGAGGGTGTCGACAGGGGGACGAGGGGGTGCCCGGAGGGGTGAGTGGAGAATGAGGAGGGGCAGGGGGGGGGGGAAGGGTAAGAGGTAGAGGCAGGAGAGTCCATCAGCCTAAAGAGCGGCTATCTCGCCGGCTAAGGGCTATTCCATGTTAGCCGCTCTCGCGCGGCTCCTTTTTTTCCCTTCCCCTTTATTCCCCTCCGTTGCTTTTTGTACGGCGCAAACGTGGCGCCGCCCTCGGCGCGACTGACGCCGAGCGAGCCCCCACCAATCGCCGCCGTGAGCACCGGCCGCCGCAGGAGTGGGGGCAGGGACGCGAGTGGCCGGGAGAGAGAGCGAGAATTGCCGTGAGTAAGAGAGAGAGAGAGAGAGAGAGAGAGAGAGAGAGAGAGAGAGAGAGAGAGAGAGAGAGAGAGAGAGAGAGAGAGAGAGAGGGAGAGAGTTCTCGGCGGCTCGTAGGCTTGGCATTTGAAACGTACGGAATCTTCTGTCGTTTAATGCGGTGTGGGAGAGAGACGAATGAAGATTTAAATTGGCAGGAGAGAGAGGGAGCTATTTGTTCATTTGATTGTTCGTCGGGTGGGATTTGAAACGTACGGAATCTTCTGCCGTTCAATGCGGTGTGGGAGAGAGACGAGTGAAGATTTAAATTGGCAGGAGAGAGAGGGAGCTATTTGTTCGTTTGATTGTTCGTCGGGTGGGATTTGAAACGTACGGAATCTTCTGGCGTTCAATGCGGTGTGGGAGAGAGACGAATGAAGATTTAAATTTGCAGGAGAGAGAGGGAGCTATTTGTTCATTTGATTGTTCGTAGGTTGGAATTGGAACTGTACGGAGCGTTGTGTGGAGAGAAACAAATGAAGAATTGAATTGGTAGATAGGAGAGAGGATTCTTGGTACTGCGAGTGAGAGGAGTTATTTGTTCATTTGATTGTTTGTAGGCTCCGATATGAAACCTATGGAATGTTCTGCCGTTTAATGTGGTGCGGAAGAGAGACAAATGAATATCTGAATTGGTCAGGAGAGAGAGAGGCTTCCCGCTTGTATGGAAGAGGCAGGGGAATTATTTGTTCATTTGATTGTTCGTTGGTTGGGATTGGAATTGTACGGAATGTTGTGTGCAGGGACACAAATGGAGAATTGAATTTGGGAGATTATTTGTTCCTCGGCTTGGATTTGAAACGTAAGGAATGTTCTGCCGTTTAATGTGGCGTGGGAGAGAGACAATAGAAGATTTAAATTGACAGGAGTGAGCCAGTTATTTGTTCATTTGATTGTCAGTAAGAGAGGGAGTTATTTGTTCATTTGTTTGTCAGTAATTTGGGATATGATATGTATGTTGAATATCTGCAAATTAATATTTGTGTATGAGCGCGTATGAGAGAGAAAGTGGATGAGGATTCGACTGAAGTGAAGGGTGGTGAACGATTGTTAATAGTAAGGAAAAGAGAAGAGTGACTTATCCTCGTCTTGAGATATGAAATGTACGAAAAATATAATCTTTTATTTAATATATGTGGATGACACCGTGTGAAAGAGGATTGTCAGATGATTGATTAAGAATTTTTCGCGGTGCGTAAAAGGAAGAGGAACATTTCATAGAATTGGTTCTAGGTAGGAATATTCAACTGTAATTTCAATTCATTGGGATATTGAAGTGTCATTTAATATTGTAATATTGGGGCATCAGTAAGTATGAAACATAGAAAGAGAGAGACAGAGGAATACTTAAATCATGGAGAGAAATGATCGAATAATACGAATATTAATAACTAAAAATACGATTGTTCATAGTGAGAGAAAGACTTTTCGTCCATTTGATTATGAGCAGTTTATAATTTTAAATGTACGGTACTGTCTGTCATTTAAGGTTGATATGCGAATGTGTATTAACGAGAGAAACAGAGAAAATTCGACTCATGTAAAGAGAGGAGAACGATGTTTGACTCTTGTCTGTGGATCGTTTAAACTTTGTAAATTAACCAACCTGCCAATGAACCTGTCAATTAATATGGACAAATATAGAAAAATGAGAAAGATTCTAACGAGTCAAAAAACTGGAATGATTAAATAAAAAGTTTGTAAAATATGTCTTCGTTATGACGAACTTTATGTCAATTTATAACTGAATATATGGACAAAATAAAGAGGAGAGACAGATTTTTCCTTGTCTTTGTTCTAAACATTCAGAAGTTAAGAGGGAGGGGGGGGGGTGTATGTGGGAAGAATAGAGAAAGAGAGAAGATGCATAAGCCAGGAAGTAGAGAGATAAAACAAATATTTTCTACAGACACAGTTTTAGGCGAATTGGGTGGTTTCGAGAATTTATGTCAACCCGGTTGACATTGGACGCTTCCCATTACTCGATACGAAAACGATTAGGTGGGAGTTGGACGGAAATTTGAATAAGTGCGTGAGAAAGGCGCGGAATTATTGATGGTCACAATGAGAAAGAGAAAAAATGGCCGAACGATAAATTTCGTCCTGGTTTTAACTCTGGACAGTTTACGTGACTCTACGAATTTGTATCTTGCTACGTATCAGTGTTAGTACGTTGAATATGGAATGGTTTCCATCACTTAGCACTCTAAGCTAAGAAATGAAGTAAAAAATGTGAAAAAAATGTACGGAATAGAACAATTCGCCAATTTTTGTGTTTCGCATAATTTGCTGATTGTTGCAAAACGTTCTTTGGTCAAGTTTTGAACTGTTTGCGTAATTTCTTCATCGGGCGTAATTGCGAATACTGGTATGGAAGTTGTGAATTGATCTACGCTGAGATAGAAGCTTTTACGAGGATGGAACGAAGTTGATGACTAGCCGGATGATGAAGGCGATATTGTAATCGCAGATGTAATTTGCACCTTTCACGAAGTGTGTAAAAGCAACTAGTCTGGTGAGCTTGAGGTGTTAAGTGACTTTCACTCTTCTCATCACTTATGATAGATTAAAGGAATGAGTCGAGGAATTCAGTGAGAATACTGGATACTCATTAAAACAGAAACTGGGGTTGTAATTGTAATATTGTAATTGTAACATTGTAATACCAACATATAACGTCGCTTAATATAATAATGCTGCAATTGTAAGTCATTAATATCATTATTTAAAGCATTAACACATTGTTCCAATGATTAGGATAACTGTCACGATAATTCCAAAAACTAAAAAATTATTATCAAATTCTAAAGTTGGGATATTCAAAATTACTAAAACAACAGTTTCACCTGTTGAAAATATCATTAGACTATAAACAATTTTTCACCTGTGAAAATATCATTAGAGTATAAAATCTTTTTTGGTCTTTAAATTTCACTACAATTATTACATTTAAATTTGTTTCTAATCAACTGGTTGACAATGCTTTCTGTTAAAATCCATTGCAATTTAATTAGTTTGTAAAATAGTACAACAGTGACCGGAATCGCCGAAAATCTTTGATTACACATTAGACTATAAAGTATAAATTCAACTTTACTCTTACAATCCTCCAGCAACCTAAAGGACAAAACCAAGAACAACTAATACTACTAACCCAATTCCGATTCCAATTTGCTTCTCTACAACCATTAATCTCAACTATCTACGCCAACTATATCTCTTTCTTCCTGAATCGAAAAGGCAGACCATGCAAAATCATGTTAAATGAACGGACTGACTTTTTCCACCTTCAGCCTTCGATCATCGCTACTTAAATCCTTAGCAGAGCGAAGCCACCTGAAGAAGCATAGGTTAGGACTAGAAGAGCCAATGGAAAGAGAGAGACGGGAGAGAAAGATGTGATAAGCAGAGAATGCGGTCGGAGGCTGTCCGGCGGATCAGGATTGACCACTCTCCGACTGTGGAGGCCTCATGTTTGTCAACTAGTTCCCTGCTACTCGTTGCCAATCGTAATCCTTCGATTGGATGATCGACGAAAGGCACGATGAAGAATCCGCAGTCTTGTCGGATGCGCCAGTTTTGATACGCGCTGAGAATTGAGGTTATGTCATTCATCATATGGACTGTTTATTTTGAAAGTGATGTAAGTCCATATATGAAAAAAAATGAGATTTGATGTAATTTTTGATTAATGTAGTGTAAACTTTTTATTTATGTGATATTTAATTTGTTTTTAAATCTGGACTTACACCACTTTCAAAGTAAACGGTCCAATTATAAGAAGATGAGTAAAAGCGACGATTATTATCAAATCGTTATTTCATATATTCGACATTTTCGCATTGTACCATTCGTTCAAATATCTACAATCTTTTACAAGCAACTGATTTTTTGCATACAGAAAATTTCAATAAACAGTCTAAGTCAGTCGTAACGAAATACTTTTACTGAAATTAGTTAGTTCGATGTACACATAGTGTCTTATTAACATTTAAGTAATATTCCAACCCTACGATCCTAAATCTACGAATTGAATTAATTCAACAATTATCGCAATCAACAATGTCGAATCTACGATTTTATACTAAATTGAGAATGAAATCAATTCACCTGATACCATAATCAACAGTCGAAAATCTATGATAATATGCAACAGGCATAACCAGGAGCCTAACTGTCATACAGAACGAAATAATATCACAGTCAACATGCATAAACCAGCGATCGTACAAAAGGCATATCAATAATCATCTTACTTAACCTACGGATCAAGTCAATTGTACGAATATCACAATCACTGTGGGTAAATAATCCTACACATCATACGTAATTATCAGTCTAAGTATCCTACGAACCGCACTAATCTGACTGTCATCTAATCACAACCAAAACCCTACGACCCTCTACAACATACATTAAAAATTGAATAAAATTATAAGTATGTATAATGACCGTAGGTATCTAATGACATTGAATAAAGTTAACAGCGAAATTTTCAGTCACGTTTTAAGAACTACAGATGAATTCTAGGTTTAATGTTAAATGTAATGTCAATTTTATAATTAAAATTATTTACTTATTACCCTTTAATTTAATTTAAGTCTAGTGCTAGGTATATAATAATAATTATTAAATATACCTATATATAACTACATTTTAATAATATATAGGTATATACATATAATGATTAATAAATAAATAATAATTTTGTTAAGTTATGTATATATAATAAAAATTGTAAATTAACAGGCGTAACCAGGAGCCTAACTGTCATACCGAACGAAATAATATCACAGTCTACATGCATAAACCAGCGATCGTACAAAAGGCATATCAATAATCATCTTATTCGTTGCCAATCGTAATCCTTCGATTGGATGATCGACGAAAGGCACGATGAAGAATCCGCAGTCTTCACGGATGCGCTAGTTTTGATACGGGCTGAGAAATGAGGTTATGTCATTCGCAGACTTTGAGTGTGATGCGGTTGCTGATTAGAATCGGTGTGATACTAGGTATTCGTTGAGTACTATGAATTAGACCGTTTATTTTGAAAGTGGCGTAAGTCCATTTAAAACAAAAATTTAATATCACATAAATAAACTGTTTACAAAACGTTAATCGTAAATTATATATCTCATTTTTTTTTAATAAACTGTTTGCACCACGTTAATCGTAAATTATATGATATCTCATTTTTTTTTTAAATAAACTGTTTACACCACGTTAATCGTAAATTATATATCTCATTTTTTTTTAAATATACTCTAAATCTTTTGTAGACTGCTAATTTTTATCCTATAGACACCTTCAATACTTTGCTTTGACACTTTCGACTTTGTTCAATCCGACAATTAAGATTTTATTACCTTTTCACTTTTTTCTTTAACTGTATTTTTATTTTTCTACAAAAATTAATAAAAGGTAACGAGCTTCAGAGTTGTCAAAGTTTTTCGGTAGGACAGATGTTTGGAATTCTCATTCAGTGCATTATATTATATAATAAATATAGCATTCTATTCCTCTAAATCAACATTTCTATATATACCGAAAATCTTTTAATGAAAATACATACATTGGACGATATTGATTTCGTGCAATTTAGGGTGTCAATCAAAAAACCTTGATCACGATCTTGTGACTTACAGTTAGTGCAGTATGATGTTTGAGTTACAGAGTTGTAAATCTGCAGGATTCTGGAATATGTACTTTGGGGACCGACGGAAGTATAGTTTTGACTGTAGAATTTTTGTGGCAGGAAGATATTGGTCGGCGTTAATAACAATAACAGTAACTATATTTGAATAACATTCACCCAATTTGTTAAAAATCTCTATGCCTTTGTAGTTCTCTCTCTCACCCACGCGAGTTTAATGAAAATTTCACATTATACATAACTTTTGTAGCAGATACTCCGCAATTCAAGTAAATAATGTATCGAGTTTTGTGTATGAAATATTGTGCAAAGATTACTGAAGTATAAACAATACAAAAGTAAAATTGCACTTTTCCCTTGGAAACTGATATCAACATTTACTTTCATTTTTTTTAAATATTATTATATATTTCAGCTTGTAATATTCAGTAAGTAACAAATGCATCTTGGCGCGAAATTCGGAATAATGAATTTTAATTATTATGTTTCCGTCGTTGAAATGAGACAGTATTAAGCTTGCTTCACATTTTATTCTTACTTATACATCATTTATTATAAATAATAATCATTCTATGCACTCTCGATAGTGTTTGATACATCTCTTTTTCTAAAATATAAAACTGTTCATCTCATTTTTTTTTATTCTTTTATTTTGTATACTTTACATTTTATTCATTACGCATACATGATTTATTATGAGTAATATACATTCTATGCTCTCTCATTTGTGTTTGGTACATTTATTTTTCTAAAATACAAAACTATTTATTTTATCGCAAGTAAGGTGTACTTTCAGAGTTATCAGGATGATGGTGCGGTTTTTATCATAATTTATTGTTTCTATGTTGTCGCTCGCAGTATGCTATTTGCAGTTTTGTGATTATCGCGCGATACAAAATGTTATCTGATGAATCGATGAATGAAAAGGCCTGTAATCGTCGATCAGTGGGAATACCCGGTAATAAAAATCGTCAAATGCAAAGATAACTATTACACTGTACGTATATTCACACAAAACATTCTGCGAAGATTAACTAACTTCAAATCTAACTTGAGACTGTTAAAAAATTCAATCTGAAAGACCAAAATATAAAGACACTGCTCGAAAACAATAATTAATAATGCACTTTGAATACAAATGACGAGCCAACATCGCAAATTCAAAAGTTACCATTTAATTAGTGATACGTTTGTTTAGTTTAGATTGCATTTTTATTATAAATATTTCAATCGCAGCTTAGAAGTTTTGTTTTAATATCTGAAGTGGCTGAGTGCATATGTGATAAGAGTAAATTAATTTGCAAAGTCATCGACGAATGTATAACACCTGTTGGCTTCGAGAGCTTCTTCAATTGTTATCTGATAAGGATTTTCGAAGAAGATACAGTTCTAATGCATTCTAAGCGATCGGAAGATGTTCAAAGTTCGCAACTTCGGTCGCAGGTCAAAGGACAATTTGGATGGCTGTGAAGTTAATTTCAATCTCATCTTTATTTATTTCAGAAAGGTCTCTTGATTCTAAATTTATAAACAACCGAGTTTTGATAAGATTGTAAAACTTCCGAAATAAATTTTTGGAACGGAAATGAAATCAGTCTCAGAAGAGAAATTGATGAATAAAATAACAATAATGTCGTGTATACTTTTTGAAGATCTTATGTTACATACAGAAGAAGTTAATGATTTATACATTAAGAAGAACACAAACTTTCAGTTAATCGTATATAAAATTAACAACAATTTAGACTATACATTCTAGCGTGATGAATTTTCTAATAAGAATAATATTTGAAATGTTCTGTAGAGACAACATTTTATCAGACAAAAACTGTTCATTACCAGATAAAATTATAATCTGATTAAGTAATATATCGGTGAAAATTGTAAAAATAGAAAATTTTGAACGTAAAATTGAACCTAAATCGCAAACCTTTTCTGCACATTTGACATACAGAACCTCGGACAATTTGAGAGGGTATCTACTATCAACAACAGATATTCCCGGAATATGTAATATGTAACAGTTCTCGTTATCTGACAACGTTATGTAATCGCAAAAACTAACAACGAAGCATACATTGAGTCACACATCAATGACCTACACCAAAACAAGTTGAGCGTAAAGATAATTTTATCCTACCGCCATTTCTGGTATAAAGAGCATGCAGTGATCTGTATTTATCAGTTTCGTAATTAAGTGAATCCTTTATAAGACTTCATTGACGCATAAACTAATCTGCGATCCGAATTAATCGAATTAATACTTTTCGACCAAATGCCAACCAGTAATGTGTGTGACTGTCTTACTTACCTTTAACTTTATCTTTACAGCTACACAAAAATCGAGTGAAGATTCGTCAAAAATATAGATTCAGTCACGAATGTAAAACTGAAGTCAAATATTGCAGAATGTCAGGATGGATCTTAAGACAAACTAATCTAAATCTGCTAAGAATTTTACAGAGTTTAATCAATAAACATCTGTGATTCTGATCTTCTATGTTTGACATAACTGTCAGATGTCTATTTCGTTTTGTGTCATTTCTAGGACAAAATGTTTTTGTTACTGCCTCTGTTCCTTAGTTACAACAATCGTTATTTTGGTAACTGATGAATTATTGATTCACTGAAATATTCTGTCATCTAGAAAATGTTGTGGTTTGTAAGATTCAAGCGGACACCGTTTTGAATTTTTTTACCGATTCAACTGCAAAAAATCGTAGATCTGATAGAGAAATCATAGAAAACGCAGAAGTTTCTGGATGATCCAACTGTTATGTTCTTGATTTACATCCCACCATGTATAGTACAAGCCATGCATATACGATCAACTATATAACTCTGTGTAAATCTATCTGCATGTAAGAATATGTAAGAATATCCGATACATGTCAATAGAAGAACTTGATTGTTTTGTAAGAGGTGATTATTTAAGTATCATATAAGATGAGGAGTAAAAGCGACGATTATTATTAAATCGTTATTTCATATATTCGACACTTTCGCATCGTGTAATTCATTCAAATATCTATAATCTTTTACAAGCAACTGATTTTTTGCATACAGAAAATTTCAATAAACAGTCTAAGTCAGTCGTAAATAAATACTTTTACTGAAATTAGTTAGTTCAATGTACACATAGGGTCTTATTAACATTTAAGTAATATTCCAACCCTACGATCCAAAATTCAGGAATTGAATTAATTCAACAATTATTGCAATCAACAATGTCAAATCTACGATTTTATACTACATTGAGAATGGAATCAATTCACCTGATACCATAATCAACGGTCGAAAATCTATGATCCTATGCAACAGGCATAACCAGGAGCCTGACTGTCATACCAATCGAAATAATATCACAGTCTACATGCATGAACCTGCAATCGTACAAAAGGTATATAAATAATCTTCTTACTTAACCTACGAATCGAGTATATTGTACGAATATCATAATCACTGTGGGTAAATAATCCTACACATCATACGTAACTATCAGTTTAACTATCCTACGAATCAGACTAATCCAACTGCCAAGTAATCACAACCAAAAACCTACGATCCTGCACAACATACCTACATTAAAAATTTAATAAGATGATAAGTATGTATAATGACCGTAGGTATCTATTGATGTTAAATGAAGTTAACAGCGAAATTTTCAGTCACGTTTTAAGAACTACAGATGAATACTATGTTTAAAGTTAAATGTAATTTCAATTTTATAATGAATATTATTTACATATTTCCCTTTAATTTAATTTAAATCTAGGGTTATATAATAATAATCATTAATATTATATATATATTATTATATAAATATATTAATAATTAAATAATAATTTTGTTAAATTGTGATTCAATTGTATATAGTCGTTTTGAAATTTTAACAATATTAAATGTAAGGTTAATGTTCAAACACAGTATTCATCTGTACTTCTCAAAACGTGCCCGAAAATGTTGCCGATAACTACACTGCACAAATCAACAACACCCCTATTCAACCTAAACGAATCCACCAAACCTAACAATGACACACGCAATCCACGAACGAAGCATGAATCGCGATGTCGAGAATCGTGCGTGAAATCTGCATCAGGCGTACGCGGTCGAGAATTTTTTCTCCTCTGCTTAGGCGAGCGTAACACGAGCGAAGGATGGCGCCAACATTTCGCCCCGAAAAAAGGGTGTCTTGTAGTCCGCTGGTATCCTACGATATCCGATCCTCGTTCGGCCCGGGACACGTTGTACGCACGCACACCGTCGGCCGCCGGGCCGCCGGCCGCTACACGCACTCACACAATTCGCCGCCGGGCGCTACACAACGCACACAGTTGGTCGCCGGGCGCTACACGCACGCAGCAGCCAGCCGCCGGCCGCTACGCGACGCACACAGTCAGCCGCCAGGCGCTACACGCACGCACACAGCCAGCCGCCGGCCGCTACGCGACGCACACAGCCAGCCGCCGGCCGCTACGCGACGCACACAGTCAGCCGCCGGGCGCTACGCGACGCACACAGCCAACTGCCGGGCGCTACACGCACGCACACAGTGTCGGCCGCCGAGCCGCCGGGCGCTACACGCACCCACCCAGCCAGCCGCCGGCCGCTACGCGACACTCACACACCCGCGGCCGCCTGGCACACCGACGCGCCTACTGCGCAGCCACGCGATCGCTGCGAGGCACACACGGCTTCCCAATACGCGGCCGAACGAGAATAAGTGGCCAGGAATGCAGACGTCGCGGACAACTGGACCTTCGCTTCCCATCCTCGGCTCTCTGCTCTATTCGTCTCGCACGATTCACGGAATTCCGCCTGGCTGTCCTCCTTTTTCTCGCTAATTTCCTTATCTTCCTTTTTGCCGCGATACAACCATTGCGGAGGTTGACGATTGGGGGGGCTCGGTCGGTAATGTAGATGTAACGATTTCGGATATGCGGTGTTGGTTGGGCTTGGAGAGTGACTCTTGGTGGGGGTGGAGGTTAGGAGGATGGGAGAGTCGTTCTATTTGTTTTACTGCGGTTGGATGAGTCGGAGGATTCGATTAGGTGATGGTAGGAGGTGGTGAGGAAGAGTAATGTATGATCTTGTAAATGTGGGTAAGTGGATATTGCTGGGTACGTGGGGCGTACGATGGTAAGGAATAGGTTGTAATGTAAATGGAATCAGCCCGGATATGAGGGGGAAAGAAACTTAGAGGGATGAAGGGTGTAATTTTTGTAGGGTGCAGGTTATGTAGAACTATTCATATTTTGTATTTCAAAGCTTTAACGGTACGTTGAGATTTAATATTTTCAAGTTTCGACTTTACTTAACGTATAATGTTTATTTGTGAATACGTTAGTGTACGTAAGTGGATACTTGAAGAGGTAAGGTAGAATAAATTGCATACTGTGAAAGAGATTGGAATACGATGTAATGGCAAAAGTAGAATATTCATGTAAATCTTGTAAATTCGGATGTAACAGGTATGAAATATTGCTTGGATGACAGTATCAAGTTTTTGCCGAGTTTACTAATTGGAGAAATAACATATTGACATGAGAGCATGTACTTGTATACGATAATAACATAGTTGCAATGATTAAAAAGTTAGAACTTTAATCAAAATATGAGGTATGATAAGATTTGAACGATTCAGTAACTGTGATCCATAGATCTCTCATCACATTAGATCCTCTCACATTTTCTACTGATATAGGTAGACATATATGTATTTGTTATGTATTTAGTACGTAGGGGAGGGTAGCCAAATTTGGACCACTATGATATCCAAAGACTGATGAAGTCTGTGCGATTTTGGATAGGCATCTTGTTAAACGTAAATGTCGACCGAGGCTAATGCAATCGTGTTTGTGAAAAAAGTTGTGATTACATTGAGAGGAAAGTTATTTGTATGACTAACAATAAGTAGAAGATCAGTTATTTCGACGTAAGAATGAAAGCCGTTAATTCTACTAAACACAAGTAATTACAATTCTTATTACATCGTCAGAAAGCTTACTTATTTGTCTATAATTTGCAGTAACAGTTTTGAGAAATCATGTTATACATAGATTTCTGTACAATATTAAACATTTAATATTCAGGTTGCCTAAGTTGGACCGAAAGTATAATACAATAGTTTCGGATTGGACCGGTAAAATTTCGGCAATGGCATTTCTTTTATAAGCAAATTAATATTGAAAAAATAGTTTCAGGGATACAATATCAAAAGAGGACACTATGGATAATCCGTCTGAAAATAATTTATTGTTAGCTATTGCCGCATACAAAAGTGGTGATTACGGTTTGAATGAATGCAGTCGTGTGTATGAAGTTCCCAAAGCAACAATCGGGAGACATGCCAAAGAAGAGAACTCCGTTTGCAATAAAGTTACAGCATTGGGTACACTGCCCATATTGTTTTATTAAATAATATAATTTTTTACAATTAAAGTTAAATAATATTTACAATTAACTAATTATGACAATGATGTACCTAAGTCCATTTGCAGCCCGTAAATATATACTAATGTTGTTAAATTCGCCCAAAAGAACTTTATATAACAAAGATACAAATTGTTAAAAATATTGCCAGACTAGATATAATAAATGTATATTTTTTTTTACAATTATGCTAACCTTCAATTTGCTCGAGATAACGGAAAATGAACTTACACCACTTTCAAACAAACGGTCCGTACACCTGGTGCATATTCGAGAAAAGGTCAATAAGTTAAATGGAGCGATATCAAGTGCGTAAATTATTATGCGACCGTAACGTACTATGCGGTCGTACCTGCTTAAAATATTTACCGATTCCGGCCTACGAATCGGTACACAGTCGTAATGACACTTAACTACTCGTATAAAGACATTTGAAAATAGACATCTAAACCTGTGCCCGATACTAACACTAGCGCATGCGTATGTGTGTGAATGATTCATGTACTCCGAGTCTCTAACATTGCAGAAAATCACCTGACGCAGATTACGGATTTCTACTTCGCACATGCGAAGCATAATTTTTGCCCGCGAATGAGCTTGCGAAATGCCGTTTATCAGATCGATTTATTAGCCTGCATTCTACTTCCTCGTAACACGTGCTAAACTTTTCGGATTGAAGTCGCACGTTGACATTCCGGCAGATCATTGGAACATTCAACATTCTTCGCTGACATTGCGAATAGTTTGTTCTCAGATAAGAAGATTTATTCGAAATTAATATCGGGCGCATACATTTTTTCGACGATTCTGTTGAAAATTCAGACATATTGCCTCCATTTATTTTGTGTAATCTTATTATATTATAATCACAAATTTTCGATATTGAAAATCAGTCATACATATGACCATCGTAGTACTTACATATTTTTTACATCAAGAAATGTTTAACGACATGTTATATCACAGATGTATAACTGACGCAGAATATATGAACGCAAGTTAAGTATGCAAAAAAAAGTGCAAATGAGACTTACGACTACTCCATACAATTCTTGCTGAATGACATTTTCTTGACAGAAAGGAGCACTCCTGTCATTTCAATGCCATAAATAATTCATACTTCGACGGACAGAAGCGCGAGATTCAAAATAGTTTTCCGATATGCTAAATAAGTAATTTGCAACTTATTACATTTTTCCCATATCAAAAGCCATTTATAGTCATGTCACGTCGTACACGAAATAGCTGAAGCAGAAAGTCAAAAAGCGTTCACATATAATATTATACAAACATATCATATCGCAACCATGATAAGTGACGTAGAATATACAGAAACATTTTAACTACGTACCAGAGAAGTATTATACAATAAAAATAAATCGGCACTCTACACAATTCTTCAAAAATGTTGAATACATCTCTCTAACATAAAGAAGCGTTCATACATAATACAAACATGTCAAATCGCAATCATGATAAGTCGCGTAGTAGGTACGAAAAGAAGTTGACTACGTACGGAAGAAGTATTATACAATAAAAATATACTTACCATTACTCTATACAATTCTCCAAAATACGAATACATTTCACCACCACCAAAAAGCGTTCATACACAATACCTACAAGTATGTCATATCGCAATCATGATAACTCACGCAGAATATACAGAAACTACGTAACCAAACAAGTACAGTCAAAACGTACCAACACTACACAATTCTTCAAAAAATTTTGAATAAATTTCCCCGACATCAAGAAGCACTCACACATATCACACCAATACCATAAACAAACCATCCTCGGACAGATGCGCGCGATTCGAAACAATTTTCCCGCCCCCTCCCCTCCCCTCCCCCATCGCCCGGCACACTTAGCCAGGTCCCGGTGGAATGTCTGGGGGCCGGAATTTTCGAGTAAAAGAAGGTATTCCAATATCGATGTGGCGCCAACGTTTGGCCCTTATCGACTCACTAGAACCACCGTTATTCCCCCTCCCTCCCATTCCATTTAACCACCCTGCGCTAGAGGACACACGCACTCACTAACACGCGCGCTAGAGTGCGCGCGCGCGCGCGCACACCGTCTCACTTTCCCGACCCTGAAGTCTCGGAGCGTCTTACGGAGATGAGCGCATTGTCCGCTTCGGCGACGAGCTTCTCGAAATGAGCGGCTGCTTTTTTTTTTTTATCTGACAGATTAGAGTGCGAGCATTAACCGGTGCCGATCATTTCGAGACGTTCGTCTTCGAGCGGCGAACGGTCGCAGGACCTTTTCTGGTGGGTGCTTGAGAGGTTTCAAGGTCGTCAGTTTCGGAGTCTTACAGTGTGAGCGGAATGGTGCGTGTTGAGTGAAGGGTTATGGGGGTGATTGGCGTGAGGGGGTGGATTGATTTGGAGGGTGGGATTTTGAAAAGTAACTTTTTGGGGGAGTGGTAGGTTCGTAGGGCAAGATTTTTAATGGTTGCTTTTTTGATACGGTAAGTGGAATGGGATATGATGTAAGAGGGTGTTGGATATTTTTATGCGTTAAGGTTTTTAGTGGTGATTATTATTATAAGCGGATTCGTTGTAGTTCGAGGTTTAATTCTCAGTTATTGACGAATAAGCATCTATGAACATTTTTAGACATTATATTCATCATATTATTTTTTAGATATGTTCTTTATAACTAACTTTCGGTTGAAAATTTTATTGACCATTAATTTCTATAGAAATGTTTTCTCTCTTGATTCTTAAAATTTCATGTAATACATTTGTAGAGTTTCGTTTCACATCCAATTACGAGTAAGAGACTTTATTCGTTACCGAATTATGAACATTTTTAGATATTATATTCATCATATTACTTTTTAGATATGTTCTTTATAACTAACTTTCCGTTGAAAATTTTATTGACCATTAATTTCTATAGAAATGTTTTCTCTCTTGATTCTTAAAATTTCATGTAATACATTTGTAGAGTGTTGTTTCACATCCAATTATGAGTAAGAGACTATATTCGTTACCGAAAAGACTAAAAACATTTTCAACACATCTCAAATATTGACCAATATATGAAGATTACCATTTAATGTCTTCATCAGGTATTATTATGGTCAATTAGTTGTCAGATTCGATCGTTAGAACTGATCATTTTGTTGAAAATATTAATTTCTACAGAAATTGAATCCAAAAATATGCATTTTTTCACAAATTGTCAATTGTCTTTTAAGATTTTACGTAGTACGCTTACAAAGTTGAAACCGCGCCAAATGATGAATAAATTATTCGTTATTAAACAGAAGGAAAAGCATTTTGAATCATTCTCAAATATTGACTAATAAACACACAATAATATTCTACCTAAATTAATCACACATTTGTTTGAGCCATCTTTATTCAAATGCACTCTTTACAACTGATCATTCTACTGCGCATTAATTTCTCCGTTCAGAAATTGATTTCAAAGAAATGCATTCTATTTTCGCGAATCCTCAGTTGATTACCAAAATATTATGAAATTGTACCGCACTTTTCTTTCACATTGCAACGCGAGCAACACGCTTTATTCATTATTAAATAGCGAGAAAAATATTTTGAATTACTTCTAACTACTAAAAAATGGCAACCATGAACATTTTCAGTTATTCTTCACATCATATTTGCGTTATTACTTTTCAGATACGCTCATTGCTGACTTATTCTTGAATAATCTAATTACTGCGAATTCACTTCCATATTCAAAATTCAAATCACAAGAATCGCATTGTCTCTCCTTGCTTATCAAAATTTCACGCAAAATTCTTCCAAAAATTTCTCCCTCAACCTTTTAAATCCAACCTGCATTACAGTTTCGAGGCCAGACGACGTAAATTACATCGCGCTCGTCAAATCTGACGTCACGTAAAAGCGAGTGTCGTAAAGCATCGTGCCGCATCGTAAAGCGTCGTAAAGCGTCGTGCAGCGTCGTACAGCGTTGTACAGCGTCGTAAAGCATCGTAAAGCGTCATGGACGTTCGGCGTCGGTTCGTTTTTCGCGACAAATTCGCTCTCGCCGCCAATCGACTAGAGTGCCTCGAACGGCGGCCATTTTGAAAAGAGGTCCTCCTGGCGAATCGGAGCTCAGAGTCTGAGACGGTAAGAAATCGAAAGAATTCGTGCGACGAGTGACTATGGCATATTCTTGTTTAATATTTGAGGTCTGTCCTTATACGGGATGTTCAAGATTTTATGGATAAATCGCGGACAGTAGATAAATATCGAAGAAAAATGGCAGAAAACATTTACATTGAGGTTTTATGTGTGTATGGATCTATGTGATGTACACTTTATGTATGTGTGGAATCGAAGCATGTTGACATTCTAATATACTTATAAGTGGCTTAGGGTAGGAGACTGTAGATGAGTTAAGCGTATCATTTTTTGGGAGATTTGATTAGCAGTTAATGGATTGAATAGGTGATTAGTGTAGTTTTATACGTCAGTGTTTCAGTTCTGATAATGTTAATAGTAACATCTACAGCAATCATTGACAGTTTTAGTTTTTAGATGCTGTGGATATTTTTTAGATAACGATAGATGAATTATAAAAAGAGTATGAGTTTCAACAAAATATTGAATATATGTAATAAGTATTTATAGTCGTGAAGGGATGTTAATAAACAAAGCGACTAATTCTTTCTTCAGGATATAACCTCGTTTTTTTTCATTCAAAAGATTGATGATTTACCTATGTAGATGAATAGTAGGCTAAATAAAAATTACTGTAATTTTGGGCTTTTGAAATTCGCAAACTGCATACATACACTAATTGCTCTTGGAAAAACTCTTATTCATTTCTACTTACCAGAAAGAGGCTAAGTAGTATAAAACTGTGATGTAGCCTCTGCAAAATCATAGGCACGCCATTAGTGCGAAAATCGGATCGAAATATTAACAAAACATTTTTATAAAACTTAAACATGGATCACATTCAGGACACTGTAAAAGATTTTAAATTATTGCGCAAAAAATATACAGAAATATGATATAATATATGAGTCGCTCTTGCAAACATTTTTATTCAACCACAAAGAAAAGTAAAATCGTTGGTATTTTATTAGTGTAAGTCTCCGTATAAAATATTGGAACAAATTATGTATCAAATGAATGCAGTTGCGGAATTGAGAGTACACTATGAAATATTGAGAATTCCCAATCACCAAAATTCACAAAAAAATACATTGTTCGCTCCCGGGGAAGATTCTTTTTCAGCTTAACCTACTACAAAGGGGAAAATATAAAACAGTGGTGTATCATCCGCAATATCATTCGCACCTCATTAGTGTAAGAATCCGACAAATTAAAAATTATATTTTTAGCAAAACTTAAACAATACCAAATCCGCAGGACACTATAAACTATTGAGTATTTCCAACTACAAAAATTCACAGACATCTTATATACATTCACGGCTTTCGAATAAATTCTTATTCACCTCAACCTACTAGCAATAGAAAAATACAACGCTGCGACGTAGCATTCTTAATACTCATTGGCGTCTTGTCGATGTTAGAATCCGACATATTAAAAAATATACACTTAGTAAAACTTAAACAATACCAAATCCGCAGGATACTATGAAATATTGAGAATTTGCCACTACGAAATTCACAGACACCTTATATACTTTGATAACTCTCGACATAATTCTTATTCATCTCAAACTACTAGCAAGAGTAAAATACAAAACTGCCACGTAGCATTCACATAATCATTAGCACCTCATTAGTATTAGAATTCGGCATATTAAAACATATATAACTAGCAAAACTTAAACAATACCATATCTGCAGAACACCATAAAATATTGAGGATTTGCAACTACCAAAATTCACACAAATCTTATATACGTTCAAGGCTGTTGAAATTATTTTTAATCACCATAAGCTACTAGCAATAGGAAAATACAAAACTGCGACGTAGCATTCGCATAGTCATTAACACCTCATTAGTATTAGAATTCGGCATATTAAATAATATATATTTAGCAAAACTTAAACCATATCAAATCCGCAGAACACCATAAAATATTGAGGAATTGCAACTACCAAAATTCACACAAATCTTATATACGTTCAAGGCTGTTGAAATTATTTTTAATCACCACAAGCTACTAGCAATAGAAAAATACAAAACTGCGACGTAGCATTCGCATAATCATTAACACCTCATTAGTATTAGAATTCGGCATATTAAAAAATATATATTTAGCAAAACTTAAACCATATAAAATCCGCAGAACAGCATAAAATATTGAGGATTTGCAACTACCAAAATTCACACAAATCTTATATACATTCAAGGCTGTTGAAATTATTTTTAATCACCACAAGCTACTAGCAATAGAAAAATACAAAACTGCGACGTAGCATTCACATAATCATTAACACCTCATTAGTATTAGAATTCGGCATATTAAAAAATATATATATTTAGCAAAACTTAAACCATATCAAATCCGCAGAACAGCATAAAATATTGAGGATTCGCAACTACCAAAATTCACACAAATCTTATATACGTTCAAGGCTGTTGAAATTATTTTTAATCACCACAACCTACTAGCAATAGAAAAATACAAAACTGCGACGTAGCATTCGAAAAAATCATTGGCGCCTCGTTGGTGGGCGTTCTCCGCGTCGACCATTTTGCGGGCTCAAGGACAGGAGGCGATATCTTCATCCTCGGCTTCGTGTCCGCAGAGTATTAGCCTCTGCACTCGGATCCTATTCCGCTCGTGCTCGTGCGAGGGAAGCTTTCGTGTCAGGACCTCATCACGATACGAATCTCGCGCCAGAAACAATGAGACCCGGGGAGAATTTCAAAGGAGTTCATCGCTCTTCCACTTGCTTTCAGCCGGCAAACTTTGGACAAACTGTACAGGACATTGAACTGCGCTTGATTGCTCAAAACTTTAAGAAAGTTAAGCGGTTAAAAAGCTATTTATGTGGCAGACCATATAGGTACAGTATACAGTATGTGCCAGACAGTATATCAGTTGCAGATAATTTATCATAATGATGCATTCAGAGCAGAATAATGATTTTGTCAAAGTTTATCGTTCTCTGACTTGATTCCAATCGATGAACTGTGAAAAAGTTGTACATGACACTGAACCGTGTTTGATTGCTCAGAACTTTAAGAAAGGCGGTTAATTTAAAAAATCTGTTTATGGGACAGACCATTGTAGTGGCAAATTCTTAATTGTAATGCATTTTAAGAACAGTGTGATGATAGTTGTTCGTAGTTGATCGCTCTTCCATTTACTTTCAGCCGGCAAACTTTGGACAAACTGTACAGGACATTGAACTGCGCTTGATTGCTCAAAACTTTAAGAAAGTTAAGCGGTTAAAAAGCTATTTATGTGGCAGACCATATAGGTACAGTATACAGTATGTGCCAGACAGTATAACAGTTGCAGATAATTTATTATAATGATGCATTTGGAGCAGAATAATGATTTTGTCAAAGTTTATCGTCCTCTGACTTACTTCTAATTGATGAACTTTGGAAAAGTTGTACATGACACTGAACCGTGTTTGATTGCTCAGAACTTTAAGAAAGGCGGTTAGTTTAAAAAATCTGTTTATGGGACAGGACATTGTAGTGGCAAATTCTTAGTTGTAATGACATTTAAAGAACAGTGTGATGATAATTGTTCGTAGTTGATCGCTCTTCCATTTACTTTCAGCCGGCAAACTTTGGACAAACTGTACAGGACATTGAACTGCGTTTGATTGCTCAAAACTTTAGGAAAGTTGAATGATTAAAAGAATTTTTATATGGCAGACAATATACCACCTGCAGATAGTTTATTATTATGATACTTTGAGAGCAGTATATCGATTTTATCACAGTTCATCGTTCTTTGTCTTGCTTCCAGTTGGTAGATTTAGGAAAAGCTGTACAAAACATTGAACTGTAATTGAATATTAGAAAATTTAAGAATGATAAATAGTTAGAAAACTGTTTATGGTGTATGTACTTAATTATACTGCTAATTTAACAGCAGTGTGATGATTGTATCATAGTTCATCGTTCTTTCACTTGGCTGCAGTACGCAAACTTTGGACAATCTGTGCAGGACACTGAGCTTTGGTTGAATGCTCAACATTTTAAAAAAGGTGAATGGTTAATGAATGTTTACGTGGCAGACAATACAGCAGTTACAGGCCGTTTATTATAATGATACTTTGAGGCCAGTATAAGGATTTTATTACAGTTCGACGTTCTTTGATTTGCTTCTAGTTGGTGGATGTAGGAAAACCTGTATAAGAGACTGTTCGGTATTAATGTACTGAATATGCCAAAATATATGAAACATAAATAGTTAGAAAACTATTTATGAGGCAGAACATTATATCGGTTACGGATAATTCACTGTAATTATACTTTAAAAGCAGTATAATAATGTTATCACAGTTCAGCGTTCTTTGTCTTGTTTAAGTCCGTGAATTTTGAATAAACTGTATAGAACATCGAACTGACAATAAGTATTTAAAACTTTCAGAAAGACGAATGGTTAACCAACTGTTTATGCGGCAAAATATTTTGCTGGAATCCATTAGTCTTCGGCTTGAGAGTCGAACAAAAATAAGGGTAGTTGTGCAAAATATTATATTGAAAATGTTGGCCCGAAACCATTGTACTCCTTCAGAATATTTAGGTCACTCTTGGTTGTAGGTACGTGAGTTATGACAAACTTCTTCGATTAAATATTCGATCATTGGATAGTTCGACAACGGAAATTCTAAGTTCTTGAATGTTTCGGTTACTTAGAACGATGGTGTAAAACTATATGACGATAAATGGAAATGTGTAAAAATAGGCAAACGCAGTCATCATCAGTAGCAATGGGAACAATCTCTATAATTATAATAAACCCAGAAACTATTTCGATGTTACAACAAGATCAAATACTACCACTGTAAATTATACATAATGAGATTTTAGAATTATTAATCCAACAAATCTCGTACATCCTGACAGTTGTTTACTGACTGAATTTGTATAAAAATTATTTTTTGCGCTTATGCCATTCTTACAAACATTAACTTATTACATACTCTTTACTTTAACAGAATGCATTCTTGAAATTAAATAATTTTATTTATAAATAATGAAAAGTATTTGCGATTACTATATGACTTTACAAATTAAATTATTTTTGCGTAAATCATGTACTTATATGAAAGTCTAAATCATGACAGTGGTCATTTAAAGATAACGAATACCTTGCAGATTTGAATTGACTTGTCTAGGGAACAAAGAAGAGAAAAACGGAGAAAAATTCTCTATGAGAGACATTTGTTGCATTATTGTACTACGAACGATTACGTTGATTAAGCCGACGGCCGCGTGAATTTCAGTTGAATGGTAGACAATTTATGTTAAGATACATTTAATAGTAATCATTGTATAAATGATTTTTAGTGCGCAGTATGAATTATGAACGTTAAATGAGAATTTGTGTAAAACAAAACGAATAATGAATTTCCCTGTAATGAATGATACTTATAAGCTTACATGAGCTTAGGTTTCAACTGTCAAATTGACATAAACAGTATTGTTTACTATAAAGAAATGTTTGTATTACAACGTTATGCTTTTTAACTGCGAATGTCTCAAAACTACAACGTTACATATTTTCTACATACTCAATTTGTACGTACAAATTTTCACGATTCTGTTCGTTTCATTCGTCTGATTTCGATTTAGAGTTACGAATTACAGCTATTGTGAAGATAGGTTGAATAATTGAATGTTTAGATTGTTGATTATATTTATATTGCGTTTGGAATAATTATACAGGGCAAAGTGTCTGTAATGTATGTTACTGAATTGTACAGAAATCCGAGCACTCAGCTGCAGTTCGCCATTCCGTCGGCAAAATTTCATGCACGTTGGAGGATAATGGAGTACCAAAAGAGTAAACATTAAATCCAAAAACGATTCTCCAGAGATCATTGATGTTTCACTCAAATAATTGCGTAATATGAAAATTATTTATAGCAATGTATGGGACAACATATTTGCAAGCAACATCAAAATATTGTAGTATTCAGTTGTTCTTTTTTCCGAATGGAAAAAAAATGTTCTCGTTTTTTACCAAAGCCAAATTTATTGATTAGCCGCAACAATTAATTGGTTGAACCTTTATTTTTTGTATGTACCTATGTAAGATATGCCGAACCAAAGCCTGCACACAACTTTCTTTGTACGAAAATAGAACTTATTTCTTATTAGGTCTAGAACAAATTTAATTACATAATTTATCTTCTTTAAGTATTTTAAAATAAAATTGAGAAATTCCTAATTTCTCGATCGAATACCAAAATTGAGACCCCTATTCTCTTACCAACGTTGAAAGCTCTAGTACTAAACGACCCGACCAAACTAATACCTAATTCCTACCCAAACAACACAGTCCGAAAAATTAGGTACATTCCTGAAAGCAATGAACATATTAAAACATTAGATTATTCATTCAAATGATTGATATTGATATTTCAATATACATATATCTATACTGAATATGAAAAAACTTTCCATACCGCACATTATTCGACAAAAAAAAAATTAAATTTTCCTTCTACCTAACAAAACCAGCACACAATCCTCGACCTTGAACTAGCGCATCCTTGCAATCTTTCCCTACCCTTCCCAATTCGGAAAGCTCTTCCACTATTCCCGAACTATGCCAAGGTAAAAGAAAGCCACGAGATCGATTGAAACAGTTATTTTTGCCCCGAAATAAAGTGCGCCCCTCTGGCGAGGCGCACATCGAATCTCCATCGGGCTAATCTCCGGTTCCCAAGTCGATCCTCCCGACTCGATTCCCGGCGACGTCCTGCCGGACGCATTTCTCGGGAGGATCCACCTCGGTCGATTCGGCGGGCTCTAATCTAATCGTCAGCCTTCGCCCGACGTTCTCTGCTCTTCCTGGAAACCGGGTCGACGATCATATATACTCCCTTACTCTCTTTCTCTCTCTCTCTCTCTCTCTTTTGCCCTCTTACACTCTCGCACTCTCACTCTCTTACTCTCACTTTTGCTCTCTTACTCTTGCGCCCCCTTACTCTCTTACTCTCATTTTTGCTCTCTTACTCTTACGCACCCTTACTCTCTCGCACTCTCTTACTCACATTTTTGCTCTCTTACTCTTACACATCCTCACACTCTCTCACTCTCTTACTCTCATTTTTGCTCTGTTATTCTTACACACCCTTACTCTCTCTCTCTCTCTCTCTCTCTCTGCCTCTCCCTCTCTCTCACTCTCTCACTCTCATTTTTGCTTTCTTATTCCTACTCTCTTAGTCTCTCTCACTCTCTTACTCTCATTTTTGCTCTCTTACTCTTGCGCACCCTTACTCTCTTACTCTCATTTTTGCTCTCTTACTCTTACGCACCCTTACTCTCTTACTCTCATTTTTGCTCTCTTACTCTTACACATCCTTACACTCTCTCACTCTCTTACTCTCATTTTTGCTCTGTTATTCTTACACACCCTTACTCTCTCTCTCTCTCTCACTCTCATTTTTGCTTTCTTATTCTTACTCTCTTAGTCTCTCTCACTCTCTTAGTCTCATTTTTGCTCTCTTACTCTTTCACTGTCTTACACACTAATTCTTGTTTTCTTACTCTCTTACTCACACTATCATCCTCCCTCACTGTATTACTCCCTTACTCTTTTACTTACACTTTCTCAGTCTCGCACTATCCTTTATACTTAGGGACTTCCTTCTCTCTTACTCTCTCGGTATCTTACACCCTCACTGTGTTACTCTCTCACTCTCTTACGCGCATTCTTTCACTCTCGTTCTCTTACTTACTCTTACTTGCATTCTCTCACTCCCTTACTTACCCTTGCACACTCTCTCTCTCTCTCTCTCTCTCTTACTTTTACTCGCGCTCTATCATTCTTTCATTTACTCTTGCGTGCATTCTCTCACTCCCTTACTCTCTTACTCACACTCTCTCACTTCTTTACCATCTTTCACATTTACTTCCTTCTCTATTACTCTCTCAGTTCTTACACCCTCACTGTGTACTTCCGTACTCTCTTTCCCGCATTTTTTTATTCTCTTACTTGCTATTGCACTCTCTTACTCTCTTACTTATACTCGCCCTCTATCATTCTTTCATTTACTCTTGCTTGCATTCTCTCACTCCCTTACTCTCTTACTCACACTCTCTCACTTCTTTACCATCTTTCACATTTACTTCATTCTCTCTCACTCTCTCAGTTCTTACACCCTCACTGTCTTACTACCATACTCTCTTACGCGCATTTTTTCACTCCCATACTTACTATCGCACTCTCTTGTTCTCTTACTTTTACTCGCGCTCTCTCACTCCTTTATTCACTCTTACTTGCATTCTCTCACTCCTTTACTTATTCTCATACTCACTTACTCTTACTCGCTCTCTCTCTCACTCCCTTACTCTTACTCACACTCTCTAACTTACTTATTCTTACTTGCACTCTTTCACTCCCATTACGTATTCTCATACTCGCTCTCTCTTACTTCCTTACTTACATTATACTCACACACTCGTAGTCTCTCGCACACTCGTACGATCGCACTCTCTCTCGCTTTCACAAGTCCAGCGACTCGCGTGCGCTCACGTGGGTGCGCAGAGTGCCCTGTGGGCGCACGGCACGCGGGAGGGGCAGCGAGGGGCATGAGGGGAGGGGAGGGGAAGAGAGACGGCCGACTCGGCGAATAAAGTGCAGAGCAAAAGGAAGCGGCGGGGATCAGTCGTGCGGAGCGGCGAATTGAATTGTGGACCGGCGAGAATGCTTTTCTGGGAGGGGGTAGCAGGGGGACTGTGAGTGGCACGATAGAGGGGGAGGGGGAGAGGTAAGAGTGCGCTCGAGGTGTTGCCGTTGGAATTTTGGTGGAAGCGAGCTGTGGCCAGGGAAGGTTTAACCCTATGCACTCGAGCGGCGCCGATCCGGCGCCCGGCTGATTTCAACTAACTCGTGCAGCTCCCAATTGTTATGAAGTTTTGTTTTGTTTTGAAGTCTAGCGACGCTGCTACTGCACTATGGTCTTTTGTGACTTGTGAAATTTTATTACTTTGATACGCTTGTTTGTTTATAAATGTTTTTAAAGTACCTGTAAAATGTTTCCCTAATTTGGCCGAAATCGTCTCGAGTTGCTGCTTTACGCAAGCAAAAAAGGCCTCGAGTGCAAAGGGTTAAGGTATTGGCATGGAATTATGTGGGTGGGATGATTATGTAAGTGTTGAGAATTTTTTGATGGAACTCTGGTGGGGGTGAAAGGCCGGCAAATGGCGGTTAGGGGTTGATCTGTAATTGTGTGTGTGTGATTGGAAGGGTAGAAGAATATTGAGGGTGATGATTGTTGAATGTGTGGAAAGGATTGCTGCTAGTTGGTGATGTAACATTTTGGACGCTTATCACATGGATTTTTAAAGTTTTGTTACGTTGTTAGAGTATTAAGAGAAATGGTATCAAATTAGAGGATTAAGAGAAATAGTGTTGACTTCGTAGTGTTGCAGAGCCGTGTAAGTTATCGAATGTTTAAATGTTATAGGTATGACTTTGTGCATACTTGATGACACTTTAATCGAACATTTCCACATACACGTAATTAACAGTACAGTCGATCAAATATGTATTAATGATGCAACGGCTATCAAATTGAACCGGAAAGAAGTTTGGAAAGGCAGCAAGATTAGAGCGGAGGGAGTATAAAGTTTCGAAAGGAAAAGTAAGAATTCGTAATGGTTATTCATGATTTATTCGGAATCCATCTCTATTTGACTTCGTATTCAACATGTGGACTGTTTATTTTGAAAGTGGTGTAAGTCCATTTTCTGTTGTGTCGTTAAAATTAAAGGTTAGCATTTTAGGCAATTAAAAAATGTACATTAATTATATTAAGGCTGGCAATGCTTCTACTGATTTATCAATATGTTATTTGGTTATATAAATCTCTTTTAGGTGAATTTAACAAATGTAATACATATTTATAGGCTCCCAACGGACTTACAACACTTTCAAATTTACTCAATTGTAAAAATCACATAATTTCGATTATGACAAGTGAAATATCACTTACAATATATATTGTATTAAACTAAGTTTGTTTATGAATAATAACAAGAAATAAAATAGATGTAGGATTTTTTATTTTTAAACTTTAATTATTTTATGTTATTTAAGTCTGCTATTAAGCTGTTGTTCAGTTATTAAGGTCATAACTGCCCCATACGCTTATATTTTTTGTGTGTAATTTGGTCTGGCATCGTTATACAAACGTGCCATGAGAATTCTTTCAAATATTGTCGGGTCTTCTTTGACATGTAGGTGATAAATCTAACGTCCTAAATCTGTGCACTCCATCGATCTTTTATATAAAGTAGCATACGGTGCACTTTTACAAAACCCCACCCAAATATATTCATTTTTCCTATTCCCTGTTATTAATTTTTCTTACTCGTTCGTAAATGACGTGTTGTGGATTCTTCGTTGAATCGAAATTTTCTCATTTTATTTCGTGTAAAATAAATTGAGTATTTTATTTACATTATTTTACAACTTCATAATACCTAATCCTGTGGTGCGTACAAAATACGTGAAAAAAACGCATGTAACCAAATGAGCCACATATGTCTATGCAAAATTGGACTTATACAGCATTGGGATTTTTCAAGACATTAAATACTAAGTCGTTATAAATAAAACGTTTGCACTAAATTTAAGCATCTCGTGATATCTCATTTACAGCACTTTCAAAATAAACGGTCCATGTATGCACATGTTGAAATCGACAAAGGTCGAATATCAAGATGCTAATAAAGGACTACCGTCCTTCGGAATACGGTAATGGATGTTAAAAGTGTGAAATGATAGGATATGATTATGGAACAAGAGAGATACGGAAATGTACAAGGTGGACGAAAGAGGGGGTGGGGAAATTGTCGAACGAACAAACGCGCACTTCGGAAGAGTGGGACACGTGCGAGATAAGAACTTGAACAGCCTGCAGATCGAACGTAGTAACGTCGTAACGGACGATAGAAAAGAGAGACGTAGATAAGGGTGCGCACAAGTGCAAGGCGGGAAAGTTCAAAATGTTGCGGACGGAACGTGGTGGCACTTTTAGTGACTGCATAGTTGATAGAGGTGAAAGAGTAGCAAAATAAAGCGTTTGATAGGCAGTAGAACGGTTGTATTAAGAAAGAAAGTTTGAATTTGAAAGATGAGAAGTTGGAAGAATATTTTTGGTGAAGGTGATTGATAATAATAATAATTGAAAGAAGAATGAATAAGGACTGACTTTAACAAGAGAAGGTACTCAATTATATACGTCCGTATTCTTGAACAATTAGTTTTTAACATGACTCATTGTATGGAAGCCTATATGTCACAAGTTAGAAAAAACCTGAAGAAATGCTTGAAACAGAGTGGAAGCGAAAGGAAGAAAAAGATTAACTCTACAATACTTTACAATTTCACTTCTTCTGAAAATTCTTCGATCAATTTGACGTACTCCATAGAAATGTCCATATTTCAAGTTAGACCAAGATTTTGAGAAAAAAGTTTGAAAAAGTTTGGGTACCTTAAAACTAACACTGACTAAACGAAAAAATTCATATGATACTCAAACAAAAACCTGCCCTCCCAATCTCCCGAATTACTAACTAACCTATGAAAACCTAGATACTCGAATTTAAAAACGCTTGAAACTAAATAGAAGAACAATAGGAGATTAATTCTAGAAAACAATCGATGGGATGAAGAAGATGACGAAGAAGATTATAAAAAGTGTGTTTGCACACTGACTAACGTTAACAAATTTTTCAAAAAACATTCCTCCCTTTCCAACCTAATGCGCTTTATACGTTCATATTTCAAATAATGGAAAGCTTGAACCAAATACGACAGCCGGGAGCACTAAGGATAGGAAGAATATTAAAAAACGTCTGCTTCCACAGTGACTAACATTAACAAACTACGTACATATTAAAACATTATTCAAAACTAACACTTTCCGGCCATCTGATGCGATCTATACTTTCATATCTTAAGTTAGGAGAAGCTTGAAACACAAAGAAAGCATAATTCCAGATCAATCCAAAAGAAGAAGACGATGAGGAAGATTAGAAGAAATATCACAATAATTAACGTTAACAAATTTTCCAGAAAGACTTCTTCTCATCCCCTTTTACTCTATACCTTTATATTCCAATTAATCCTTAGAGTGCTGCGTACTTTTTGGCAACACTAATAACAACGTGGGGTCCTCAAGGGACCCCACTTAAAAAAATTGTAGAATTGAAAACAAAAAATGGAGATGTTTAATATATGTATTTATTGACATATTTACGGTATGAAAATATAAAATTAAATTTTATTCTTCTCACAAAAAAATTAATGCATCAAGACATTCGATACAATTTTTTTCCATTACTTCTCTTCTATGATCAGTGCAGATGAACATTCGACATTATAACGTGAAAAAAATGCGAGGAACCCGACTTGGTTGGCGTTATCTGCCGATTCATTGCGCGAGAAATGGGTGGACACTAATAGCGGTATGGGGTCTCCTGGAGACCCCAGTACGTTTAGAGTTAAAAACAAAATAACAGTAATGTTTTTAGAATAGACATACCTATCATCCACAATACTTGACGATGAAAGTGAGCAAGTAACATGGAATATGAAAAATTACAAAAAATTATTTACAAAGTTATTAAGGAAATATGCTTTCTGGGGTCTCTGTAGGACCCCACTCAGCACTCTAAGGGTTAAGAAAAAGCTTCAACCAAGTGCGAGATCCACGAGAAATAGGATTACAATGAATATTAGAGAACATCTGTTTCCATACTAACACTAACACACCACCTATACATTAATACACGTTTAAAAATCCTTCCATCCAACCTGCGTGCACTTTCATAATTCAAAGTAAGAAAAAGCTTGAGCCGAATGCGAGATCCACGAGAACAAGGGATAGGAGGGAGACAAAGAAGGAGGCAAAGAGGAAGAAAAAGAAGAATGAAGAAGACAAGGAAGAATAAAGAAAGTGTGCGTGCAGAAGGTGCGGCTTGCGGAGAGTGCGCCCACGATCGGAGCCTCTCGACTTTAACTACGGAACAAAGGAGGGAAAAAGATAGAGGAATAGAGTGAGATCGAGAGAGAGAGAGAGAGAGAGAGAGAGAGAAAGAGAGAGAGAGAGAGAGACGACCGTGAAATATCGCGAACACAGGCCACGAGCTAAGCGATGTTTCGCGCGCGATCGCGCGATCTAATTTGTTGCGCTTTGAGCTTATTTATGGCGTACGAAGCTGCCTGAAGGTAGAAAAGGTAAGGATACCTTCGGCCACGCACGTCCTGTCCGGGAAATATTCGAAATTGATATATGTCCCTTCACTGCCTCTTCGGACGCGTGTCGAAGATATGAATTGCTGGAAGTTACTTTTCTATGTGGAGTCGTTGAAGTATGTTGATGGTTTTGAAAAGTAATGTGTTTGATGCGTGTGTGGGGTGAAGGTTCATTAGGAGTTATGAACATTTTTTTTTGTATAATGCAACTTTTTGTTTTGAAATTTTGTGGAACTGAAACGAAGTTGAAATTGCGGTTGATATGATTTTGAAGAGTAATGATAAAGAGATTTTTCGACAATTTTGTTGGTTGGATGAGATCAATTGTTCATACAAGACGTGACAAGTTAAGATTTTAGTTCAACTGTCGATGAAAAGTGATAGTAAATAATTTCACTTTTCAAGTATGTTGTGTTGTATGGTGATGCAAAAAATTCAATGGAAGTTAACATTTAATTTTAGGTATTTATGAAGAGTAATAATGAACGGAACGAAAATATTGTTACTTTGGTAATATGACGAAAGAAATTGTAAGAATTTAATTTTCAGTTAAAACGTTTATTAAGAGTATCAATAAACAGTTCGTTTTCTGCAATTTTGATGCTTTGTGTGATGACTTAAGGAATTCAAAGAATGTCAATATTTAAATTGAACCATCTATGTAGAGTAATAATAAATTCTTAATATTCAAAAATTGCCTTTGTGATTTGCTGCAAAAAATTGCAAAATGCTTCATATTCTAAGTGAATTTGGATGAAAATAAAAAATAAACAGATAGTGTTACTAACATTTTGTTGATTAGATACGACGATATAAAAAGTTAGTTTATTTGTTTACAGTGATACAACAGTAAGAAGTCACTACTTTGTCGCCAAATATCAAAGGAAACTTGTCTTTCATATTTAAAGTGCACTCTTTATTGCAGATTGAAAAATCATGTATTCATTTCCAGATTCCGTATAAATGGCCGTCGCTTGGTACTTTTATTAGTAATCTGAGTACATTCAAGACGAAAGTCGCAACTACCAATTAACCGAATTATCTTATAAAATACCTGTTTCCAACAGGCAATCCTCTCCAAATATTACACTGTTCACGTATCTGCCGAATAATATAAGTAATATAAGGATAAAAACTCTGATCGAATGAATTCGAATCCTGTATGAACACTTGAACAAGATATTGATAAGGAAACTCCTTGTTTCAGAACGGATATGTTTATGCTTTCGATGTCAAATGTGTATTTTTATTGGCAGCGTTCCGACGGCATAACACATGTTACATAAACATGAATTACATAAAGATGCTACGTCATTTTGCAGTATTAGAATATAAATGCCATGTGTGTTTATGCATTCCATGATTGGGGCGTATAAAAAGTTGAAATTTTCAAGAAAGTTATCGATTTACTTGATACTTGAAATTCTCAAGTGGATTTCTTATGAGTGTGAATAATATTTCTATATATGGGAGTCGGTTCATCGTGTAGTGTTCTATGCGGCACCGATATTAGGTTTTAATTGGATGTAAATTGCAGAATTGCACGATACTAAATAAGAATCAAATATTTGGTACAGTTAATATGTAGTATTATGTACGTTACTGTAAACTGATTCTAATTATATGCAATATATTGTAGAAATAATAATTACCAATGAATATGTATCTAAACTACACGATTAGGTATTACTTGTATATTAAATCAGAAAATGCTCTATACCTTAAACATGTTAATACTTGTCATGAAAAATGTCAGCCAGACACCGTATTGTATACATATAATATATGGTTTCGTATATTACAAGCTAAATAGTTTAAATAAATATAGCTTGCGATGTTATTAAGTGGCGCTAATACTTCAACATAATAACAAGCATAAAAAGATGACTAATTGTAAGTTATTTTTAAGTGTACAGATCAATAACGAATAACGCACAGTAACATCCGAATACTAACGAAAGATTCGAAACTATCAAATTTCTTAAATCAAATTAAGTATTTATCGGTCCACTTAATTACCAACCTCTCCATAAAAAATTATCCTGGAAATTTTTCAAATACCATTCTTAAGATATAATGTAATTGACCTTACCGAGACTTGCACATTAATTCTTCAGATAAATACCTACTTCCCTCACTCCAAATAAAAATTATGAAGAAAGATTCGACATATCCTGAAGCATAATTAACATAAAGTGTGTTCAAAATTGAAGTAATCGATTACAAGTTCTTTATTATTTCTTCGAACGTTCGTAACACGATTCGTAAATTACTTGCATCATTCTCGATTACGTTACTTTCGAAAACGATCGTGAGAACCTCTTTAAGGAAAGTTCTCAATCAGTTCAGTTATCAGAAATAAGTCTGCTTCGTTCGCGAATGAATCATCGTACGTGTCTTTATCGAGGAATGCGCAATTTTAAAGTTCGTACGTTTTTCCGATTTCCGGGAATTATTGTAGCTATTCCTTCTTGCGATTACGATACGTAACTTTCGGTTATCAATCTCGTTATCAATGAGATTCCGACTGATTACTCTGTAATTTACAGTGTTATATGACGGTTGAACAAGGTTTTAGATTATTTACTATATAGATCATGAAATTTCGTTTTGTTGATGAGAATTTTGTTATTAGAGTGTGCGTGATTCAGTTTTGTTGAGTTCGTAATCATAATGCTGTAGTTTCTAATGTTACATGACTTGAATTGGTTTTAGATGGTTTATTTATAGTTCACAGAATTGCGCGTTGTTCGATATAGATTTTATGATTAAAGTGTTTGCGATTTAGTTTTCACGAATTTGTAACTATAAATTTACAGTTTCCAGTGTTACATGGCGGTTGAACTAGGTTTTAGATTATTTACTATATAGATCATGAAATTTCGTTTTGTTGATGAGAATTTTGTTATTAGAGTGTGCTTAATTCAGTCTTGTTGAGTTCGTAATGATAATGCTGTAGTTTCTAATGTTACATGACTTGAAATAGGTTTTAGATGGTTTACTCTCGAGTTCACAGAATTGCGCGTTGTTCGATATAGATTTTCTGATTAAAGTGTTTGCGATTTAGTTTTCACGAATTTGTAACTATAAATTTACAGTTTCCAGTGTTACATGGCGGTTGAGCTAGGTTTTAGATTATTTACTATATAGGTAGACCATGAAATTTCGTTCCGTTGATGAGAATTTTGTTATTAGAGTGTGCGTGATTCAGTTTTGCTGAGTTCGTAATCATAATGCTGTAGTTTCTAATGTTACATGACTTGAAATAGGTTTTAGATGGTTTATTTATAGTTCACAGAATTGCGCGTTGTTCGATATAGATTTTATGATTAAGTGTTTGCAATTTAGTTTTCACGAATTCGTAACTATAAATTTACAGTTTCCAGTGTTACATGGCGGTTGAACTAGGTTTTAGATTATTTACTATATAGATCATGAAATTTCGTTTTGTTGATGAGAATTTTGTTATTAGAGTGCGCGTGATTCAGTTTTGCTGAGTTCGTAATCATAATGCTGCAGTTTCTAATGTTACATGACTTGAAACAGGTTTTAGATGGTTTATTCTCTAATTCGCAGAATTGCGCGTTGTTCGATATAGATTTTATGATTACAGTGTTTGCGATTTAGTTTTCACGAATTTGTAACGATAAATTTACAATTTCTTGTGTTACATGATACTTAATAGGGGCCTTAGATATTGTTTTGTGTATTTCAGCGAATTCTATGCTATTTGATGCAGAATTGATGATGAGTATGCTTAAAAGATAGCCTTGATAAGCGGCTAGCAATTAATGCGCAGTTCTTAATGTTACATGACGCTTGAAATAAGTTTTAGACGCTTTATTGCGTAGTTCACAGAATTTTATACCGTTTCATGCATATTTGATCCTAGAAGTTAGTTTTCATGAGTTTATAACGATTAATGTGCAGTTTGTCGTTAAATGAGGTTAGAAATATGTTTTCAAACGTTTTCAGCGTCAACCCGTTGTTGTGTATTTCACAGAAAATATGTATAATTTTTTCTGTTTTATGAAGAGTAGGTCATCAGGGTGCTTGTAATTCAGCTTTAGTGATTATTATACAGTCTGTAATATTCAAATTGAACCTGAAATAGTCTTTACAGGTTGTATAATATTTTGTAGTTCATTTACATATTTATGATATTTAAGACAGAGATTTACAGAGTATCCGCAACTTACCTTTGATGAGCTTGTAACGATACATGTACAGTTTCCAATAAGGAATATATTTTGCTAGCAATTGGGTTTTGATTCAGTACTTTACAGTTTATACAATTTTGCGCTGTTTATGATTTTCGTACAAGTATATTTTGTAATTCTATCTACGTCAATATGACTAAATTTACAACCAAAGTAGTTCAAGATGCTTTGTGTTATTGTTTTTTGATATCAAGAATTCGCATTTTGATAGCAACCTTCGACACCTACAAACAGAATACCTATCTGTTATTACTGAAGGATACAATCATATAAGTACATATGTTAAATCTAACGAACGATAGTTTCATCTATTTTTTCAAATATGCATATGTGCCCATAATTATGAAAGTGGTCTAAGTCAAGATTTAAAAAAAAAAAATTACATTGAATAAATTTAGTGTAAACAAATGTGGTGTGAAATAACTGATAAACTCATTCTTTTTTAAATCTTGACTTAGACCACTTTCATAATTATGGGCACATATGTGATCCCTATCTAGGACATTCAACTAACATAATTTCATCATCCCTGAACATTTACTACTCATTTACCAAAGCAAAACGTATGTAAAACAGTGTGGCGACACTCTGTACACATATGAACATTTGCCGACGCATGGATTCACGCACATGTGCATATAAATGCACTTTAAACAGCACACAGCTTATTTTCGATTACACAAGTCTGCTACAAAGTATTCTATTATTAATTCTACACTTCGATCATTCATATTTCGACACTAAATGAAAATGATTCATATATCGAAATAACAATAGTATCAAACAATTTATATCTAAAAGCACGTTAAATCTATTCGATATTCAACCCTTTTTCCAAACACGCATATTTTATTCCTATCTACAGCTTTAACTCACATAATTCCATCAATTTACGACTCTTTCTACTCATATGTCAAAACTTATGTACGATCGCGTGACTTCTCTTTGTCTATGCTTGAAGATTCGTCGGCAATAAATGAAGTCCTAAGTAAGCACCAATTCAGGATAAACAGTAAACGACTCATTTTCAATTATCAATAATTCCAATGTTGACAGCAATTGTCAATTTTTCATATACCAAAATACCAATGATAAGCAACAATGTGTAACATCTAAACTACACGTTAAATATATTGCAAATTCAACCCATTTTCCACGCACATGTTATCCCTATCTACACCATTTAACTCACATAATTCGATCACTTTACGGCTCGTACTTACTACTTCTATATCAAAGGCACATATCAAAATGTATGTACCTATAATCGCGTGATTTCTCTTTGCCTATGTTTCAAGATCTGTCGGCACACAAATGAAGCCTTAAGTAAACACAAATTCAACCTAAATACTAAACAAAACATTTTCTACCACACAGCTGTCAACAATTTCAATTTTTACATAAAATGACAATTATTCATATATCGAAATAACAATAGTATCAACGAATTTATATCTAAAAGCACGTTAAATCTATTCCACATTCAACCCTTTTTCCACGCACATGTCATCCCTATTTACAGCATTTAACTCACACAATCCCATCACCCCCAACTCGCACGTCATCTATCAAAGCAACGTAGCATAACCTATGTATTATAGATTCGCGTGGCTTTATTTTGTCTGAACCTGAAGATCTATCGGCAATAAATGAAGTCCTAAGTAAGCACCATATCAAAATAAACAATAAACGACAATTTTTCAAGCACACAACTGTTACTAATTTCAATTTTAACAGCAATTGACAATTTTTTATCAAATTATTTAACGATAACAACAGATAATGTACAATACGTCACCTAAACAACATGTTAAATCTATTCCATATTCAACCCTTTTTCCCACGCACATGTCATCCCTATCTACGGCATATAACTCACATTATTACTTTACGACTCTTACTACTCATATATCAAAATATGCACCAATTCAAAATAAACGATAAACAACTTCTTTTCAAGCACACAACTGTCACTAATTTCAATTTTAACAGCAAATTTACAATTTTTCATGTAATTATCTAATGTTGATAACAGATAATAGACATCACCTAAACAAGACATTAAATCTATTCCACATTCAACCCATTTTCCACGCACATGTTATCCCTATCTACGGCATTTAACTTACACAATCACTTTACGACTCTTACAACTCAAATATCAAAGCCACATACCTATCAAAATTGATGTATAATCTCGTGACTTCTCTTTGTGTATACTTGAAGATCTGTCGACAATAAATGAAGTCCTAAGTAAGCACCATATCAAAATAAACAATAAACGACTATTTTTCAATTTTTTGCAGATTGTTATTACATAGCAAATTTACAATTTTTCATGTAATTATCTAATGTTGATAACAGATAATAGACATCACCTAAACAAGACATTAAATCTATTCCACATTCAACCCTTTTTCCGCGCACATGTCATCCCTATCTACGACATTTAACTCACACAATCCCATCACCCCCAACTCGCACGTCATCTATCAAAGCAACGTAGCAAAACCTATGTAGATTCGCGTGGCCTCACTTTGTCTACGGTTGAACATCAAGCGACGCATAAATTAGCGGTCGCGCCTCGCGGCATCGCAATTAATCATGTCGGCCAGTTGAGGTTAGATTATGGCAGCGACGAGCAACACCGTCGTATGATACTCTCCACTCGGAAAATATGTCGGACTAGGTGACGTTTAGCATTTACAAGACGAAACTTTACAGTCGTGTATCAGCTGTGAGAATCGGGCGGAAAAACGGTCTCTTTACGCGTACTCGTTCGCGCGCGCGCTGACAACCGGAAGTCACGTGCTCGCGGACGCGCGCAGCTACTGTGACGAGACTATCCGGCTTTTGTATCGTTTGTCTCGTTAGCGAGCTAATTGCTGCGATTTGTTCAAGTCTTGTTCCATTCTTTCGGTCGACTTTGATCGGTGAGCTATTTCTCGCTCGCTGAATTTTTTTAGGTGAAGAAGTTGTAACTCTATTTTTCAGTTTGGTTGATTTTTGTTCATAGAGGATTCTACGTTCCATAATTTTATATTACAGAGATTTTTTATTAATTAATTTGTTGGTGCTGAGTGCGATGGAGAGGAATAAGGATGTTACAAGGATGTAATAAGGAAGAAACAGTTACAAGGATTGTTGATATTTTAGTGAGTTTTTGGCAATGGAAGATATGCTGAAATATAAAATTGATTGCTGCAGAAAGTACTGCTATTCAACTTAGAAAAAATCACTTCATTTAGTCGAGTTTAATCACAAATATCTAATCACACATACAATGGCAGCGAAGCGTCAAACAATTCCAAACCAATGTAATACAGTACAATAACAAAGCAGTACATTAACATAATAATAAACCAATATAAGTACACATTCTCTGTTACGTATTTTTATGCAACACTTCTATACAACCACTGTAAATGAACACACTCAATCCAATATAATAGTCCTCATCATGCACTCATAATCGCATATACAATTACAACAGAGCATCAACCAATCCCAAAGCAAGATAATATAGGTACCATAACCGAAGAACGCAACAAACTGATAATAAACCAACATACACAATTTCTAAAGTATTCATATACAGTAGATTCCTCTTTAACACAGGTTCATATAAGACGGATGTTACTACGTTATTATTACGTTAAGTAAACTATATGTGAGCGTTCATTTGCCAAATCCATTAAATGCACAAAAGAAAAATTCCAAAATCTGTATTGATCAATTTTACTATATTCCTTCTCGAAAAAAACATTTATTGTTCAACTGTTGTTAAAAAGTTACATTAAATGAAAAGTTACTACGTTACGTTAAGATGTTACTACGTTATTATTACGTTAAGTAAACTATATGTGAGCGTTCATTTGCCAAATCCATTAAATGCACAAAAGAAAAATTCCAAAATGTGTATTGATCAATTTTACTATATTCCTTCTCGAAAAAAACATTTATTGTTCAACTGTTGTTAAAAAGTTACATTAAATGATAAGTTACTCGCTTTAACGTGTGAACAGCTCATGTAACTCTGTAACAGCTCATGTAACTGTAGAACAGCTCATGTATTTGTATAATCTAAGTGGCTCGTACAACACGGAATCTACCGTGTTACAGTGGGATCTACTGTACAGTTCAAGCACAATCAATCCCAGCCGAACACTCACAATCACACACACACACACACAACTGCAGTAGAGCATCATTCTCAAGCGTCAATCAGCCTTCGAGATGTCCTGGCGTAGAATCGTCCGTTGGCAGGAGTCGTTCGGAGTCGTGCAGGACTCGCAGGCTGGATCCTCGGGCAGAGTAGGGGAAGGCTGAGAGCAGGGGCGGAAAGGGGGGAGGAAGGGGCGGCCATCCCTCCGGCGGGCCGAGTGCTGCACCCTCCAATTTTGTGATCGGCGCCACGCCTATCTGCACCGTTACTTAACGACGCGCCGCGCACCGGCCATATTTTATCCGTAACGTCGCCGAGCGAGAGATAATGAAGGCATTACACCGCTTGAGCCTAATCGATCGCTGCTAATTAACGGCGATGCGCGCCCGGCATGCAATAAATAAATGGGCTGCGCGGGAAAATTGGTCCGAATCGGTTCTCGATCGGCTCACGACTCGATTTTCTGACGTTAGACGTATTTTGTATGTGGGAAGAATTGAGGTGGAATGCATTAGATCGATGGGAGTAATGTGTAATATAAAGTGTAAGGTTTCTATAATAAATGTGAAGCTATTTCATTAAATTGTAATTTTGATTGGGAACAATACGCAATAAATAAATGGGCTGCACGGGAAATTTGGTCCGAATCGTTTCTCGATCGGTTCATGACTCGATTTTCTGATGTTGAACGTATTTTGTATGAGAGAAGAATTGAGGTGGAATGCATTAGATCGATGCGAGTAATGTATAATACCTATAAAATGTAAGGTTTCTATAATAGATGTGCAGCTATTTCATTAAATTCTAATTTTGATTGGGAACAATACGCAATAAATAAATGGGCTGCACGGGAAATTTGGTCCGAATCGTTTCTCGATCGGTTCATGACTCGATTTTCTGACGTTGGACGTGTTTTGTATGTGGGAAGAATTGGGGTGGAATGCATTAGATCGATGCGAGTAATGTGTAATATAAAGTGCAAGGTTTCCATTGTAAATGAGAGGCTCTCAAAATTGATTCATATTTTGATTATGGGCAATATGCAATAAATAAATGGAGTGGGAAGAATTGAGATGGAATACATAAGATCGATATTTATGTATAATGTAGGATGTAATGTGTTTGTAATAAATGAGTAGCTGTGAAAAAAAATTCATATTTTAACTAGGGACAATATGCAACAAATATATGTGTTGATGAGCAAAATTGGTCAGAATCGTTTTTCGATCGGTTCATGACTCGATTTTCTGATGTTGAATGTATTTTGTATGAGTGGACAGAGTTGAGGAGGAATTGATAGGTATGATGCGAGTAATGTAAAATATAAAATGTAAGGTTTCCATTATAAATGGGAAGCTATTAAAATCGATTCTTATTTCGATTCGGGACAATATGCACTAAATAAATGGAGTGCGAAGAGTTGTGGTCGAATGTATAAACCGATATTAATGTATAATGTGTTTGTAATAAAGAAGCAGATATTAAAATCAATTTTCATTCTGTTTAGAGACAATATGCAAAAAATAAATGAGATGATGAGGAAAATTGGTCCGAATCGTTTCTCGATTGGTTCATGACTCGATTTTCTGATGTTGCACGATTTTTGAACAAGTGAAAAGAGTTAAGGTGGAATGTATAAGATCGATGCTAGAAATGCATAATGTAAAGTATTATATATGGTTTCCATTACAAATGAGAAGCTCTTAGGATCGATTCTTATTTTGATTACAGACAATATGCAATAAATAAATGGAGTGGGGAGAGTTGTGGTGGAATGCATAAGATCGATATTAAGTACTGTATAATGTAAGATGTAATGTGTTTGTAACAAAAAAGCAGGTATTAAAATTAATTCTCATTCTGATTAGAGAGAATATGCATCACAAACAAATACGATGATGGGGAAAATTGATCCGAATCGTTTCTTGATCGGTTTCTGAGTCAATTTTGGGCAGATGAACGAATTTTGAATCGATGAGATCGATGGAACTAATGTATAATATAAGGTGTAATGTTTCTATAATAGTCGACTAGGTATTAAAATAATCTACTATTTTGATATGTTTATGACTCCATTTTCAGATGGTGGGTGAATTTTGAATAAGTGGCAAGCTTTGGCGTAGAATGAATGGTATCGATAGAAGTCATGTAAAAGTAAAATGGAGTCTTATATGAACACAACACATTATAAACAATGATACAAAAATAAAATATATTCATTATGATATTTTTATGAATTTAATGTACAATGAATAAATCCGTTATTCAGGAAAATTGTTTGGACCGACTGTCCTCTCAAGAAAGATCAGCTTGTTTATAACCTTATTTTCTGATAGCGGATGAATTTTGACTGGTGTAATACTGACTTTAATTGGTTTGACAGAATTGGGTATAACGTAATTAAATACTTATTGGATGTTTGTAAATTGCATTGTTCAATTTTTTCCTCCTATAAAATCTGTGTATGCTGCAAATATTATACCAAGATCAAATTATTTGCAATGATGTTGTTTAGTACAGGATTTGGAAACGTACGTTTTTTCTGTTGACAGTTTTATGACACTGGATGACTGACAAAAGTTGATTGCTGCGACACACATAACTTTAGTGAACCTAATGTAGTGAAATCGAAATAACCATTATTTTCCAGAGAATATGTATAATCAATCAAAAAACGGTTCTAGTTTTATCATATAATGAACAAACAGCCAGCATATTCGACCTGAGTGTATTTACAGTAAGATTAGGCGAATTAGAACTTGCTTTTGTGTCAACGGATGAATATTTTATGACACTGATTAGCAGTGAAAATTAATTGGTCTAATCAGCGGTTTCGAAAAATAAAGAAATCCCTTCTCTTCCGAAGATAAGTTCTTTGCTGAACCAAGATTAGTGGCCGTTAATTGGCGGAAAATCAAAGATGCGAATAATTCAGACTAAACCGAGTCCCATTTCATTTTCAAACAAATAATTCGGATTATTTGTTATTCTTCTTTGGACTGTTAATAATGAAACTGTGAAAAAATCTAGAAAATAAAAATATATAATGGGAATCGGAAACGGATGTCTTCCAAATTCATATTATGAAATCAAAATTTGAAGCATTTGGAAAATGTAAACTGATTCCGAATTTATGCAAGTAGTAAAGGTATAGATTGGCTATAATTGTTACTACAAATTTCTTGTATTAAAGTGTGTGTACATACCTGTATTCATTGTGAAGATGTGCAATTAACCGTTTCGCGCCTGAAACAATTTATTGACAGTCATAAACAGCGTGCAGGTTGAAAAAGGGCAAAACCGAGGAACAAGAATTTAAGAATATACAAGATCTACGGAAGAAACAAAAAAATGTCCACTTAAAAACGAAACTCGTTTTATGACACGGTTTTTGTTTGTTCCAAGCCTTTCGGATACCGGAAAGTGGAATATTATGGCACAACTTTGTTTCCCGAGATGACATATCTTTTGCTACGATATCAAAAAAACACAAGTTTCTGAAAGTCGACAAAATTATGTCTAACTATACCATGAAAATTATTCGCAAACTATAACAGTGATAAAACAAAACTGCTGAAAACAAAGGCAATTTACATGTACAAATTCAAATTTGTTAAAAAACATCACAACTTACAAGACACTAGGTAGACAAAGTTCTTTAAGTGAAAGCTAGATAAAAAGTTGCAATTTTTGTATCCCTCCATGTTTCAGATAAGAAGCATTAACCACCTAAAGCGTCTCTCCAAACCTCTATCACGACGTTCCTCCATCTACGTCACATACATACGTCATCAAAAAAATCAAAAAACTATCTAACCTTATCAAACCCCTAGTATTATTTTCGATAAATTGACTTTTCGCGAGTAAAATGAATTCCGAAAATCGAACGTCATCAGGATTTAAATCAATGAAAAACAGGTATCGTCAAGTGTGTGTGTGTGTGTGTTTGTGTGCGAGACTTGTACTTAAATGTTAAGAAAAATTAAAACCATGGAGTACCAAAAAATCCACTCAATCAAAATGAAATTTCAATACGAATTCAAACATCAATAAGATCCAAACCAAAAAAAAACAGGTGGGTATGTGTGAAACAGGCGGAAAGACTTAAAAGTATTAATGAAAATTAAATCAAACCCTAAAAAATCCTGAATATAATTATAGGTAAATCGACTTTTCGCAAAGAAAGTGAATTCCAAATGCAAACTTCCACATCACTAGGCACCAGATCAGTGAAAACAAATAAAATACCTCTATGAGAGAGGGAATTAAACTAAGAGAGAAACAGAGAGACTCTCTTTGAAGAAAAATCAAAACCATCAAACCCCATAAAACCCGCATCATTCCCAATAAATCGACTTTTCGCAAACCAAATGAATTCCGAGTACGAACCTCTACGTCACTAGGTAGCAAATCAATGAAGAACAAATAAAATAGCTTCATAACAGAGAGAAGCAAACTGAGAGAGAGAGAGATTCTCTCTAATGTTAAGAATAATCAAAACCATCAAACCCCATAAAACCCGCATCATTCCCAATAAATTGATTTTTCGCAAACCAAATGAATTCCGCATACAAACCTCTACGTCACTAGGTAGCAAATCACTGAAGAACAAATAAAATAGCTCCATGACAGAGAGAAGCAAACAGAAAGAAAAAGAGAGAGAGAGAGAGAGATTCTCTCAAATGTTAAAAATAATTATAACCATCAACCCCTTAAAACCCTCATCATCCCCAATAAATTGACTTTTCGCAAACCAAATGAATTCCGCATACAAACCTCTACGTCACTAGGTAGCAAATCACTGAAGAACAAATAAAATACCTTCATGACAGCAGAAAGCAAACAGAAAGAAAGAGAGAGAGAGAGAGAGAGAGAGAGAGATTGTCGCAACTGTTAAGAAAACTCAAAACCACCAAACCCCATAAAACCCGCATCATTCCCAATAAATCGACTTTTCGCAAACCAAATGAATTCCGAGTACGAACCTCTACGTCACTAGGTAGCACATCACTGAAGAACAAATAAAATACCTTCATGACAGCAGAAAGCAAACAGAAAGAAAGAGAGAGAGAGAGAGAGAGAGATTGTCGCAACTGTTAAGAAAACTCAAAACCATCAAACCCCATAAAACCCGCATCATTCCCAAAAAATCGACTTTTCGCAAACCAAATGAATTCCGCATACAAACCTCTACGTCACTAGGTAGCAAATCAATGAAGAACAAATAAAATACCTGCATGACAGAGAGAAGCAAACAGAAAGAAAGAGAAAGAGACTCGCAAATGTTGGCCAAGACAAAAGTTAGCGAGAGAGAGACGAATCGAGAAGAGTTCTAAGATACGAGCAACGCGAGTCTATGCCGACGAAGGCGGAGTAGTAGGGGGAGGGGTGGGTTGAAAATAAGAGTGGCCGGCTGGATAGAGGGCGAGGGGGGGGGGGGGGATTGAAAAAAGAAGTGGGGGAAGAAAACAGGACGCGAGAGACGTTAATGCGTGCTACGGGGTGACCAACACAACGATCTCGCCTTTTCCTGGAAGCAGTTGCCCGCTTGTCCGAGGAGATAATTTTCATCCGGCGGACAGTGCACTTCCCCACCCCTCCCCCTGCCACCCCCCCTCGCCCACCTTCTCACCCTCGGCGCGCCGGCAGATTTCTGCCGTCCATCGATTCGATATTCTTATTTCGTTTCTGAAAACTTCTTAGGTTTTTTGCGCATTTTTTTGGGGGGTATGCTTTCACAAGGATTTTTTTATTGTAAAAATGGTTTTTGGAGCAGGGCGATCCTGAGTTTGAAAGTGTCGTTGGAGATTTTTCATCGGGCTTGATTAATCGAACGGTAGCTGGGAAATGTGAAGAATTCGAAGGATTTTGTTGTTTTCGACCTGTTTTGAAGGTTTCTGTCTACTAAGCGGTATCAAAATTGACGGAATGAGTGTATCGTTACATCGTTACTTAGCTCGTTGTTTATTGGTGATGCTTCAAAGTCCCAATGAGTGTACACTTCATGGAATCGTGTAATTGTCAATTCTGAGGGGACTTTACAGGACAATATACAGGGTGGCGCAAAAGTAATGTCATAGTTTGAATTGGCTGCCATTTTGTTATAAATGAAAAAAAAGAGCTCTGTTTTTATCAAAAGTTTACTTGAATGTACAATATTGGTTACATTGCTTCGAAATAATTATATCGCTCAAATCGCCACATCCGGAGTTGATGCATAATTGCGCTCGTTTTACGGCGTATTGCATTGTTTCTCGCAAAACAAACTGGCTCCAAATTGGCGATTTCTTCTTGAATGTTAGCCTTCGAGTCTTGCAAGGTTCGTGGTTTGTCGTGGTAAACGCGATATTTTAAAAAGCCCCAAAGGAAGAAGTCCGGTGCTGTTAGATCTGGTGATCTGGACGGCCAGTTCAAATCTCCAAAACGGGAGATCGCTCCACCTGGAAATTGGTGTCTTAACACGTTGCGTGCCACGCTGATTTTGCGTGTCCGCCGCGTCTGGCCAGCGTGAATTTCTTATTATGCCTTACATATTCTTTCGAAATTTTTTGCACAACAGGTAAATTTTAGTATATAAGAGCGTAAAATGCAATAATTTTTTTGGGGTCACCGGTGACCCCCATGGCCAAACGGAGCGACTTAGTTTTGGTGACTGGTGACCCCCACCACCAGACGGACCGACGTCGACCAACAAACGATGATAAAATTGAAAATTTTTTCCATTGTTACAGACCGGATAATTCATCTGCTAATTTTTTTTTCATTTTTTTGATTTTACGCTCACCACGTATTCCTTTTGCAGACATAATATTCCATTCCCTGAAGAGGATCCCGATTGGGATTGAAACGTCGGAAAGAATTTCAGACATGTGTTGAAAATTTTGCCTCGTCCTGATTGACCGCACCGTGGCCGTTGATACAACACACTCATATAAATAGAGATTCGGTCGCTAAGTATAGGTACTTATTTTTCGGATAAAATTGAAAAATTTAAAAAAAACACGTTTCGACAAAAAAACATTGAAAATTCACTCGAATTATGTGTTCTAATAATCTTGACTCCGCCGGTCACCGGTGACCCCCATGGCCAGACGGAGCGACTCGGTGCCGGTCACCGGTGACCCCCATGGCACGCAACGTGTTAAAATCTCCATAGTTGGCCAAGCTGTGTGAGCTGTTGCTCCGTCCTGTTGAAACCAACCAATGATCGAGACCCAATGCAACAATTTGCGGCAAAAAAAAACTCGTTTAGCATCTGCCTAAAACGCTCGCCATTTACGGTTAAGGCGGGGCCATCGGCGTCTTAAAAAAAATAAGGACCAATCACTTTTTCACTGCAAATGCCGCACCAAACGGTCACTTTGAGGGGATGGAAACGATCTTCTTGCATTACGAACCACGAACCTTGCAAGACTTGAAGGCTAACATTCAAGAAAAAATCGCCAATTTGGAGCCAGATGTTTTGCGAGGAACAATGCAAAACGCCGTAAAAAAACGAGCGCAATTATGCATCAACTCGGGAGGTGGCCATTTGAGCGATATAATTTTTTCGAAGTACTGTAACCGATATTACACATTCAAGTAAACTTTTGATGAAAACGAGAGCACTTTTTTTTTTCATTTATAACAAAATGGCAGCCAATTCAAACTATGACATTACTTTCGCGCCACCCATTAGAACTGGTATTTGATTTTGACAAGAAAAATCACAAAATATAACATGTGTGATGTCGATAGTCAATATAAAATAACGTATGATATTACTTAAAGTACTAAGGTACTGTGTCGTCACCTACAAGTCCATTGTTTGTAAGTATGAAGTAAAGAATGTTTCAACATTTTTTAAATCTCTTTATATCTCATGTAAAAAAATGTACGTTTATCTATGCCAAACAAAGTTTCTTAAGGTACGTCGCTTTTTTCGAAATTCAGTAAATAAAGGATAAAAGGATATTCGTCCTTTGAAAATCCCTTCACGATTGTCTCCCTCTCCTTTCACTTTGAACCTGACACTGTTCCAATTTTCAGATTAATTTTTTCTGCCTTTCGTTCAGCGTCATCCTTCTCTCTTCCTCCCCCACCTTTTTCCGTCTCGTAATTTTGTGCCACCCACCTTCGACCACGCCAGAGCCATCGTCCTTCGTGAGAATAGCATTCCAACCGAGTTAATGGACGACGAGTGCTGTGTGAGTGCGCAAAGTGCACTCTTCTCCCACTCAACCCTACCCCCTCCCACCCCCACCCCTTCATTCACTTTCAGTTTCTATCCCTTCTACGCACTGTCAGTTCGCCTCACTCGCACTCTGTCACTTCTCGCTTCCGATTGCGTTCACTCACTTTCTGTTTTTGCTGCTAGAAATTTCTCTTTCTGTCTCTGTCTCTCTTGCGTTCTGTTATGACGAACGTTATTATTCCTTCGGACGTTTTGGCTCGTTGCACTGAGATTTTTCATCAGACTCCTTATGCCGATGTGTGTCTCTCTGGCTTTTAATATGTTCTGGCTTTCTATCTTTCTCTTTCTTTCTCTTTCCGTGTGATTCAATTATTTACTCATAGGTTCCGTTTCATTTGAACTCTGTCAGTTTTAATCTGAATTTCACATTTAAAATGTTGGCATTGCTACTTTATCGCTTTCATTCTTGGATTCTGTCAAGTACTGTTATTGCTTTTCTTATGGTTAATTATAATTTTTTTAGACGGATTAAGTACCTCTTTTGACTGTGATTAGCTGTTTCAAGAGTTGTTGTTTCATTTAATTTCTTAAACAATTTGTAATTTTTCATTTTGTTAATTTTAAAGTTTTAAAATTTAGTATTTTCTCTTTGTTTCTCTTTCTTAAACTGTTTTAATCCTTACTATTCTTTCTGTTGCCCTCTCTTCTAAATTTTCAACCGTTCCACCTGGTTTACACTCTCTTCAACTCTTCTAAAAGAAATCATCTTATTCATTCCCTCCCTCCCTCTCTTTCCCTCTCTTTCGTAAACTCTTTCAAACGTTGTCATTCTTACATTCGTATTCTCTTCTAATTTGTCAAACGTTCTACCTGTTGGACGCGTCTTTCACATATTTTCAAACTAATAATTTGTGTTACTATATTCCGTCAAATGAATCAAACCTGTCTGTTTCACACTCTCATTACTTCTTTCAAACTTTGCCTGTCTCTCTTAAATTCTTTCAGTCTTCAAAAGTCTATCTCTCTCTCCCTTTTTGTCGTAGACTGTCTCAAACATATAATTCCTTCTTATACGCTCTTCCAATTAACCTAACCTGCCTCTTTTACACTCATTACATCTTTCAAACTTTGCCTCTCTCTCTCACTCTCTTAACCGTTTTAGTGCCAGAGCTTTTTGGAAATCCGTGTCGGATTGTGCCAGGAAGCGCGATAGCGCTTCCTTCAATTGTCTGCGAGTAGTGCCGAGGCGGCGCGTTCGCGCTGCTCTTCTTGTTCGTTGAAATATACGGTCTGAGTCGAACGCGTTGAGAGTTGACGATCGTGACCCAAACTAGCGATACGGTTTGCCACAGTACGCGAACAGCGCGATCGCGCTGCGTGGCACTAAAACGGTTAAATTCTTTCGGTCTCTGCAAGTCTCTCTCTTTCTCTCTCCCTTTGTCTTAGACTGTCTCAAACATGTAACTATTTTTTTATTAATATTTATTATTAATATTTATTATCATTTATATTTATTATTAATATTTATTATTATAAACTTTGCCTCTCCCTCTCTTAGCCCCTTAACGTGCACGCTCGAGTATATTCGAGCGGCATTGTATTTGACACTGCTATAATTTTTCCCACTCCAATATAATGAAAATATTGAAAATAACAATGTGAAAGCTTAGAAAAAAAATCGTTTCATTGATACTTTCATTGATACTCATTTACATAGGATTGTAAGCTATAACACATTATAATTTCAGAGAAACCGTGCGTTAAGGGGTTAAAATCTTTCAATCTTTATCAGCTTCTCTAAATCATATAATTCTTTCTTACGCTCTCTTCGAATTTCTCAAACTCTATTACACTCTACCTTTTCCAATTTTTGTCAGTCTCTCTTCTATTTACTCCACACAGCGAACACTCAGCTACGTCATCCAGAACGTCGTCAGAGCAATTCTTCTTTACACTCTCTCGCGGATAAAAGGCGGATAAAGAAAATGGCCGAGATTTCCTCTCCCTCGAATCGACACGCTCATTGATATCGGGATGTTTGCCAATCGCGAGATTGCGATTGGGCCGTGAAGATAAATCGAAATTGTAAAAGGCCGGATAGCGAGTGTGCTCTCGAGTCGGCGATGATTAAGTGGCCGGTTAATTTCGATCGCGGTTCATATTAAGTGCCGTCGTTAAGGTAGAGGCGTTCGCCATGATGGCCACCGTTTAAGGACTATCTGAACGCTGATTTTTTGGAAAATGTCGAATGACGCCAGTTAAGGAATTTTTTTGCTGGAAGCAATCGAGGCGGGATTGTTAATGTTAATTGCAGCGGAGTTTGATCAAAGAATGCTGGATTGTTTGATGTGGAAGTTATTTGATACGTAATTGTTGGTGAAGTATGTGAAATTCTTGTATTTGTAATCTTGCACAGCGTTAAATTATGTGCAAATAGGAAGTATTGAAAATTATCCGCCGTTTAAGGGAACTTTGTAAGGTATTTAAGGTCTTCCACTGATTTTTTTGGAAAATGTTGGATGACACCAGTTGACATTTTTTTTATGGAAGCAATCGAGGCGGGATTGTTAATTTTAATTGCAGCGGAGTTTGATCAAGGAATGCTGGATTGTTTGATGTGGAAGTTATTTGATACGTAATTGTTGGTCAAGAATGTTAAATTGTTGTATTTGTAATCTTGCACAGTGCTAAGTAATGCGGAAATCGAAGACATTGAAAATTATGTGACGTTGAAGGGAAATTTTTAAGATATTAAAGAACTGCTGCTGAATTTTTTGGAAAATGTTGGATGACGTCAGTTAAGGAATTTTTTTGCTGGAAGCATTCGTGGCGGGATTGTTAATTTTAATTGCAACGGAGTTTCATCAAGGAACGCTGGATTGTTTGATGTCGAAGTTATTTGATACGTAATTGTTGGTCAAGAATGTTAAATTGTTGTATTTGTAATCTTGCACAGTGCTAAGTAATGCGGAAATCGAAAATATTGAAAACTATGTGACGTTGAAGGGAAATTTTTAAAATATTAAAGAACTGCTGCTGAATTTTTTGGAAAATGTTGGATGACGCCAGTTAAGGCATTTTTTTGCTGGAAGCAGACGAGGCGGGATTGTTAATTTTAATTGCAGCGGAGTTTCATCAAGGTATGCTGGATTGTTTCATGTGAAAGTTATTTGATATGTAATTGTTGGTGAAGAATGTCAAATTTTTGTATTTGTAATCTTGCACAGTGCTAAGTTGTGCGAAAATCGAAGACATTGAAGGGAAATTTTTAAGATATTAAATAACTACTGCTGAATTTTTTGGAAAATGTCGAATGACGTCAGTTAAGGAATTTTTTTGCTGGAAGCATTCGAGGCGGGATTGTTAATTTTAATTGCAACGGAGTTTCATCAAGGAACGCTGGATTGTTTGATGTAGAAGTTATTTGATATGTAATTGCTGGTGAAGTATGTGAAATTCTTGTATTTGTAATCTTGCACAGCGTTAAATTATGCGCAAATAGGAAGTATTGAAAATTATCCGCCGTTTAAGGGAACTTTGTAAGGTATTTAAGGTCTTCCACTGATTTTTTTGGAAAATGTTGGATGACACCAGTTAAGACATTTTTTTATGGAAGCAATCGAGACGGGACTGTTAATTTTAATTGCGGTGCGATTGGTACAAGGAATGCCGGATTGTTTTATGCGGAAATTATTTAATGTATAATTGTTGGCGAAGTATGTTATATTTTCATATTTGTGATCTTACACAGTGGTAAGATGTAATAGTGTACGTTGTGCGAAATCGAATAGATTGAAAATTGTGTCACTTTTAAGAGAACTTTTTAAGATATTAAGGGACTGCCGCTGATTCTTTTGTGAAAATGTGGAATGATGCCAATTGAGGCAATTTTTTATTGTAAGTAATCAAAGTTGGATTGTTAAATTTAATTGCGGAGGAGTTGAGTCAAAAACAGCTCGATTCTTTGATCTGTAAAGAATTTCAGTGGCTTACAGAAGATGTGCCAATGTAATTCTTGTAAATATTATTTTTTAAACTGCGAAATTTTAATAATAATCTGTTGAGCGGAAATGGAAAAGATTTAAAGTTGTATAATTTTTAAGAGAACTCTTTAATCATTAAAGATGATGAAAGTTGGGTTGAAACTTTAAGATTATAACATGACATTATACAGCGCTAAATTACACTAATGAATACATTAAGCGAAAATGAAAAATATACGATATTAAACATACAACATTGACATGTGAAAAACAAGTTCTCCAAATCAAAACACCTCGGTACTTACAGTAAATCACAATTTCCTCTTTCCCGTCCCTTTACATTCTTTTCACGTTTTTCTGTGTTTTCCCGTCTCATCAAACCGAAAACAATAAAATAAATAAACAATAACTCTTGAAAATACCCTCCGTTGCAAACATGTCATAAATCTACATTTACAAATCTACATGTACATTTACAAACTGTAAAACTTCACTAGCATGACCATTTTTCACCTAAACATGTTTCCAAATAAAAAAATCCTTTCTATCCTTCTGCTTCTCTAAACCGACATTCTAATAAACGAAAAAAATTGCTGACCGGTTCGACTGACGTGAAGAAAGCACACTCATCTTCGTCCTTTATGACATCCGCCATCTTGGAAGAGTCTGCAGACCGATTCTACACGTTCCATGGAAGCTATAAATTCATAATGCGCAGCATTTCTAAGAATTATTTTGAAATTATGCGAAACTTCGTTAGAAAATCTTCGCCGCGTTGAAACTTTATTTCTGTAACTGAACAATTTTCTTAACCTTATAAATGGTAACTTTTACCCATTTTTTCAAACTAAGTTGAAGGAGGGGCCTGAGGATTAATATACTGTGTGTACACATATCTTCCCAGCTTGAAGTATTGTAAAATGAAGCTAATAATAACCTACAAAAATTACACAAAAAATTCTCAATCCTGATGACGAAACAGAATAACAGCACTGTCAAATTATCATTTTTCCGCCCAAAAAAAATATAATACAATCCACCATAAAAATGCCCAAGCCAAAAAGTTGGCTTACTCCACCCGGTGACACAAAAAAAATATATAGCCGAAATGACTCGAGGAAGGGGTCTGAGGATTGATATACCGTGTGAGCAAATTTCATCACAAGATGGCAAAAAAAATTAAACTAATCATAACCTACAAAAATTACACAAAACTTCCCACTTCGATGACAAAACAGGATAGCAGCACTGCCAAAGTGTCATTTTTCCGCCAAAAAAACATAACATGATCCACCGTAACAATTTCTAACCCAAAAAGTTGACTTCACCCGTTGAAATGAAAAAAGAAAAGAAGTTAGCCGAAGTGACTCGAGGAAGGGGCCTGAGGATTGATGCGGCGTGTGTAGAGATGTCGTAGGAGCTTGCATGTAAATGATAGGTCCTCGGGGCCGGGGAAGCTAGTCGGTAAAGATGGTATCGCGGCCGATAATCGGTAGCCGAGATCGTGTTGCGGATAATGTAAAAATCTTGGGCGCCCGCAGAAAACAGCTCCATTACGGGCTCCGCCTGGGAGAACAGGATCAGGACTCGGATATCCTGATGCGTAATCGGGGAGTGTCCCGTTTCGGAAGGATACTCCTGCGAGCCGTTATCCTGACTTCGCAGGTGGACCAAGGGATCTATCTCGAGGAACGTAAGATTATGTAATGGAACTAAGTTTGTCATCTGCAACATCAATTTAGTTCATAAACTGATGATACAATATTTGTTTGAATGTACCAAGTTTTGTATGTTGGTTGTACCTATGTCATTTTCAGATTGAAGTCGGAGAAATATTGTTGAATGTTTTGTCCTTTGTTTCTATGTAAGGATAGGTGTAGACATATTTTTTGGTATTGAATCTGGAGTTGGAGATGTTTATTTTAAAAATAGTGGGTGAGGAGTTGAGCAAGAAAGTTAAAAAGCAAGGTGAATTGTTTTGATTTTGTTTTGTTTTTGATTTATGAATCGTTGATATTAAGGAAGACACGTTTATTATAGCGATGAAATTGATTATTATAGTGATGAATTTAATATTATTCGTTGTGTTTTAATATGAAAGTAAGCTTTGATCGATGTATTTTGCTCGACTGACTGGAAAGTTGTTGTTTTTAAGGACAGTTAATTTTATTCTAAAGTAGAGTATATTAGTATCTTTTCAAATAATATTTTTCTATAACATAATAATAAATAAATAACTTTACTCTCACTACATTAACACATCTGTACAATAAAAATCATGTACAACCGCCAATATCAGTTCAAAAGATCTAACTGATCAGAAAATCATGAAATATACAGATACTGATAAAATGCGACGAATTAGTATTTTTCAATCATTTTCTAATCAAATATAATACCCCAAGTGTGTAACACACATTATCGCTTACTCTCACATAATATTACACTACGGAATATAACATATTATAAATTCTTACATTCAACAGTACTTAAGCATACCTACGTGTCACTCAAATAATAAACATTCCTTAACCTCACCCACACATGCTTAGAAAGAAAACTACCCAAAACGCAAGCAATAGAAATCATCCCGCAAGAAGCAAATTCTCAGTTTTTCGCTTATACCGTATTTGCTTACTTCACACATTCCATCCTACTGTCATCTCTGACGTTTACAACACACATCCATACCAGAACCGAAACATATACGTTCCTCAACCTTATACATATCCAAAAAACACACTACCCAAAACAAAACATCATCCTGCAAGAAGCATTTAACAAATTCTTATTTTTTCTCTCATATGTATTATATTATATTCGCTTACTTCACACTCCATCCTACTGTCATCTCTGACGTTTACAACACACATCCATACCAGAACCGAAACATATACGTTCGTCAACCTTACACACATCCAAAAAGAAGCCTACTCAAAACGCAAGCAATAGAAATCATCCTGCAAGAAGCATTTACCAAATTCTTATTTTTTCGCTTTTACCGTACTCTATCCCACTGTCATCTCTGACGTTATAACACACACGCATACAATATACGTTCCTCAACCTTATACACATCCAAAAAGAAGCCAACTCAAAACGCAAGCAATAGAAATCATTCTGCAAGAAGCATTTACCAAATTCTTATTTCTCCGCTTTTACCGTACTCTATCCCACTTTCATCTCTGACGTTTACAACACACACCCATACAAGAGCACAACATATACGTTCCTCAACCTTACACACATCCAAAAAGAAACCTACTCAAAACGCAAGCAATAGAAATCATCCTGCAAGAAGCATTTACCAAATTCTTATTTTTTCGCTTTTACCGTACTCTATCCCACTTTCATCTCTGACGTTTACAACACACACCCATACAAGAGCACAACATATACGTTCCTCAACCTTACACACATCCAAAAAGAAGCCTACTCAAATCGTAAGCAATAGAAATCATCCTGCAAGAAGCATTTACCAAATTCTTATTTCTCCGCTTTTACCGTACTCTATCCCACTTTCATCTCTGACGTTTACAACACACACCCATACAAGAGCACAACATATACGTTCCTCAACCTTACACACATCCAAAAAGAAACCTACTCAAAACGCAAGCAATAGAAATCATCCTGCAAGAAGCATTTACCAAATTCTTATTTTTTCGCTTTTACCGTACTCTATCCCACTGTCATCTCTGACGTTTACAACACACACCCATACAAGAGCACAACATATACGTTCCTCAACCTTACACACATCCAAAAAGAAGCCTACTCAAAACGCAAGCAATAGAAATCATCCTGCAAGAAGCATTTACCAAATTCTTATTTTTTCGCTTTTACCGTACTCTATTCCACTTTCATCTCTGACGTTTACAACACACCCATACAAAAGCACAACATATACGTTCCTCAACCTTACACACATCCAAAAAGAAGCCTACTCAAATCGTAAGCAATAGAAATCATCCTGCAAGAAGCATTTACCAAATTCTTATTTCTCCGCTTTTACCGTACTCTATCCCACTTTTATCTCTGACGTTATAACACACACGCATACAATATAGGTACGTTCCTCAACCTTACACACATCCAGAAAGAAGCCTACTCAAAACGCATCATCCAAGAAGCATTCGACGACAACAACAAACAAATCCAACCGCCGCAAGAATCTCACCCCGAAGAACGAACGCACTCCCCAGACTCGTCCTGTCGAGCAAAAAGGAAGCGACCGACATCCGATTGACTCGCGTGACGTCACTGTCGCAGGTATAAAGATCCTGACGGGCTGACCGAGTGAACCGGGAAAAAGCTTTCCGTTTCCGAGGCCGTACGGAATCTACCGTCGCCCATCTCACCTTGTCCCCCCGAGCCGACAATGAGCCCTCTCGCCCCCCCCTCCCCCCTCAAGGTTATTGCGTTTTAAGCCTCGCCAAATGGAGCTCGGCTTCGGGGCACTTTCGATTTTCTGCCCGCCGAGAGTCGTCCGGAGTTGATCGGTATCGAGAATCATTTGACGCTCGGCTGCCGACAGCGGGACGGACTACGGTTTAAGCTGGGAATGAGTACGGATTAGAGAGAGAAAGAGAGAGTGAAAGGGAGGGTGGGGGAGGGGGTGAAAGTGAAATACTTTTAGAGAATGAGATGTTTACTGTTCGGTGAGCTAATTGGGGTGTTATGATCATTTTTTCGGTTTGGGGTCAAAGATGAATTGGTTCGAATTTTGGAGTGTTGATACTATGTTTGAAGAGAGAGAGAGAGAGAGGAAGTCAAATACTTTTACAGAGTGAGGTGTTTACTGTTCAGTAGGCTAATTGGGATATTACGATAATTTTTTATACGTGCTCCAAGTATGAATTGATCTGATTTTAATATATAAATGTTGATATGACGTTTGAAGAGAGAGAGAAAGAGAGAGACAGAGAGAGAGAGAGAGAGAGAGAAAGAGAGAGAATAAAATGCTTTTAGAGAATGAGATGTTCACTGGTCAATAGGCTAATTAGAACGTTAGGTTAATTTTTTAATTAGGGTTCAAGGATGAATTTATTTGATTTTGAGGTGTGGATATTGATACAAAATTTAAAGAAAGATAGAGAGTGAGAGGGAAGAAAGAGTGTTTAGTAAGTTAATTGGGGTGTTATGACTATTTTTTAGGTTCACGAATTAATTGATTTGGCCTTTAGCGTGTATATGTTGATACAAAGATTAGAAGGGAGGGCAAGAGGGGTAGAAATGAAAATTATACATTTTTTGAGAATGTGACACTTACTGTTTTGTAAGGAGGAGCTCCGAAGATTCGAAAGTTGGAACCTCTTGAAAAAGAACAGACACGTAGGTATAAAATAAATGGAAGCATATTTGCGAACGTGATAATCCATTTAATTATGTAGATGCTGATCGCTAGAGAATTTTATGACGGAATTATCAGTGTTATGATGATTAATAATAGAAATTTTAGATGTGGTCTAATTGTAGCATGCGATGGTCAAATCAGTTTTTTTAGGTGAATGAGGGAGAGACACGAAGAGAAAGGAAGAGATAAGTAAAATAAAAAATGTAAAAGTATTTCACTATGAAAGAATTGTTTTACAATATCAGCATACTTAAACTTTACACTTTACGCATTAATGAGACAAAATGCAGAAGTAACTGCAAAACACGCAACATGATTCATTATATCTACGCAACGCTCAGACATTAATCTGAGCATTTCATTAATTTCAGCATTTCATCCCTCATGAAACTGGGACGAAAAAATGTTATATTCTCATAGATAAGATTATATTAATATTGGATTGCAGATGAGTTTCCTTGTAAAACTGTTCATTGACCACTGAATATTTGTCAAAAAAGTCAAACCTCAAATACATTACATGTACACTTCATTATCTTAATGACATACAGTAATATTCATTAAATTAATTTGTAAGTACTTACTATTTAATAATAATCTCTGGTATTAATAGTTTACTAACAAGTTTAATAACAATTAATGTATATGTCTATACATATTAGGTACTATCTTATAAGTTGCATATAATCCTCAATAAATCGTCAATAATTCTCATAAATTATTATTTACTATACAATTACATATCAATCATTATCAATAGTAACACATTAAATTCCAATTCAATTACTCAATTAATTTAAGTCGTTAAAAAACTTTCCATTTTACCATAAATTCTATTACTCTGACAATAATTTAAACTACAACCAATTATCCTTAACTATCCCCACCCGTGAACCTCGCCGACCTCAGACAGAAAAATTCCATCAAAACCTCGCACCCTCTCCTCCAGGTAATCCCACACCCCCCTCGCCATTCCCACCCCCACGCCGTTGAAACCTCCACGCAGACGGAAGCCTAGCGCCGCGGCGAGGAAGAACGCTCTGCCTCCTTCTCGCCAGAAGAGAAACCCTGAACAAGGACGACGACAAAGTCCAGGGGAGCGTGTCTCCAGCCAGGATCAAAAACGAGCTTCCGGTGGCCGATAAGCATCTCTTCACAGGGGTCCCTACCTGGCACGCCATTTCCGGCCTCGCGAGGCACGTAACATGGCGCTGGAAGGTATTGCTCCCCATTCTCACCCCCACCCCTCCCCTCGCCCTCCTCCTCTTGCCAACATTCTGGTTCGGGACTTCGGTTGCCTTCGACTCCGACTAGAGAGCGCGCGCGCGCGCACGCGCGCATGTGACGCGCGCAGGGTTGCACTTTCCGGCGAGTCCATTAGGCCCCGGGGAAGTTAACGATTGCGAGGAACTTTTATTGGGCTCGTTTCGGGCGGGACCCGATGTCGTCCATTAGGACAGTTTATAATGCGTGGTCTAGCCCGTCGGAGGGGAAGTGAGAGGGACGGCGAGGGGCGGTGGGGGGCGGTGGGGGGATGCGACGGCTACTGTTGCAGTGAGTCAGTCGAGCTGCGCAGATGCATAGATGCATTGATGCGCAGATGCGTAGATGATCTGTTGCGTTGGACGGTTGTAGGTGGGAGAGGGTGGGGGTGAGGGGCGGGAGGGGTGTCTGTAGAGTCGATGAATTAGTCGTTCTGCTTCTAGGGAGTTACGTTACGGTTTATGTTTGATGGGATGAATGGACGATTGAGGGTTGGTTGGCTATTGTTTTGGGAATGGCTGTCGAATTGTTTTTACGGCGGTAGTTGTTATTTGGTCTGCGTACGAGCAAATATTTGGTTTGTTAGTGGATTTTATTGACAATTGTGTAGAATTGTTACATTGGGGGATGAATTGAGGTGCGCGAAGAATTAGTTCGTTGGAATCGTTCTGTTGACGGTCCGTTATTGTAATTATGTGATAATGATATTATGTTACAAGATAGAGAAATCTAGAACAGTAGATTTAGTTAGAATAAGTTAGGATAAGGGAGAATGTATGGATGAGGAAAGGAAATTGTACCCGTAAGGGATCAATGATAAAACTACATACATAATTATGTTACAAGACGAATGGATGAATGAAGAATTTGTTTATAAATGGGGTTTTGTTGAAGTGCAAGATAAATAATTAGCTTAGAAATTAAATTTTTTGAAGATTTTGATTAACAAAATATGAGTTCATAATCTTTGTGGACACAGTATAGCGTTCCTTTCTGCTATTTTTGCGACAACATATTCGATTTTTTTCAACACTATGAAATCGACTGTTGGATTGATGACAAATGAGATTCCCTGATGATTTTTTGTTATGTGGAATTGCGTGCAATTGCAAATGAATAGGTACATAATGTTAGAATCCCAATGAAGAAATCGTGAATTTTTCAAAAGTGTTAAAAATTGCTCGATCGAAAGATATTCTAACGAATTGAATAACAGTTAAAATTCTATATTCGGTTAATTCCTGCCTGAGCCTTTATTTGTCATCAAACCAGGATAAATATGATAAATAAAGAGGATTTGAAATAACGGGTTACATATGACGAAATAATTTGACGTTTTAGGTCTTTTCTGAAAATAATTAATTATATTTTGATGATACGGACCATCAATTTAAATTGACTTTAACTCATTAGGGATCGTTTCAGTCTTCTATTTCGAGAGTCCGCGCTTTGTGACATTTTTAAGGCAGAACAATTTGTGCTTACTGTCAACACCTTCGAGTCTACATAACCTCACTTCAAACTGACGCAATTTTCCGCGAATCAATCGCTAAACGAAGAATCCTTGGATCGAACACTCAAGGATTCGCAGGCCGGTCTCGTCCTTAATTGGCGAACTAATCGATAATCGGTCCCGTCTTACTCGAGTCTTTCTGCTCTGCGAGTCTGGGCCTCATCTTGGCCTATGCTTCTTTGCCCAGGTATCGCGACCCATCCATAATTGCATAAAGTCTCGGGCCCGAGCCGCTTGATTAATGCTGGGAAGCGATAGCGAGTGCAGAATGCTAAGTCGCAGGATTATTGCTCCGTCTGCAGGATCTCAGGACTTTCTGCCCACCGAATCCACCGAATGGTACACGATTCGATTCTTCGTTCACGGTTGTTATAAAGTGACTATAGAGACTTTATAGATAATAATAATAATAATAATAATAATATTAACAACAACAATAATTTTAATTAATACTTATCGACCGTTGTTAATTATATATATTTTATATATATAAATAATTTATTATAATATATTATATAATATATTATAATATTTTTTATATATATAAATAATTTATTCAGTTCAACATCTGTTACATTCTTTCAGTGCCATCGGTGGTTTACAAAGCGTTACATTAGGTGGTAGTTAACTTTATACATATATTGTAATTTAACAAAAAATGCGAGCGATTTGATTTTTCTTCTTTTAAACTGAAGTCGATAAAGTACACTGTTGTTAATTACTTTCAATCATTATACTTGCCTGTATTTCTTTATACGTATAATTATATTCATATATAATATACAATATTTATTTTTCTATTTAATTAATTAACAATCATTATATATAAGATTATATGTGTATTTATTTTATTATGCGTTTTTACAAATTATTTTTACCTGTACTAATTTATGTATATATGTATGTAGCAATTATATAACTACCTATGTTTATATGAAGTTGTATTAACAATCATCAACTATTGTAACAACTATGTATTTTAACAGCTTCGGTTAAAGCAAAAAAAGTTATTGTATTAACAAACGACTATTAAATCAGAAATATGATATTGACAAATTCAGTGAAGAGAAGAAAAATCAAATTGCCCGTGTTTTTATGATTTTGTCATTCAATAACAAATGATTACAAATAAGGACTTGCAACCAAACAGATCCCATTATTACACTGAGATGAATAAGATAATGTTACAATTTTACGAATATACAGTATAATATCAACTTGACAAGAACTAATTTCGGTTCTGCAGTGTGAAATAACACTCATACTTTTATGCAACGGACAAAGTTTAACCAAGTTACATATATCTAATATAATTTCTTTAACAGAGTCACTTTCTGACTATCATACGTGAGAATTATTAGACACACAACCATAATTCCGTTAGAAAATTGATAACGACACATTATTCAAACTTTCTACATATCAGATATACCTACTAGGCAATATCAATGTTAATTAATAAATAATAGCTAGATTAATAATAATGTCTACGAATCAATTAACAACACTTCTTTTCTGTAGTAATTTTCTAACAGCCACAAAATGAGAATTACTAGGCACACATAATTCCATTAGAAAATTCATAACGATACATTATTCAAGCTTTTTCAATATCAGATATACCAGGCAATACCAATGTTAACTAATAAATAATAGCTAGATTAATAATAATGTCTACGAATCAATTACCAACACTTATTTTCTGTAGTAATTTTCTAACAGCCACAAAATGAGAATTACTATGCACGCATAATTCCATTAGAAAATTCATAACGATACATTATTCAAGCTTTTTCAATATCAGATATACCAGACAATACCAATGTTAATTAATAAATAATAGCCAGATTAATAATAATGTCTACGAATCAATTACCTACACTCCTTTTCTGTAGTAATTTTCTAACAGCCACAAAATGAGAATTACTAGGCACGCATAATTCCATTAGAAAATTCATAATGAAGCATTATGCAAACTTACTACATATCAGGTATACTAGACAACACCAATGCTAGTTAACAAATAATAAACATCAGGACTCAATTGCCCACACGTTAGCATACTCACTCTATAACCGCAAATGAGAAATCCCAGACACGAGAGCGGATCCTGAATCCTGCGAATGCCTCGAAGGAGAGCCGGCGCGGAAAAATGAGATAGGAGGAAAGGAAGAAAGGAAGGAAGGAAGGCACGAGTGGATGGGCGGATCTTATTTGAATAGCGAACTCGGCAAGAACTCGCCCTCCCTTCCCATAATCCTCCGTTATCGGCCCGTAAGTGGCTGATTTATTGTAAGTAACCGCGATAAACATGAGTAATCGCGGCCTAATCGGCCGGCAATTAACCGGGAGTTTCCAATTAACGAGCCGAGCAATAACGAACCTTTTCCTCCCGCGCTTTTTTTCGAATCGACCTTCCGGAATCTTCGTTAGCCGATCGCAGACGCGCCTCACGGTCACTTTGATGTCGATAGTGAGGATTAGCTGCTCGTTTATAAGGATCGTGAAATGCCGCGGAGAATGTTCATTGACACGTTTGCGCATGTCGTTCCTTGCCGAGTGTAGGAGGATTAGGGAGTGCGTTTAGGAAATTATTAAGGTTCACTCGAGCGACGAACTGTTTCGTATAAGGTGGAGTGGGGTAAAACCGACCCAGAAATTGTGAAGTTTACTTTAAACTGATGTATTTTCTATCTGCTCCACTAAAACCTAATAATCTTAGTGTTTTTATTTAGCGCACGGTTTATTCCTTAAGTTGCATTAATTCGGATTCTTCTGGAACTTCTGATTTTCTTAATAAATTAAAAACAGTTCGGGGCAAAACCGCCGAACCTGTGTAAAAATTAGTGAATTTTATCCTTATATTATGGGACAATAGCGAAATCCTTATTAATAATACGAACTTTGTCGAACGAGTCAAACGGGGGAACCACAGAATACATGGCGGCCACCTATGTTGAATATTATCCAAACCATTGAATACTAACTAAAGGAAGATTTCTACCTTACAGTTGGTACAATGCAACGTACATTCGAATAAATAAGCGCCTAGTGCGGATTTGGCCCGTGGACGGATTTACCCCACAGCACCTTATTTAACACGTTGCGTGCCATGGGGGTCACCGGTGACCGGCACCGAGTCGCTCCGTCTGGCCATGGGGGTCACCGGTGACCGGCGGAGCCAAGATTATCAGAACACATAATTCGAGTGAATTTTCAATGTTTTTAAAATTTTTCAATATTATCATCGTTTGTCGGTCGACGTCGCTCCGTCTGGCCATGGGGGTCACCGGTGACCCCAAAAAAAATTATTGCATTATACGCTCTTATATACTAAAATTGACCTGTTGTGCAAAAAATTTCGAAAAAATATGTAAGGCATAATAAGAAATTCACGCTGGCCAGACGCGGCGGACACGCAAAATCAGCGTGGCACGCAACGTGTTAACTTTGGAAGAGTATGGAATCTATTTTGTCTAATGTCGATAGCAACGATTAGCTGCTCGTTTATAAGGATAGTGAAATACTGCGAAGTGTGTTGATTGACATGTTTGTATATTCGCTTGTTGGCGAGTGCAGCAGGATTAGGAAATTATTAAGGTTCATTCGAGGGACGAACTATTTCATATATTTAACTTTGAAAAAGTATGGAATCGATTTTGTCTGACATTGATAGTAACGATTAGCTGCTCGTTTATAAGGATAGTGAAATGCTGCGGATTATGTTCACTATAACACTTGTTGATATACCAATAAGACGGATTCGTATAATGCGCAAAAAGAGGTTCGTATAATACAGTAAAAGAAGGAGACAGATTTTGCGATTTTATTACATTTTAACTCCAATAATTAGTAAGTACTATGCTTTATTATATTCGTCTTAAGTTCGAGGAAAAAGAAGTTTTAGGAAAAGAAATCTTTACGAAATCAAACAAGATTTCATTTAGAGGAAGTTTGTGTCTGCTATCTTTGTACATACATATTTGTATAATTTAAGTGACTTGTACGGCACGGATTCATATAACACGGAACGTTTCTATCATGGTACAGGGGGGTCTACTGTATTTAATTTTTTAGCTGTTTGTTCATTGACACGCTTGGGTATGTCCTTTGTTTGCGAGTGTAGCAGGATTAGCGAATGCGTTTAGGAAATTGCAAAATTTGAATTGAGTAACAGATGGTTTGATATATTGAGTGTTGAGCAATGAACTGTTTGATATATTTACTTTCGTCTAATGTCCGTACTAACAATTAGTCGTTTACTTGGTCTGATAATGCTGCTCAGCATTTATTGACACTTTTGTACATGTCGTATATTGATGCTTGAAACATTAGCGAGTGTGTTTAGGAAATTGTTCAGTTTGATTTGAGTGACGAACTGTTTGATATATTTATGCAGTTTCAAAAAGTATGGAATCACACTTGGGTCATTCCATGTCAAATCGACCAGTGGTTGGAATCGATCAATTTTGATTTGGATCTCTTTTGAAAGAAAAAAAAACCGCTCTTGAAAATTTCAGCATCTTTTGAGATTAGTTTGAGGTACCCCAGAAAAAAATTGATCCAAAAATGTATAGGGGGTCAGCGATTTTTAAGATTTTTTAGGTTTCAAAATTCTGCAAATCAGCGATTTTTTCGAAAATTTTTTTCACGATAATTATTTATTACAGTTACAAGTATGCTCTTTAAAAAAATTGTGGCCCATTTCTGTAACTATAATAATTCTCGAGATATTTAAAAAATAAGATTAAGAAACTGGAAAATTGGCAACGTTTTCAAGTTCGCATAATATCCAAAAAAAAATTATTTAATTTTTTTTCTTTGGCAGGACTTCGTTTTATGATAAAAGAAAAGTTCTGACCAAAATTCATCCAAATCAAAATTGGTCGATTCCAACCACTGGTCGATTTGACATGGAATGACCCACTTGTATAATACCAATATTGACTTCTCATTTTTTCAGATAGGGATATGCTGTGCAAGGTTTATTGACACTTGTGTGTGCACTACCTTTTGCACGTGTAATAGGACTGGCGAATGTCTTCAGATAATTCTTATGTTTCAGCTGGACAACGAACTATTGGACAGATTTAGTTTTGGAAAAGTATGGAATCCATTGTGAAAAGAGGAATACGTTACGTATATCAAAAAATTAAGGATGTCAAATTCTGGGAATCATACTGAAATTGGGAAAATGCGTTTTATTCAAATGTAAAGGTATTTACGATGCATAATGATAAAGGTCAGGTTAGAAATAAAAACATGGGATTGAATGATTATTGATGAAAACCCAGATAATAAATATACTCAGTTAAATTTGAAATCACTTTATTTCATAACCACATCGTGTGCGATTACATTATAGATTGCACTTAATTTCAAAAGTAGCCTACAAGTCCTGAAGCGTCAAACGTTCAAATCTGCACAAACAATACAATGTTAATATTACACTTACATTTACAGTACAATAACATTAAATTCGTTGTATATATTCATATAAGCAAATGTTGAACATTCAATTTCCACCCAAAAAAAATTTTTAAATATTCGAATAATACAGCATATATGTACTTTACGCATACATAAACGAGCGAAAAAATGAACAGGACATAAGCTGAACTGCAAAAAAAAGTGGCGAAATGTTCGATTCGATCCTGTTCGAATGTCCATAATTTCGCGACGGTTGCTGATAAGACTTAAATGGCGGCGATCATTCTCTTACCCATTTCTCACCGGCACGCGATAAACAAACGATGAAACGTCCTGTACATCTGAGCACAAATGTCGTTAACACTCGTCGCTTTTCTTTTATTTTTCTTCATAATTCACTTTCAAGGTCTATACACTGTCATGTGCATTGAACTGTCCAGAGAGAATTTTTGAATTATCAAACCAAGGTCAAATGATTTGTTTCTACAATAGATGTAAAAGTTGTTGATTATAAAATTGCTTCAATTGTTTAGTTCATCGTTGTAATTGACAAAAGCTAAAAAAACGGCTGACATCAGATTTCTTGATTTGATTCGTTTACATAATGATTCGTGTACGCTGAATTACGATCTATGATCTATTGTGTTAGTATATATGAATTGTTTTTCGAAATAAAACCCTGCATTTATAATGTAATCTTTCTTCTTTGTCTATCTAATAAGAAATTTTGCGCTCAGTGCTGGCCGACGGTGAGCTACACCTCGAAATCTGAAATTATGTTAGATTTAGATTTCGGTAATTACATGCACTTATGATGCATATAATACAATTCGGTCCGTAAAATTTTGACCACATTTGTGGCATAATAATTGTTTAAAAGAAAATTGGCTGCACATTCAAAGTTGAGTATCTTTTCAGACTGCTTTTATTAAGAATAGTGATTAATTGTTTTTACCTTAAAAAATGACGTTGTTATTAAGTATTGGAATATGCGACACAGAATATTTATATTTTATGTAAGATAAGGAAAAGTTTTGTAGAGACATTTAAAAATGGAACGTAGGATCAATTACTTAGTTAGGACATTAGCTAATACAAAACTGCTTTCCCCAATAGTTGATATAAATTCATATATAAATAAGTACATAATGCAACGTGCAGTACATAACATCAAAATATACAGATATCGATATAGGGGAAGAGGGCCCAAAGCGGGTAAGCTACCGTTGAAACCTCAAAAATCATAGTTTTTGTTGGATTATAATAACAATTTTGATTTCATGTGGTAGGGGAGATATCGTACTTAAGAATAAAAAAGCAAGTTGGTGTAATTTCGCAACAAATAATTATCTAGAAGTAAAAATGAAAGAGTCTGCAAAAACCCGCCTTGCCAAACAGGGGGCCTAAAGCGGGTAAGCCGTTTGGGCAAAGCGGGTAAGCATTGTGTGGTTATTTTTACGTGAAAGAGTTGGGAACCCGCAAAATTATGTAGTAATTTTTACGTAAAAGAGTTGGTAACGCTGTTCTCAACTCGGTGCCTGTTTTCAAGTGATCGAAACTCGGGAGTGTTTGGGTAAACACGGCATACGGAAAAATTGACAATCGCTTTACATTCGGCGATATACAAGAGCCCACGTGCTTCAGGCGGGTTACCCGCTTTGGGCTCCTCTCTTCTACCCGCTTTGCCCAAAGGCACACGTCGAACTTGATAAATTATAAACTCACCGAAAAAAAAAAGAAAAAAATTCCGATACTTACATTTATAAAGTAAAATCGTGCCAAAATAAGATGATAATGTTAACAATTTGATATATGTACTAGTTTTCGCCAAATCAGAAGTTACATATCATTGGATATTTTAACGAATTCCCCACATTTCTTTTATTACGCCGACTTTCGCTGTATCTCAAATCTGGTGACCGATCGGAGGTGATCTAAACTCAGGAGTATTCGGGTAAACACGACATACGCGAAAATGTAAAATTGCATTAAATTTGGCAATATAAGAGAGCTTACCCGCTTTAGGCGGGCCACCCGCTTTGGGCTACTCTCCCCTACATAATGGGAAAATAATTCTGCGCCAGTTCTACTGAAAAAGTTGCAACGGAAGGTTCAAATTGCAACACTCATGTCGGAACGGATTCCAACACGCACGGAAACAGTCGTTGCAAAATCAAATAAGTACCAGAAATGTCAGACTTTGGTAGAATGCGACAGATCGAAAATAAGTAATTCAGAAAGAGAAAACCGAGTGGAAGAAAGAGAAAGAAATATAATACAAGAATCTATGAAACAGTCCTTTACTTTCAGATTCAATCCAAACCTTTTTCAACACCAATATTTGCAGCAAAACTAATACCAACGCACAGAAAGATTTGTACGAACTCAATACAAAAAAATTCAGATCTCAGTAGAATGCAATGGACCAAAAATAAATAAATCAAAAAGAAAACCGAGTGAGGCAGAGAGAGAAAGAAAAATATTAAGTATAAGAATCTATGAAGCAATCCTTTACTTTTCAACTCAATCCAACCCTTTTCAATACCAATACTTGCAGTAAAACTGTTAATAACACAGAAAGATTTGTACGGATTCTATACAAAAATGCAGATCCCAGTAGAATGCAATGGGCCGAAAATAAGTAAATCAGAAAGAGAGAACCGAGTGAGAGAGAAAGGAAGAAAAGTATTACAAAAATCGCTGAAGGAATCCGTTACTTTTCAACTCAATACCAATATTTGTAGCAAAACTAATACCAACACACAGGAAGATTTGTACGAACTCAATACAAAATATGCAGATCCCACTAGAATGCAATGGGCCAAAAATAAGTAAATCAAAAAGAAAACCGAGTGAGAGAGATAGGAAGAAAAGTATTACAAAAATCGCTGAAGAAGTCCGTTACTTTTCAACTCGATACCAATATTTGTCGCAAAGCTAATACCTACCAACGCAACAGAAAGATTTGTACGAACTCAATACAAAATATGCAGATCCCACTAGAATGCAATGGGCCAAAAATAAGTAAATCAAAAAGAAAACCGAGTGAGAGAGAGAGAGAGAAAGATAAGTATTACAACAATCTATGAAGCAATCCTTTACTTTTCAATTCAATCCAATCCTTTTCAATACCAATGTTTGTAGCAAGACCGACACAATGAAAGATTTGTATAAACTCAATATACAAAATGCTGACTCCAGTAGAATGCAATGGGCCAAAAATGAGTAAATCAGAAAGAGAAAACCGAGTGAGAGAGAAAGGAAGAAAAGTATTACAAAAATCGCTGAAGGAATCCGTTACTTTTCAACTCAATACCAATATTTGTAGCAAAACTAATACCAACGCAACAGAAAGATTTGTACGAACTCAATACAAAATATGCAGATGCCAGTAGAATGCAATGAGCCAAAAATAAGTAAATCAAAAAGAAAACCGAGTGAGGCAGAGAGAGAAAGAAAAATATTAACTATAAAAATCTATGAAGCAATCCTTTACTTTTCAACTCAATCCAACCCTTTTCAATACCAATACTTGCAGTAAAACTGTTAATAACACAGAAAGATTTCTACGAACTCAATACAAAATATGCAGATACCACTAGAATGCAATGGGCCAAAGATAAGTAAATCAAAAAGAAAACCGAGTGAGAGAGAGAGAGAAAGATAAGTATTACAACAATCTATGAAGCAATCCTTTACTTTTCAATTCAATCCAATCCTTTTCAATACCAATGTTTGTAGCAAGACCGACACAATGAAAGATTTGTATAAACTCAATATAAAAAATGCTGACTCCAGTAGAATGCAATGGGCCAAAAATAAGTAAATCAAAAAGAAAACCAAGTGAGAGAGAGAGATAGAGAGAGAGAGAGAGAGAGAGAGAGAGAGAGAAAGAGAGAGAGAGAAAAGTATCGAAGGAGTCCATAAGTCAGATGGGAGTCTGCGCGGATAGGCGAAGATATCCGTGAGGAACGATCCAACGTGTCTTATCCACGTCCGATCTGGTCGGACATTATAGGTCCAACAAGGTGAGCCGCGAACTGAGACTGTCCCCAGCTGAAAGGCTTTGGTGCGACGAGGACAGAAGAGCTTGGCCAGCCGTTCCGGCGAACGCGACAACGTAGAACGATTGAGAAAGAGACCGAATCATTTGAGACAAAAGAGAGTGACGGTGTCTATGCTGATTTTGAAAAGAGGAATGGGAGAGCGGGACGATTTTCTGGAAGTGGATAGAGCAGGAAAGTAGAAAGAGACAGTAGGGGAAGAGGGCCCAAAGCGGGTAAGCTAACGTTGAAACCTCAAAAATCATAGTTTTTGTTGGATTATAATAACAATTTTGATTTCATGTGGTAGGAGAGATATCGTACTTAAGAATAAAAAAGCAAGTTGGTGTAATTTCGCAACAAATAATTATCTAGAAGTAAAAATGAAAGAGTCTGCAAAAACCCGCCTTGCCAAACAGGGGGCCTAAAGCGGGTAAGCCGTTTGGGCAAAGCGGGTAAGCATTGTGTGGTTATTTTTGCGTGAAAAAGTTGGGAACTCGCAAAATTATGTAGTAATTTTTACGTAAAAGAGTTGGTAACGCTGTTCTCAACTCGGTGCCTGTTTTCAAGTGATCGAAACTCGGGAGTGTTCGGGTAAACACGGCATACGGAAAAATTGACAATCGCTTTACATTCGGCGATATAGAAGAGCCCACGTGCTTCAGACGGGTTACCCGCTTTGGGCTCCTCTCTTCTACCCGCTTTGCCCAAAGGCACATGTCGAACTTGATAAATTATAAACTCACCGAAAAAAAAAGAAAAAAATCCCGATACTTACATTTATAAAGTAAAATCGTGCCAAAATAATATGATAATGTTAACAATTTGATATATGAACTAGTTTTCGCCAAATCAGAAGTTACATATCATTGGATATTTTAACGAATTCCCCACATTTCTTTTATTACGCCGACTTTCGCTGTATCTCAAATCTGGTGACTGATCGGAGGTGATCTAAACTCAGGAGTATTCGGGTAATCACGACATACGCGAAAATGTAAAATTGCATTAAATTTGGCAATATAAGAGAGCTTACCCGCTTTAGGCGGGCCACCCGCTTTGGGCTACTCTCCCCTATGATTCGGGACAAAAGAGAGTAACTATATCGATGTTGAGTTTGAACAGAAGAATGGGAGAGCGGGTGGGATTTGTGGAAGTGGGTAAAGGAAGAAAGCAGGAATAGATAAAATATTGTAATGGATGATGATTAAGGCTTAGAAAGAGACAGACTGATGCGAGACAAAAGAAAGTAACGATATCGATGATGGTTTTGAAAAGAGGAATTGGAGAGCGGGTGGATTTTGTGGAAGCGGATAGAGGAAGAAAGTAGAAGTAGATGAATGATGATTAAGATTTAGAAAGAAACAGACTGATTTGAGACAAAAGAGACTAACGGTGTCTATGCTGATTTTGAAAAGAGGAATGGGAGAGCAGGTGTATTTTATGGAAGTGGATAGAGGAAGAAATTAGAAAGAGACAATATGATTCGGGACAAAAGAGAGTAACTATATCGATGTTGAGTTTGAACAGAAGAATGGGAGAGCGGGTGGGATTTGTGGAAGTGGGTAAAGGAGGAAAGTAGAGATAGATGAATGATGATTAAGGCTTAGTAAGAGATGGAATGATTTTGAGACAAAAGAGAGTAACGATATCGACGCTGATTTTGAAAACCAGAATGGGGGAGCGGGTGGAATTTGTGGAAAGAGATATAAGAAGGACGTAGACATAGACGAAATGTTAAAAGTGACAATAATTGATCGAAGGAAGATTAGAGTTAAGGAAAATACGGAATGATTTGAAGCAAAAAGGAGTGACGGTGTCGATACTGATTTTGAAATTAAGTAAATGGAAATTGGGAAGATTCTGTGGAAGTCTATAAGGCAAAAATTCAACATAAATGAAATATTACGAATGTTGATAATTGAAATACCTAATTGAATTGAAATTGAATTTATTGAAAGAATATTACATCTGAAAAAGAGTGTCGATGCTCATCTTGAAGCGAAGGAAAAGGAAGTGGAGTGAATTTCATGAAAGTACCTACATAGACGCAGAAATTAAAAACTGATGAAAAATTAAAAATCATGACAGAAATTTAATAGGACATTAAATTTAAGAAGGAAACAGATCCAAATAAAAGAAGAAATACTTCCACGATTTATCTACATGGATGTTAAATAGAGTTGAAAATGAAGAATAGTGACAGAGTTACTTGTTAAAACAAAGTTATTTGATAGAAGGATAACAATGTATCAAAGATCCATTAGTGCAATATTGTAATATTAGAATTGTTGACAATCAATCAAGGTAGGAAAATTTAAGGAAGAAATGAACGGTTTCAACCAAAAAATAGTTCCAATTAAAACTTGAAACAACAGAGACAGAAATAGGTTTTGATCTCAAATAACCCTGGTCTGAACAAAATGCAGTATTAGAAATGTCGAAAGCTGATAGGAACAACGCTAATATTGAAAGCTAAGATGAGAAATACATTCGTCTTGCGTGCGTAGATTCAAAAGTAAAGAACCAGGCATTGGAGTGATAATGCCGGAAAAATAGAAAGTGATGCGCAAAGATAAGGATAAAATCGAAATTACTCTGTAGAAAAAGGAAGAGAGTGAACTCCGTTTTATGGAGCATGTCGATAAAACGTTAGAATACTAGAAATGGCGGGTAGTAATGAAGATAACGTAAATGTTACAGTTACGTGCAAAAATCGTTACTTTGCATTTTGTGAAAACGCTGAGCTCTCTTAAGAGTTCTCTTGTGCCCAAGCAATGAAAGCCGAAAGAATGAAAAGAAAACTGCGTACATAGAAACAAAATGGATAATCGAACAATTACCGCATTATATTCAAAAAGGAAGAATGCCATGGAAAATTAAGAGCGCGCTGTTCTAAGTGCAAAACTATTCAAAGAGAACTCAGACAAGACCTCCAAGCAGACACTAAAAAAACAACAAATAAAAATCCGAAAAAATTCAGCAGTACGAATATAAACCACGTCCGAACGACACCTGTCAAACCAGAACCGGAGAAACCCGAAGCATAACCAACAAATTCACCCAACAAAACTACCCAGCGCAAAAGCCATCACAGATCGCACAATGGATACCCGAAATCCTATAAAACATTTCCCATCCGCGACACGGTCGACTCCACACTCCTAGCCCTCGCAACCCAACAAAACATCGGAAACAGTACGCTAAAGCACGTCGAAGCCACGCCGGCGACAGCCGACCCGGCAGAAGGGCAGAAGCTCGAAAAAGAGACCACACGAACCCAACAACCCGCCCAGCGAGCGTCCAGGCGAAAAAGTCATCACCCGGTACGTATCTCACGAGAATTAGCCATCGCTGGGCGGCCGTTCGTCGATCGCACTCGCGCTAGGCAGCTCGGGCCGCCAATCGTGGCCGCCGAGGCCACGCCCACCGCGGGAGCGTCTCGCTGGCCACGCCCACCGCCTCCCGCGGCAGACTCGCTGCGCGGCAGGCCGCTAGGCTCCGCCCCCCACTCCGCGGCCGGCCACTGACGCGTACCCCCACCACTCGGCCGGCCGCTCGGCCCGGCCCAGTCGAGCACCGACCCCTCTCGAGCGCTCTCCCTCACCCGCTTCCTCGTCCTGCGCCTCCGCGAAGGAGAGGTGACTGTCCAGGACAGTTTCAGAGACGCAGTCATCGACTGCACCACGTTCACGAGCCGCTCCCCTCTTCTCGATCGGACGCAACACGCTTTTCCGAGTGAATCCGAGCCGCGCCCGCGGATTTTCATCCACGACTCGTCGACCGTTTCCGGACCCGCGGTGTGCGCGACGGGGAGAGTTTTGGGAGGTTGGCGAACGGTAGGCGGGGTTGAGGGTGTGGATTAAGAGAGTTCGACGTGCGGAGGATTCGAGTGATGACGAGGGTCGCTCGCTAAGGTTGCGGACTGATTTCAGTGCAGTGAGTGGATTGAACTGTCGAGTCTGCCTTCCCGGTGGGACACGTGGAGGCTGATTTTAGTGCAGTGACGGATTCGGAGGGTTCTGAGGTACGGCAGGGCACAGTGTTGACGTTCGTGGGTTGACCGTTTCTCGATCGTACGGAGAGTGACGGTGATCGATTCAGGATCGACTTGCGGTTGATAAGGATCTGACGGATTCTTGAGATTGTTGAATGCGTCATCGGACGGCAGTGAAGAAACGGAGTGACATTTAGGAAGCAAGAATTCCATTAGCGCTGTTTTGCAATACCAAATAGCTGCACGGATTTATCAGTTTTATTGACAAATCTAAAATCGGCCAAAAACGGAGTGAATGAAGAGATGTATGTATGAACTGTAGTGAAGTGTGTCTACGAATCTTTGTCAACGTTACGTGTCCCGAAGTATTCGAAAGCGAAGTCTTAGATAAGAGTTCAGCGAACCAAATTTTAAGGAAATCTGTCCTGTGATTAATGACTGACATTCGATTACATGCGGAAAGTGACTCTGTTACCATTTGTCAAAGCCTTTGAAACGAGTTTTGCCAAAGGATTCGATGATCTCGAGTGATGGACGACGATTGAATAATTCTTTCATTACACGGATCGTTATGCGGTCCTGATTTTTGAGTTGCGTGACAATATTTCATCGGTAAAACGACTTTGAGACTGAAGTGAAACGTGCGACGGAACGATTATAAATTCCAGTGGAAAGTCGGACAAGAGTTAAGAACACTTAATTCACGTGATCTGTGCGACATTTCACCGAAAATTGTTTTACGTAATTTACGAAAATCGTCCGACGTGCTTTTAGTGAAAACAGTCAAACTTTCACGTTGGATTAAAGAACTGTCCATCCAAAGTTTGTGGGACGGAATAGTTTCACAGATTGAAGTGCAAAACTAAATTTTGAAAAATCCGATACTACTGTGAAATAATAAAAAATTTGACAAACAACTCTTTGACGCTGCTCTACAAATAGTTTGACACGGGTGAGTGAAAATTTATCAGAAGTCGTTCGTGCTAAAAATTTTTGTTCTCGAGTCCAACGACTTTTTCGAAAAAAGCAGAATCGAAAAGCAACGTTGAAGTTGATAACAGTGTAGCTTATCGTGCAAGCTAGATAAATAGAAACAGAAACAGAAGCAAAAACTTGGCCAGAGACAGTATTGAAATCAAGCAAAATTTGTGAAAAATACTGCGTCGGCATTGATCCTGAGAAAGAGAATGTTTACTGTTGACTGATAACGCGTAAGTACAATTTTTTCTCATTTTTAATTATAGTTACTGTGATACGTACAGGAAGGATTAGAAATAACTTTCTGTCTCAATTTTCAAAAATTAACCAGGCGCTGTCAACGACGTAGATTAAACACAACATTTACGTATTAAGAACTTTTTTTAGAATCCATGAACATGAAATTGTGCACTAATACGTCATATACAAATTGTTCAACAAGCAAAGCGTCTAAGAGTGTGGAATATATTCAGAATAGATTAGCAGATTTTCGTTTACCTTTCAAATTCTATGTTTACATAAACGCGAAAGCATAGAACAAAAATGCAAAAAAAAATGGCGCAGTCACCATCAACACCTGATAATGTACACGCAGATAAGATCAAAAAATCCATAAAGCAGAGAATCGATCTATAGATCCCAGAACGCTGAATTTTATGCAGCGTGTTCGTTGAAATCTAATTACGTGCCGCGATAGTGAAAAAATGAGCAAAAATTCCGTGCAAGATGTTAACGGATTCGGAACGCTAAAATGTATGTAACGATGTAACCTCCGGCGGTTAATTGTTCGAGGCAGAAACAGATTCAGGAAGCTATACATGCGTCAAGACATTCAGAAATAGAATTTAAAAGTAAGAAACTTTCCAAAAATGTACGTTTTGAGGCCAAATTTGACACGTTAAGGATCCGAAATGGATAAATATGTTCAATGTTACAATTCTAAAAGCAAAATATACGTAGATATTTGTACATTGACATTCATGCAAGAGTCGAAAACTTAGAACATTTACGTTTATTTTGAAAGTGTCCTACCAACGCATAACGTTTATTTTGAAAGTGGCTTAAATCGATTTATCAATTTTTCTTTGTTGATTGTTGTAACGTGTAGTAACAGTAAGGTAGCTGACATGAACAACATTTTTTAGTTGAGCATATTAGAGCATACAATAATTTTGGAACCACAATTTTTCGCAGTTACTTCAATAATAAAAAACATTTGAAAGTGACCTGAGTCCAATCCATTATTGATAATGTTTAAAAGTGCAGATTTTTAAATGTCAATATTTTACTGTTTGCCTTCCGAGATTTTTATAAGGATGTCAAAAAGTGACGGAAAGGTAGTAGCACTATTTTAAGTGAAATGAAACAAGTTTTTTGGAATACACGCGTTTTTTGAGAACTGGATCACATACAATTTTGTAAAAGATATCAATGGAACAGACCGCAGAATATAACATTGTTTATTTATTATCACGATGGGGTGGGTTAAAAAAAAAATCGATAATATTGCACTGACAGTATTTTATAAAAAATATAAAACGTGTTACAAGAACATGTTGGACTTACTATGACATACACCACCGTAGGACAATGACTTCTCCCGCATGCGCAAAATGTAGATGAGCAGTAAATTGTTATGTCATTTACATAGCTAGAAGATTTTCTGTTTTGCATAAAATGTGTTTTGAAACGCCGTAAAGAAATGTAAAATATATTAAATAATGATTTCTAAATTTGAAGCAATTTAAATTGTGTCGTGAATTTTAAATTTGAAGCAATTCTAGTCGTTAATTTTAAAAGCGGCTTACGGAACACATTCACTTAATAATTGCTATTATTTTAGTAAAAAATTATAAACGTAACTGTTACGTACACTTAAGGGGTGCGATACATGGATATCCTACATGTATATTTTTAAATTCACTCAGTCGAAAATTCAGAACATCTTAACTCAAACATAAACTCGCTTAGGTCGCTTTCAAAAATTAACGACTGAAATATGCGTCAAAATTGAAAAAGTTGGGCGGGAAGAGAGTGCCGAGAGCTCGAATAATTACGCAGTTCGCTAATAAAGTCAACAAGGAATATGCGATGTGTCTATTGCGAAGCGCGCACTGGCAACGCGCACTTACACATTTAATTACACACCTCGCTGACGAGATCATGCGATCCGCAAATTCGAACGCGGCACGCGATGCTAACATGTACGGGAACATGTTTCAGCGTCTAATTGCGCTCGCTAACAAAATCAACAGCTTAGGATTAAGCACGCGAAGCGTTCGATACACAAACGTAGATGAAACGTTGGCGAAAACATATTTCAACACCTAATTAATCGCGTTGCCGATAAAATCGATTGTTTTCGAGAACGGAGGTTCTGTACGTTCGAAGCTGAAGAGGTTCAAGAGTAAAAAATCTATTCTGCCTGTCTATGGATTTCTGCACTTCCGCTTTGAAAAGTTTAGATGTGGACGCGGCAAAATTTGGATTACGTAGTCTGGGTTCAAATTACAGATTTTGATGGGAAATTGTAGCTGCCGGTGTTAGGAAGCCGATGAACTTAGTGTAAGAATGGAAAGTTGTTTTGATTTAGAATAAAAAAATGTTGGGCTTTGTTAGCCAATTATAGCGCTATTAGCAATGGGGTGTTCATATGTTTTGCAAATATCGTTCAAAACATTCTTTAATGCCTAGTTGTACGTTTCACTATCAGAATCAGCACTTTCCAGTAAAGTGCAAAGCAACAATTCAATGTGAGACCACAATACATATACTTATTGCTAGTAATACCTAATTAAGCACTTCAAGCAAACTAAACAGCATTAAACATCCTGAACACGAATATGCATTAAAACATTCTTTGAATCCTAATTACACATATTACCAGCAAAATTAAAACCTTCCAATAAATTGCAACCCAATTATTCAATGTTAGAAGTCAAACAATGTAGTAAAGTCTAATTAAGCATATGAAACAAGCTGAACGGTATTAAAATTAGAATTAGAAACATTTTTTAAACGCGAACCGCTTCCGCAACCTTTACATCTCAACAGTTCAGCATCAGATCGCAAACAATTGAACAACTCCTAATTAACGAACTAGCAAATGAAGACGCTTTTAAAAGCAGATAGACGATCGAGCGGAGTCAGTTTGAGTGCGTGTCATGATCATATTTACTCTGAGCACAAACATATATGTGCCCATAATTATGAAAGTGGTCTAAGTCAAGATTTAAAAAAAAATGAGTTTATCAGTTATTTCACACCACATTTGTTTACACTAAATTTATTCAATGTAATTTTTTTTTTTTTTAAATATTGACTTAGACCACTGTCATAATTATGAGCACATATATCCTTCAAAACGTTCTTTAATGCCTAGTTGCACACTTTGCTGCCAAAATTATTACCATGCAATAGATTGCAAAGCAACATTTCATTCTGAGACCACAAAGCACCTAATGACACCTAATTAAGCACTTCAAAGAAGGTAAAGAGCATAAAATATTTTGCACACGTACAAATATAAGGTGCACTGGGATAAATCCGTGCACGGGGCAAATCCGTGCTAGGCTCTTATTTATTCGAATATACGTTGCGTTATACCAACTGTAAGGTAGAAATCTTCCTTTGGTTAGTATTCAATGGTTTGGATCGTATTCAACATATGTGGCCGCCATATATTCTGCGATTCCCTCGTTTAACTCGATCGACAAAGTTCGTATTACTAATAATAATTCCGCTTTTGCCCCAGAATATAAGGATATAAGATTCAATCATTTTTGAACAGGTTGGGTGGTTTTGCCCCACTTCCGGGGCAAGCCCATCCTAGCAGCACTGTTTTTAATTTATTAAGAAAATCATAGGTTTCAGAGGATATTTTTAATCCAAACTAATGCAACTTAAAGAATAAACCATGCGCTAAATAAAAATACTAACAATAAGATTATTAGGTTTTGATGGAACAGATAGAAAATACATCGGTTTAAAGTAAAGTTTACAATTTCTCGGTCGGTTTTACCCCACTCTACCTTACATCAAAACATTCTTGAACTCCAAATTGCAAACTTCACTGCCGGAATCAGCATTTTATAATAGGTCGGAACCAAACTATTAATTGTTAGAACTCAAACAATCTAGTAAGACCTATTTAAGCACCGGAATCAAACTCAGCAACGAATGAATATACATCAAAACATTGTATAATGCCTAGTTGTACACTTCTCTACCAAAATCAATACCTTCCAATAGATTGCAACCCAACTATTCACTGTTAGAACTAAAAACAATCTAGTAAACCCTAATTAAGGACCCGAAACAAATAGAACAATATTACAACTCTTGAAACACAAATTGATTCCACTACCCTGCGCGTTTTAATTATTCAGCCGGATGACGCAAACAATCCAGCGACTCGTAATTAAGCAACCGGCAAATAAAGGAGCTTTTGAAAGCACATAGACGATCGGGCGGAGTCAGTTTGAGTGCATGTTACGATTATATATACTCTAAGTACGAACAAATATCGTCTAAATCGATCTTTAGCACCTAGTTGTACACTTCTCTACAAAAATCATTATCTTCTAATAGATTGCAACGCAACTACTCAATATTAGGACTCATTCAATCTAGTAAAATTTAATTAAATGTCTGAAACAAATAGAACACTATTGCAAATCCTGAAATACAAATCGATTTCACTAACCTGCGTCTTTTAATAATTCAACACGAGAACGCCAACAAACCAACAACTCGTAATTAAGCAACCGGCAAATAAAGGAGCTTTCGAAAGCACATAGACGATCGGGCAGAGTCAGTTTGAGTGCGTATATCGTGATCGGAGCGCATTCGTCAGGCGCATGTGGGCCTTCTATCAGCGTTCCGCGGATATTGCCGTTAATTAGCGATAATGGACATGGGGGTAGCTCAGGTGCAGATCGGGAGTGAGCGACTCTTATTTACGATGGGACGACAATGAGCAATTTCCAGCGGCGTAAATCGCGGCCACAATTAAGATTCCGCGGGAATTATTTCGTGCCGCCGAGCGGAAGGCGGAGTTTATCGGAACGGCCCGACGCATTTGCCTTCGCCCGATAGGAGAATGTGGATCGAGACAATATCCTTCTCACAGCAATTAGCCACTTGCCCTGGGCAAGCTCCAATTGAAGCTCGATCGAACAGTTTATTGCTGTAATTTGCGAGAATTGAAGTCTGTTGGTTCGTTCTGTCAATTTTTTCCAAATTATGGACAAGGTTTTAAGTTATTTATGTTGCGGTGATTTGAAACAAGGAATGATGTTACGTTTGAAAAAGTAAGCTTAACTGTGCGAGTATAATCTGTAAATTTTGTCCTGAGTCGGATACATCAGGTTGGCAAAAAAGAATTTTCGGGTTATAAACATAGATAGAGTTGTAATTATTTTGAAATACGTTGTTGATTAATGTTTATTCTTTGTATAAAGATATGTCTATCTAATAGGTTGTGCTTTGGTTCGATTTTCAGAACGAAGTTAATAAGTTCGAAATAATGTTGCTTAAATATTTGTGTACTTATTGTTAGTCGAAAGCAAAATAATTTTAAGGTGGAAATGCTCAGATTTTAATGTTCTACTGTTTACCTGCGTCTTGTTGGATTTTGTGTTAAATTGTATAGATAGCAAATAAAAAGTGAAAAATTGTTATAATAAATGATTGGTTTAATTAAACAGTTGAAATTTTTTTTACAAAATTCCGTGCCTTTGAGACAACAAGATTTTCATGAAATTACTTGAATGGATGCACACAGAAGAGTATGCGATTGTTATTGAAATTTATTCTAAACAAAAAAGTGACATTTCATTTCAAATAAAAAAATAGAGAAGTCAATTCAATTTATAAGAACATCCGTTTAAGTTCAAAATTGTGTGTTGATGTTGTAACGAATTTATTCGATGAAATCAAACATTGCTTTTTCGCCAGCAAATTTTCATCTATCTTTAAATTTGATTCGAACAATAATTTTATTGTTTAAAATAGTGCAACTCAGACTTAGAATAAGATGAGCTTAACAAAGACGAAAATCGACAATTTCCTGCTAAAAATTACCAAGTACAAATAAGTTCTACGCGATTAAATCGTTTAAATTTCAAAGTCAGACAAAAACAGTGAAAATATATTTAATGGACCTATACCAAAACTTTTTATTGTAAACCTTGAATATCGATACAGTTTATATCCGAAGCACTAAATAGAAATGAAACAGTGCTTTAAAACAATAATGTGTTATACCTTACAATCCTATGTAAACGATAAGTATCAATAAAACGATTTTTTTTCTCAGCTCTCACATTGTTATTTTCAATTCTCGATTATATTCGAGTGTGAAAAATTATAGCAGCATCAAATATAACGCCGCTCGAATATACTCGAGTGTGCACAGTTTGTCCTGTTTAGCGCGCTCGAATACAGGGTGATTCTAGTAACTGGGCCAAGCGATAACTCTTTTTTAAATAAATTTAGAACAAAATCGTAGAGGAAAAGTTTGTATTAGGTGAAAAGCTCTATCATCCTATGCACCGACTTTTTTCCCAAGTGCATTGGTGCATGTGCAAAGTGCAGTTGCACTGTTTTTTTAAATGGAACCACCCATTTTTTTTTACATAAACACGTTCCTTAAGCCATTCTGCAATAAAAACGTATAAGGGAAATCATCGAAAAAAACAATAGTTTACGAGATATTTCACTTTATTCAAACAGGGTGATTCTAGTAACTGGGCCAAGCGATAACTCTTTTTTAAATAAATTTAGAACAAAATCGTAGAGGAAAAGTTTGTATTAGGTGAAAAGCTCTATCATCCTATGCACCGACTTTTTTCCCAAGTGCATTGGTGCATGTGCAAAGTGCAGTTGCACTGTTTTTTTAAATGGAACCACCCATTTTTTTTTACATAAACACGTTCCTTAAGCCATTCTGCAATAAAAACGTATAAGGGAAATCATCGAAAAAGCAATAGTTTACGAGATATTTCACTTTATTCAAACTCTTATAACAGATACTCGAACGTTTCACCGTTAGCTTGCAAACATTTTTTAATACGTTCCTATCCTTGAGTATGAGATGTTAGTAAACATGATTGGAACGTAACTCTGACCAAAAACGTTTAGATAATGCGATAGTGAACGGTTTGGGCATCTGTTATAAGAGTTTGAATAAAGTGAAATATCTCGTAAACTATTGCTTTTTCGATGATTTCTCTTATACGTTTTTATTGCAGAATGGCTTAAGGAACGTGTTTATGTAAAAAAAAATGGGTGGTTCCATTTAAAAAAACAGTGCAACTGCACTTTGCACATGCACCAATGCACTTGGGAAAAAAGTCGGTGCATAGGATGATAGAGCTTTTCACCTAATACAAACTTTTCCTCTACGATTTTGTTCTAAATTTATTTAAAAAAGAGTTATCGCTTGGCCCAGTTACTAGAATCACCCTGTATACTCGGGCGTGCACGTTAAGCGGTTAAGTCAGCGAAAAGAAAGAAATCTGCGTGACGCTTTTGGAACCATTGACTTTCTAAACGCGGCGCTACCAATTTGCATTCCGACCGATTACAAGACCAGATATTTCTAACGCATGTAGTTCCATGTAACGCAAAATTTCGCGGGTTTCACTTAACGAGAAATCCGCGCGGAGACGCCGTGAAAGTTTACAATCACATTTCCGTTAAAAAAAAAAAAAATCTTGATCATCCGCCGAATTAACATTTACAACTTCGCATCCCCCGGATCCTCCTCACACACATCTCCATCGACTTTCGCAAAACTTTTCCCACTTTACATTTCTACCATTCGCCGATCGGGTACTAGAGAGCATGGTCCGCGATGTTACCAATTAACGATCCGCGAATCGGCGCTTTTCTGCGTAACAGAAGTGAAAACTCATAATCGAACGATAACCGCAATCTCGAAGATTACGAATACGAACCCAACTTCGATATTTTCCAAATATCTCCCTCCATCTGGCCATATTATCATCGTGCGACTTATCACCGCGATTACTATAACTGCCTGCGCTTCTCTTTAATTGTAAAAAATTCCTATTCGTTACACAGAACTTCTAATATCACTCAAGTAATATATAGTAATATATGTAATATCACTTTCAAGGCAGATGGCAAGACCAGATTGTAACAATCGACTATCGAAGTCGAAAGCATGACAAGGAATGATAAGTTACAAGGGTATAGATGTAATTCTGTAACGGAAACGCTGATTAGTGCGGAGGGGAGGGGGGCCGCAATTAGAAACTGTGACATGGCGGGAAACTTAACGATAGTCGAAACTTCGCGCAAGAATATTCTATTATGTAAACGGCAATTGTTTAGGCATGCGATCCGTGCGCTCGCTTATTTTTCTAGATAGACAGGCTAGTTCGCTGATTAGATACGCGCTTTCCACGCGCTATTCACTTCCTCTCCGGGCGTCGGCGTGCGTGGAATCTGTTTGCGAACGTTTCCGGACGAAATCGACTTTGAACGCTTCCGGCGCCTGCGTAATGAGAGAGTGTAGTTTGTGTGAAAAGGTAACTGATCGAATATAGCAAGATAAAAGAGTCTGTATAACAAACGCAAAGGTTTTATTCCTGTATGTACCTATGTAGGTATCTAATTCCGGGAGGAAATGATACAATTTTTTGGGATTTTTCGATCTTTTAACAAGTTCGCGGACATTAAAGGTTCGGCGAGGTACAAAACTTGACAGTCGATTTACTCTTAAATTGGTTGTGATACCGAAATTTGATTGAACACAGTTTATAAGGGTAGTCAGATTATCGTATTTTAATTGTTATGTACAATGAATGCTATAGCATCTTAACTATAGCAAAACTTAAGGTTATATATAATTAAATTCAAAATAATTGACTTTATGATTTGAATGCTATAGCATTCATGTCATTCTGCATCATCGTGAAAATTAATGCTATAGCATCTTAACTATAGCAAAACTTAAGGTTATATATAATTAAATTCAAAATAATTGACTTTATAATTTGAATGCTATAGCATTTATGTCCGCGAACGTGATAATTCCTCCTTGCAAGTCTTCATTGATCGATTCGGCCGAAAGGCATGTTTTATACGTATGTATGTATGCATGTATTGTTTATTCTCTGATTCCCTTACGGGTTCATAAAAAATGTATTATCACTTTGCCGTCCGCACGTCCCGTAAAAATTTCTTCGCTTGCCGCCGGCGGCACTAATGCGGATTACTTCGCTTGTCGCCGGCCGTTCTTGATATTATCGGGAGATTAAAACTAAATAAGAATTTCCTGACGTGTGTAACTTATTGTTACCTGAACAAAACACCACAGACCGGCGACAGAATGCAAACGATACTAACCCTTAGAGTGCCGAGTGGGGTCCTGCAGGGACCCCAGAAAGCATAATTCCTTAATAACTTTGTAAATAATTTTTTGTAATTTTTCATATTCCATGTACTTGCTCACTTTCATCGTCAAGTATTGTGGACGATATGTCTATTCTAAAAACATTACTGTTATTTTGTTTTTAACTCTAAACGTACTGGGGTCTCCAGGAGACCCTATACCGCTATTAGTGTCCACCCATGTCTCGCGCAATAAATCGGCAGATAACGCCAACCAAGTCGGGTTCCTCGCATTTTTTCACGTTATAATGTCGAATGTTCATCTGCACTGATCATAGAAGAGAAGTAATAGAAAAAACTGTACGTTGCCTGGACCATGACGACGAATGAATTCTATCGAATGTCTTGATGTATTAATTTTTTTGTGAGAAGAATAAAATTTAATTTTATATTTTTATACCGTTAATATGTCAATAAATACATATATTAAACATCTCCATTTTTTTGTTTTCAATTCTAACATTTTTTAAGTGGGGTCCCTTGAGGACCCCACGTCGTTATTAATGTTGCCAAAAAGTATACGGCACTCTAAGGGCTAAAGTGCTGTCACGGGCCAGTGTGCGGTATTTTCCGCGTGACACCACGGTGGTGTCGCCGGCCGTTGAGCGATACTTCGCACACGACACCACCGTGGTGTCGCCGGCCGGCATAGTGTTAACACGTTAAGGACTGCTCACGAGTTTTCTCGTGTTTCGCGTCCCATCTGTTACGGATGGACCGAATCACGATATCTATGTAAATTTTGTATGGTTCCTCTTCATAGAGGAAAATGTTTTACACAGTGACATACTTTAAAAAAGTACTAGAAACTTCGGTGAAATTTATTTTTAAATAAAGTTTTGTAATAATTATTACAAGACAATTTTTTTTAATAATACCTAAAGTGCATCCCATTTTAAAATTTCTAAAAATTTCGTACAAATTAATTTTTTGAGTAAAAAAGTTATTATAATTATTAAAAAACATGACTTTTTTGCAATAATCCCTAGAATGCATCCCATTATACAATTTCTGAAAGTTTCACAAAAAATGCTTCATAAACAACAAAGTTATGATGATTTTAGAACATAGAAGTTTGCCCAAAAACGTGCGGTCCTTAATGTGTAAATTTTCAACCGATTATAAGATTTTGAGTTTGATACTGAATGCAGGTAACTGCTTGCGCGCTTTGTCCGAATTTTGATGTTTGACGTTGTTAACAGATTCAACGTATCAACGTCCGACTTTGAATATTTCGATCAACATGTTTATTATGGCTAGTTTTCTGGTTATTCTTGCAATAATTCGAGAAACTGTCTCTGTAGTGATGAAAGAATCCTCCCAATTTGTCGTCCGCGAACTGACATAAGTCAGGATTGCAACGTGTCTCGAAAGACCGTTTCTGTCAATTTTTAGAAAGTTTCCAGGGAGAATCCTGTTTATATCCTCCAGGATGTGATTCAGGATGTGCGGGTTTTGATGAATGACCTTGACATTACGTTGTTCTCTTTCAGCAGGGAATAAGAGAATGGTTCAGAACGTTAATTGTAATCAATCGTAAGGCGAACGGGCAAGTCAACAAATGCGTTACATAAAGGTCAGGTAGAGGTCACGCTGCAAGTCTTCTCGATTGTTCTGAAGACTTTCTTAATTTTGTCTTTTGGTGACAGTAACAGGACAGATTCATCCCTTTCACTGGTGTGTGGCAAAAACTTCGAAAAATTTGGATTAGGGCAGGAAATATTTGAAAATGGCTGTGCGCTGAGTTCGGAGTCTAATAATGGATTAGGAATTTGACGAAACAAACTTCGTGCACAGTGTCGAATATCAAGTAGTTCAGAAAGACAGTGACTTGATCAAGTTGCTTGAAATGGATTACATTTGAGTATTTTGAAAGTGTTTTCTATCATTGCTGTCGATAATGGATGATTTTTCTTGACAAGGAATTTATTGCGTTACAAACATTTATCTGGAACCTTCTGTAGTGAAAAGATATGTCAAAGAATAAAAGATCAGATTCGGTATTTTGCTACATGGGGGATTGGTCAACAAATTTAAACAATTCTCTTCAGTTCTTACTGCGAACATAATTTGACAACGAATCATTATTGAAACTTTTTGTCAAGAAATCTTTCGGCCACAACTTACGATATGATATTAATCCACTAATTTCTACAGTAAATACAACAAATGCGAACGTCTCCAATTCCCATCAGTAGTAAAACGTAACAAAGAAGCACTACGAACATTGTCCATTCAAAAATCCTCTAATCTAAACTGATCAAAATATATCAATACCAACTCTCAAAGGAAAAACAAGAGTAAACATCTCTATCTCTCACGAGAAAAAAACAGAAAGGTAACACCCTTCGTTTAAAATCTTTTGATCACAACAAATCACAAGATATCAATCTACCCACTCTCAAACAAAAGCAACAGTTAATTGAACAAAGAAACACTTGCAACACATATACAAAATCCTTTGACCTCAACCCATCACAAAATCTGCCGAGTCCTAAACACCAAAACAACTAATACAAAAGTCTCCACCATTTAGCACAATCAAACCAGCAACGAAACACTTCTAACACCGTATATCCAAAAAAATCCTTCGCTCCCCACTCCCGCCATCAATTCAGCGCCTCTCGACCTAAAAGCAACAGAATCAACTACTTACCTCCTCCTCCGAAAAGCAAAAAATCCCGCCAATTCCTCGACATCGACTGAGAAACAGTCGGTTCGTCCTTCGCATCGATCAGCGCACTTTCTCAGGTGGCGTCCAGCTTTTCCCCGTCGGCGACTAATAGGGGGGCATTGTGATTAATTATTAGTCCTCCCCTCCCCTCATCACCCTCCCCTCCTCACCCTCCGCCCCCTACACAGGCGGCCAGTTCGAAGAATCAACATCTGGCGCGAGTTTCGCTGCTGGCCGCCATCATTGCTTTATCTCCGCCCGTTACCTGGACACTCTTTCCCTTTTCCTTTTCCTCCTTCCTTTACCTCGCCTCCCCCGTGCATCCGTCGACGCGGGAACCTCCACGGGCGAAGGATGAAGAGCCCGGAGTGCCTCCTTTATTCCGCTCCGCAATTAAAATCGGCCTTTGATGCCGGCTCGCGGCCGGTTCGCCCCGTCGAAACATTCCGACGGGATCCCCATAAAGATTACGTCCGAGCTTTCATCCTTTATAGAAGCAATCTTTCTCCCGGGGGCCCTGCCCCGCGTCGCCATTTTCTAGGTTTTTTTTTGGTTCGTTTGGACAAAGCGCAATGGTGGACAACGAGCTTTGTTCGGAGGAAATTAATTTTTCAAGTGTGTTATTTGTATAGTGCCTATATACCTATATATAATATGTATAGAGAGAGAGAGAATTTTTATTTTTCTCGAACACTGCTATGAGTTGCCATTTTTTATTTTTGGATTTTCTGTATTCGCTTCGAAAAAGTTCAATCGTGCGAAACAAACATTCTCTAGTGAAAATGAATTTCTTAAGTATGTTATACTTATGTACAGTATTAAGGTAAGCTTTAATTGCATTTATAGTAAAAGTGGAAAGATGTGAGGTGTTACTCAGGGACAGAAGAAATTGATAATCAAAACAAATTTGGATGTATATGGGAAATAAGAAATTTTTACATAGTTTAAACTTACAATATCCAGTGAAACATTCCGACGGGATGCCCATAAAGATTAAATTCGAGCTTTCATCCTTTATAGAAGCAATCTTTCTCTCGGGAGCCCTGCCCCGCGTCGCCATTTTCTATTTTTTTTTTTGGTTCGCCTCGACAAAGCGCAATGGTGGACAACGAGCTTTGTTCAGAGAAAATTAATTTTTCAAGTGTGTTATTTGTATAGTACTTACTTATATATATAGGTATATAGAATTGTTCTTTTTCTTGAACACTGCTATGAGTCGCCATTTTCTGTTTTTGGATTTTCTTTATTCTCTTCAACAAAGCGCAATTGTGCAAAACGATCATTCTCTAACGAAATTGAATTTGTTAAGTATGTCATATGTATAGTGTACAGTTAAAGCATTAATTATATTTGTAATAAAGGTAAAAAGAGGTGAGCTGTTACTGAGGAATGGCAGAAATAGATAATCAAGAAAAATTTGGATGAATATGGCAAATAAGAAATTTTTACGTCGTATGAACTTACAATATTCCAGTGACACATTCCGACGGGATGCCCATAAAGATTAAATTCGAGCATTCATCTTTTATAGAAGCAATCTTTCTCCCGGGGGCCCTGTCCCGCGTCGCCATTTTCTAGTTTTTTTTTGGTTCGCTTCGACAAAGTGCAATGGTGGACAACAAGCTTTGTTGGGCGAAAATTAAATTTTCAAGTGTGTTATTTGTATAGAGCCTATATGTACCAATAGCCTTTATAAAAGTATTCGTTCTCTTGGTCGCCGCTCCGCGTCGCCATTTTCTATTTTTTTTGTTCGCTCCGACAAAGCGCAATGGTACAACAAACTTTGTTGAAAGAAAATTAAATTTTCAAGTGTGTTATTTGTATAGTGCTTATATGTATCTATAGCCTTTATAAAAGTAATCGTTCTCTTGGACGCTGCCCCACGTCGCCATTTTCTATTTTTTTTTTGAGATATCTTTGGTTTCCTTAAAAAACAAAACCGAGCGCAAAATTGTAGAAATTCCGAAATGATCTTACATCTTGCATCTGTCTCGTATAATCTTTCAAAATTAAATAAATTACTAAAACCTTAATAAAATACAATACTAATATTGCCCAAAAAATTGCACTTTTCCGTCAGCACAGAAAATTCCCAGTCGTGTAACAGCGAAGCATTACACGGATCCTAAAACAATTCTGAGCAACATCAGGCGGAACGCAGGTTGAAATTATCCCGGTCACGAAACAGTTGAAAGCGAAGTCGGAAGCAGATGAAAATTATGTTAGTCACGAAACAGCTGAAAGCCGTTCCGATCCCAATGTTACAGATACGAGTTACAGAACAGTTGAAAGTGGCGTTAATCCGAATGCATTATCATACCCCAAAGAATCGAAAGTCTCATTCGTGTGCTGAAACAATTACTATACTTAAACGCAAATTGACAATGGAACTTAGACCGCTTTCAAAGTAAAGAGATAACTCACAAGCAGCGTGGGTCACAATAAAACAGTTGACAGTCGTGCCATTGTTAAGAAATAGTCAAAAAATAATGTAATATGCAATCTTATGATACTCGCGAAAGATTTGTAAATCGCATCCGTTGTCAGCTACAGTCAGTTTAAAAAACAATTGAAAGCTGACTCACTAACTATGACAGCTACGAAAGCTGCAGTCAGAATCGTCACTGCTGTAAAAGAATTTAAAATTGTTTAAATAAAGAAACGTTTAAAATCGTTCTTATTGCAAAGCAATTAAAAATGCATTAAATCGCAGAATAGTTGAAAATTGTTTCATCTACAAGAACATTAAAGATCCGTTGAAATACAAAACGAATATGTTTGACAGCGAAACATTTAAAAAGTATTTAACAGTGAAACAGTAAAAGATCGCTTCAGTTAGTTAACAGCTAATAATAATGCTGTCTACAAAAAAGAGCGTACATTCATCAGATCATTTACGATTCGATCCGAAGTTATTCCTTCTTTCACCTTTTAACAAATCATCGACGTAGCATCTACCAATTCCTTTTGTCTATCGCAGCAAAGAACGAACATCTATCAGATCATTTACAATTTCAACTGAAATCATTGCAATTTTCGTACTGTTCAAAAATCGTCCACGTAGCACTTTCGACCTGTTAATCTCCTCTATTGAAGCAAAGAGCATACATTCATCAGACCACTTATGATTACATCCGAAATGATCCCATCCTTCGCACTCCTCGAAGATGATCCGCGCGTCATCTTCGCATAGTCCGTCCCACTAACAAAAGTTTATCGCGACGGCCCTCGACAAGATAGCTGACAATGCAAACAGGACAACGCCGAGCCTAGGGTGATAAAGTTCATGAATACATGTATAGTATATGTGCGCATATCGCGACGGATCGCGGGACATGCCGGCACCGGCATTCTTTTCTCTAGGAAGGCACTATCTAAATACGCTGTTTCCCGCGGCGGACCGATATCGTCACGCCCGTGCTTTTACGCGCTAATTGTCCGACGTGCGCGGGGCCGCGCATGCGCGGACCGGCCGCTCGGGTCCGATGTCCAAGCCGGCGGCGCGCGGCAGGTACGAAAATTTGCGTCGCTCGCCCGCCGGCGGCCGGAAAGCGGAAAATTGTCGGATCGTTGAGTCGGCTAATTGGGGAAATTGCATGGGAATGGATGGAAATTAGATTTCGATTTCGAAGAGTGCGGGGGAAGGTTCTGGGGTTGAATGTGTGGAATTCTCGGTATATAGAAGTTTATATGTAATAGGTTGAGATGTAGAGAGTTGAAATAAGTTAGTTGAGAAAATAAGAAGCTTGCATGGGAATGGGTGGAAATGAGGTTTTGGTTTTGAAGTGTACAAGGGAAGGAGAGGAAAAGTACTTTAGGTTCTAGGGTTTAGTGTATGAAACTCTCTGTGTGTGAAAATTTATATATAAAAGGTTGAGATGTAAAGAGTTGAAATAAGTTAGTCGAGAAATTAGGAAGCTTGCATTTGAATGGATGGAAATTAGATTTCGGTTTCGAAGAGTGCGGGGGAAGGTTCTGGGGTTGAATGTAAGGAATTCTCGGTATGTATTTATATGTAATAGGTTGAGATGTAGAGAGTTGAAATAAGTTAGTTGAGAAATTAAGAAGCTTGCATTTGAATGGGTGCTAATTAGATTTCGATTTCGATGAGTGCTGGGGGAGGTGTGGAAAAGCGGTTTAGGTTCTGTGGTTGAGTGTATGAAATTTTCCATACATGGAAATTTACATGTAAAAAGTTGAGATGTAGAGAGTTGAAATAAGTTAGTTGAGAAATTAAGAAGCTTGCATATGAATGGGTGCTAATTAGATTTCGATTTCGATGAGTGCTGGGGGAGATGTGGAAAAGCGGTTTAGGTTCTGTAGTTGAGTGTATGAAATTTTCCATACATGGAAATTTACATGTAAAAAGTTGAGATGTAGAGAGTTGAAATAAGTTAGTCGAGAAATTAGGAAGCTTGCATTGGAATGGATGGAAATTAGATTTCGGTTTCGTAAAGTGCGGGGGAAGGTTCTGGGGTTGAGTGTATGGAATTCTCGGTATGTGGAAATTTATATGTAATAGGTTGAGATGTAGAGAGTTGAAATAAGTTAGTTGAGAAAATAAGAAGCTTGCATGGGAATGGATGCTAATTAGATTTCGATTTCGATGAGTGCTGGAGGTGATGCGGAAAAGCGGGATTAGGTTCTAGGATCAACTGTATAGAATTTTCAGTATGTGGAATTTTACATTATGTGAACGGTTGAGGTGTGAAAAATTGGAATAAGTGAGACGAGAAATTAGGAAAATTGAATTGGAATGGGTGAAAAGTAGGTTCCAGTATTAAAGAATACTTGGAAAGAAATGATAAAATGAGATTAGATTCTAAGGTTGACTGTATGGACCACTCGATATGTGGAATTTTATCTGTGCTAAGTGCACAAATGCAAAATTTAAGTAGAAAAAATTGCTTGGGTATGGATGGAAATTAGGTTTTGATTTCGAAGTGTGTAGAGGGAGGTGTCAGAAAAACGGATTAGGTTCTAGGCTCCACTGTTCGGAATTGTAGATGTGTGGACTTTTGTCTATACTTAGTTCAGAAATGGAAAGTTTGGATCAGAGAGTTGGGTAGTTGTGAAAATTAAATGAAAATCACTGTAATTCAGTTCTCGATTTCGAATCTTGGAATGACGCGGAAATGTCGGATTACATAGTTGTGATTTGTTGAAATGTTCGCAAAATTCTCGCTGTGTGGAATTTTATCAAAATTAGTCGAGAAATGGCAAATCTGGATAAGGAAAATTGTATGGGTATTGATAAAAGTTATATTTTGGTTTCTAGTTTTGATCTAATAAACACGGAAATGCCAGATTAGATATCTCTGTTTTTATGCAACACTCACAACTTCTCGGTACGCAGAATATTATCTGAAATTATCTTAGAAACAGAAAATCTGAATACTAGAATCCACTAATTGGGGAAATTGCGTGAGAAGAAGAAAATCAGATTTTGATTTCAGGACATGTTCCGAAGAGACGCGGAAATGTCTGATTAGATAGCTATGATATATTGAAATGCTCGCAAATTCACGGTTAGCGTATTTTTATTTGACATTATCCAAGAAATGGAAAATTGTATGGAATTGGCTAAAATTAGATTTCGATTTCTAGTCTTGTTTTAAAGACACGGAAACGTCAGATTATATATCTTTATTTTTACGAAACCCTCACAACTTCTCGGTACGCAGAATATTATCTGTAATTATCCTAGAAACAGAAAATCTGAATACTGGAATCCACTAATTGGGGAAATTGCGTGAGAAGAAGAAAATCAGATTTTGATTTCAGGACATGTTCCGAAGAGACGCGGAAATGTCTGATTAGATAGCTCCGGCTTTACGAACCATTCCCAAGTTCTCGGTATGCGAAATTTTATCTCCGATTCCTCGGGAAACTGAGAATTCGAGTATACGAATCCGCTAACGAGGGAAATTGCATGCGAACGAACCTAAATCAGTTTTCAGTTTCGTACAACGATCGCAGAGGCTATAAAGATATGATTAGACATACTGATCGTGTACACGAACCGTAATTACATGTTTTGCGATTTTCATCGGGGAAGTTGCATCTACATTCACGTACATAAGTCTTCAGTTTTCAAAACATGTCCGAAGAGGTAAAGAAACGAGGCATTCGTCGACGTGTGCAATTTTATGCGGAATTAGGTGATAAACGTAATATTTGAATGCGCAAATCCGATAACGGGCTAGATTGCATCGAAACGGATGGAAATAAGTTTTCGGTTTCGATGCTTCTGCCAGAATCACGGAAAAGTGGAATTAGATAGTCGAGTCGCACGCATGAAAGTCAATGGGATCGTTGAGGTGGGAAATTTTATGCGGAATTAGGTAAGACGTGGAAAATATAAATATAACGACGTGTAATTAGAGAAATTGCTCGCGAATCGATTAGAATAACATTTCGTTTCCGAATTGTGCGTGCGTGCGCTGAAAAGTTGAATAAGTTTTTTTAGGTAACGAAGGAAAGCATAATTTGTTGCGAACGTGAAACTTTACGGAAATACGTGTAGTCCTCGTATAACACGGTGCCGTGTTGTGTGAAGCCGTGTTATATGAGACCCACAGTACAAAACAGTCAGTACAAAAAAGAGGATACGTATGAAAACTTAATGAAAACAAACATTATTATTAATTCCATACGAACAACTTACTTTTCATTAAAAATGTAAATGTATGTTTAGCGCGGAATTAAAGAAAAATATTCTATTTGTTTAACGTTATCGTAATTTAAATTTCTTCCTCATCAATACCCATAACATCAAATAGAGTTGTAAATGAGTAAATTATAAATTATTTATATATTTTCGAGTAAAAGCACCATACTTCAGGATTCCTTTGTTGTTTACATTACCATAATTTTTTAATTTGATAAATAAAAATGATTTCGTCTAGTGCTGAAGAACTACAGTGCTGTACGAAAGTCCTCTCAATTTTCTTATCGTGTTAAATCGAAACCGTGTTATAGGAGGGCTAACAATACATAGAGAATAAATGCCAGAAAATAGCGGAAATCACAAAAAATCTCCGTTATGAAAATAGTGATTGAGCGAGCAGAAAAAAATAAAACATTTGCTTATGTATCAAAATAAATTTCCAATTTTAAATTGAGTTCGATTGAGTCTGAAGAGACAAAACCGCAGTCGCCCAGTGTTAGAGCTAGGCGATTAGATGCGCGATCGTAAAGTTTTTACTTTCCGTAATCGCACTCGAAACGGCATCCGAGACGCAAAATCTGATTGGTCGAGTCGTAAAACTCACGAAGCGCGATCCAGTCATTCGTTCTGCATCGAACAATTAGACTGCGAGAAAAGAAACTCTGACAATAAATACCTAAGCGTGCAATATGGAAGCCCGCTTAGGAATAGTCGTTTAATAACTGATTAGCGTTCAAATATCTTTCGAGAGAAGACAATTCAACTAGTCTGAACGTGAAATGTTCGAAGTATGAAATTCCAGGCGGATTTAAAGGATTCCGCTGGGTCGTAAAATTTATGAGGCGTGATTTAACTGATTAATTATGAATATTGCGCGAAATTAGAATGCAGATTAGATCGTCTGCGTTGATCCAGTGATTCGTAAAAGCTCGTTATTACGGCTGGAAACTTTCGAGGAATGAAAACGCATTTTATTACTTTGAATGTAAGACTATTTATGGATATCGATAAGAATAGTACCTATATGAGCAAGTATTTGAGTCGTGTAAGGAAAATAGTGTATTACTTGTGATTGGAAGACAAAAGAGGCTGCAGGCTGCTTGACAGAAACATTTCATATCATAAAATGACAAAAATGTTCAGAATTTGAGTTGCATCAGTGGATGTGTACTTTTTGTTACATTTGTGAAATGACCCTAGCCTTCTGAAAACATAAAAATGTAAAAGAATTGTCATGGAATATACAGACTGATCATTGAATTCAGAAACGCTGGATGGTCAGAAATTAGCTGTTGATTTTTGAGTATAATTTCGAAATTGTTAAATGGCAAACGAATGTGATTAATGTCATTGATAAAATATATTCTATTGTACAAGGCTAGCGGTCAATTTTCCAAGCTTGATTGCGAAAAATAACAGTAAAAAGGTAATAGACATATGGGTATAGGTGAATACCCCTATGGCTTTCTTAACGGGGAACTAAGTAGACGCTATTTTTCAATTACTTTTCGTTCTATTCTTATTTTCCCTGACTCTTCATTATTTAAATGAGCATTACTTCTTGATCAGCTCCGTCATTATCAGCAGATCCGACAATTCAGTAAATTAAAAGATTACATCTAAGGTATTTGAACATCTTTGTCATGTATTAAATCTGTGTAAGCGTGTTTCAAATTACATAATCTTCAACACGCCTACTATTCGAAACTGTTCATGTAAAATCATACGGATCAAAACGTGTCACATAAACATCTCACTAATTCATACCAACAAACTTTTGTTTATTAAACATACCGTACAAGTATCATTGTGAATTCCATGTTTTGTCAATTGGATATAAAAATCTACAAATAGGAATTACTATCCATGGGATACCCTAAATAATTTTTTTTATCCTTCCGATCTGAACACTTTGCAACCTTTGTATATGTACTTGGAAAAATATAAACTACCACAGTATTCATTGTGTAAATAAAACAAATTTTTCTTAATCGTTCCAATTTCAACTCTCCTCAACCGTTACATACGTCCTTGGAAAAACAGTCTGATAAATGTATACTAGAAGCGTATTCACTATGTAAATTCACTCCACCCCCCCCCCCCCCTAAATGATTCAAATATTTCTGTCCTTGAGAATGTACTAGAGTAGTACTTGAAAGTGTACTAGAACAGTATTCACTACATAAATTCACCCCCTCCCCTATATGATTCAAATTGTTCTTTCCTTAAAATGTCAACCCTGTACAACCGTTGCGTACGTCCTTGGAAAATCAGTATGACAAACATATATTACCACAGTACTCACTGCGTAAATAATTCAAATTTTTCTTAAGCCTTCCTTGAAAACAGGCATCGAGTTGAGAACAGCGTTACCAACTCTTTTACGTAAAAATTACTACATAATTTTGCGGGTTCCCAACTCTTTCACGTAAAAATAACCACACAATGCTTACCCGCTTTGCCCAAACGGCTTACCCGCTTTAGGCCCCCTGTTTGGCAAGGCGGGTTTTTGCAGACTCTTTCATTTTTACTTCTAGATAATTATTTGTCGCGAAATTACACCAACTTGCTTTTTTATTCTTAAGTACGATATCTCCCCTACCACATGAAATCAAAATTGTTATTATAATCCAACGAAAACTATGATTTTTGAGGTTTCAACGTTAGCTTACCCGCTTTGGGCCCTCTTCCCCTACGTGCTTGAAAAATCAGTCTGACCAACAAATACTAAAACAGCAGCCACTGCATAAATCACCCCCCGCCCCTAAGTAATTCCAATTTTTTCCCGATTCCTCCCACCTGCCCCCCAGCTTGCCTATCAGCCAATCGCAAAAAGTAGAACTCCACCCGCATGTCGGTGCCCTGCCGACACTTGTCGTCGCGTTAGAATGGCGGATGGAACCGGATGATCGCCGGAAGATAAAGTCGAAGTCGAGCTCTTCCCTCTCACTCTTACAGTTAACACTCCTTTATTCCTCCTCTCCCTCTCGAAAAGTCTGCGCGATAGCGGCCGTGCATTGTTCCTTGGCAGAAAGACTCCCCACGGTCGACTTGCTTTATGAGCGGGCGACGCTCGTTTATTTTTCCGCGAAAAACAGCTAGGCGGACATCGGACGTGGTGAGGGTGTGTGTGTGAGTCGATCGAGGGGCGGGGGAGGGGGGGGGGGGGGAATTTCGTGCGAATCGTTAGGGTGCGTGAATGAGAGGATGTTCCGATTTTGAGGTTAGGAAGTCGGGGCGGATATTTTCGAGAGTCGAAGGTTATGATTGAATTATGCAGCGGAATGTTTATACTGAGATTTTTTTAAATTAGAAGTCAGTAGATGAAGGTGAGTGCTGTATAATTGCAGTATTGTTCTCTTAACTACGAGTTGAAGTTTAATATGGCGAAGGAGAAAGATTGTGAGGTGGTTCTTATTTCATATGCTCAGAATTTGAAAATCTGTCGATTTTGAGGTTAGGAAGTGGGGGTGGATGTTATTGAGAGTTAAAGCTCATGATTGGATGATGAGAAGGAAAGTTTATAGTGAGACTTTTGAAATTAGATATGAGTAAATGGGTGTGAGTGCTGGATGATTGCAGAGTTGTCCTTTGAGCTGAAAGTTGAAGAGTTGAAGGTTATTTTAGTGAATAAGAGCGTTAAGTGAAAATTATTTCAAATTTGATGTGCTTAGAATAAGAGGATGCCTCGACTTTAAAGTTAGGAAATAGGGGTGGCTGTTTTTGAGAGTTGAAGCTCATGCTAGGATTATGAGGCGAGAGGTTGAAAACTGAAATTTTTCAAATTATATATGAACAGAGGAGGTCAGTGCTGAATGCTTAAACTCAGAGTTGAAGAATTGAAGTTTAATATAGTAAATAGGAAAGATTCAGTAGTACCTCTTCTTTTATATGGTCAGAATAGTAGTATGTCTGATTTTCGGGATTAGGGGAGTGGGGGGTGGATGTTTTTTAAAATTGAAGCTCCATGATAACATGATGAGTAAGAAAGTTTGTAGTCTTATTCGGTGTTTCTCGGAGTTTCTCGGAATTATATATGATCAGAAAGGGGGTTAATATTATCAGGTTTAATAAGTATTATTTTTGGCAGTTTAGAAATATACATAATTTTACAATACTTTCCAATAGTTTAGGCTCATAGTACAATAATGATATGAATATTACACAATGTTCAATAATTCTTAAAAATACATGTTTTCATGGGAAGTTACGAGAAAGTTCCACAAATTAATTTTCCCAAGATAAAAAGTTATAATCAAAGCAACATAACATTTGATAAACAACGATATCACTTTACACAGCCATACCTTATTTTAGTCTCCTATCCAACCATAGAACACATTTCTCATCCTTAGCCAACCGATCCGCGGGTCAAAATTGACCCAGTGGCAATTCCAACGTCATTCCACCCAACTCTACTAATCCTTCGCTCGACACAAGACCAGTCCTAGACCGACATCGACAGGCAGCTAAACAGCGTGCAAACGAAAGGTGTCGGTGTATGAAAGACTCCCGCTGGCGCTGATTAGGGATGACTGTTTCTGGCGGATGTGAAGTAATCGCCGAAGAGCACCCGGTAGTGCGATAAGGTATCGTTCGCAGAGCCGATACCAGCGCGTTCTGGTTTTCCGTGACAAGAAACACAGACTCGTCCCAGGGCACTTTTCAACCGAGTTCCACGTACTAACGGCTTCGTTAATGGACTCCCCCCCCCCCCTCTCCTCCTCATGCTGCCAGCGAAAGAAACCGCATCAGCTGTCGAACAGAAGCCATCGCGAGTGCTCGAATTAATTGCAGAATGCTTGCGAGAGATGTAGAGATGTATAAGATAGATTGGAAGGTCAAGTTGAAGAATTTAAGTTGAAGTGTTTGGGGAAGCAATTGGGAATATTTGAAGAATTTCTTTGTTGACTGAGAATAATGAGTTGATAAAATTATTGTTAAGTAATAGAATTTACGTTTGTAATGTTGGACAAATTTTTCACTATTTGTAATTGAATTATAGTTTAATGTATTACTGTTAATCATGACTAATAAAATCATATAATTAATGGTGATTTCACAATATTATCATGTGTTTATTATATAATATAATAGCTATCCCACAAATTATATTTATAGTAATTAATAAATAAATTACAATTTGTTTGAATTACCAGTTAATATTGTAATACATTAAATTATTATTCAATTTACAATACATAATTAAAAAGTTTTCTTGTAATTTTCTAATTTAATTCTATTATTGGACAATAATTTTTATTACAACTCATTAGCCTCGACCAACTATTATATATATGAGGCATTCCATGCCAAATCGGACACTTTCGGACCTCACCCCCTTCGATTTTTTTTAAAATTTTTTATGTTTTTAAGACTGATGAAATACGCGTTCATGAATTTTTTCAGATTTTTTTGACCATCCGTTTCGAAAATATCAATTTTCTTAAAATTCGGGCTCATTTTTTTCAAATGCTCATAACTTTGCGAAAAATGGACCAATTTGATCGTTCTTTTTTTCAAAATTTGTGTTTTTGAATGCTCTTTCAAGAAAAAAATATAATTTGTTTCGACATAATTTTTTTCTTTGTTTAATTTTTATTTCAAGCACAAAATATTTTCTATCTCGAAACACGTCCCCTTCGATTTTTTTGAAAAAATTCTCAAATAAACTTTGATGCATATAAGAACTATTAAAAAATTTCCATCGTGGGGAAACTCTTCGTTCTATCTTTTTTCTTTTTTCGAAAATATCCATTCTCTCAAATCGTTTGTTCCGTTTCAATGAAAAATGTTTTTTTTCGAGATGTATGCCCCGTCCGATTTTTTTTAAAAAATTCTCAAAAATACTTGGATGGATATAAGAACTTTTAAAATTTGTCCGATCGTGGGGAAACGTTTCGTTCTATTTTTTTTCTTTATTCGAAAATATCTATAGATATATAATAGATAGTTTCGAATAAAGAAAAAAAATAGAACGGAGAGTTTCCCCACGATGGGAAATTTTTTTTAGTTCTTATATGCATCAAAGTTTATTTGAGAATTTTTTCAAAAAAATCGAAGGGGACATGTTTTGAGATAAAAAACATTTTCCGTTGTAACGGAACATACGATTTGTTAGAATAGATATTTTATATTACCATTAACCGCCAAATTTTTTTTTTTAATTTTGCCCGTATAAGTTATATATACGCACAGAAGGTTGTGCAACAATAAAAATGTGTAAATTCGAAAATCCCGAAATGAGAATCGTGACAGCTAATGGATTAATCCAACTCAAGCACACAAGCGTTAACCTAACCAACAAAAATAGTCGGCCGCCGACTTGGACCAACCGAGCAAAATTTCGCTCGAACTCCTCAGCGAACTCTCAGAAGAGGAGAGTGCAACGAATCCCGAACATTTTCTCTTCCTGGAAGTCTTCATTCACGAGGGAAGTCTCGAGTGGCGCCAGATCCGATTCCCGACTCGATTCGAGAGAGAAAGAGAGAGAGAGAGAGGCGGCGAACTATGAAGCCACTCGTCCACTTTTTTTCGTCCTAATTAGTTGTCGCCCTGACTCCCGACTCGACGCCGTCCCTTCGAACATGCCGCGAGAAAAGTTTCGAGTGCTGACTCGTTTTTTTTTTTTCATTCCCCGTCCCAGGGACGCAGCTCGAATCTAACGGGTCTCTGGCCTTCTGCGGAGAAGCATGATCGGCGATAGGGAGGTTATGGCTTACTTTGTTATCGGCGAGATTAATGTATGGGCGTAATTGATATGGGTGCGAGCGTGTAATCGGGGGTGTGAGTCATGGGATGATAAATTGTTTCCTTCCGATTAGGAGGCCATGGCTCGTTTTCGTGCTGCGGGTAATTGTTTTTTGGATGGCTTTTGAGAAATTCGGTGGACGGAGGGAAGTGAGTGGGGATGTAATTGACTTTGTCATTTGTTTGTGGGTACCGTACTTCGGTTACTTCGAGTGGAATTGAAGGTCAGTTTACAATTTTTACGGATGTTTCAGGAATTTTGTTCTTTTTTGTCAATGATTGATATTGTATAGGTATTTGATATGTCATGTAACATACAAAATGATGATATAATTTTTTTTTTGTCGGCTTTGGATGAATGTGGAGGATGGAGACTGATAAGTGGGTGGGGATGTAATCAATTTTGTAATTCATTTGTGGCTATCGTGCTTCAGCCATTTTGAGTAGAATTGAAGATCAGGTTTTCAGTTTTTACCGATGTATCAATTATTTTGTATCTTTTTGTACATGATTTAGATTTTATACTTGATATGTCATGTAACATAGAAAATGGCGAAATATTGTAATTATGTTTTCACCGAATTTTTAAGAATACGGAGAATAGACGATGGTTAGTGGATGGGAATGTAATCGATTTTATACCTCATTAGTGAGTGTAATACTTCAGTCATTTCGAGTAGAATTGAAGGTCAGGTTTACAATTCTCACTAATGTTTCAGTATTTTTGATCCTCTTTGCAAGTTATCCGAATTCCGTTTGGATGATTGTTGAGGAATACGGAGTATAGAGGACGGAAAGTATGTGGCCATGTAATGATGTAAGGTATATGCATGAAAATTTGTGTGTAAGGTCGATTTTGTAAGTCGACTGTAACTACAGTACTTTATCCATTTTGAGCGTAATTGAAGGTCAAATTTATAGTTTTCACTGATGTAGCAGTTATTTTAATCCTTTTCATAAACAATTAGGATTGTGTACTCGATACATGTCATGTAACATGTAAAATATTCATCGCATCGATTTCATACCCTTATATAAACTTCATACGTATCATATAACATATAAAAACCTTATCACACCCATTATCGTATATGTTATATTATGTACGTTACATATGCCATGTAACACAAAATATTGATCACATCAACTTGTGTTTATTTCATACTTGCCAACTCACGGAAGCTCCAACAGCCACGAAATTCTGTTTTCCAAAGAATATTTTATCTTTCCCACTCACACATATCATTCTAACCGACATCTTACCAAGTTTCAGTACATAAAAACAAAATGTCGAAATGCGCTTGATCGCTAACAAAAGAACACACATACGTACATGAATTACATTGAACAAGCAGATTACAATTGAGTCCACACTTTTTGTTTACCCTTTGTCATTCTGAGCCCGCTTTCTTTCGTCGGCAAGTTTTCTTATCGCGCGAGCGTTGAAGAAAACGCATAATCGACTGACTATCATGTGAACCGCGGAACGACGTGGTAATGGAACCAGATAAGATACGGCGGTCGAAGAACAATCATTCTTGATAAAGATGGAAGGGCCGGCTAGCGATTTGTCGAATACGAATCATCGAAAAGCGCAAGGAAAAGTCGAAGGCGGTTTTCAAAACGATTTGAAGAGGATTGAGACAATTTTTTACGTCGTCAGAATGTACGGTGCTGAGTCTGCGATTTTTGCTGAGAATCATTTGTTTTAAGAACTATACAAAAATTATTAAAAATCTTAATCCAAAAAATGTAAGCAACATACTAGAATTCTTCCAACAATTTACTGTCAGATTTACCTTTCACGTATCTTTATACGCGATGACACTAAAATGACATTATTTCAAGATATCAAATACTCATCGAAATTTCGTAAAAATTCCAAATACCCCACCACTTTCTAACTATTTTTTTTTTAAAGACAAGCAGTAAGCAAAGATGAATTTTTATTTCGTTGTAGATCGGAGTTGATAAGAGCATTTAAATAGATTTGTGGTAAAATGAATGAAAAAGTGGAATGTAACAGTTGAGTAGGAAATTAGTATTAGGAAAATATTTTAGAAACATGCAGTTAGTAGTACTTATTGTTAGATTGATTTTATGTGCTTCATTGGCTTTTGATGAAAAGGATATTAATGAAAAACTTAAATTTCAAATGTATAGATAATCAACACGAGACGTTTTCATAAATCGAATATTTTTCTTGTAAGTCAATAAGACGAACTGAAGCTTCAGAAAAACAACAATCAGTACAATAAAAAACCAAATTTGTTTTCATTAAAAGAAAAGAATGAAAAATGTTTGGTACTGTAACAAAATCGTTCGAATCCAGAAATGTTCATCTTTTGACCACCATCTTGCACTAATAAAAAATTCGAATTTCAAATCCACAAATCCCCTAAACGATTCAATATCAACGTCAAATGTTCATCTTTAAATCCTCATCCTCCATTAATGAAAAATTCAAATATAAGATCTACAAAGCATGAAGCATTTCCACGTTTCACATAATTTACATTTACACGAGTCAGACAAGCCGAAGTTTAAGAAAAACAGCACTCGTACAGTTGAAAAAATGAATTTATTTCCATTAATGAAAAAATTAAATCACTGACATAGCTACTTTGTTCAGATCCAGAAATGTTCAACTTTCGAGCATCGTCCTCCATGAACAGAAAATTCAAATATCAGATCTAAAAATACGTGCGGCAATTCGATAATTTACATTTACATCAGTAAAACAAACCGAGGATTTAGAAAAACAGCATTGATACGATTAAAAAAAATGTATTTTTTTCTAACTGAAGAAAATTAAATCACTGACACTGCTAATTTGTTCAGATTCAGAAACGTTCAACTTTTGACCATCAACTTCCACAAACAAAAATTTAAAATATTTACCCCTTAACGTACGGTTTCTTTGAAATAAACCGACAAAAAAAATCAATTTTTTCTTTATGTAAAACACACTTTAGAACGTTGTCTTGACAAAAAAAAACAAAAAAAATAAAAAATTATTCAAAATTTTTATTTTAATTGTAGCAGCATCAAATACAACGCCGCTCGAATATACTCGAGCGTGCACAGTTTGGCCTGTTTGGCGCGCTCGTATATACACGGGCGTGCACGTTAAGTAGTTAACACAAAATAAGAAAAGTAGAACTGTAGCAAAATCGTTCGAAATTCCGAAAGATCCAACTTTCGATGAATGATAAATTCAAATATTAAATCTACAAATGCACGAAGCGTAAGAACTGCGTACAAGTAAAAAAAATGAATTTATTTCCAATAGAAGAAAATGAAATCACTGACACTTCTACTTTGTTCAGATCCAGGAACGTTTAACTTTCGACCATGAACTTCCATAAATAAAAAATCCAAATATTAAAACAAAATATGAAAAGTGACACTGTGAGAAAAGCGTTAAAAATTCCGAAAGATCCAACTTTCGATTAATAATAAATTCAAATATTAAATCTACGAATGCACGAAGCGTAAGAACTGCGTACAATTAGAAAAAATGAATTTATTTCCAATAGAAGAAAATTAAATCACTGACACTTCTACTTTGTTCAGGATCCAGGAACGTTCAGCTTTCGACTATCAATTTCCTAAAATAAAAAATTCAAACATTAAGTAGGGCAAAATAAGAAAAATGACACTGCGTACAATTACAGAAACAAACCGATTTCCATTAGAAGTAAATTGAATCACTGACACTGCAACAAAATGGTTTAAATTCGGAAACATTCAACTTTCTATTAATGATAAATTCAAATATTAAATCTACAAATGCACGAAGCGTAAGAACTGCGTAAAATCATAAACAATGAATTTATTTCCATTGAAAAAATATTAAATCACGACACTTCTACTTTGTTCAGGATCCAGGAACGTTCAGCTTTCGACGATCCTCACCCATTAACGGCGTGCGAAAGCTTGCACGGGCTTGCAGGCGTAAAAGTGCGTGGAACCTGAGGTCAACTTAATCCAGCTCTACGTACGTACCACTTCTCGCCCACGTTTGTTATCCCAGATACGATCTGGATTATATTATCCGGTTCTCTCTCGCGTGCTGCGCGAAGGGCGAGTATCTTTTCCCGTCGCGAAAAGGAAGAAAATGCAAATGCTCGCCCGCGTACCTGTAAGCGAACTATATACTACCAGTTCTATACGGGGTGAGGCATCTGAATAGGCCGAACCTCATCATCCCTCTGTAAACGCGAACTGTTAGCGGCGGAGTCGAATAAGTGCCCTTTTTTCAGGTTGCTCGGATTTTGTCTGAGTTTGATCGACTTTTAAGTTTTTATAGTTGAGTTAAAGCTTGTTGAGTTTGCGATGATTCGTTTGGACTGGAAGATTTCCTTCTTGTCGAAGTTGAAGTTAAATTAATAGCAAAGATACCGGTCATGAGTAGAACATACTTGTTTATAATATTTATTTGCCAAATTGATTAATAGGACTTTTTTATTTGGCTCGGATTCTGTTGTGAGAGTTTGATCCACTTCAAAATCTTGATATTTATGATGAAGTTTGTTGGGTTTAATGGGAATATGAGACTGTTGACTTCTTGATGAAGCTGAAGTTTAGCAAAAATGTTGCTTATAATGTTGCTTTTGCTGGACAAATTGACCAATTGCACATTTTTAATTTGCTCGGACTTTGTCGTCACAGACTGATCGACTTTTAACTTCATACTTTAAATAAAGTTTGCTTTTATTATTTATTGAGAATGTCTGACAACTTGTTTATACTGAAAGTTGACCTCTTTCTTGTGAAGCTCGGGAGAAATGATATTATGGCAAATAAATTGCAGATTATTATTCGATTTTCTGTGTAAAAGAAAATGATTTTAAATTAGTGCAATTTATTTCGTCCCTTTCTACCAGATGTGATGTACTTAAAGACTTATGTGTCATATGACATTTTGTGAATGACTATTGTCATGTGAATACTTACTCTCTTTTACTGGCTCAAAGCCTTATTTATTTCATATAGAGCATGTATATGAATTTCATTAGCAAAATATATTACGAATGCGCAAAAGTGGAGGCAATCAAATTGCCAGCTGAAGTTTTAGCATTTAAAAAATTGTATCAGGAAACACACTGCATGAAATATATGCGCTGTGCAGTAAACTGTTGCTACAGTAATAGTGTGGGTAACTTATGTAGGTATAGAATTCCGTCAAGTAGTCATTGTAAGGTAAATAAATACTTTTCAACATTTTCCGTCTGAAAAAATATAAATTTTAAATACCATTAGCATAAAGACAAAGAAAAATATTTACGAAAATATAGAGAACTCCCAAAATTTTCGTCAACACCCCAGACTACAGCAACATCTTCCACTTACCTACCCAATATTATTCATCTACTTTATGATTATATAAAAATATTGAATGCCCCAACTACGAAACTTTAAGTTAAGATACCAGAATTCAATCACCTATCTGTTCACAGTAACACCAAAAAGACACTTTCTCACGATATGAATACCTTACAAAAATTTCGACAGAAACCCATAATACTACTACTAATACTAATACTAATACTACATTACTATCTCACCCTGTCCTGTGTCTAGTTTCTAATGTATGTATGTATCTTTATTCTCGCTTCCCTTCCGTGTTTGCGACTTATACACCTTACAAACCAAAACAACAATCATTATACATGCCCATATAGTTTACAAAACAACAATCCTGCACATGCGTCCCACTCTCCTCCGGCTCTTACTATCTCACCCATCTAATACAATTCATTCTTACATTACAAAAAGATCGAAAAGCCAGTTAACAAAATATAAACACCTCACCACCATCAAAATCTCATAATACACACACACACCTTCTACCTATCCAATTCATCTACTCCACGAACCTACAAAAAGATGAAAAGATCATTTATCCGAATACAGGCAACGCGCCAGAACTTCATCATCACCCTATATACCTAACTGGAAATGCAATGGGGCGAAAAAGCAATCCGGTAGCGAATGAAACTATCGGCGACGCAGATCTGTGCCTACGATCTCGTGCCAACGAGAGAACTGTCTCGAAACTGGAGAGCGGACGGAGACACTAAATTGCGTAGGATACTGCCTTAGGTACGCACCTATCAACGACCTAGCGGAAGAGAACGGCCGTGGGCCAAATGAAATTAACGTTTCGCGAACTACCCGTTACGCGCTTTACTGCGCTTCGAATCCGATGCCAGCCGCTAATAAGTGTCCTTTGCTTCGGTGACAAAGCGACGCTTACGAGCACGCTGCCAGTTGCCGTTATTGTGGAAGATTTTTTTTCCATTTTTTCTATTGGAAAAATTCGGTCGAAAATGTTATATTCTATATACTTATAGATATATTATATTTATCATTATATAATATTCACATATTATTTTGGCGAATTTTTATATATTTTAATTAATGATATTTATAACTTAAAACAAAACATTATTTATATATTATTTTTACTTTATTTGCGGCAGAGCAATTAGTCATGACTGCCAACTGCTGTTATTGTGGATTCTTTTTGCCCGATAAACCGAGGTAAACCAGTTACAAATGTAAAGGAATTACGTAAGAAAATATTTGTACGTATAATTCTAAATGGTATATATATAATATTTACATTATATATCCTACGTATATAAAATATATGATAAAGTATTCAAATATTTGGTTTTATTATAAACAATATGTTTTAGTTAAAAAGCCAGCATTGCACATGAATAAGACTGGATCGCGTCTTAAATGACATGTTAAGATTTAAAGTTCATAAGACTGTACGAAAGCATTCATCTCTAATCAGAATCAACTTTCTCCGCGCACATTGATCGCTATTTCTACCCAAACAATTCTCTAACCCCCTTCTCCCCTTTCGGTACCCCATATCTAAATTCTAACCTCAATATTATCGTTCACCAACCCATTTCTATAAATCATACAATTACTCAAGAACTACACAAACTTCTTCTTCTATAATTAGAATCCAGAACTAAATAACTGACCTTTCCTACTGATTTCCACTAACTCTCCCCACCATCTACCCACATATAAATTGTAACCACATCATTAATGTCCACCATCCCAATTTTATAAATCATACAATTTGTCCACAACTATACATGCCTACTCGTCTGTAATCAATACCTACAATTCAATAATTAACTCCCCCTTCCGATTTTTACTAACCTACCCGTTCCATTACCCTATATCTAAATTCTAACCTCAATATTAATATCCACCATTCCATTTCTATAAATTGTACAATTTGTCCGCAACTATACAAATCTATTTATCTATTAGGTTGGGGAATAAGTTCGTAGCCTTTTTATATTTGCTTTGTTTTACACCGATTTTTTTTTGCTGTTTCACAAAGTGTATAATATTCATTCGATACAGCTATGGGATGTATGAATGATCCGTGAGTGAGTGATTATGAAAGTGTGAACGTGTGTGTGTGAGTATGATATAATATAATTATTGATTTTTGTTTGAATTAAAGTTTTTGATAAAAACGCGCTACGAACTTATTCCCCAACCAACCCAATACATTCAGAATGCAGAACTTGATAATCGACCACCCTACTGACCCCCCCCCCCCCCCCCCCGCCTCTCCCATTATCCCATAACTTAATTCCAACCTCCACATTAATCTCTACTCTCCCATTTCACTGAATCACACAATTTGTCCACAACTACACCCATCGATCCATCACCAACCAGAATCCACATCAGATCCCGTTTTCTCCCCCTCCCCTCTTTCATCACACTTCAGACCCAAACATTTCTAATGCCCACCGCTCCCCTCCCCCTTCCTTTCACTTCCTCCCGTACATCGTCGATGGTATCTTCGGCGTCTCATTAGCCAGCGATGTAATTTTTAAGGAGCACTCGGTCCACTCGGTCTTCTTTCGAGGCTCACTTTTTCTCCCCCCCCCCCCCCCTTCTCCCCCTCCAACCACTCGCTCTCTCTGCGACTCAAGTAGTACCAGCTGCTCTTTGATCCGGGCCGAGGGTCGCTTTCCGGGATCTTGTCGAGGCGTCCTCAACATCAGACGTCGTCTTCGGCGATCGCGGACAAACTGGTTTCGACGTTCGATACTCGATCGAGATCGAGGAACGAGACGGGATCGAACGTCGAACTGTTCGATCGAACCTGTGTCGTTTAGGAAAGGAGGGCGGGGGGTGGCCAGGTCGGTGACTGGGACTTTCAGCGAGAGTCGAATTCATGTGGGCTGGGGCTTGCGAGTATTGACCTTGAGGATAAGTGATGAACTGTACGGAGATGGGTTAGATTCAATGAAATGTTGAGTGAGTATGATTTGTAAGGATTCGAGTCAAGTGGTAGAGCGACAGATTGTTTTGGATTCGAATTCTTATGAAATGAATTTTGCGAGTATTGACCTTGAGGATAAATGATGAACTTTGGAGAGCTGAGTGTAGAATGAATTTTATGATGAGTATGATTTGTAAAGATTCGAGTTAAGTGGTAGAGCAACAGATTGTTTTGGATTCAAATTATTATGAACTGAATCTTGCGAGGATTGACCTTGATAATGACTGATGAACTGTGGAGTGATGACTGTTGAATGTAATGAAATGTTGAGTAAGCATGATTTGTAAGGATGCGAGGTAAGTGGTAGAGAAACAGATTGTTTTGGATTCAAATTCTTATGAATTAAATCTTGCGAGGATTGACCTTGATAATGACTGATGAACTGTGGAGTGATGACTGTAGAATGTAATGAAATGTTGAGTAAGCATGATTTGTAAGGATGCGAGTCAAGTGGTAGAGCGACAGATTGTTTTGGATTCGAATTCTTATGAAATGAATTTTGCGAGTATTGACCTTGAGGATAAATGATGAACTTTGGAGAGCTGAGTGTAGAATGAATTTTATGATGAGTATGATTTGTAAAGATTCGAGTTAAGTGGTAGAGCAACAGATTGTTTTGGATTCAAATTATTATGAACTGAATCTTGCGAGGATTGACCTTGATAATGACTGATGAACTGTGGAGTGATGACTGTTGAATGTAATGAAATGTTGAGTAAGCATGATTTGTAAGGATGCGAGGTAAGTGGTAGAGAAACAGATTGTTTTGGATTCAAATTCTTATGAATTAAATCTTGCGAGGATTGACCTTGATAATGACTGATGAACTGTGGAGTGATGACTGTAGAATGTAATGAAATGTTGAGTAAGCATGATTTGTAAGGATGCGAGGTAAGTGGTAGAGAAACAGATTGTTTTGGATTCAAATTCTTATGAATTAAATCTTGCGAGTATTGACCTTGAGGATAAATGATGAACTTTGGAGAGCTGAGTGTAGAATGAATTTAATGATGAGTATGATTTGTAAGGATTCGAGTTAAGTGGTAGAGCAACAGATTGTTTTGGATTCAAATTCTTATGAACTGAATCTTGCGAGGATTGACCTTGATGATGACTGATGAACTGTGGAGTGATGACTGTAGAATGTAATGAAATGTTGAGTAAGCATGATTTGTAAGGATGCGAGGTAAGTGGTAGAGAAACAGATTGTTTTGGATTCAAATTCTTATGAATTAAATCTTGCGAGGATTGACCTTGATAATGACTGATGAACTGTGGAGTGATGACTGTAGAATGTAATGAAATGTTGAGTAAGCATGATTTGTAAGGATGCGAGGTAAGTGGTAGAGAAACAGATTGTTTTGGATTCAAATTCTTATGAATTAAATCTTGCGAGGATTGACCTTAAGGATAAGTGATGAACTTTGGAGAGCTGAGTATAGAATGATATTTTTGATGAGTATGATTTGTAAAGATTCGAGTTAAGTGGTAGAGCAACAGATTGTTTTGGTTTCAAATTCTTATAAACTGAATCTTGCGAGTATTGACCTTGAGGATAAGTGATGAACTTTGGAGAGCTGAGTATAGAATGATATTTATGATGAGTATGATTTGTAAAGATTCGAGTTAAGTGGTAGAGAAACAGATTGTTTTGGTTTCGAATCCTTATGTACTGAATGTTGCGAGGATTAACCTTAATGAGCTGAAGAGAGATCAGTGTAGAAATAATTTAATGTTGATTGAGTATGATTTGTCTGGATTTGAGTTAAGCGCTGGAACAATAGATCGCGTTAGATTCAAATTCTTATAAATTGAATCGTGCGAGGAATAACCGTGGCGATGACTTGTGAACTGTATAGACAGCTGTGGAATTTAATCAGATGTTGAGTGTTGGTTAATATAATTTGTAAAGCACCTAGTTAAATGGGTGAACAACAGGTTGTTTTGGGTTCAAATTAATCTCAGCTGGAGCTTGCGAGTATTGACCTTGACGATACCTAAGTCATGAACTGCATGAGAGATGGGTATAGACTGAATGAAATGTTGAGTGCTCGTTAGTATGATTTGTAAGGATTCGGATTACGTGGTACAACAGAGAATCTTTTGGATAATATTTCATCTACAACTTTCTTTACGTTCTAAACATTGTTGCTGTTTCTATCTTTGAGTCGGCAACATCTAATACTCAGTGTAGATTAATTCATTTTTGGTTTGATCGATGTACAGTTTTAATCAGCGTCTATCATCTTTTGCTTTCCATACTTTCCTGTCTGGTGAACATAACCTCAATGTAGTAAACGTTATCAAGTATCTGAAACAACAAGTTCAACCGTAGACTTTCGAATAAAACTGCATAACAGTGAACCTAACACTCGCAAATACACACAAAGAATACTGAGATTTCAAACTGATAATGAATTTTAAGTCTCTTTGACTCAAAAGACGTTTACAAACAATTTCACAGTCTCGTACAATGTAATTGCACAAATCTGTCCAATAACAATTTTTCCCTCCGCTTAATCGCAACTTTGTGTAATTCAAACCACTCCTTTCACGGCCATTCGTTTCTCTAACTGAAAGCTCCAGCATCGTCGGACGATAATCGCGGCCATAACGTACAATTTACTCGCTCCTCTCATAATCCAGTAACTCTTCGCATTTTCCTCCGCGTCGCGGGAGGTAAAGCTTTGCAAGTTATACAGAATCTGGAATTGCAGGAAGTGAGAAATATATTTTACTAGGCGATAGTCGCGTTTCAAGTTTTTCTTGTTGCATTGATCTTCAATAAATTTGGTTTAAACCTAAAGATAGATAATCTCATAATTTGGTTTTAATGTACTTTTGAGGCTTGTCTGATTCATTTGTCATAAGAAGTAAAGTTTTGCAAAACGGGAAGTTTGCATATTCCGGAATAGGAAGTGAGAAATATATTTTAACAGATGATAGCTCTCCTTTTAATTTTTTGACGGTGGATTCATCTTGAGTTCTTTTTTAAAGTTAAAGATACATAACTGTATAATTTGAGTTAATGTACTTAATGAAATTGATATTTTTCCGCACAATCGCAATTGAAATTTTTGTTGAAATGACATTGCAACATAACGGCTGCATGAGATGAGAAACAGATAATAGGAGTATCCAAAACAAAATCTCAACGCAACCTCAAAAATCCATAGCACAGTTATTAAAATCGTCATTGAATATCTCATATATATTCTATATCTCAAAATTAATGTTAACGTGATTTGAACAGCAAGTTTCAATCAAACGAATTAAGAAATAAATAAAACACCAATCTCGAAAGTAAAAAGTAAGCACAACCTCAAAGAAACCATATTAAAAGAATGTTAACGTGACTTCGACAGCGAACTGCAACAAAAATAATTCAAAAACAAATAAAGCACCAGTTTCCATAACAAACCTCAAATACAAATTTAAAAATCTACAGCCCCGCAACCAAACTCATCATTAAACCAATATTCGACCAAAAATGTCAACGCGACATTAACCGCAATTTCCAACAGAATAAACAAACCGCCGATCTCCGAGGCCATTACCGAACAACTTCAAAAATACACGTCCGCAGCGGCGCAATTAAAATCGCCATTAAAGCGACAGTTCGAAAAAGGAGCAAAGCGGCGGCTCGGGGTGGCTGATTAAAACGGAGGAAGGCAGAGAAGAGTAAGAAAAGAAAAAGGAAAATGACGAGGCTGGAAGCTCGGATCGCGTAGGGAACTCGACGGAAAGACAGTAAAAGGCCTCCGCGGGCGGAATACTGTCCGTAGGAGCGTAGAATGCGCGTAAAAGCCATAATCGTCGCAATCCATTGCCAGGACTCGGACTCGAAATAGTCCTTGTAGTCCTGCGCGCATGCTGGGCGAGCGCGGAAACTCGCCGGATGAAAGCCGCCGTTATTAACGCCCTTTTCGAACCCTTTCAGGGACCATCTTTCACGCCGGTGCCGCGAGATAGGCAGAGAGTGCCTCTACGCGAGCGCCTGTGTGTGCGCGCCGTGTACGTGTGAGCGAGCGAGCGAGAGAGAGAGAGACAGAGGCATTCGGACGCGCTCGGCTTCTCTCGTTTCCTGAATCGTGCGCCGCCGCAATTTACGACCGCCTCACGGGAGTTGCACAATATAATATAGTGCTAAGTGCCGAGTCTACCCTCTTTGCGGAGGAAGCGATGCAGGAAAGTGCAACTATTTTTTGATCGGGCCAGATACTATTTTGTAATGATGTTTGAACGAGTCGGGAGTTTATTGTGGGATTGAGAGACAGGTTTTTGTGTGAATTGATTCAGGTAGATTGTAGCCTTTAGGTTGAGGTTGAGGTCATTTTTTGTAGAAATTTGAATGAGTAAGATGTTTAATGTGGTTTAAGAGATAAGTTTGAGTTTGAATTAATTCAGGAGTGTAACAAATTTTGGATGGCGGTTGTTATCATTTTTTGTTGAAATTTCAGCGAGTAAGACGTTTGATGCGATATAAAAAGTTCGGTTTGTGCTTGAATTAGTACAGGCACGTAGTAAATTTGCAATTGAGGATGATATTGTTTTGTAATGAAATTTGAATGGGACGGAGGTTTAATGTGACGTTAACAGCTGAGTTTGTGCTTGAATTAATTCAGGAACGTTGTAAATTTTTGATTGGGGTTGATATCATTTTTTGTTGGAGTTTGGATTAGTGGAAAGTTTAATGTAGTATTAGAAAAGGTTCGCGGATAAATTTTTATTGATGAGATTTATATTAGTTTTACTTATAATTTTAGATTATAGCGGCATAATGTAATTAAGTGTTAAGTTTGTATATGTGTTTTGTATGTGAATTAGTTGAAAAGAAAGTGTACCAATATGTTTGAATTGAAATTCCAATTTAATGTTTTACTGAATTTCAATACCTTCGAATATAAGAACACGAACTCATGCGTACTAAATCATACATTTAACCGACTACAGTAGTCAAATCATTAATTCGCTAATAGATAGAGATTATCCAAGAATCCAAATATTATTAACAATGAAAACTTTTGCTAATTACGTACTATTACAATGTAGTATTAATAAATCATTATACTTCAATATAGCAGTGCATATAAATGCAACCTGTAACTATTGTTATTAATTAAAATACTATACTTAAATTATTAACTGGTTAGAACACAAAATTTAACGAAGAATCAAAATACTCTTACCAATCAACAGTATTAGCAGTCTAATTACTCTCAATGATTAGAGACAAACATAACTGCAATGACGCAAGCAAACTCAATCCCTAGACACCAATTAGAACACAGTAGCCAAATCCTTAATTGGCCACAACACAAAATTTACCAAAAAAAATCAACGACTCTCCCAGTCAACACTTTTAGCCCCCTAATTACTACAGACCGCTCACAAATCATCACACATAAACATAACAGCAGTGACGCAACCAAACTGAAACTCTCCACATCAATTAGACTACGGTAGTCAAATCGTTAACTGGCAGGCAAACAAATTTACCGAAGAATCCGAATATACCCGAAATCAAGATCGTACGCTCACCGCTCGTTCATTTGAATGTCATTACGCCTCCTAATTAGTTCAGCGGCTATCCTAATTGCGATCTAAACGGAATCGAAATTTCTGCCCGGGTCGACTAAAATTAGAAAACAGGAAGGCCGGGATGACCGCGAACTCTATCGGAGCGATCGATCTTCGAACTTGGCATCGTTAGGCGGTATATTAATTATCCACGGTTCCGGATAATTACGCGCCGACAAAGTATCGATAAAGGCGGTCATAATCCGCGGGATTAACATACATCGTCGACGTCTTAATTAACCCGGGAGTTCAAATTCTTGAACGCTCGGCCGTGCTTGATCGCGTGTCGTAAAACGTCAATTTCGTTTTACTATGCCAGCGCGTGCACGGTAGCCCGAGAAAGTGGTGGGAAGGTTTATTTCGTTATGATTTCTGCTTGTGTCGATTCCGAGTTAGCGGAGATGCTAGTCGGAACATTTGTATCGTAGCTGGAACGCAAATGTACATTTTTTCTATACTGTTTTTATAGCTGTTTTCTATAGGAACATATGCATTGTATTGTGAACGCCAATGTATGTTTCCTTTGCATTTATTTCGACAAATTGATAAGTGAGAAAAAATATAATTTTCATAGACGAATAAATCTGCGAAGTTTGAGATTCTGACAGGAAGGTTTATTTCGTTATGATTTCTGCTTGTGTCGATTCCGAGTTAGCGGAGATGCTAGTCGGAACATTTGTATCGTAGCTGGAACGCAAATGTACATTTTTTCTATACTGTTTCTATAGGAACATATGCATTGTATTGTGAACGCCAATGTATGTTTCCTTTGCATTTATTTCGACAAATTGATAAGTGAGAAAAAATATAATTTTCATAGACGAATAAATCTGCGAAGTTTGAGATTCTGACAGGAAGGTTTATTTCGTTATGATTTCTGCTTGTGTCGATTCCGAGTTAGCGGAGATGCTAGTCGAAACATTTGTATCGTAGCTGGAACGCAAATGTACATTTTTTCTATACTGTTTCTATAGGAACATATGCATTGTATTGTGAACGCCAATGTATGTTTCCTTTGCATTTATTTCGACAAATTGATAAGTGAGAAAAAAATATCATTTTCATAGACGAATAAATCTGCGATGTTTGAGATTCTGACAGGAAGGTTTATTTCGTTATGATTTCTGCTTGTGTCGATTCCGAGTTAGTGGAGATGCTAGTCGGAACATTTGTATCGTAGCTGGAACGCAAATGTACATTTTTTCTATACTGTTTCTATAGCTGTTTTCTATAGGAACATATGAATCGTATTGTGAACGCCAATGTATGTTTTCTTTGCGTTTATTTCGACGAATTTATCACTGACGCAAAATATGATTTTCATGGACGAATAAATCTGCCAAGTTTGAGATTCGAGCGGAAGGGTTTATTTTGTTATGATTTTTGTTTTTGTTGATATTGAGTTAGCGGAGTCGATGCTAGTCGAAACATTTGTATCGTAGCTTGAACGAAAATGTATATTATTTTGCATTTCTTTCGGCAAATTGAATAAGTGAGAAAAAATATAATTTTCATAGACGAATAAATCTGCGAAGTTTGAGATTCTGACAGGAAGTATTATTTTGTTATGATTTCTGCTTTTGTCGATTCCGAGTTACCGGTGTCGATGCTAGTCGGAACATTTGTATCGTATCTGGAACGCAAATGTACATTCTCGTTATACTATTTCTATAGCTAGGGACATATAAATTGTATTTTGAACGCAAATCTATATTTTCTTTCCGTTTATTTTGACGAATTGATCACTGACGCAATGATTTCCATGGACGAATAAATCTGCCAAGCTTGAGATTCTGGTGGAAGAGTTCATTTTGTTATGATTTTTGTTTTCGTTGATATTGAGTTAGTGGAGTTAATGCTAGTCGAAACATTTGTATCGTAGTTTAATTTGTACTATTTTCTCATATTGTGTATTTGGTTCGACAAATTAATCAGTGACAAAAAGAATGAAAAATTGTGTGAATGATAAAATCTACCAAACCTGAGAATGTGGTGGAAAAGTTTATTTCTTTATGATTCTTGCTTATCTCAGATTAATGGTGTTGACGATGCTAGGAACATAAAAATTGGATTTTTGTCGGAAATGTCTTTGCGTTTATTTTGACGAATTGATTAGTGAGAAGAAAGATGAACAATTGTGTGGATGACTAAATCTATCAAACTTAAGAATGTGGTGAGAAAGTTATTTCGTATTGATTTCTGGTTAAGCACAGTCTGAGTTAATGTGGTTGACTATTTATATGTACTATATTTCGACGAATCGATCACTGACACAAAAGATAAAAAATGTCAGGGACTTACAAAAATAATATTTCTATATTGAATATATACACATATATCGAATAATAACCTAAAAATATTCAAATCAACTATTAATTACAAAATAAATAAATAATATAATAATAATCCTAATTATGATCACACAGCACTAAGTATGTCTATGTATCTAAAATAGACAAATTGAAGAATTGACCATAAAATTATTTATCTATGATAAAATTAACCGATATTATTTAAACCATTTATTTCGGAATATGGTGTGTCCATTTTTTTTTAAATGAGATATCACACAATTTCCGATCAATTTAGTGCAAACCTTTTATTTATATGATACCTCATTCCTGCACTTACACCACTTTCAAAATAAACGGTCCATTTAATACGTACAAGATTCTACCAACCATTAACACTTACCATACCACCCAAACGATCATCAATCGCCGATCATTCACCTGAAACTGCCGCCAACCTCCCAGTGAGAGCAGGCATTAGAATTCTCATTGCGATTCCCGATAAACATCAAACGCGCAAAAAGAGACCCAAAAAAGTACGGCAGCCTGCCGGCCCGTATCGTAACTTTTCCCGCCAATATCTTTCGTCATTGCCGACATGAGCAGTTCGCACAAGCAAGGAGGATGAGGATGAGAGGACGAAGAGAAGGACGAGCAGAAGGAAGGAAAGGACGAGAAGGACGTAGCATTAGTATCAGGACGTTACACGTACTGCGAACGGTACAGAGAAATAACCTTGTCCTTAGAAAATATCGAGTGTCGCGTGTAGAGTGCGAGCAAGTGAGAGAGAGAGAGAGAGAGAGAGAGAGAGAGAGAAAGAGAAGTGCGTATATGGGTGGCTGGCCAGATAGAGGATAGAGAATGGTGAAGGTGGGCGCGGCCAACCTTTGAACGTTTAGAACCCATCGTCCGGCGGTCATTGCCCACCAGAAGGCACGTTAAATTAATGCCACCTTGACTCGAGCTCGTTTCAATTTATCCGAGAGGAGGCGACGGTGAATGCTGAGGAAGCGACGATAGTCCGACGCACGTTTCGAAACCTGCCCTCCTGCGATCGGGGAAACTGTGACAGAGAGACAGAGAGAGAGAGAGAGATAGAAGGACAGAGAGAAGTGTAAAGAATGAACTGATCGACGCTTTAAGCGAAAAATAGTTTGATTCTCAATACAGTGAGCGAATGATTATTTCTGATTGAGACGAAAAATTGTTAATGGTTGGTGGGGGTTGGAATGGGAGTTTGAGGGGACCATTGGATACATTAACCCCTTAACGTACGGTTTCTTTGAAATAAACTAGCCCAAATAAATCAATTTTTTTTATGTAAAACACACTTTAGAACATTGTCTTGGTAGAAAAATAAAAAACTACAAAAGTAATGAACATTTTTATTTTAATTTTAGCAGTATCAAATACAACGCCGCTCGAATATACTCGAGCGTGCACGTTAAGGGGTTAAGGTGAAGTGTGTAGTAGTCGTTAGTTATGTGGAACTTATTGTGTATTTACATATAGAAGTATGAAAAATTCAAGTATAGATATGAAGCGGATTCTAAGCTGCATTAAATATGATCCTGTCATAGTGTGCGTGTGTGTGAGCAAGAGAGATGGTGGGGGAAGGATGAGAAATATAAAGAATCAAGAGATCCAAACTTTAAGTAACACAAACGTTTGTTTCTGAAATTTTGTATGTAGAGGCAATGATTATTTCCGAATGAGTGGAAAACTTGTTTATTTACGATCCGTATGACACAATCCTGGTGACTGTATCATTAAAAGTGTAGCATGAAAAATTGAAGTATCTAATTTAAAGTGACGGTAATTGATGAAAATCGAAGATCGGTCTCTGAAACAATTCAAACTGTATACATATTTATAATAATTAATTATCTTGATTTAAGTTATATAATGAATTGATGTAAGGGATGATAAATTTAGTTCACAAGTATGCAGCTGAAATTACTCATTTTGAAACTTCCACTCTTTCAAGGAACACACAATGTTGCACGTTGTGTAGGCGAACTGATCGATACAAGACGATCAATATGTAAAAAAAAATCAGCATATTAATAATACATAAAAGTTGACAAACTACCGCATTCAACAAAGGAAATCATTAGTATTCAATACCGACTCCTCCTTAAATGCTTGACACTGACATAATATGTAAATATCGATCGTATATCTCAATTAGAATACAATCCTCACCGATCAGATATCTCTCTATATACATATTTAAGCTACTAAAAAGAAAACCATAAAAACGCAACTTTTTTTCTTAGCAGATTTGTATCTTTATTTGTACAACAATAATTAATAACAGTACATAATAATAATTCTATAAATAAATTCACAATGCTAACCCATCCCCACTGCGCCTACATATTCTAAACAAGCACACGAAAAATAAATATTAGCTTTAAAATTTAATATCTAGTCCAATAAATTCACACTTTGCGAAAATTGATTATTTACTCCCATTAAATTTCAACCGCGAGGTACTCAATTTTACCATAGAATCATAAAATACTCTATCTGTCACACCCCTTTACATATCTTATACAAAATTTCCTCAACCTGTTTACTCCTTTACCTCTACAACAATGCTTATCATCATATCAGATAACCCAACGTATCCTCATATAAACCAAGCCAACCCCACCCATCCACTCCCCACACGCGCGACCGACAAGCTCACAATGCCCAAAAATTGATTATTCACACCCATGAGAATTCCGAGCGCCGTCCGCCCATCAGATTCGGCTCATAAATTCATCGGTCCAGCCTCGCCACCGCTCACACAAATGAAGACATACAGCCATCAGCAAAGAATGAACTCCCCGGCGCGTTCACCTCTTTTCCAGCCAACGCGTATATTTAAACGGCCGTCGATTGATTGTCCCATCTATAAGAAATCCCGTAACCGTGGCGCGCACGTCGACTCCCGAACGCACACACACGCACGCACATACCTGCGGCCGAGGATGGACTGACGTAGGTGCGACGCCGCGATTGTGTGCGTGAGCCAGCGTTTCGCAGTCATTTGTCCGGCACCGGTCCGACTAGGCAGTATTTCTTGCCGCGTTCTGCTTGGCATAATCGTAAATTATAACAACACCTTCGGTGTTGGTTCGGTGACGGTACACAGAACGCTGGGAGCCCAACGATGCGCCCACGTAGAACTGAGCGAAAACGTACGACGGGCAGCGAGAGCCTATGAGCGAACGCGAGCGTGAATGCGTGAGCTGCGCTCGACTGTGTGAGTGCGAGCGAGAGGGAGAATGCTAGGAAGCATGCGAAGGAGCTTGCGACGGAGTGTGCGACGCAGCAGTGGAGGGCAGAGGAGTGGGGGGAGATTAAGTAATACCGGTGACGATGGGAAAGCGGGAGAGGAAAAAGGCAGATTACTTTACGGGCATGTTGCTGGCGGAGGCCACTAATCACGGTGACGGTTATTTGATATTTCGAGGTTTATGGCGGGTTGAGAGTGTCAGTCATGGAGACTAGATTATAAGGAGTACGAACGAGATAGGAATGCCACTAGATTTATAATCTGAAAATTTGTACAGATAGAGGGCGCGTCAGTTTGCAGTTTCTGAGTCAGTTAGGCTTTGGTTCCATTAGGCCTGATTAGGCCCTCTCCAAATCTAAACTAGTATGTCTCAATATAATTTATTTGTAGCTAAAAATTGAAATTTTCTATTAAACTATGTACAGCGTATCAATATTATCAATCTTTTATTCCAAGTCAATTTTAAAAATTGTATCTTATATAAATATTTATGATTATTTACATTTATATTAAAGATTTTTGCGTAAAAAAAATCACAATTTTTACTTGCGATTAGTATATAAATTTTCTGTGTACTTTGTATATCTATATTTATCGGTAACTGTCGATACTAGCGCCGTCTGCTGGTTTAACTTGCATTGCTGTATTAAAATTTGGATTATTTCTTTAACATGGCGTTCGTACTCCTTATAATCTAGTCTCCATGGTGTCAGTGTTTCTCCGCGGACTTTAATTGATATAGGACGGCGCGTATTAGGTTGTTTTGTACGGCGACGGTGTGCTAGGTTCGAAAATCGGAACGCTGAGGTGTTGTATGTAGTTGGAAGTAGAAATGAGCAGTGCGAAATAAGACAGTATGTTTTTGAGAGAGGCTAGTAATCATATTTGGGAATTTCGGACAATCCGAAGGTTGAGATGATTCTAGTTGGTAGTAGAGATAACTAAGATAGTGGAAGTGGATAAAAGCAGATTAGTGTAGGGGCAGGTGTTGAGAGAAGCTAGTAATCACAGTAATGGATATTTGATATTTCACAGTCAATGTTTTCGCGGACTTTGATTAATATACGACACTGCGTATTAGGTTTTATTTTTCTTGCGACGGTGTACTTACGCGGTTGGAAAATTGGAACGTTGAGATGATATTGCTATATGTAGTAAGGAGGATTGGTACATAGTTGGGAGTAAACATAAGTAAGCAGTGGGAAGAAGAGAGTAAGCAGGAGAGGATAAAGACAGATTAGTGTAGGGGCATGTTATTCAGAGAAGCTTCCAATGACGTAATGGTTATTCGATATTTCCATGTCACCGTTTCTGCGTATTTTAGTTGATATATGACAATTTTTATTGGGTTATGTTCTACTTAGACGTGATTTTTGTAATTAATTGTAAATGAAGATTGTAATTATGGGCGCTAGAAATAAACTAGGAGTTCATAGTAGTAGAAACATTGAGAAAGCTGGAGAAGAAAATGGTAAATCACTGTAACAGTGTGTTGAGAGAAGTCATTAATCACACTGATGGTTATTTGATATTCCGAGATTTACGGCGAATTAGGTGTGTTAGTGTTTCTGCAGATTTTAATTGATATTGGATAACACCTATTAGGTTATGTTCTATTTGGTCGAAATTTTTGTTATGAAGTGCAAAATAATATTCTAATGATGAAAGGTAGAAATAAGTAACATATGAAAAGGAAAGACGAAAAAGGCTATACAATCATGTGTTGGAAAAGGATACTATACTAATCACGATAACGTGATACGCGAACTATTTTATATTCGCATATTTATGCAGATTTAAGCGTATCAGCGTAACTGCCAATTTTAATTGGTATCGCACGGTACATATTAGGTTATGTTTTATTTTGTCCTAATGATGTAATGGATCGGAAAATTGGAACATTACAACGATGGTAGCCAGAAATACATAAGCACAGGGTAGTATTTTATACACGTTATGTTTCATTTGGACGTAATGCCGTAATGGGTCGGAAAAATGCACAGTTACATAGATTGTAGCCAGAAATAAGTAGAGATTAGTAGGTATTGGGTAATATTGGTGACGATGAAAAGGAGAGAGGAAGAAGATAGATTACCATACCATGTTGCTGGAAAAGGCCACTAATCGCGAGGACGGTTACATGATATTTAGAGGTTTATGGCGGATTAGGAGTTTCAGGATTTCTGCAAACTTTAATTGATATCGGACAACGCACATAAAGTTATGTTTTATTTGAGTATAATAATTGTCATGGACTCCTATAGAGCACTACAATATTAGTGAAGGCAAATAATTACACATGAAATAATACCGACAACATATAATATTAAACGTACGAATGATTCTTATTTGCTCTTTAAAAAATTTTTAATGATAGAAAACGGAATATTTCACGCGTATAACACTAGGAAGAACCATTTATCTAAACTATGGTTGTTTAATATTTTGATATTTATGCGACTTTATTGCGTAAATTCTCATAATGATAAGGAACAGAAATTAAATAATAATAATAACTGACAGTGCCCGTGGAAAGTGTACTTTACAACCATATTCTTATGTATGCTCTACGACTAAACCAAAAGTTATCTAATACTGCACTTTACCCAGTAATAGCTTCTGATATCAGACAAAAAGTTGCAACATCCTTGTTCCCGGTTAAAACAGGAAAACAAATAAATCCACGCAACCGGCCAAGTGTCAAACGTAGTTTCAACTTCCAGTCCGAAGCTAAAAAAATGCGAAAGAAATAGGCGCTGTGTTGCAATTAAAAAGCTCGTCAAAGGTACACTTCGGCCGAAGTATTTAGATATTCACAGCAGTTTCCAATCCAATGAGCATACTGTAAGAACAAAATCCCCTTCACATTTGATTTAACAACTTTTCACGCTTACAGTACTTTCCACGCACCTATCCAATATACTGTTAATTGCAGAACGTTGAAATCTGACTATAAAATATTTCGAACTCGAACTCCAAAAAATTAATCCTACTCCCACTTGCCTTAACCGATATTATATATAATAATAGTGAGAAAAACAGTTTAAGATTTTTGCTTCCCACAGGAATTCAAAGTTTTCTCAATACTCTTTATTGCACTTTCAAGGTGACATTGAGTTGGGAAGAAAATATTTGAGGTTTTCAAACGTTTTTCATTGTAATTTTGCTGAAGAACCGCCAGTGTCAAAATATTTCTTATTTTATCTTATCAATCAAAATATTTTTGACAATCAATATCAATTACATCTAACAGTAAGTCACGTAACAAAATATAAAATACATATAAACTTTATATAAAATACTATAAATTCATAATTCATCAATAAATTCAATAGATACTATATTCAACTTAACCCTTTGCACTTGAGCGGCGCCGATCCGGCGTCCGTCTGATGTTAAGTGGCAACTCGAGCGGCGCCGATACGGCGCCCGGCTGATTTCAACTGTAAACTTGTGCACCACCCGATTGTTTTGAAGTTTTCTTTGTTTTGAAGTCAAGCGACGCTGCTACGGCACTATGGTCTATTGTGACTTGTGAAATTTTATTACTTCGATACGCTTGTTTGTTTATAAATGTTTTTGAAGTACCTGTAAAATGTTTCCCCAACTTGGCCGAAATCGTCTCGAGTTGCTGCTTCACGCAAGCGAAAAAGGCCTCGAGTGCAAAGGTTTAATATAAAATACATTGTTGATTAAAGTTTATTCCTCGCCCCAAAATATGATTTATATTACACACAACAAAGCCGAAATTACTTTTTTGCCAAATGGACAATAGTAGGAAAAAAGAAGGCACGTGCGAACTTGACTTTTAAATCCAGGCCGGGAGTGTCAAAAGGGGTCATAATCAGATTTCGCCGGACATGTATGCGCATAAGAGTGAGAGAGACGTACAGAGTGGGAGAGAAGCAATCGGCAGTGGAATTCAAGCCTTCCTCGTCCGGCAATTATTGGCGCGATTTAGAGGCACCGTACGCACCCCGTTGACACCCGGTACATGGCTTGCCGGCCGGTTAAGAAACGTCCGGCGTGCATGCATAATTACCCGGAGAGACGACAGAAGGCCGCTGGCGCGCGCGCGCGCGCTCACGCACGCACGGACGCACGCACGCACGCACGCACGCCCCGAGAATGATACCGAACCACGCCGGACGATTATGCGAATGAATTTCGATCGCGGCCTCCGTCAGATCTGCGAAACCTTTCGGCGTGCTTCGGGTGAAAGTAATTAAGTGCCCTGAGTTCATTACGCCCGACATTTTTTTTTTTTTGCATATTGCGGTCAGGTCTCGGTGTTAGGAAAGTGCATTCATTGCTTTCGCTGATTAGGGGTTAATTGATTATTTGGAATGCGTATAGAGAATGGTTTATGTTGGACGATTTTTTTTTGTTTTCAAAATTGGAGCGTATATTAATTATTATATATATTATATATTATTTTTGGATTAGGTGTTCGGTTGATGTGTGAATATCCTGTTGTGATGGGAAAATGTTAATTGCGACTGTTGATTGTTTGAGACGTTGAAAGAATTCGTTCAGTATGGAGAAAGTAACTAAGCGTTGTCGATAAAATATGTTTGGGTCATTTATTCGTTCTTCCTTTTACTTCTTTCTTCTAGAGAAAGTGATTAATGAGTATGTATACCAATGATTAAACCCATGAAATCACTATAACTCTGTTTACACTCATACATATTCGTAATCACTCATTCCTCATACATCTTTACAATTTTCGACGTACATGAAATTCATTCCAAACATTTGCAAATATCAATTTCAAAAGTAATATATCTGTCTCTTCGCATCCACAAGTGGTAAGAACGAACATTTCCACTGATTTTTGTACCTGACACCGTGTATGTTTTAATGTCCCGTCCATCATGTGCAACGTTGATGCAGGTATGAATATCGATGTCAGCTTAAGTCAAAGATGCGGGCTGTTCACTCGCATTGAAGAGAATATGATTATGGAGTACATAGATGCGCAGGTCAAATTGGCCATTTCGAATTCTTCGCGAACGAAGTAACGCACGTTTATCTATCATTCACACGTAGCTTGTCAGGTATGCGGATTTTTAGTTGTTTTACGACCTGACTAATGAAGCAATATATTAGATAAAATTCACACTGAAATAATGACGCGTGTTTGCAATGGCATTGTTGCACCGAATTCAGTTTTGGCGCCTTTTGAATTCGAAATAAACAGTGGGGAATCCGATATCGAATACTGAACGAAAACAACTGTTTGTATTAAACACAAAATCGAATTTATAATATTACAGCAATACAGTAATTCTCTTATTTTCCTGTTTAAAATGTAAATATGTCTTAATTGCAAATCAATCTTTCACATCTGACATTTGTATTATACAATCTTATACAATGTAAGATAGGAATAAGTCCTGATGTGTTCTATTCCACTTCTGTCTTGTCCCATTACATTTATATTTTATATGAACAAAGTGAAATTTATCAGTATTCTCTTATACTTTTTTACTACTTGTATTCTTCATACTTCAATTTTCATAACCTCTCAAACACCCACATCTTAAAATCAAATCAAGATCTGAACAAACCTAAACATATATCCCAACTCCAGAGTATTCAGCCAATCACAAAACGTCTGATAACTCAATCAAAAGCTGAGCATTTAAACATAAAAAACATTTCATTATTCTACACAAAAAAGCTTCATACTTCTATCTCCCACCAAACCAAGATCTGCAAAAAACCAAACATACATCCCAAAGCGTCTAATAACTCAATCGGCTTTCAAGTATTCTAGTATCTAATTCTACACAATATTCATGCTTGTATTTTCTACCAAATCAAGATCTGCACAAAACCGAATATACATCCCAAAGCATCTAATAACTCAATCGGCTTTCAAGTATTCTAGTATCTAATTCTACACAATATTCATGCTTGTATCTCCTACCAAATCAAGATCTGCACAAAACCGAATATACATCCCAAAGCATCTAATAACTCAATCGGCGTTCAAGTATTCTAGTATCTAATTCTACACACAACATTCATACTTCAATTTTCTCATCAAACCAGGATCTCAACAAATCCAAGCATACATCCTAAGCATCTAATAACTCAATCTGCGTTCAAGTATTCTAGTATCTAATTCTACACACAACATTCATGCTTCTATTTTCTCATCAAACCAGAATCTCAACAAATCCAAGCATACATCTCAAAGCGTCTAATAACTCAATCGGCGTTCAAGTATTCTAGTACCTAATTCTACACAATATTCAAGCTTCTATGCTCCCATCACACCAAGATCTGCACAGATCCAGACATACGGCCCAAAATGTCTAATAATTCAATCAGCATTCAAGTATTCTAGTATCTAATTCTACACACAACATTCATGCGTCTATTTTCTCATCAAACCAGAATCTCAACAAATCCAAGCATACATCCCAAAGCGTCTAATAACTCAATCGGCGTTCGAGCATTCTAGTATCTAATCGCACCGCCATCCAGGCACCTAATTCTATCCCCAACCCCCCCTCGACCGTTTACACGCATGGCAACCTGGTCCATTTCACGGTAGAGAAGGTTCTGCGTATCGTTCGCGCTCGCCTCCACGGTCGATTATCGATAGTCGACGGCGACAGGTCGCGGATCGCAACTGTAAAGGCGCAATAAAATCTGATAAAGTCCGTATCAGTGGCGAGCACGCGCGCATGCGCGGATCGGCCAAGTTCGTGCCTGCCGACGCCGGCCGAAGACCCGTTACATCGGAGGACGAGGTAATTAATTTTGCCCGCGAACGCCTCGGCACTAGGCCAATGCGAACACCTCGCATGCTTCTGCGCATGCGCACCTCTCGAAGCGCGCGCGGGTGGCTACAGGACAGTTCAAAGACGCTGAGCGGATCGGTCGTGGAATTGGATACGTAGATTGATCGATTCACTTCACTTTTTGAAATATTTTGAATTCTGAGTGTCGAAGGACTTGGTTCAGTTGTCACTGTTTTTATTTGTAATCAATCCGGCAAAATTTCTACCGTAGCCAAAGCACGCCCATTGAAATTCGTTCGAATCAACGGCAAGGCGAATGGGTCACAACAATTCACTATCTCACGCCGTAAACTATCATTGTAAAGGATATCAATCCGCGAAAATTCCTACCGTAGCCAAAGCACATTTTTATTTGTAATCAATTTCGCAAATAATAGAGAGTGACACTATTAATACTGCAGGTTACCACGAATTCCTATTTATAGTTTAATTTTACTTGCCGGTGTGATGTAAGTAAGTGTGTACTTGTGAAATGGAAAACAATTAATTATTTGCCTATCTTAATAAAAGCTACAGAATATTTGATTGTATAAAATGTTTCGTGAGAGGAATTCATTGTCATTCTCATAATCGATCATTACAATTGATTACAACTTTCTCTGTTCAATTCAATCTTCATAGCAACGGATCAATTCCCTTTTCCAATTCAATCCAAGAATCTGCATTATTTTTCCTACCACCCAATATATCGTAGACTCGCAATTCCATCTACTTTGAACACTATCCTTATCATCGTCTCATAATTAGCGTCACAATTTATTACAACCGTTAGTCATGCCTACCGATTTCAACTCAGGCTTCACATTAGTAGTTCAATCCTCTTTTTCAACCAAATCGAAAGGTCTGATAAATTCGTAATACACTATACCTACATCCCACGCTCGCAATTTCATCCACTTCTAACACTATCCTTATCATCGTCTCATAATTACCATCACAATTAATTACAGCCATCTCTATTCAACTCAACCTTCACAGCAACAGACCAATATTCCTGTTCCATCCAAAACCAAAAATCTGCATAACTCTTCTTATCACCCTTTATAACCTACACTCGCAATTCCATCCACTTCTAACACTATCCTTACCGTCACAATTAATTACAGCCATCTCCATTCAACTCAACCTTCACAGCAACAGACCAATATTCCTGTTCCATCCAAAACCAAAAATCTGCATAACTCTTCCTACCACCCTTTACAACCTACACTCGCAATTCCATCCACTTCTAACACTATCTTTACCATCGTCTCATAATTACCATCACAATTAATTACAGCTATCTCCATTCAACTCAACCTTCACAGCAACAGACCAATATTCCTGTTCCATCCAAAACCAAAAATCTGCATAACTCTTCCTATCACCCTTTACAACCTACACTCGCAATTCCATCCACTTCTAACACTATCCTTACCATCATCTCATAATTACCATCACAATTCATTACAGCCATCTCTATTCAACTCAACCTTCACAACCACAAATTACTTCCTTTTCCAACAAAATCCAAAAATCTGCATAACTCTTCCTACCACCCTATACAACCTACACTCGCAATTCCATCCACTTCTAACACTATCCTCATCATCCCACAATTAGCCGTCGCAATTAATTACCGTCGCGCGCATATATTCCGAGCAGATTTTCGCTAGCGTTAAACACGCAAGCTAGACGCGCATGCGCAGGAGCGTAGAGTAGCTGGCACGATCCTTTCTTTCGTGGCCGCCGTCTGCCATAAATCCGGCTGAATGGCGTCGGACAGTCGTCCTGCGAGGATATAACTGTAATCCACATGGGACTAGGGACAAGGCTCGTTGCGTCGGGCGCAATCTTCCGCTCGTTGCGGCTTTTAACGGGTTAAGGTATTCGAAGGCGGGAAGGACGTCACGTGGGAATCCTTTGCTGCTGGCGCGAGGCATGAACTTTAAGACGAGCGACGGTGCTCGTACCTGCGCGCCGCCGCGTGCGCGCATGCGACCTGGGTGCGGTGTCGCTTTTCGAAAAATCATTATCGTGATTTATCGGCGCGTAGGTAGCAGTCGGTGGGATTAGTTTAATTGCGAGTCGGGGTTCGCTGCTAATTGAGTACACTGTTTAAAAGTCGTTTAATAATAAAAATATAATGAATGTGATATTTTCGTTGCGGATCCACGAAGTGTTAAGAATCATGATTGGTCAGGATTTGAAGAAAATATTTTTAAATTAGTAGCTGTTAATTTTTAAACGATCATATGAACAGATCGATTTTGGAAAAATCATTATCGTGATTTATCGGCGCGTAGGTAGCAGTCGGTGGGATTAGTTTAATTGCGAGTCAGGGTTCGCTGCTAATTAAGTACACTGTTTAAAAGTCATTTTATAGTAAAACTGTAAAGAATATAATATTTTTGTTACGGGTCGACGAAGTGTTAAGAATCATGATTGGTCAAGATTTGAAGAAAATATTTTTAAATTAGCAGCTGTTAATTTTTAAACGATCATATGAACAGATCGATTTTGGAAAAATCATTATCGTGATTTATCGGCGCGTAGGTAGCAGTCGGTGGGATTAGTTAATTGCGAGTCAGGGTTTGCTGCTAATTAAGTACCCTATTTAAAAGTCATTTAATGGTAAAAATATAATGAATGTGATGTCAAGAGTGATCAGTACTTGGATAAAATAGCTCAAAAATAGCAGTTATTGGTTTGTAGACCGTCATGCGACAGCTTATTTTAGAAGATCGACTTTGAAAAAATCATTATCCTGATTTATTGACCGATGCATAGGTAGCAACCGGAAGAAGAGAAATCGCGAGAAACCTGACAGTCGGTAGGAATAATTAACTGCGAGTCTAGGGTTCGGTTGTAATTAAGTGAACCGTTTACAAATACAAACATAATTAATGTTATATATAGAGAGTAAAGAAAGCATTCATGATTGATCAGTATCTGGAAGAAAAATTAAAAAAAAAATGGAAGTTGGTCTTTAAACAGTCATGTACTGGTTTATTTGACAGACGACTTCAGGAAAATCATTGTTGAAATTTATTACGCTAATTTGGGTGTAGAAAGGATTAAATACTTTAAATATCATTAATCAATCTTTAGTTTTAATACAATTGAGATATTATTAGCTGCAAGTTGATCAAGTTTGGGAAATAAGTTAAACGTATATTTAAGTATTAACTAATTTTGAAATAATTATGTAACAATTTGTTGATAATAAAGTAGAAATAAATGAACAAAAACAATGTAAAATTATTTCACACTTATGTTGAACTGGTTATTAAATATAATTACTTTATTCAATTTGGTTTTTCTATTAAATAATAACACGTCAATTTATCTAAATGAGCAAATTAATTTAGATAGAATTAGCTTACTCGACCTGCTACTGTTCCAAGGAAAGAAGATGAACAGATTATGATTGAATAAATCAGTAATGTCATCCATCACCAACCCGTTAAAGTCATTAACATGAATGATTGATGATAGGAACTACCATAAACAGAGATCAGTCAAGACAGCCTAATCAATTTACAAGATTAATCTTCAATCCACCCTGAACCAGAATCTACTTACTTGTTATTGATCCCCACTTAAGAAATAATAAACTCAACTATCAATTAATATTACTGACTATTTTGTATACATAACCTCAAAAACATGTAAGTTAAGATCACGGTTATACTCAGCTACTTATTATTAATCACTATAATTCATATTTGTCTTACTTAATCTTATTATACATAGCTTTCAACATTAATCTTCAAACAATATAACCTGTGACCTCATAAAATTCAAATGCAAGTTGCCTCTTCGTTTAACGTATAATAGAAATAAAAGCAGCTTCCCATATAGTAATATCTTGCTGCATTTGTACATTAAGATTAATTTGAAATGTAAGTTCATTCTGCATCGTAGTTTACCTACTTGGGTAAGGTTAGGTAGTGAAACGTTGTTGAGATTCGCAAGCCGTTAAAGTCACTTATGAAAGTGCATTCAGTAATGTGTGTCAACACATGGCAACGTTTCAAGCAAGAATTTTTTGAAATGTGTCATGGGCAAGGATCATGACCACTGTTTCGATCGGTTGAGAATAAATGAAAGTGTTTTAAAATGTGTAACATAACAGAACTAATAATTCATAGATTATAAAGCTGAATTATGTAATTCTAACACAGACGCAGTGATGTTTACAAAATTTAATTAATCAGAAACAGGAAGTTTACATAAGTGTTTTTCAAAAAACATAAATACCCTTCTAAGTATATAACAGATAAGAAATATTACAAATATTATATATTACTGGACAAGAAAAGATATATTAAGAAAATTTGCTGAAAATCATAAGATTACATTGAGAATTTACAGAGACATTCGTTAGAAGTTTGAAATAAAGAAAGCAACAAATCGTGACTGCGAACGAAAATAGGATCGTTCGGACCAGACTGTTAAAAAACCGCCATAATGAACCAGTCACCATTACATCGAAACACTAATTGCTCAGTGAAAAGTCTCTCCAAAATGCGTGACATTTCTGTTTTGCTCGGAACCGTTGAAAATAAATAAAAAACATGGCAAGTAATAATGACGGCGAAAAACGAGACAAACACAGCATTAGTAAGCGAAGAATCCCAGAAAATACTGATTGGTATCCATGAAGCACGGTAAACGATAATCAGATTTGGAAAGAAAATAAGAAACCGAAAAAGAGAATCAGAAAAAGGAAAAAAGGCAGACGCAATGAACCTGCAGAAAATATTGCGACGCTACTTGTATTGCCGGTAACTTTTTCTGAACTAGAAGCATTCCTTTTTTTAGTACGAATTTATAAAAATAAAAAACGGCAGCGGCTCGATCTTAGAGGATTATTTACCGAAATTCAGAAAGAGGAGTCGTTCGCCTGAAAAAGGAGACAAATGAAAAACGTAATTGCCAGAAGCAAAAGTTTCCTGGTTTTCACAGTTATTGATCAACTTAACAAAACTAGTGATTATATAACGACTCAAAAATAGCAAAAATACAGTAACATGGATCTTAGTAAAGAGAGTGTTCACAAAATTCATCTTCATTCATTCCGAGACTCGTAAGAATTGTTCTAACTAGTCCAAAAGACAGAATCCAATGAAATCCAAATTCACTCTCTCAATTACACCCACAAAAATGTATCTCCTAACCTCAAAACGCCTTCCGAATCGTTACCTACAAAAATAGCCAATTACTCTCCCAAAAATCTATCTTCTAATCTCAAAACGCATCCCGAATCGTTACCTACAAAAACAGTGAAGTAACCTATGCAACAACAGTTCCAAAAGCAGTGTTCAAAGGAATCCAGAGTATACTAACCAAAAACTCCATACCTAGCAACAATTATCCTGCATAAAAAAAAACTCTCGTTTACAAGGACAGAAGTCATATAACGGATCCTGCAGACAATATCGTAACGTTAATTACGCCGCAAGAAACTCCTGCTAAACGCGAAACGTTCCTACCTTCATCCCCCCCTCCACTCCGACACTCCTCCCCTCCCCCGCTTCTTCCCCTCTTCCGCTCCTTCGATCCTCTCGCGAAGCAGATGCATTAATTGCACCCGCTTAAATTATTGCGCGCCTCTAATTGCCCTCTCCTTTTCTCATGGTGTCTCGCCAGTCGGTGAAAAGTCTTTCCTACCTTCCATTTGCACCTTCCGAGGCTCCTACTTCGTTATCGAGAATTATTTCATTGTACGCCGGGTCCGCGGGTGAGAGGAGTGGAGGGCGATAGACGATTTATCGACTCGACTCGCGAGTATAACTGTCGGTGGGATTGTTCAGATATGCCGAGAATGGCGATAAGGGTTTTGATGGGCTTCTGGATGAAGAGGTTAGGTCATGATTGAAACGCTTGGGAGTTAGTAGAAGTGATCGAGGAAATTTGCAATAAGTGATGAATTAAATTTGAAAAGTCTTAGTAATGCAACTTTTAATCGAAGTAACTTTATTTCATAAGAAGTCTTATGGTGAATGATATAAGTGATAAGGATTATGATCGGCTTCTAGATGAAGAGTTCAGATTGAAACGGTTGAGAATTAGCAGAAGTGATCGAAGAAATTTGTAATAATTAAAGAATTAAATTGGAGGAGCCTTAATGTTGTAACTCTTAATCTAGAATAATATAAGTAATAAGGATTGTTCAGATATGCCGAGAATGGCGATAAGGGTTTTGATGGGCTTCTGGATGAAGAGGTTAGGTCATGATTGAAACGCTTGGGAATTAGTAGAAGTGATCGAAGAAATTTGCAATAAGTGAAGAATTAAATTTGAAAAATCTTAGTAATGCAACTTTTAATCGAAGTAATTTTATTTCATAGGAGTCTTATGGCGAATAATATAAGTGATAAGGATTATGATCGGCTTCTAGATGAAGAGTTCAGATTGAAACGGTTGAGAATTAGCAGAAGTGATCGAAGAAATTTGTAATAATTAAAGAATTAAATTGGAGGAGCGTTAATGTTGTAACTCTTAATCTAGAATAACATAAGTAATAAGGATTGTTCAGATATGCCGGGAATGGCGATAAGGGTTTTGATGGGCTTCTGGATGAAGAGGTTAGGTCATGATTGAAACGCTTGGGAGTTAGTAGAAGTGATCGAAGAAATTTGCAATAAGTGAAGAATTAAATTTGAAAAGTCTTAGTAATGCAACTTTTAACCGAAGTCATTTTATTTCATAAGAAGTCTTATGGCGAATAATATAAGTGATAAGGATTATGATCGGCTTCTAGATGAAGAGTTCAGATTGAAACGGTTGAGAATTAGCAAAAGTGATCGATGAAATTTGTGATAATTAAAGAATTAAATTGGAGGAGCCTTCATGTTGTAACTCTTAATCTAGAATAATATAAGTAATAAGGATTGTTCAGATATGCCGGGAATGGCGATAAGGGTTTTGATGGGCTTCTGGATGAAGAGGTCAGGTCATGATTGAAACGCTTGGGAGTTAGTAGAAGTGATCGAGGAAATTTGCAATAAGTGATGAATTAAATTTGAAAAGTCTTAGTAATGCAACTTTTAATCCAAGTCATTTTATTTCATAAGGAGTCTTAAGGCGAATGATGTAAGTGTAAGGATTGTTTATTTGCGTTGAGAATGGTGATAAGGATTATGATCGGCTTCTAGATGAAAAGTTCAGATTGAAACGGTTGAGAATTAGCAGAAGTGATCGAAGAAATTTGTAATAATTGAGGAATTAAATTGGAGGAGCCTTAATGTTGTAACTCTTAATCTTCGTATTCTTATTTCATAAGGAACATTATGGTAAGGGATGTAAGTGATAAGGATTGTTCGGATATCTCGACAATGCTGATAAGGATTTTGATGGGCTTCTGGATGAGGAGTTCAGATTAAAACAGTTGCGAATTAGTTGAAGTGATTGAAGAAAGCAATAATTGGTGAAGAATTAAATTTGAGAAGCCTCAGCGTTGCAACTTTAAATCCATTATCTTTCTTATTCCACTGCATACTTTATCATATACCTACCCAACAGCCCACAGCCAAACCTCAAAGATCATCTTCCCATCCCAATACACACTAGCCCTGAAACAAATTTTGCTCCATTTTCATTATTATTTTTGTTTGGAATCCCATATTTCACAAAAAAAAAATACCGACTGACGAGCCTCCTTGAAAATCGATTGCCCGCGACTTTCTCATCCGACCAACAGAAAGAGACCCAGGTGCGCAAAGTCAGTCTTCGAAGAAGGACGCGGGTTCCGCGGAATGCAGTTTCTAGTTGGGCCCCGTTCTAAGTCTCGTCGCGATTAGAAACCGGCCGATAGCTATTGCGATACGATAAAGTGCGTATCGGCCAGCATTCCACCGGTATCGTCCAGCTTGCGGATGTACCTTTGCCTGCGCAGACATTTGCATCGCCGGCATCGACCGTCAATCCCTCAAGGTCATAGAGGACGCCGAGACGGTCTATCGAAGGTTCGTCGGCGGATAGGTCGAACGACTGGGAGTCGATTGGCTTTGAACACGTTTTGATAGGCTTGAAAGGTTTAGAAGGTGTTTTGTATTCCACAAGGTTTCTCAGCAAAAAAGTGCCCGAAGGTTGAGTCGATATGGTTGACAGGATATGAAGGGTTGTGAGGTTGAGATTTGAAGTAGGTGTGGGTGATAGACGAATTTTGAGAGTGTTGAATGTTTATGACGTGTTTATGACGAACGTCAGGTTAGAAGTTGAAACATATCTCACAGGAAAGTATAATATACCATTGGGCTGCTAATGAAGGGCACTTTGGGATCATTTGAACCTATCTAAACGTGATAAAACCTTCAAAGCGGGCAAAAAACGTCAACAAAATTTTGGTTTTGTTTTGGATTTATAACTACCCTATCCGATAGATTTTAACTCGCCTTAAAATTTGGTTGCAAGCAAAGTTTCAAATTCCTAATAGTTTCGAAGATACAGCCATTTTTCGGTGACGAAAAAAAACTTTTTTAACGATCTACTTTTGCCGATAATCCTATCCGAAAGTACTCGTGAATAACATCAAGAAAATGTATAATTATCATGGGCTTTGATGGCCGGTTCGAAAGTTACAGGCAATTAAAAAAACCGCAAATATTTTAAAGGGTACCCCCTCTGATTTTTGCGAAAAACCAAAGATCGGCGGAGTGTATCGCCGTTTTACTTGTAGGGGGTGAAAAATAAGTCAGAGACCCGTTTCGCGCTTCCTCAAAATTTGCATTAGTTGCGCAGTTACAGCCAAAAAAAACCGTCGAAAAATGGGGTTCGAAAAACAGACCAAAAAATGCAAGTCTTCACATCGACTTAATGCTGTGCATATTGATAAAGGGTCAAACGAAGATCGTAAAAGTCGCAACCGGAGCCTTCTAAGTACAATAGTTACGGAGATACGGTCAAGAAAGGGTGAGAAAATAGTACAAAAATGGTAAACAGTCGATTCGAACCCGGAAAAGATGTAACTCTGGATTTTTCAAATTTGTTTATCAGATTCCAAGAAAATGGGAAAAGCAAACAGTACATTTCACCCCTTCCCACACCCCACGATCGACATACAAAACTGAAAATCCCCGCAAATGCTTCTTTTTTTACAAACTATCAATTCACTCATTCATAATTTTCATCAATTTCATCTTATTCGCTTATGCCCTTCGCTGATCACTTTTTAACTATCATCAAATCTTTGAACTACCATTCCAAACGCCAATTATTGAATCACGTTACAATCACCCTCACATCCACCATCCTCACAATCGTACCACTTTACACCTACATCAACGCGCACACCTAAATAATGGTACCATTCGCCGCTTCTATCCGACAATCCGGCCGATTAAGAGGAAGTCGAAGAGCAACAGCTCGGCGAGCCTTTTCCGAGACGGACGTTTACGACTTGTAACCACGCGCGTAACGCCGACGTTTATGAAGAGAGTAAGAGAGGCGTCGTTCGGGCTAGAACTACGATTCCTCGCGAGATAGACATCTGTTACGGCCGCCAGGACTCGGCGATCCTTGCCGGAACGGTTACGACGGACGCAGGACTCTCGTCAGCGTTAATCTACTGCCTCTTAACGCAATCGCATTAACTCCTGGGCGCGTACGGACCCCAGCTAGAGCTGCTAACGGAATAATCGTGTCGGAATGCGACGAACTTGGCCAATATGGGAGTAGAATGGCGGATGTGCGAATTGTGGATTTTTTGAAGCGTGGTGGAGGACAGTTTTGAGTGCAGGAGTACATGGTGATGAAAGTGGGTGACGATTGGTCAACGCCTTAACGTGCACGCTCGAGTATATTCGAGCGGCGTTGTATTTGATGCTGCTAAAATTGGAATAAAAATTTTGATGAATTTTGTATTTTTTTATTCTTTGGCCAAGACAATGTTCTGAAGTGTGTGTTTTACATAAAAAAAAGTTGTTTTTTTTTGGCCGGTTTATTTCAAGGAAGCCGTACGTTAAGGGGTTAAGTTTGTTGAGGAATAGGAAGGTTAAGGTGATACTCGTAGATTTATGGTGCTGAATTGGAAGTGATGGACTGGAGCAGTTATGGTGAAGCTATGACATGAGTGTGAAGCGACAGAGACTAAAAATTGTATAATTCATATATTTACCTTTTGCAACAGTCACAGTTGGCATTAGTCAAGTAATATTAATACTCATGTTATGAATGATTAACAATGTAATTCTAAAAAAGGATGTAAATGTGCACATCGGTGTTGCATAGCAAAGATACATAGTGAGAACTTCCGACGTAAATTGTTCAAATATTGACATTAACGTAAAAAGGCTAAGAATTGGAGTATAAAGACGTTAATCTTTACTCATGGAATCTTATTTTTGATCGTGTGACAAAATCCCCAATTTTCGGAACGGTCTCGTTATTGTCAACATGTGCCACGGGTAACGGTTTTGAAAGTAAGATTAAAACTTTTAAGCGCGATATTGATACTAAAACTATGTAGCATTTTCTTTGGATAAAAAAGTATTTGAAGAAGATCACTACAACGAATATACTGGATTAGAGTATACTTATACGAGTATACTTAATTTTTCTTTCTTAAATGGCATTCAAACATATATAAAATAAATATTAAAAATAAAAATCTTGTTTTTACTACGGTTGCAGATATCAAAAAAGTATACATTTTTCCATACATGACACGGCACCAGAGTTATGTTAAGGTATGGCAACATTTTGGCACGCCGAAATCTAAAAGTCTGCCATCTCTAATCTAGACTCACGATATAACGGTAAAATATTTTGAATACCATTGAGAATGTTCTTATAGAATAGTAACTGTATGCTCTTACGAAATGTAATCCAGATATAAATATCTTGTTATATTTGATTACCACAAGCTCAAACATTAAGCCAGAAAGTTCAGAATCAAATACAAATATCAGATTACACTCTACTGAACCTCACCCGCAAAACAATGTTACCAACAATACTACCAACAATCTATACTTCCATCAAATCCTGTCGTCACCTAGATTCAGTCTGATCCACAACGCATTTGCGTAGACAAAAAATAAATCAAGCACAATCTCTGTCTCGGATCTGAAGCAAAATAACAGATCGCTGTCCGTCTCGCAGCTTCGGATTACTGTGCCAAGGTTCGCGAGAGATCACGGTTCGCTGAAGCTTCTCGTGCAGTTTTCCAATAAATCAGTCAATTTTTCCAGTCTGCCTCCGCAGACAAAAGCCACGAGCGCGCGCGCTGCCGGAGAGACACGATTTGCTTCGATTTTCATCGAAGATTTAGTGCGTCGCGATCTGCTCGGCACCTGCGACTGCCACGTAATTATCGCCGTGAATAAATAACGCTCGCTCCACTTTCTAATGCCTCCGCCATACGCGGATTCTGTTGGCTTCGTTTGATACTGCTACTTAACTTCTGATGGAGGGCGCAACGACAGACTGAAAAGAGCGAATGGCAATTAACATATCTGTAGTTGACGATTGTTTGAGTTCGTTCAGTATAGAGAAGACTGATCCTTCGAGGTGTCAATTTGACAAATACTGTCAAGGCTTGTTTAACATTTCAATGTTCGGCTCGTGTTGGTTGTTTCATGAGGATTTTGGTTGGGTGGATTTCGATACAAACATAAAAATCAAAATTGTCGTAAGAAGGTTGACTTGTACTCTTCCTTTGTGTCTCAGTCTTAACCTTCAAAATCAATTCTAAACGGATCTTGATCATCCCCTAGTCCTTTCACAAAACACATCCGACGTCTAACACTATTTCCATAGCCTTGACACATCTCGCCTACCATAATGCCAATACAGCACAAAACGGACCAACTCTATTACAGAATCTACTATCCCGTATTCCTTATTCTCAATTTGCCGTTCCCTCCTCACCCCTTCTTCAAACACATCCGATTCCTATTCCTTCAACATCTCATCTAACATACTGTGACTCACAGAAATATTCGGACACTAACGTATATAGAAACTTACGGCTGTGTATCTTGGTTGTTTATAAGGAGTTTGTCTATAGCATTCTTTTCTCGCAATGAGTCCATCGTTATTCTAAAGAAATGTATCTAATTTGTTTAAAAATTGTAAACTCATTATATTTTAACAAATAACACATGAAACTACGATGTATTTTCGGGTTACAAATGTATTGGGACGATTCAGGAAATATCGCTTTGAAATAAAATTTAAACATATATTTAATATTTGGTAGCATAATCATTTGTTCTTATGACATGTCTTAATGTCCTTGGCATATTACATATTATTTTTTTTAAATATTTGGGCGCTATTCGTGCCAATTCTCCTTGAAGGCGTTGCCTAAATTATTTTTTTGAATTTATTGCCTTATATGACTATTGAATTTAAGGTCTTGGGATTGTGAGGGAGGATGGAGACTTTTAAAACAGCGATGTAATATATAGTATCGTTATCCTGCTAAAAAAAAAAGCATTGCCGACTCGCATCTTTTCAGCACTTTAAACAAAATAAATTTTGAAAAGGTTCAAGAAAACATTTTTGTCTATAATTGTCTTGATAAAATCTAAAAACCAAACCACAGTGATTGAAATAAAGCCCCAAATAATTACCCTAGTACCGTGCTTTACTGTACCTCGCGTATTTTTCACATTTAACGCCCGAATACTTTTTCTTTTGTTGTGATGGGGAATCTTGAAAAAGACCCCAACCGAAACGGGAGCAAACTGCTGGTTGTGTCAGGGTTCACTGACTAAACCACCATCAGTACTCTCTACTGGATGGTAAGGGCTGGTAATGTCCGAATATTTCTGTGACTCACTGTAGTCTCACTGCGGCACAGAAAGATCAACCCTGTTACACTTCACCATATTCCTTACTTTGCGCTAATTGTAAGTCAAACTGTCCGTTCAGCTCTACGCAGCAATACTCCCCCCCCCCCCCCTTCCACCCTACTGTGCACTCAGCCGATTATCATATCGCGTATCTCAGCGGTCGTTCCGGTCACGTAAACAAACAGTCGAATTACGCCGCAATGCCCAGGCGCTCTCCGCCGTACTCCCATTGGCCGCGCCGAGGTTGGCCGAGCTTGGCCGAGCTTGGCCGAGCGCAGCCGTCGTCCGCCGCGCCCTCGGGCGGATTCTCACACTGAACGCCGAGAGGGGTAAGTCATCGGGCGGGGGCCATAAATTGGCACGCATGAGCGGGCACGTCCGCGGGAACCCGATAACTCCATTAAATCTCAATAAAACTCTCGCGCTCGGATCCTCTCCTCCGCAGCGAGGGTACCCCCTTAATGCGTTCGCCGCGAGGAATGTCGCGCGTCGAGCATGCAAGCTCCGATCGCGGAGTGCACTACCGGCGGCCAGGATGCTTTTCCAACGCGCGTCCGTCTGCGAGCGGAATTCTTTGGCCAGAGGAGCGGCTTCCTTGAGCTCGCGGATTTCTATGGGATGGTTTATGGATAGCTGGAGGATGGATGGATGCTCTTGTTTTGGGGGATGGGGGTGTGCGATTGTTTTCGGAGCGAGCAATGGGGGCTTGCATGTGTTGGTATTCTTTATTTTGGGATATTTGTTGTGTGTACGACAATATGATTTCATGATTGAAGAGGTGGTTTAAAGATATTTGGTCTTGTTGTTTGTGGGGTGTTTATGAGGTTTGACATTTTCGTTTACTGTGTATGCGTGATTTTGTTTATATTCTGAGATTTTAACTTAAGTGAAATTGTTAAGGTTAGGTATTATGTTACTTCTGAGAATGAAGTACTTTAATGCGCCCTTATCATTTTTAACCATCGACGGATGGTACAAAAATAAATACCTACGTTTGTATATAATAATAAGCACATAATGTATGTAATTGAAATGTTTATTTATTTCTATAACTAATAAAAACGGTAAAAGAACAATGACCAACGATACATACGCTGTGACACATGCTAGGCTTCAGACACTATACAAATCTTAATAAGTATTATTTTATATAGAACTATTTCTACAAAAGTTAGTATAACGGAGCAACATTTGAACGTTTATGATCTTCGCGGTATTCTCCTATAAATTCTGCTTTAGACGGATTTTACTGCGCCCTAAACATTTACTGTTCCAGCTACCGTAAGCTTTATGGTATTAGATGCGTTATGGGCATTAGACCTCAAATATCAACCTTCCAGAGTCTGTCCTCCGCGAACTTGACGGCATCATAAGACGTCTCACACACACTTTATCGTCCGTGAAATTGACTGTATCTTAAGCCGCGTCATACAAATTTCGCTCCCCGTAAATTCGATCGTATCGCACCGTGCGTCATATAAACCGTACACCCCGTAAATATTGCCGTCGTAAACGGATTCTAAGTTCTTGAGATGATTCCGATCTCTATGCCAGTAACAGTATTAAGAATTTCAGCTGCAAATGTCACCTGACGACAGTAGTACGTACAGAGTAAATATGTGAGTGTCTCGTGAAGTTTCTTCCAGATTTCTATCTTTACAAATATGAATTGTACTTAACTGTATGTAAAAGTCATCCGTGCACAGTACAGTATGTATACAAATGTATTCGTACTGTTCAATTTGTAAATATCTGAATGTGTCATGAAGTTCCTTGTAAATTCCTTATAAATGTGAATTGTACTTAACTGTATATAAAAGCCTACCCGATGACAATAGTATGTACAAAGGGAGTTCAATTAGTAAATATGTCAGTGTATTATAAAGTACCTAGAAGATTAATTTCTTCGAAAATACTAATTACACCTATCCGTATGATAAATTAGATCACTATAAAAACGACAGATACCATACTTAACTTGATTACAACGCTGCATTCACATTATAACCCTGTAACCGAAACATGCAACCCAATTTTCATACATCCAATATTATAACAACTCTCTTTAAACTCTACTGCATTCTTCCATAGAAATTCTACATCTCTTATTTTCCAAAATCCAACTAATAAAAAATTACACATTCAGTCCACATAATTCTTAAAATAATGCAAATATTAAAACAATATCAGTATTACAATTACTTAAAATAAAATAACAATATCAGTTCTACATGTACGATAAATATGAAAACAACAAGAACTAAAACGACATGACCCGACTGAAAAAAAAATAATCTCGGAGTACATCGACGAATGTACTCGAACTCGAAAACCGTTTTCTCGAACTCGAGCCTGGAGTCGAGCTTGCGTGCACGTCATCGATATATCGCTGTTGCGTAAGCCGATTAACGGTAAAATCGCTGGCATCGAGTCGATCCCGAAGACGCCAAGAAGGTTGGCCCAGAATTGAAAAAGGAACGAAACGAGCCGGAAATTTCGATGCACGCGATCCGCGGGAAGCCAGACTCTGCACGAAACTCGTTCGATTCAAGCGTCGATTTCTCGATGCAGAGCATTCTGACGATTCTTATGCACTTAATATATTACATTAACGACGTAACGAAAGCTTAAGCTGCAAGATGGTGTGATTCGAAACAGGGGAAAATAAAATCTCAGATGAAATGGCGGTGTGGGTTGCTGGCGAGTGAAAATTTGATTTGGTTGTATCAAATGTTTGACCTTGAGATAAAAGTGGATTTTTAGGAAAGGATGTGTGCGTGAATGTTCAGAATAAAGATGGAAGTGCGAATAGTGAATGTAAGGTTGAAGATACAGTGTGTTAACCTTCTAAGAAAGCTCGTCTTTGAGAGTTTTACTTTGCTTGCTGCTTTTGTTTCTTAGCTTATATTGTGGAATATTTTGAAGGATTGAGGATCAAGTGCGAATGCCAATCCTAAGTGATGGGAAAATGAACAGTGAACAAAGAGAAGAATTACTTGTTTGATAAGCTTTCAAGTGTACTAGTACAATAATATTCTGGTTTGAATATTACATTATTTCAAAAAATCGAAATAAAGCATCAAACAAATGTTTAAGTACATGTTAGTTTTGAAAACCGTAACGTGGAAGTCGATAAAGTTATCAATCTGTCTCTAAATTTGATAAATAATGAAGCGGTACCTGAACAAACATTTCCCATAAATCTGGAACGAAATCAAAAATCATTAGACTCGGATTAGCCTGTCGCTAACATCGTTCAACACGCAACCCCATAACTGAAAATGGATTTAATCCCTAATAAAATATGCTTCACACGTTTACGCTCTCCTTTATATTCATAAAAATTACAGCCATCGTAAATAAAATTTAATAACGTTATCAGCATCTCATCTACTTCAAAAAATGCCAAAATGTCTACCTGGATAAGCATCTACCGTATCTAAATCCGGAATGAAGCCATCGGATGGTTACTATTTCAGGATTAGCCTGTTGCTAATACTAACCATAATCTCTGCAGAAATAGCCATTTACATATTTAGTTACGATTACTCCACATAGAAGGTAACAACATCATCACTTCCACCACTATTACAAAAAAATGTCAAAACTACGTCCGAGATAAGGATCTACTGTATTTAAATTCTAATCAAGTCATCGAAAACCCACTATTCCCAGATTAGCCTGTTGCTAATAGTAATTACGATATTTTCTGTTAGTACATACATTAATAAATCTCAAATATTTTGAATACAAACTAAGAAATGCATCAAATCCACCGCCGCTACAAAAAATGTCAAGACGACCTCCCAGATAAGCATCTACCGTATCTAAATCCGGAATCAAGCCATCAAAAGACCACTATTCCCGGATTAGCCTGTCGCTAATAATAATAATTACGATACTTTGTGTCAATACGTGCACTAATGAGTTATACGCAGAAATCGGAAGTATTCCGCAGTCAAGCTAACAAAATCATCACCTCCACTACTATTCCAAAAAATGTCATCACGATCTCCCAGATAAGCATCTGCCGTATCTAAATCCGGAATCAAGCCATCAAAAGACCACTATTCCTGGATTAGCCCGTTGTCAATTGTCAATACATGCACTACTGAATTATACGCAAAAATCGGAAGAATTCCGCAGTCAAGCTAACATAACCATCACTTCCACTACTATTCCAAAAAATGTCAGCACGATCTCCCAGATAAGCATCTACCGTATCTAAATCTGAAATCAAGCCATCGAAAGGCCACTATTCCCGAATTAGCCTATTCCCGGATTAGCTTGTTGCCAATTGTCGTTACGATACTTTCTGTCAATACATGCACTAACGAATTATACGCACAAATCGAAAGTATTCCGCAGTCAAGCTAACAAAATCATCACTTCCACTACTATTCCAAAAAATGTCAGCACGATCTCCCAGATAAGCATCTGCCGTATCTAAATCCGGAATCAAGCCATCGGAAGACCACTATTCCCGGATTAGCCGGTCGCAAACATCGTCTCGAACTCGACTGCCGATAAAGTCGCGTCCTCATCGACCGGATCGGCGACGATAATCGTCCCGAAAGCGGTCGGCCCATAATAATAACCGCCATAATAATAACGATAACAATAATAATAACGCGCCGGCCGTCGGTCGGGCGGATCGCATAAGTGAAGGCAAGGCTGCGTTATCGTTAATTGGCCGATAGGATGTGAGAATATCGCGGGGACTGTCCGCGGATCTTCTTACAGCTGCCGTTCGATCCGATTTACGATCTCTCCTAAGTCTCGACGATCCTCGGCTAGACTCGATCCCTACTGGATCGTGCGCGCGCGCGCGCGCGCTAGCTATTCATGCGTGCCTGACCGGTTCCCGATCCCGATCTCGATCTCGATCTCGATCCCGATCTCGATCTCACCCCCGACAACAGGAACGCGCGCCTGCGCGCGCAACTCGGTAAATTCGCGGATTAATAACGAGTAACGAGCTAGCCTCGCTAACTTGACCCATTAAGAGTGTCTTGCTTCTTGATACTTTTAATATTTTTGTTTGATACTTTGCCGTGGTTGTTTGCGGGTTATTTTCAGGAGGTGCGATGTTTGAATTGAGGTTAAGGTACAAATGGCTTTGAAACTGTGAGCGTGTTTAGTGAATATTCCTACTATCGGGGATTAGAGACATTCGATTTTTTTAATTTATTATATTTGAATGTGGTGCCCATATTTGTAGCTTAATAACGAATAATGAGTTAGTCTTGTTATCCTGATTTATTAAGAGTGTCTTGCTTCTTAATACTTTTAATAATTTTGTTTGATTCTTTGCCGTGGATGTTTGCGGGTTATTTTCAAGAGGTGCGATGTTTGAATTGAGGTTAAGGTACAAATGGCTTTGAAACTGTGAGTGTGTTTAGTAAATATTGCTCCTATCGGGGATTAGAGACATTCGATTTTTTAATTTATTATATTTGAATGTGGTGCCCATATTTGTAGCTTAATAACGAATAATGAGTTAGTTTTGCTATTCTGATTTATTAAGAGTGTCTTGCTTCACGATACTTTTAATATTTTTGTTTGATACTTTCCTATGGCTGTTTGCGGGTTATTTTCAGGAGGTGCGATGTTTGAATTGAGGTTAAGGTACGAATGGCTTTGAAACTGTGAGCGTGTTTAGTGAATATTCCTACTATCGGGGATTAGAGATATTCGATTTTTTAAATTTATTATATTTGAATGTGGTGCCCATATTTGAAGCTTAATAACGAATAACGAGTTAGTCTTGCTATCCTGATTTATTAAGAGTGTCTTGCTTCTTAATACTTTTAATAATTTTGTTTGATACTTTCCTATGGCTGTTTGCGGGTTATTTTCAGGAGGTGCGATGTTTGAATGGAGGTTAAGGTACGAATGGCTTTGAAAATGTGAGTGTGTTTAGTAAATATTGCTACTATCGGGGATTAGAGACATTCGATTTTTTAATTTATTATATTTGAATGTGGTGCCCATATTTGTAGCTTAATAACGAATAATGAGTTAGTTTTGCTATTCTGATTTATTAAGAGTGTCTTGCTTCATGATACTTTTAATATTTTTGTTTGATACTTTGCCCTGGTTGTTTGCGGGTTATTTTCAGGAGGTGCGATGTTTGAATTGAGGTTAAGGTACGAATGGCTTTGAAAATGTGAGTGTGTTTAGTGAATATTGCTACTATCGGGGATTAGAGACATTCGATTTTTTTAATTTATTATATTTGAATGTGGTGCCCATATTTGTAGCTTAATAACGAATAATGAGTTAATTTTGCTATTCTGATTTATTAAGAGTGATCTTGCTACATGATACTTTTAATATTTTTGTTTGATACTTTGCCCTGGTTGTTTGCGGGTTATTTTCAGGAGGTGCGATGTTTGAATTGAGGTTAAGGTACGAATGACTTTGAAAATGTGAGTGTGTTTAGTAAATATTGCTCCTATCGGGGATTAGAGGCGTACGATTTTTTTATATTATTATATTTGAACGGATTATTTTGGGGAGGTGCAATGTTTGAATTGAGATTGAGGAAAAAACAGATTTGAAAATGCGTAATATCTCAAATCATTTTGTAATCGAATAGACTGAATATTGCATTGAGAGTTGGAAAGCATCCGATTTTTTTAAATTATTGTATTATATTTGAATGTGGTGCTCATATATGCAGGTTAATAACGAGTAACGAGCTAGCCTTGCTATCTTGAACCGTTAAGATTTTCTTGCTTTTTGCAACATTTAATTTTACAAATTGCTGTGGTCGTTTGCGGTTTACTTTGAGGAAGTGAGATGTTTGAATTGAGATAATGGTACTAATGATTGAGGCATGTTTGGTGAAACTTGCTTTTATCGAGGATTATACGGATATTAAATTATAAGTACTCGAATATAGTAGTCATATATGCAGATTAATAACGAGTAACGAGTTAGCCTCGATAACTTGACGGATTAAGACTGTTTTGCTTTTTGCTACTTTTAATATTTTCATTTCACGCTGAAATCATTTGAGGATAATTTGAAAATATGGAATGAAACATGTACTGAAAATTTCTACTTTTGAGGATTAGTGGAATATTACATTTTTTGAAATTATCATGTTTGAACGTGATGTATAAATCTGCGGATTAAGAAGTAGCAACAGGATGCGCTCCACTAACTGAACACATTCAGAATATATTTTTTTTTTTATACTTTTACGCTTCAACGGGTTTCCGAGAATGTACGAATTTGTTTTAATTATTGTATTTGAATATGATGCGTAAATATGTGGACTAACGAGGTTCGAGATACGCTCCAGTAATTTAAGTCATTCGGAATATTTCATTTTTACGTTTTTACACATTTTTATTGAGTTGCTTTGCCAAGCATTTTATACTGAATGGTCTGTTAACAAAATCGATAAGCTATTTGACCTAACATATTATTTTCCAACAAACTGCAATATTTACACATCTCGTTAACATTATCGCTATTAAATTGCATTCAGTAAATTGACCTGTTAAAAGTGACTCACATTTCGCTTTTTGATTTTGACCCCTTTTGTGAAAATCTGTATGCTTTGCATCTGTTTGCAACTGAACTGTATTGCAAACTGAATTTAAGAGGAAAAACATTTAGATTCAAATACAGAAACATAGAATTTTTTACTGCTTTATATAAAGTTTAATAAATGTTCTGCCCCGATAACAAATTTCTGCGCGGAAGACTTTTTGAACGCAGGAAAATATTCGAATTGAACGAAGCGACGATCGGATTCGATAACAGAGAATAGAGTTCCAGAAGCAGGAAGTCATCGAAGAGGATCATCCGGAAACGATGATAGGGCAGATAAAGAGCGGAAAGTAACGATTGGAGAGTTACTTAACAGAATATCGAGCGGATGAAAGCAGAATGTTACGATGTAAACAGTTTGGGGTTGAATTTATGAGGCGGAAAGATTAAAGCTTGATCGCATAAGTAACGATGTAGTTCAGTTTTGTTTGAATTCGTTTTTTGTGTTAACACCGATGACGAATCAAAGTGGTGTGGCCACTTGTAATTAAGAATTAATTTGATCAGCTTCGCGGAAAGTAAATTATTGCTGATATACACTCTTAAGAACATACTTCCTTACTTTGCACGTCGTAAACTACACGCAATTGATTAAGGGGATGAATATTAATATTAATTAATTAATCATACAAAAGTATAGTGAGCTTCATCGATAATTATGTTCATTAAATGATCATTTCGTTTGTTGGTCTGCTGTCTTGATGTTTGGTTATTAAAATTCTAGTCTTACTATAGTACTTACCACTAACCTTCCTATAAGGACTACAATAAAACTATATTAGCAATATATAGCTGTACGTATTTTTTAACCAAATTAGAATCCAATAATGAAACTTTCTCCAGAAACTTACTTCAGCAAAAATAAGAAACCAGGAGAATTATTTTCTAACCCCATAAGAAGTACCAAAAACAGAAACTAAAAATCTGACAAAATAGCAACAGCCACAATAAGCATTAGTATACAATTGGAATATATTCTTTCATCAATATCAAAATCAGCCACATAAACTTTTCATACTACTATATTGCTTACTATTACTTTTCTGTAAGAACTACAATGAAGCTATGTTAGCAATACATAACAATATTTATTAATTAAACTCAATTAAATTGTAGCTAATATCACTTACCCTTTCCATCGAAAACAAGTAACATTTTCTGTCACATTCAGCAGCATCCTGCACCCCACCTGTAACGCCAACAAAATAACCTAAAAAACTAACAAAAACCAAACACAATAACAGCCACAGACATACACCTGCAACACCACTCACCACACGCCAATACCAAAATCCCCCGTTGAAAGCTCCGACCGATATTATCGTTCGGCATCGAAACTCACCCCAAAACCCCAAACAAAACATCCGCAAAATTGACAGCGTCCTAGAAACAGCTGCCCGTCCGTCGCCAGAAGCAGTCGCGAGAGAAGCCATCGACTCAGTATATTATTCTCGTAATCCTCGCCGTATCTTAATTATCGAATTTATTAAGGCGCGATGCAATCCGGCGACCTGGAATTATAATCCTGAGAAACTCACGGTAATACAGTCACGCCCGAGCGAGCAGGACGAAACGAGAGGAAGACGGTTAGGTTAGGAGTGAGCAGGACGGCGTAGTAGGGCGGAGTGGTGGGGATAGACCGCAGAGGGCGTGCGGGGCGGGGGGGGGGAGTAGTGGAATCGGCGAGCGTTCGTTGCGCTGGCCACGCTGGCGTCTTCAAAGTTAATTAGAAAACAAACAGAAAATTAACATGAACCCGGCAGCGAATCCTCCGCGAACGGCCGTTACTCACGATTTATCGTAACGCGGCTTCGATCTGGTCGCTGACCGGTTTATACTTATAGGATCGCGGTGTAGGGTGAGAAGGAGAGAGAGAGAGAGAGAGATGGTGAGCGTCGGTTAATAAGATGCCACTTTTACGCGGGTGGCTGCCTATCGAGTGTGGGAATCGAAAGGATTCTCATATTGTCCGGGTTGGTAATAGATTGCTCAGGTGAAATGAATAGGATTGGTATGTGTGGGGTAGGTGGGGTGAAGTTTGAATTTGATCGGAATTGTGGATTTTTGAGGTTGTTTGGTGTATATCAGAATCGAAGGATTGTTATATTGTCCAGGTTGGTAGTAGAGTGCACCGGTGAAATTAACAGGATTGGTATGTGTGAAGTAGGTGAAGTTTGAATTTGATCGAGATTATGGAATTTTGAGATTGTTTGGTGTATATCAGAATCGAAGGATTCTCATATTGTCCGGGTTAGTAATAGATTGCTCCGGTGAAATGCATAGGATTGGTATGTGTGGGGTAGGTGGGGTGGAGTTTGAATTTGATCGGAATTGTGAAATTTTTGGTTGTTTGGTATATATGAGAATCGAAGTATTGTTATATTGTCGATGGTGAGTAAGAGAGTGCTGCGGTGAAATGAACAGGATTGGTATGTGTGAAGTAGGTGAAGTTTGAATTTGATCGAGATTATAGAATTTTGAGGTTGTTTGGTGTATATCAGAATTGAATGATTCTCATATTGTCCAGGTTGGCAATAGAGTGCTCCGGTGAAATGAACAGGATTGGTATGTCTGAAGTAGGTGAAATTTGAATTTGATCGAGATTATGGAATTTTGGGGTTGTTTGGTGTATATCAGAATCGAAGGATTGTTATATTGTCGATGGTGGATAAGAGAGTGCTGCGGTGAAATTAACAGGGTGGGTATATGTGGAGTAGGTGAGGTGGAGGGTAGGGTTTGAATTGAATCGGAATTACAGAATTTTCATGTATGTTGAATGTCAGATTCGACCAATTCTCATATTAACCGGTTTCGTAATAGATTGCCACGGTCAAATACACAGAATGACTAAGAATGAAACAGATTATGTGGTGGATGGATTAAATCAAAATTAAAGAGCTTCGCTGTTTATCTTCATGTCAATCGATGATCTTCGGACATTGCCCGCTTAAGTAACGAGTAATGAAGTGCAATAAACAGAATAATTAAACATGAAGTAGGTGAACCGAAGAATATATGTTGTCAATTGAACGAGATTACTAGGAAAAACAACAGTTTCTTGTTTTGGTGTTGTCTGACGAATGTCAAACTTCTCATACTGTCTGGGTCGGCGATGATCAGAGTACCGTGGCGAAATGAGTAAACGTGGAACATAACAAGTGGAAGATAAAATTCTGACTCAAATCAAGTTATTACAAGAATTGTCCACTTCAATAACGATAACACTAATGGGCTAAAAATAGCGAAATAAATAAGCACGAAAGCAATCGTTAACTAGAAACAGATTCCAATTCTAAGCCAAGCGACCTGGAAAAGACTAATTGTTAACATTCATTGCCAAATGGACTAAATATAATACATCCTTGTACTAATTCAATATTGACAATCGCCAGATTAGTAAATCTATTCCAATAACACGTACCACCGTCAAAAATCTGCATTTCATAAACAAAAGAGACTCTTCTCAAATTACAAAATCCATCACTCTCCATCCCATAACCTAAAAGTTCACCGACGTCAAAAGCATTCTTCTAAAAGCTATTAGAGATCAAAACAAAAATTCTTCATAACTCTCCAATTCTCTACCACTACAACACGTCTGAACTCAATGTCTCGAAATCGAACGAAATCCCACAAAAGCCAGAAAGCAGAAGAAGAAAGCCTAACGGCGATCGCCGATCGGCGGACTCTCTATAATTAGAATTCCGGCTGACAGAAAGCGTAGGCAAGTGGCACGCATAAATAGCGTCGGCCGATTGAAATTCAATATTTAACGTAGTGGGCCGCTGGTGAAAAAGTTAATTAGAAAACAAACAGAAAATTAACACGAACCCGGCAGCCAGATCCTCTCTACCATTGGTGGCCGTTAGTCGGGATTTATCGTAACGCGTTTCGATCTGGTCGGTGACCGGTTTATATTCGAGATCGGCCGACTCGACTTCTCTCTCTCTCTCTCTCTCTCTCTTTGATGCGAACAGACTCTCTTCAATCCGAGTTGATCGACGATCGAAAATCCGGACTGATCCCGTGAATCCGCTTCTTTCGTGCTGCTTCTGTCGGAGCACTTAAAATATGCATTTCTGATAGGAAATGGTGAATAAGCAAGTTTGCTTGATGGTGGAGGAACTTTGGTTTATTTAGTTTTCATAATTTAGAGGTCAGCGTCTGAAAGCTTGATTTGAAACGATTTCAATGATTTTTGAAGCTGTTTTCAATTGAATTCCTATTTCGAGTAGTATTTCGTTCTAAAAGTTAGGTTATGATATGCAATTTTTAAACGTAGTAGTGAAGTAATAGAAGTTGTGTTGTAACTGTTTATTGTTGTTTCATTTGTATATTTGATAGCCAGTTATTATATGAAATACTGTGTTTAAGTTGAATTTGCGATAAAAAAAAAAGGCCAGATTGATTCCGTGAATTTGTTTCTGTCGGAGAGTTAGGTAACATATGAATTTTTAATAGTTAATGGTGAATAAGCAAGTTTGCTATATGAGAGTGGAACTCGAGTTTATTTAGTTTCCATACTTTAGAGGTCAACACCTAAAAATTAGATTTTAATACATTTTAATGTTTTCCCAAGCTATTCTGAGTTAAATTCCAATTTCAGTTACGTTCAGATTTTACAGTTAGGTTATGTTACCTTAATTAACAAAATAGTTAGCAACAAAGGTAAATAAAACATCAGCGGCTGAGGGTTATATTTAAAAAAATGTCAGTGATATTGAATGAATCGATGATGAGAGTCAATGAATTCAAATTTTGGTTACGATTAAGTTTTGAAACGTAACGGTCATATTGTCAAATTTTTAATCACAGGGCGAAATAAAAGGAGTGGTGTTGTAATGATTTATTTTGCCAAATCTATATTTGAAATGCTGAATCCACATTGATCGAGGATCAAAAATCCGGATTGATCCTGAAAATCCGCTTCTGTGCTGCTTCTGTTGGAGGTGTAGTTAAAATATGCATTTCTGGCAGGAAATTATGAATAAGCAAGTTCTTCGACTTGCCGCAAGTGGAACAGTAGCGGAACCAGAAATTATTTCCATTCAGCTTCTTAGAGATGAGCGACAGACACTTCAAGTTTCAAGAATTTGAAAGTTCATTAGTCATTTTGAGCTAAAACGAAACCGGCCAAAAACATTGACTAGTCAAACATGTATTTCGAAACGAAACTAGCGGTTATATCCTATTTCAGAATATTGTCACGGTTTAAATAAAAATTGTACATACTGTAACAATATATTGTTCATCTATTTACTCTTTTGAAGTACTTTGTTTAAATTGATGATCCAAAATTTGCTTATATGAGACTAACAAATAGCATATTTATGAACCATACTTCGGTCGACTTGCAGTTCTGGCACAATTATTTATCACCAAATATTTCACATCCCTAAAAAAAAGCTGTAAACTACCCCAATTAGTCACATCTGCTAATCAAGTACCCAAAAGTTTATCCAGCAAAACGAATTCTCCTCTAAAACCTAACCTCAACCCACCCTTTGGCATCCCTAAAAAGAAGTTGTAAAGAAGCCCAAACAGGTACTTCCGGTAAGCAAGTATCAAAAAAATTTACCCATCCCAACCAATCCTGCTCCAAAACCTAACTTCAACCAATTTTTTTACATCCTTAAAAAGGAGCCTTGAGCAACTCCAAACACTCACTTCCGGTAAACAAGCATCCAAAAAGTTCATCCACCTTATCCAATTTACCTCCAAAACCTAACCTCAACCCACTGTTTCACATTGCTAGAGGTGCCTAAATCGTCACTCTAGTCAGGAAGCATCCAAACGTTTATCCACCCTACCAAACCTTCTTCCAAAACCTAACCTCAACTCCCCTCCCTTCGTATCCCTAAAAAGAAGTCCTAAAGAATTCCAAACACTCACTTCCGGTAAACAAGCATTCAGAAACTTCTCCCGCCTCAATAAACAATCCGCCAAAACCTAACCTCAACCCACTCGACTGTATTACCACTCCCGCTAAAAAAGACAACCGGTGCCATTTCAATTCGAACTTTTATCGAGCCCTCCCGCTCCCGTCTCAGTGTGCGGCACTCCAGGGTGGAACTTCAACTCTTCCGCAACTGGGAATGAGACGTCCCGACGGCGAACTGCGGCGCCAAAAAGAATCCGAGTCGACAAACCAGTTCCGCGATCCGGCCGTTCGAAGTCGGCGCGAGGAAGCGTCGGGTAAGAAGGTCGGTGGAAGAGGGTAGATGAGGTAGGTAGGAAGGTGGAGGGCTGGAGGAGGAGGGAGGGAGGGGAGGGAGGGAGGGGGGGGGGGGTAAATTATCACGTAATCGCGAGTACATTTAATCCGTTAACGTATCAACGTTAATCCATCACCGACGCTCGTGATCGTCCATTTTGTCGGGCTTCCGGTTCCCTGACTGGCCCAGGATAAAAGTTTCGAAAAACGGGCGAGCCCGACTCGTGGCGGGCCGCGGGAAAAATTGGCGAGTTACGAGCGGACGGCGCGGAAATCATCTCGGCCGTTAATCTTGATTTATGACGAGAGCGGATAGGCGCGCGTTGGGTACCGGTTGTCGCGCCGTAATTGGATCGAACGTCTTTCTGGACGGAATCGGTTGCAATGGGGCGAGGTGAGCACGAACTCCTTGGTGGCTGGGGTGGCGTTGACTGGGTGGGAGGGGGAAGGTCGAGTGGACGGTTGCAGGACGTGGTAGAGGTCAAATATGTTTTGGGGATAATGTACAATATTTCGGGGTTTGAGGTACGGTACATTTTGAAATGTATGTAACATACATGTTATGTGGGTGGGGAGGGGGGAGGTCGAGTGGATGGTCGCGGGACGGTGATAGAGGTCAATTATGTTTTGGGGATGATGTATTTCAAGGTTTGAGGTACGCTCCATTTTGAAGTGTATGTAACATACATGTTATGTAGGTGGGAGGGGGAAGGTCGAGTGGACGGTTGCAGGACGCGGTAGAGGTAATTTTGAAGTGTATGTAACATACATGTTATGTGGGTGGGGAGGTCGAGTGGGTGGTCGCCGGATGGTGGTAGAGGTCAAATATGTTTTGGGGGTGATGTATTTCGAGGTTTGAGGTACGCTGCATTTTGAAGTGTAGGAAATATACATGTTATGTGGGTGGGAGGGGGAAGGTCGAGTGGATGGTTGCGAAACGGCCGTGGAGGTCAAATATGTTTTGGGGATGATGTATTTCGAGGTTTGAGCTATACTGCATTTTGAAGTGTACGTAACATACATATTATGTGGGTGGGGAGGTCGAGTGGACGGTCGCCGGATGGTGGTAGAGGTCAAATATGTTTTGGGGATGATGTATTTTAAGACATGAGGTACGCTGCATTTTGAAGTGTATGTTACATACATGTTATGTGGGTGGGAGGGGGAAGGTCGAGTGGACGGTTGCAGGACGTGGTAGAGGTCAAATATGTTTTGGGGATGATACAGAGGGTGACTCAGAATTCGAGGGAGAAATTTTAAGGCGTGATAGAACATATTGATGCAAGCCGTTTTTGTAGTACAATGTATGGGGGGAACGCAAGGAGTGAAAAGTTACAGCGTAGTTTTCGAGGTTTGAGGTACGCTACATTTTCAAATGTGTATAACTAGTATACAAAACGTAATATACGTTTTGAACATGATATATGTCACCGAACTTTGTATTCTGCTTTGGAAATATTGTCAGTAGGAATGTCCTGTGTCTTTTTCGATGAAGGTATCGTGAATTTGTTTCATAAATAAGTGTTGGTAGAAGTCAAATATGTGTGAGAAATGTTTAAGGTACGGTAAAGCAAGAAATAAGTTTTATTTCTGAAAATATAACATAACGTAACATATGTGATCAAACTTTCTATTGTGCTTCTGAAATATTGTTAGTAGAACTGTTATCTAATATTGTTCTTTGTACTGGTTCGTAAATAGGAGGGGGGTTAAGGTTAAAGATGTCTGACGAACGTTTAAGGAAATAATACATGATAGTTGTAAGAATCATAGTGTATACAGTCAAACATTTTATTCTACTTTTCAAAGTGTCAGAGCGGACTAAGAATTTCAATCGACTAAGGTGTCGTGCCTGGTTCGCAAATAAGCAGGTGCAAAATGTTAAATATGTGTCATGAATAATTAAGGCAGTTTAAGGAAACGAATAATAATAGGTACCTGTATTTTCAGAGTTTATTTGCTCACGTTAATTAAGTCCATTTAAAATGCGTTGCATGTCTGTCGGTATCGATATCGTTCGGCTGGTTCGTAAATGGAAGTGCATACATGCAAAATGTCAAGCATATACAATTAATACATAAGGTGCGAGAGTTACGAAAATAGCGGTACTCTTATATGTACGTGCAAAAATAATGATACTTATGTACAATATATTATATAATGACGCATTATAATCTTCGCGAAAGAAATGATTATTTGTTATTTTTCGGTATTGTACCTTATAATTGTTTATTTGAATAGCATAATGTTCACAGAAATTATAATAATTTCTATCATCGGTAGAATTGATGTAAAACAAACAAGAATCAAATAAGTTACTCACGAAGATTATTGCAAATGCCAAATGAATATTGGTGTTATTATCGAAGTGAAACGGATGTTTTCTTGACATGTATAAGTCGTGATCGCCGTTTTAGACAGTCCTATGCTAACAAAAATAATTTTAGAAATTTTAAGTTTCCCTTCATTTAAAAAATGAGTTTGACCATGCAATGACAGTGCTGGAAATGTATTTATTGGTAATATGAGTTGCACATAAGGCCCTTATTTATGGTTACAATTACAAACTCAAATGACAGAAAATCATATGTCAGAATAAAATCAAAATACTCGCAGACATTCGAACACATTTGATTGAAAACCAATACCAGCAACTGTATCATAACTTCTATTTATCACAAAACAAACGAATAAAATCAATCCAAACTCAACGTTAATTGCTTTCTATTTCGACCGAAAAATACCGAATCATACGACACAACAGACTCAAAATAGACGATCCGGCCGCAGACCAATATCGAAAGACCCTCGCTCGCCGACGATTAATCGATACCGATCAAAGCATAATATTTCCGGCCGTTAGGAGCTAATTTCATGCCTCTAACTCGCGGATACACATAAATACAATCGTTATTAACCATTTCCAAGGCTGGCCTGAGTATATTCGCCAGACTCGAGCCGTCTAATTGCTTTGAATCGTAAGATTCTCTCTCTCTCTTTCTCTCTCTTTGCCTCTCTCTCCCGCTCTCTCTCTCTCTGTCTCTCCCCATCTCTCTCTGCATCTCTGTCCCCTCTCTCTCTCGGTCTTTCTCTCTCTTCCTTTCTCTCTCTCTCTCTCTCTCTCTCTCTCTCTCTGCCCCTCTCTCTCTCTCTCCTTCCCACTCTCTCGGGTTCTCTCTCTCTCTCTCTCTGCCCCTCTCTCTCTCTCTCCTTCCCACTCTCTCGGGTTCTCTCTCTCTCTCTCTCTCTCTCTCTCACTCACACCAATTCTAACTCTTTCTCTCTCTCTCGCACTCTAATCCGGCTATTATCAGCGAGAAGATCTCCGACCAGGGAAAGACAGATGCAAATGTCGAAACGACGATCGGGGTCAACGGAAAGTACGAATACAAATTTTTCGCTCGTCAGGATCGTTAATTAGCGTCGATCTGGCATTCTTGAGGCGCGCGCGCCTGTTCCCGCGTGGAAGTGACAAATTTATTCCGACTGATCGGCAGATACGCGATCCTCTTTTCTTGAGCTTTCGGCGGATGTTGCAAGGCTCCGCTTCATTTGCGTCAGATGGCTGCTCGTTCTCGATGCTGTTCGGGATAAATTATTAGAATTTGAGAGGATTCAGATCTGCAAAGGCGAGGTTAATTATGATTCAATAGGAAATACATAAAGTGGGAATTGTTGTGTTCAGTAAGTGTTCAATGTAATAATTACGTAAAGAAATTATTATAGTAAATATTTACCTAAGGCATCAGATTTCGATTTTATGTAATTTATGATATACAATTATAAGCACAACAGTTTTCGATTCGATGTTAGCGGTGATTTTCAAGTATGTGTTTGGTAAGTGTTCAATGTACAAATTACATGGGATCAAAATAAATTATTATACTAAATGCTTACTTAACGTAACAGATTTCAATTTTATGTAATTTATGATATTCGATAATAAACAGAACAGTTTTAGAGATGATGTCATCGGCGATTTTCAATCGGAAAAACATAGAGTGAGAATTGTTGAGCTTAGAAAATGTTTAGTGGAGTATTTATGTGGAATCAAGAAAAGTTATTATACTGAACCCTTAACTGAATTGCATTTTTGGTGTGCTTGCACAATACTGAAGCGGTTCGATGGGTCCTAACTTAACAAAAATAATTTTAGAAAACCATAGCTTTATTACAATTTACGGAATAATTGTAATCGATTACGACATAACAGTTTATGCATATATTATTGGTACATGTTTGATGAAGAAAATTTGAAAATTCGGATTCTTACCTTAAACTCGATAAAATCGAAAGTATTCTGTATTCAACGTGATAACTGAACTTCAATGTAACATATACTTTTTTTTGCCAAGGGATTGTAAACAACCGATGCAAATTCCTTAACAAGAATATCATAACACTTCCACATTCTCGAATCTCACACATATAAAAATTGTTCAGTCGATTAGAAGAATTCATTTGAGCGAAACGAATGTTAGTCATCTTAACGTCTCTCGGCTTCCTTGGCGGCAGTCGTTAAAAAAAATAACGGCGAGCATCTGCGCAAAACTCGCCCGGTAAATCTTAATTAGGTGTCAGGACGCTAACCTGACAAATGGAGAAAAACGGACTCGAGGTAGATTAGCTGCTCGCGGCATATTCGATTCGATGGTGCGCGACGGAGCCGGAAAGTGAGCGAAGCGAGCGGAAGAGGGACAATGTGAGAAGCGGGCGGATGCCAGAAGGATCCCGATCATAATAAACAAAATGTGGATATGGTAGAAATACTGTTGAAACTCTTTAGACGATTTTTGGAACACACCATCTTTTCCTTATTAATCCTATTGTCTCTCGAGACTACTTGATTGAAATTAGCCTGAATTCAATACTATTACATAATTAACCCATGATCATAAAATTTATTATCCTGAAATACTGTTGATGTTTGGAATGTCGTATGATGAGATGAAAGAATAGATATGATGTAAATGTGAGGAAAAGGGAATCGCATAGTGAACGATGTAAGTGAAAGATGGGCAATATGAGAAACAGGCTACCAGAATAAACCTGGTCATCATGAACAAAATGTAGACTTGATGGAAATATTGTTGATGTTTGGAATCTGGTATGATGGGATGATGGAGTAAGAATGATGTGAGTAAATGTGAGGAAAAGAAAATAAGAAAGTGACGGAGCAAACTGCAGAGGGACAATGTGAGAAGCAGGCGGATGCCAGAAGGATGCTGATCATAATAAACAAAATGTGGATATGGTAGAAATACTATTAATGTTTGAAATTTGGTATGATGGGATGAAAGAGTAATGATGATGTAAGTAAATGTGAGGAAAAAGGAATCAGATGGTGAACGAACCAAGTCGAAAAGGGACAATCTGGGAAACAGGCTACCAGAAGAAAGCTGGTCGTAATGAACAAAATGTAGATATGATAGAAACATTGTTAATGTTTGGAACGTGGTATGATGGGATGAAAGAGTAAGGTTGATGTAAGTAAATTTGAGGAAAAGGAAATTAACCGTAAAGTAAATGGCGGAAGAAACCTGCTCATAATAAACAAAATGTACGTAAACTAATGCGAGAGAAAAGATATAGGGAAATGGAAAATATATATATAATATATAATAATATATATAATAACCATAATAGAAAAAAGTTTTAATACAAAACCGATAAGCGAATTAGATAGAAGTCGGTATGACATAAAGAACTGAAAAGCACATAATTAGAAGATTGAAGTATTACATATCACCATTCGTCCTTCACAAACATTACGTTTTACAGAAAAAATGATCCTAAACAAATCATTAAAAAATAGCAAAAAAAATTATAATAGGTTTAAAAATGCCAAAAAGGCATCATTATACACAAAAAATTATGCTAAATAAATCAGATAAAAAATAAGGAAAAATTGTATGAAGTTGACAAAATGAAAAACGTCAAAATAATCGCAGTCATAGGTAAACATTAATGGTCAAGAAAAATAAAACGAATAATATGCGTGTATAAAAATCAACTACCATAAAGAAAACAGAAATCACAGGAAATGTTCCCCTATCAGATTAGTGCGTTAAACGGAAAAGGGCATAGATGAATAAGACAGTGAAATGTGCCCCCAAACCGATTGAAATTCTGAATGGGCCATTCGATAGCTTATGAAAAAAGAAACATTTTTGTAAATTTTCAACTTTGTATCTCTACCGTGGGGGGCGGGGGAGGGTAAAATGTACTGTTCGCTTCTCCTACGATTTTCTCGGAATCTATCGGATAAAAAAAATTGAAAAAAATTAGAGTTACATCTGGTGATGGTGCGCACATTTCAGATTTTTTTCAGATTTTTATATAAAATATCCAACGAGAAAAAAAATAAAAACCAAAAGGTGAGTTAGAAAATTATTAATTTGACAACGAAGGAGGTCCGGATCATTGATGCCGCTTTTACCTGTGATGTAATATTAGAATTAACGTCTCTCTGATTTTTTTCATAATTTTTGATTTGGTGGAACAGTGTCGGAAAAATCAAAAACCGCGTCTCTGGTCAGTTTTTGCCTGTCAGAACACCGTATGAGATAAACTTTAGTTTCCTTTTTGTAACATTACTATTTTATAGGATATTTAATGTTATGAAGTACATAGAACAGTCGTAAGAGTGCGAAAAAACTAAATAAATGGAAAAAGTCTATGTTACAGTATAGACTTATATGCTAAAAGATTGAAGATCAACCCAAGAACGTCGCTAGCGCAACTGACAAGGTGTCAGTCTTTTAAGTAGGAGAGAAACTTTTTGTCTGGGTTTCGAATCCTGTTAGATCCATTCTTCTTTTACATTATTTTTTTTCTTTCTCTGTGCAACAATAATTAACATTTACTGTCAGACGTTATCACAACATTTTTGCAACTCACAGTCAAGAATTGTAAGCACAGTGAATTAATCGGGTCTACTGAACCACTACGCCAAAATACAATGTTGCGTTGAACTAACGGTCAAAAACGTTTTTCGACACACCACGTGCACGTGTATTACACATTAAAATATTGACAAAAACATTGTTAAAATAGCTGACGTATACGTAATATCTGTGAATGTTAATTATTGTTGCACAGAAAGGAAAAAAGAATGAAAAAAATAATAGATCTAACAGGATTCGAACCCAGACAAAAAGTTCCCTCCGGCTTAAAAGACTGACACCTTGTCAGTTGCGCTAGCGACGTTCTTGGGTTGATCTTCAATCTTTTAGCATATAAGGCTATACTGTAACATTGACTTTTTCCAGTTATTTAGTTTTTTCGCACTCTTACGACTGTTCTATGTACTTAATAACATTAAATATCCTATGAAATAGTAATGTTACAAAAAGGAAACCAAAGTTTATCTCATACGATGTTCTGACAGGCAAAAACTGACCAGAGACGCGGTTTTTGATTTTTCCGACACTGTTCCACCAAAACAAAAATTATGAAAAAAATCAGAGAGACGTTAATTCTAATATTACATCACAGGTAAAAGCGGCATCAATGATCCGGACCTCCTTCGTTGTCAAATTAATAATTTTCTGACTCACTCTTTGGTTTTTATTTTTTTTCTCGGTGGATATTTTATATAAAAATCTGAAAAAAATCTGAAATGTGCGCACCATTAACAGATGTAACTCTATTTTTTTTCAATTTTTTTTATCCAATAGATTCCGAGATAATCGTAACAGAAGCGAACAGTACATTTTATCCTCCCCCGCCCCCCACGGTAGAGATACAAAGTTGAAAATTCAGAAAAATGTTTCTTTTTTCATAAGCTATCGAATGGCCCATTCAGAATTTCAATCGGTTTGGGGGCACATTTCACTGTCTTATTCATCTATGCCCTTTCCGTGTGACTGCAAAAAGCGTAAAGTTGCGAGTGAACATGAGGAGCTGAAATGAAACGTTAGCTGGAAGAAAGTGCGTCGAAAAATGGAAATTATGATAATGCAACGGTCGAGGAAGAGGATTGTTCGTTGCGCGTGCGAAAGAAACGGACGCGAGAAAGTGTTGCCAATAGTAAAAAGTTTTACGTATTTGAGCTTGTTAATCCGGGCAAACGCATAAATTCAGGAACGAGTGCAGGCCGCTATAAGCTTCAGCTTTCGAAACGAGCGAATCCTAATGACAATTTTATTCGAAAGAGCAACAAACACGTTCGGAGAGAAACATTTGTTAATTGCAAGGAATGATAAAGTAAGTTATTAATGGACGGGTTGCAGGCTACATTGAAAACTGAAAAGTAGCATGAAATGGACGGACTTTTTACTTGAGAAATTTTGTAAAAGCTGGAGCCAATGAGCGAGTAGTAAAGCAATAGTAATCCTATGCGAAAGTAAAAATTGAATAACAAATGGAAAATGACAGAATGTAATAGGAATATTCCTTTCATAGTGAGAAAAGTTGATAGTGATTGAAATTTTATTACAGCGTACTTTGAAGTGATTTTGGTTTATAGATCATTATTCTAGAAAAATACAGGGTGGTTTAAAAGTTTTATTCAACTAAATATTTTCAGAATAAATCTTGACAGCTAAAAAAAATGTGAAGCCTGTAAAATGTGAAGAAATAGCAATAAAGACATTTAGTTTGTTTCAGAAAAGAATTAATAGAAATACATTTAGTTCAGTGCACAGGGTGTTTCTGAAAATGTGATCTTAACCCCGACAGCCTCATTACCGAAAAAAAAACTTTGAACGAAAGACGTTTTATATGAAATCACTCCAATCAAAGTAATCATCCTCGCCTTGAACGCAAACTTTCGAAGATCGAATCATACATCCGTTGCCGGCACTCTCAAAGACATTGCAAACCAAGGACCCAAATAATCACAATTAATTCCCACTCACACGATCGTATCAACCAATAAGAAGTATAATCCAAACCAAACCAAGCAGACAGAGAAACTACTCCGACAGAACTTCGTCCTGCGAATCTTATCCCTGAATCCGTCGGACGTCAGATTTTCGGAAGCACCCTGTATATGGAGCCAGAAATGGAATGATTTCAGCGACGCGGAACATCGAGCGAATTAATTTAGCCGCGGCTCAAAAATTAACGAAGCGCAGTATCACATCGCTAATAACTCATTATCTCGTCGGACTTAATTGAATTACAGTTCCGCTCGCCGTTTCCTTATCAATCCGCCTCCTACTGCATCCCTCCTCTTCCACACACACACACACACACACACATACATACACTCCACCGTCTTCCTTCTCGTTTCTGCGCGCGTGAGAGAAAATCGGATGAGCCGCGAGGGAGTCACGTGCGTGCGCATGCGCGAGTGCAGGCTCGCTTTTCAACCGTGAAGAATCTCGTGCGCGAGCTATCCTGCGCGCAGTCACATGTGCGCATCCGTTTGGATGTCGGTGGGCTGATTAGATCGCGGACGGATTCGTTTTCTGAACGGACTTGGTGGTTTTTGCAAAAGTTGAGTTGGGAATATTGGCGGGGCGCAGATTAATTGCTATTTTACCAAACAGAAGTTCAGAATGCAATGTTGTTTTTCATTGGATTGGATTGTGCAGAAAGATTGTATATCCGGTTGGATGAAAGCTACCTCATTAGATCGCGGACGGATTTGTTTTCTGAACGGACTTGGTGGTTTTTGCAAATGTTGAGTCGGAAATATTTGCGGTGCGCAGATTAATTGTTCTTTTACTGAAAAGAAGTTCAAGATGCAATGTCGTTTTTCGTTGGAATGAATTGTGCAGAAAGATTGTATATCCGGTTGGATGAAAGCTACCTGATTAGATCGCGGACGGATTTGTTTTCTGCACAGTATTGGCGATCTTGGCCAAAGTTGAGTTGGAAATATTTGCGGTGTACAGATTAATTGCTGTTTTACTAAAAAGAAGTACACAACACAATGTTGTTTTTCGTGTCAATGTATTGCGCCGAAAGATTGCACGTTATACCGTTTGGAAGTTGGCGGGCTGATTAGATCGTGGACGGATTTGTTTTCTGAACAGACTTGGCCGTCTTTGCAAAAGTTGAGTTGGAAATATTGGCGGTGCGCAGATTAATTGTTCTTTTACTGAAAAGAAGTTCAAGATGCAATGTCGTTTTTCGTTGGAATGAGTTGTGCAGAATGATTGTATATCCGGTTGGATGAAAGCTACCTGATTAGATCGCGGACGGATTTGTTTTCTCCCAGTATTGGCGATGTTGGAAAAAGTTGAGCTGTAAATATTTGCGGTGCACAGATTAATTGCTGTTTTACTAAAAAGAAGTACACAACACAATGTTGTTTTTCATTGGAATGTATGGTGCAGAATGATTGTATATCCGGTTGGATGCCTGCTAACTGATTAGATCGCGGACGGATTTATTTTCTGCGCTGTCCTGCTGGACTTTACTACAGATCTGTTGAAAACAGATTGGCGAAATAATAGCTATTTCGTTAATTGCGGTTATTTGCAAGACTAATTCAACAAGACAAAAGTTCCAAAGGCAATATCATTTCGCGTTACAATCTATTATCTAAATATAATAGTTTGTGCATCCGTTTCAATGTTGATTGGTTGATTAGATCGCGGACGGATTTGTTTCCTGATAATGCAGACAGTGCGAAAGTTGAGTTAAAAATGGTTCCAATGTGGAGAATAATTGCTATTTGCAATTGTTTAGGAAAATGATTAAAGGAGCCAAATGTTCAAAAGACATTATCACGTTCCGTTAAGATCTGATGTACATCAGTTTAGATGGCAGGCTGATTAGATCTCAAACGGATTTAGTCTCCGAAACACTCATGACAATCTTTACGAAAATTATCTTGAAAAAAAACTATGATGCGTAGAATGCTTGCTTTTTTTTGCCAAATCTGATTGTGTTCAAAAAATACGTGTTAACTTACCATAATTTAAGGTAAATTACGTACGCACCTACTTACCAGGTCTCATGACCACAGGAAACATTTAACGTTGTTTTCGTTTACATTTAGCATACAGAGTATTAACATTTCTTTTCGTACATGCATTCAAGTAGGTACACAATCATTTACTACTACATATGCTTTCCCCTTGACATATGACACGGATTCAAATAAATGTTAGACAAGAACAAATATTTTCATAATAAAGCAAAGGTTCATATTATATATATATATACATACTCTAATTGTCCCATCACAAACCTAAAAGGGCAACCTACTCAAAAATTCACACACCATCGAAAATGTTAAGAAATTCTCGCTCAGAACTCTTTTCTCGAAACATCAAATCTTCTTTACGCCTTATCCTGCACACGCATTTACACGTGCGCTCATATATGGCTGAAAAAAAGGACGCCTGCATCCGTGACACTCTCTTCTGCGATAGTCGAGAGAACCAGACCTCGCCTCTAAGCCTGGAAAGTAATCAGCTATTAATTAGTACGAACGCCAGATATTTCCGACGAACCGTTACTGACTCGGCCAAGATTTCAGATACGCGCGAGATGCTTCAGATGAAAGAGACGATAAAAAATGAATGCTGAAATGGTAATCATACTCGATGAACGATCGGTAATAAGAGCGTTTAATTACTTTTAGCGGTCGGCTATCGGCCTGATTAGAAATGCTTCGGAATGCTTCGGAATGCTTCGGTTAGCGTGAAATCGACTGTCTTCAGCCTGAGAGGCTGAATGATTAATTGTTTTGTTGGTGCAACTGCGATCCGTTGGCTGACCTGCGTGAAAAAAAGCGGTGAAAGACTTCAAATGGTCTGAGGATAGCAAATCGCACTGGAATTAGAATTGTGAATAGATTCTGATTTGTGTGATATATTCTTTCACTGACTTCAGGAATTCAAAGAAATAAAATTCCAACTTAGTGCTGATTAGTTGTCTAAATTAAATATTTCAAGAGATGTATATTATTTTTTATTTTGTTATTCTTGAAGAAGGGTTTAAGACGAACTCGTGGTTTTGATCATTTTTGTATGAAATATGTTTTTAACCCATTAACTGCCACATTTTTTTTTGACTGCATTAGTTATTTTATATGCAGAAAAGGTTCTCTAACAGTATAATCATATAAATTCCAAAATCCTCAAATTGGGAACGTGACAGCTGATGAGTTTAGAAAGTAGCTTGGCAACAAATTAAGAGAATAGACAGAATAGGTTTAGAAAGATGCGTATTGCTTCACATAAAAAACATTAAAAACGTTTCAACCTCATTAATTTCTACTCACAATACTTCGGTTTATGATAGAATCATAGGTATTGCTTGTTAGTTTAAAGTGGACAAGTTTACATGACCAATTCCAATCTAAAATCGCAAAAACTATAAATAGCATCTTATGTAATTTTCTATTTTGATATTAAAATATTAACAGTAAGAAATTATTCCACACCCTTTAATTTTCACTATTAACCTCCCCATTCACAATTACGTCACTCATCTCTCTAAAGTAAAATACGCAGATAAACGTCCACCTTAAAACCACAAAAATTTCAAATCGCTCATCATTCCAAAGAACAAAGCTCTAAGCAGCGACCAGTAAAACCAACAAAAGAACCAAACTTCAAACCTACCGAACCTTTACATCGAAAACCTTCTCCAACCCCATCAATCCACCCACCCCCCTTCCCCCAATTAACCGCAAAAATCTCATCCCAACCTGGAAACGTCACCGCTCCAAGAATAGTCGCCGGCGAGCAACGGTGAAAAAATTTCCGGGAAGAGACAACCTCAGGGAATTTCCGCTGAAAATAGCTCGGACTCTCTAAGGTAGGTGACGCAAACTGCTCGTCGGATCGTTACTGTTCGAATTGAGTCGCGCGTTCTTACGCATCGGAATTCGCCCCTTTTTCCGTTTGGCATCGACATGGCACTTTTCACGCTGAATGTGCCAACGGTCCGCAATGCGCTCCCCTCCCCTCCCCTAGGCTCCCTAGCGCTCACCGCGCTAGCCTGCACTCCCCTCCCCTCCGCTCGCCCGCGCTCGGCTCGCGCTAGCCTGCTCTCCCCTCCCCTCCGCTCCCTAGCGCTCGCTGTGTTAGCCTGCACACCCCTCCGCCGCCTATCCCCACTCCTGACTACGCGCTCGCTGTCTCGCTCGGTTACTCTCGCTGTCTCTCTCACTCCAGCGCGCCGAGCGGCCTGAGCCGCCGATTCTCACAGGACTGGCGGGCGCGCGATTCATTCCGAATGCTGGACGCGAATGATCTTCGCACGTACTTCGAGGCACACGTTCGATGTTACTCTCCTTCGGTCGATTGTCACGTTTCAGGGTTGGCATTGCTGGGCCGTGAGCAATGGATCTGCTCGCGGAAGTTTCGTGCCAACGGTAGTGACGTATGCTCACAAGTATTGTGGAGTATGTTCTTCTTTAATTTTACTGTAACATGCGTATGTTACGAAGTATTGTATTGGGAGTAGTGGAAGAAATTTTTGAATATTAACTGTGTATTATATTAACTGTTCTAAGTTTTTAAATGTAAGCGCGGTATCGATAATTGTTGAGTAACTATCAGATCAGGTTTGAGCAATAGAACTGGTCACAAAGACAATCTGTGGTACTGTTATAATATACTTGTGTATATTGCGAAGTATTAGAATGTGTATAAGTTTTGTATTGGAAGTAGCGAAAGTATTTAATTGTATATGTTAGGCATTATATGAAATGCTCTTGGTTTGAAGCAGTAAATAATGCGATATTTCTTTATGTTAGTAATTAAAGTACAGCTTGTTCACTTTCTATTACTTAAGTTGCATTGCTCAAGCATGAACAAACAACTGTTGACAGAAATTTGGGGCGAATGTATGTAACATATACTTGCGAATATTTTAAAATGTGAAGTACTTAATAATAGACTTGACAATATCGCATACTACCAAATAATTATTTCATCACTACACATGCTGAATGTACATTTTCTTATATGAGTAATCACATTTTAAACATCATATTATTTAACCTTTACTAATCGATATATTGGTGGAAAAATAGTGTTTGTCCTGACATTTATAATGTTTCATATGCTAATAAGATGAGAAGAAAGCATTAATTGTTATTATGCCATACAAAATCAACCTTTTCAGGTTCATTCGACAATCGGTGATTAACACTGTTAATATATAGCATTTGCGGGTATGCTGATAGATCGAATTAATGCGACTGTCGATAGCTTGAATTATTAAGGCCAATCGTTCAATTTATAAGGTATTAAAATACATCGATGCTTGATCGTGAAATATATAGTAATATACACGGAAGCACGCGTTCGGCATATTCAGCTTCAATAAATTGTCACCTTTCAGAATTAGCATCTCTGAATCGTAACTCGAACTATATCGATAAACCATTCCAGAACCAGGAATCCAATAAACCAAACTTGTTAGCACACTACATTAAACACAGTACCTTTCCCTTTTATTTAACATACATACACGACGTCATCTAACAATGATTCATTGTTTATACATATTTGATATTCCATTTCAATCAATTGTCAGTTTGGCGATCACACAACAAAACATCATCAATACCAAACGATTATTCAAATTGCCAAAATTTATTTGCTTACTTTTAACAAGACTTAATTGGAGACAAGTGTACAAAGCTTGCATTTGTGCGAACGATAAGTCTATGGAGCGCTTAGTATTGGGTTGGCAACTAAGTGATTGCGGTTTTTAAATAAGAAGGAAGACCCAAAATTTTTCTATTTTTTTTTCAATGAATGTATGCGGTACATTCAGCTTCTCTGCAATGTCACATGTTGTGCTATGACGATCTGAATCGATAATGACCTTGATATAGGTCTCATCGAGTTCAGCTGGACGGCCAGATCGTTGAGCATTTTTAGTGAAAAATACACCAGATCGAAAACCGGCAAACCAATTTTGACACTGCCTTTCTTTCAAGGCTTCATTCCCACATACGGCACATAACTTCTTTCGCGCCCGCGATGAGTTCTTACCTTTTCGGAAATAATACAAATAATATGTCTGAAATGTAGGTGTTGTCTTCAATTTTTAAATTGAGATAAAAGCAAAACTAAAGCACTAATCGATATAATTTTTGTACTAAATTAAAGGTAGAAGTCGAAACAATAACAAAAAAGTATAGATTAGGTGCTTTGAGCACGTTAAGGATCCCAAAAAAGTGTAAAGACCGTCTATCGACAAAATCCGCAATCACTTAGTTGCCAACCCAATAAAAAATGGAAAGCTGGAAGAAAGCGATGCGAAGGAGGGAAGATTGAAAGGGAATATTTCGGTAAGGCAACGAACAAGTCCCCAACTTTTTTGGGCCCACCTTCTAATGCCGCGTGCCTTATGGCCGGCGTGTGTCACACCGATCGGTATTCTGTGACAGAGAGTGTGAGTGTTGGTAAGGACATGGTCTGCCGATGCACCTTTGAGTGGTTCTCATTGTCAGACGAATCTACCTTCGCCATTATAACCCTTCAGCGACGAATTAGTCCAAAGAACTGTTTAAAACTAGTGAAAAATTTTGTACATTTTTTATGACGAAACTAAATTGTAGCAAGTGGTGATCGTTAGATAATAATGATTACTGTCTGTATTATTTTTCATTTGTACATATATTACTCAAATATTGTCTATTTTATTTTCTGTTAGAAGTCGTAATTTGCACTTATTCATGTACGTGTGTAACATTGCAAAAGGGTAATAACGGAAGATTGTATGTTAAAATTGACAAGTCGTACAGAACATTCCGTTTACATTAAAAAAATATAAAGTCAACAGTCTGCATAATAATTGACAGTTTGCAGTTACTTCAAAATGATACAAAAAATAAATTGATAAAAGGCAACAGGTATATCATATATTATCTCACATATTACATTTACTCTAACATTTGTTCCCACATTTGACATCGTATCACTGAAATTCTTGCCGAACTCACACGTTACAGTCAAATATCCGTAATTCTAATTCAAATCATCCGTAATTTCCAAACATTAATAGGAAATCAGCATTTGGTCTTCTTCGATGCGCATTAATTTGAAGCACACAAACTAATGCCAAAAGTAGAGCAGAATGAAACGTACGTGAGCGTTACATTCTATGTCATATTTAGGTTCGTAAATGAGTGCCAAGGTGCGAGTGCGTGAAAGTAGTCTCGATATCTAAAAACGGGAGAAAGGCGGATTGAGAGTCGCTGATTCGCGGCTCCGGGCAAAGATGTTACTCCTTCGGGAAGTTGACAGCGAAAGGAATCCCGAGGAAGAGACACAGGAGGCGACAAGGTGCGGCGAGTTTTATATTATAATTACGCCTATTCCCGATATTCTCAGCGATTCTCATCCTCCCTCAAATTCTCATCACTTGCCGCAAGAAAGCAGTAAAAGTCCTGCAACGAATCCATTTTCAATCTCTGAACTGACAATTATTCGTCCAATTAACCTAAAAGACAAACGAGTGCAAAACATTCAATATTAGCATTACGACGTTATGTATCGTCAGAGTCAAAACAGAGAATGGACAAGAACATGTACAAGTTAAAAGCTATATAACCTAACAAATTAAATACAACGATAACATAACTATTACAAGTTAAATTGAGTACACTTTAGGCAAGGATCGAATAAATGGCCGGCAACGATTCCGTCTTCAATCTTTGCACTGACAATCATTTGTCAATCTAATCTAAAAGACAAAAGACTAAAAAACACATAATATTAAATGTTTTACAAACCCTTTTAAGGTTATGTGTTGTCAACTTCTAATCAGATGACGGACAAGACTGTAACATCCACAAGTTAATGGTTACCTAACCTAACTAATTAAACATGCGTAACCATAGGTACATACATAGGTACACTTAACAATACCAAATTGAGCTCAACAAGAACATAACACCTGCAAACTAAGTTAAGTACATTTCCTGCAGACATCAGTACAACTCCTCCAACGCATCCGTCCACAATTCCTAAACTAACCTAAAACACGAATTACATAAAACCATTCCACTTCATTAAACATTACATAAACGTTCACTTTTAAGGTTATGTATCGCCAAAGTCAAACTAGACAACCAACAAGAACGTAACATCCATCAGTTAAAGACTACATAACCTAACAAATTGAACCCAATTAACATACACGCTTAACCCCTTAACGTGCACGCTCGAGTTTATTCGACTAAACAGGCCAAACTGTGCACACTCGAGATAATTCGAGCGACGTTGTAATTGATGCTGCTATAATTTTTCACACTCGAATACAATCGGGAATTGAAAATAGCAATGCGAAAGGTAAGAAAAAAAATCGTTTTTTGATACTTATCATTTACATAGGATTGTAAGCTGTACACGTTACTATTTCAAAGAAACCGTACGTTAAGGGGTTAATAACAGTATCGAACGTAACACCTACAAGTTAAAACCTACCTAACCACACAAATTCACCCCACCAAACGTACGTGTGTACCGACAGTACCAAATTGAACCCACACAATTTCGCACCGACGGGCCCAGGAAGAGTGCAGAATGACTGCTACGGTTATCTGATCGGTAATTGCCAGGACATACGGTACACCCAGTATGCAATGGCGGCCGCGCCGGTAGCAGAAAAGGAGGGCTGCCGATGAAATATTCGCTCGCTCGCGATGAGTTAGCTCCGCTCAAACTCCGCCTCGTGTTTATTACCTGCACGTCCCGAAAGCACCTGTGACTCCTTTTCCGGTCACGAAAGTGGCACATGTGTGCACGCGAGCCACGGCCGTCATCATGTCTGCCTCCGTGAACGCTGGCCGCGTTCAAAAATTCTCTGACAGGCGTCGATTTCAGTCGATGATAACGTCCGGCCGATTAATGACCTTCCGCGGAGTCGAACGCCTCGAACGTCAATTACGAACACGTTACTTCCCTTCGGTTGTACTTTTCGCTCGTGCGGGTCATTTTTGACCCTGCGACGGTTCCAATGGTTGTTTTTTTTCTTTGGTCAGGGTGCGGTGTTACTCTCTCGGCGGCGCAGGAAGATGTTTTAGCGGATTTTCGGGTCCCTATGTTTTTTGAGTATATCGTGGTGGTGGTTGGATACTATTTTTCAATGTAGGGTTGATGTTTTGTGGAACGAGTTATCGTCTCGAGGCATATTTTGAGTGATTTTGAAGATAGAGTGTTTTTTTGGTATGTTGGGGTGGTGATCCTATAGTTTGTTTCAAGCCGTGTAAGCTTACTGATAATGTTTTAGATGAATGTATAGTAATTCAAATGTTGGGGAATGGATAGTTGTTAAAAGATTAGATTTAAACGTCGTTTTATGAAAAATTTTGAGTTTCGATTTAATTTGGGATGTATAAAATTGTTTGGTTATGTCATTTGAACGAAATTACTAGAAGTATCATTCTATTTTACATAAAGTTGCAAAAAGACTGGATGAAACCTCAAAAGTTCATTGTTACTTAATTTGGAAAAAAGTATGGATATAACGTCAACAAATTTGTAAAGCAAATATGTTCATCTCAGAACGTACTTAATTAGAGCAACTTAAGTCGATAAATATCGTTCTAACATTATGCTGATCAAATCGTATTATGACTAATTTTAGTTTACGACACGGTCAACTTTTAATTAAGAATCAAACTATAATTGATTGAAAATTCAACATTTCGTCAATTATTTCGACTGAAACACTGAAATCCTCGTTTTTGATCGTCAACTATTGCACTTGACTATGTACAACGTAACATGACTTACAACTTCAATTATTCTACGCAGTAGTCGGAATTAAACTAAAAAAATTTTTAAATGACAAATTTTCTACTTTAACCACAGACCGTAATATTCATCTATTAATTATAACTTCAGTTGCTCTACACAGTAGTCCAAATTGAAATAAAAGATTTTCAAAAAATAGAAATTTTATTCTTCAACCACAGACCGTAATATTCATCTATTAATTATAAGTTCACTTACTCTACACAGTAGCTCGAATTGGAATAAAAAATTTTTTTTAATTACAATTTTTATACTTCAACCGCAGACCGTAGTATCCATCAATTAATTACAAAATGTTTTAAATCACTTAAGTGGGCAGACACGATTAGTAACTGATTTGTACAGCCAGATGTGCGTTAAGCGTGTGGGTGTGTCCGTGTGGCACGCGCCGGTAAATCCCTACCACGGAGGGTGTGGAAATTGATGGACGAGCTAATGACAGCTCGGCCCGACATAATAGAGAATAATAGCAGGTTGCTCGGTCACGATACAATCGCTGGGAGGAACGCAGCAATGGCGGATTCTCCAAAAATGGCGTGCCTGCCAAATGTCCGAACGCGAGATACTCTCAGTTAAAATCGAAGAAACTGATAATCACCATTGTTTAAATAATAACGATTTTTTAGCACGTACCATTTTCATCGAGTTAAACGTACAATAAATTGCAAGGCAAATTGCATAAACAATGTCAATACTATTATAATTACGTAAATTATGATATTTTGTATATTAAAGATGTTGACATGGATTTTTTTGCATTAATTTCTACATTTTTGAATATTGTTACTGTAGGCTGCCACGACGATTTTTAAACGTTGCAATGCAGAGAAAATATATTTTTTAAAGGTTTCGACCGATGTATTATAGTATGTCAACTTTTATATTAACATATTGTGTAACTGACAGGCTGTAATATGATACCTGCGCCTATCGAGGTTAATTACCATTTAATACCCCGCAATTAAGATTCTCACCGTCGCCATTAATCATTGTGCCACCGATCCCCGGAACACTTTAAACCGGATCACTTCGAATTCATCCCATTTATTTACAAACACGGAGAAAGTGCGAATACTTTCCCCGCATCGGGAACGAATCCAAATATTCAAAATATGAGATTCATCGCAAATCCGATAACGTGCTTGAAGCCGCCATAAAATCTCAATATTTCCTCCATAAATCGCTAATAATAACATCAGACACCCTGCAAGATCCGCAACTTCTGTCAGACATACTAATCGATGATCATACGTAAACTTTCTGATTAATCATCTATCTTAATTAGACTAGACTTAGTAGTCTAGAGACTTACTTCCTAGTCTTACTAGACTTAGAAAATTCTACCCTAATCATTTCATCGACTACCCTATTCGGCATACTCCGAAGGTACTCACCTACCGAAATTCGGGCCGATCGCAATAAATCAGGCCGCGCATCTCTCTGCGCAGCATCGGGAAGGCCGACTTCCGGTTTCCAGCCTCGAACACGACTTTCCAATATAAGTCGACGACGATACGACGGCTGGCCAGACGGCATCTGCTCACACACACAGACTCAGTCCTGTGTATGCTTACGCGCCCTCACACGTACACAGACACACACAAGTGTGAGTTCTCTACCTATGACTCGACCTGAGCCGAAAGCGATCCAGGTACGAAATGGATCGGTGACACATCCTCGCAGCTTTTTATCTTCACGCGATATCGGTTAGGTCTTTCGAGGGTGACAGGCTTGACAGTTGCCGACGACAGACGGATTCGATGTTTGACCTTCGGCGGGGATGAAGGGCGCGCTTGCGTTTGGAGTTTCCGTATCGGTTTACGCAAAGTGCGAAAGGGGCTTGGGTGAATATTTTGTACCTTTGTATGTTACGTTTGAAATCATTATAAGTGAAACGAGTACTAATTTCGAAAATTTGGTATTTTTGGATTACATATTTTGTGCTTTTTGGTATGAATATACGATAGAAAATGAAGAAGTTTGGGGATGATGGTATATGTATATAATTTCTGCGTTGTTCACATAGCGTGTTTGGTAGTTGGTTGATGCTTTTATTTGGGGTGGCTATTTTAAAAATTTTGGTAGTTTTGGATTATATATTTTATGTTCTTTTGGCATGAATGCGGGATAGAAAGTGAAGAAGTTTGAGGATGATAAAATATATATCATGTATATTTTTAGGTAATTACTGCGTTGTTCACACGGACGGATTCAATCTTTGACCTTCAGCGTAGATAAGGAGCGCTTGCGCTTTGTGCTTTCGTTCGATTTCTACTTTCAAAGTGCGAAGGAGGCAGAATGATTATTTTATATCGTGGAGACTAATTTTTAGTTCTGATGACTATTTAAAAAATTTTGTATTTTTGGATTATGTTTTGCATATTTGAATATGAATATAGGGTGGAATGTGACAATGTTTGGGGTTGGTATTAGGATATGTATAATAATGTATAGATTTATTTAATTATTGCGTTCGTCACATAGCGGATTCAGTGTTTGACCTTCACCGTCGTGAAGGGCTTTTGAGACAATTAATAAGATTGAGATTGATAGACGGTTGATGTTTTTAATGACGTCACTGTCGGAAGCTGAGGAATTGAAAATTTGTCAGTTTTTGTATTCACTAATAATCCAGTTTAAAAATGTATTATTTTTGGCTGATATGTTTTGTATCTTTTTGTGTGAAATTAGAGTAGAAGGTAACAATGTTTGAAGGTGGTAGTAGAATGTATATAATATCGCATAAATTTCATTAAATGTCAATGTTCAGTGCCGATGCGGGAAGTGCACTCGTCTTTTACGCATCACTTAAATTTAAGTTCGCGAAGGTGGGACAGGTGGTCGTTATTTCATATTGCGCATCATGTTCCTTTCAAGATTATCAGATAAAGTTGACGGCAGGATTATCCTTTTACTTCAGCCGTTGCATTTTTAAGAATTGTGGCAAAGCATCGCCGAGTGTACAGCAAAATTGGAAAGTTTTGTAGATAATATTCAAATGGACCTTTTGCAATTCTATTTGAGTTACGTTCCGAACAGAACTGCAATGGTAATTTAATACTTTCAGTTAAGTCGTTTCACTGTTCTCCAGAGTAATAGAGCTCGTGAATTATAGGAAGAAAAATTGGAAATTGTCATTAACGTATAGATGTAGATAATTATTGACTTTGAAGTGTCCCGTATCTGTAAGATTAAAACTATAAGAAACTGTACTTAAATAGAACTAAAAAGCACTTATTCCGAAAAGGTAAATTCATGCGGGCAATTATGCAGATGTCCTTCTACTGGTTTCCATAGATTCCTCTTAATAGATAGACAATATTAACATATCTTCATCCGCAAATCCACACGCACATCCTTTGACATATGATGGCATCTAGGCATCTGCGAACTGTCTGCCAAAAGACTTAACTAGACATAAACGTTTTAATTACGAAACTTTTCTAATATCAAAATTACTTGACTAACTTACTCGAATCAATGCAGAAAATTGCATTAAAACCCATACATGTAAGTATAACCCAAGAAACATTGACAAGCCTCATAATAAGTATCGTTCTTTTAAACCAGATACCCCTTCGAAAAATATCTAATCTAAAATCATTTCCTACGCATATTAAACTCTATTTTATTCGTGTCAGACAATTTTACCAAAGAATCGAATAGAAAACCATAATTTCCCACCGAAGGTATATCAAAAATGTCAATAAACAACAATCTAGATCCTACACAACAAAACATCGACCGCATTTAAACAAACTATCCCACCAGCCCACAATTAGATCAATTACCATCATTTAATACAATCTCAAAATCGATGAAACCAATCAGCACCACCCTCCACCTCTAAACCCCCCCATCAAAAAGTATTCATACACCATTGCCCGATAACTTCAAACGCTCACAATCGAGCCACTTTAACGATCCCGCGACTCTCGCGCATCGTCCGCATCCTGTTTCAATTTGTAATTCCTCTCCCTACCCCCCACCGCCCCGGGCCCTCACACCCCTCCCCTCCCCTCACCTCCGCAGACCGTCCGACCCGTTACACGGTACGGAGATCTCACGCGTTAAGTGGTTCTGGACGGTTATTAGATTTCTATTACGGCGCTCACCCACACGACGGCGCATGCGCGGGCCGCGGAGCCCAGCGGCCGGCCGGCCTGGGCCGCGCATGCGCAGTGCAGGCCTCGCGAGCCAGTCGGTGCCCGAGCGTGCGGCTGGATACATAAATCTCCGCCTTTGGAAGCGGCGTGAATAGCGGGGGTACGCCGGGCAAGAAGTTTATCCGCGCTTCCTGGTTCGGTGACGTTTCGGAAAAATGCGGAAATCTACAAGGCGAGTCACTCTATAATTCATAAATATTTAAGTCGCCGGCCGTATCGGGGGTAGCCACTACTGAAACGCTTCGCGAGAAATGCGCTCCTACATTACGACGGGACGGCGGAGGTAAATAATGGGCGCGTTCGGGTGGTCATGATCGCCGGTTGCTTCTTCTTTTTCGGCATCCCAGAGGCGGTTGCCTCTGCGTATGTGTGAGAGGGTGTGTGAGTGTGGACGGAATGGAGGCGATTAAACGTTACGAGCTTTCCGAGTGCGGTGAGGAGTTTGGAAGCGAAGATTGCGAGGGGTTATGTTGTGTGCTAGGTGTATGGGATGTTGGAGTGTGGGTGATGGGTGGTATGTGGTGACAGAGTGAGTTTGAGGGTCTTGTTTCAGGTGTTACTATTGTGGAAGGTGGAAGGACGATTCTGTTTGTGGGAGGTTTTAGAGGACGTTCGAAGGTTAATTTAGTTTTGCTGTGTCAGAGCGGATTGGAAGTATGTGGGATAGAAAGTGACAGTGATTTTATATGTACAAAATATATGTATTTTAAATATATTTAGTAAGAAATTATTAAGCCCTTGTTTTGATTGATAGTTCTGTTATCTATTCATTTAAATATATGCGGAATACTTCTCATCCAGCTTTTTTCTGATATCTGTTATTATTTTATACCCAAGGAACATATTTAGAATGTATATCACTTGGACTCTTATGCTAAAAATTAGCTCTTCCAATATTCGCAATAAATAAAGAAACACACAAACAACAACACTGTTACATCCTGAATATCACAATTCCCCACAATTTATTGTTACAAAATCTCAAAAACTGAGTTACACTCGAGCATGGAAGAAAATGAAGACGATCGTTTCAATCCTCTCAGGATCTATTCAGGCAGGGACTATTCCTGCGTCCGACTCAATAATACAATATGGTAATTGCGTGATACGTAATATCACCTGCGTCATAACTCATTGGCAGAGATATGCGGATGCGAAACGTTCGTGCAGCTGGCATTCTACGCGGATACTGAAATATAGTTATGTGTAACGGCAATATATGTTATAATAACGGCGCGAACGGGTGGTCATGATCGTGGATTTATTGATATCGTGAGAACGGGTAACCGAGAAACACGCTCGTGTTTGAGCAAAATGATTACGTTTTTTTTTTATTTTTTTTTGTTCGGAGCGCCGAGAGGAACGCCAACGATTGCATAATGTCCGTCTTCTTTTTATCGCATGCTAAATTCCGCCCGTAAACATGCCGACGCTATGTTCGCCGGCTAAGGCACCATAAACGATTCCGTAATATGTATCACAGAGAGCGTTAGTGCACCGTTCACTTTATTATACTGCGCTACAATTTAACATGCCAATTTTACGATATCACACGAAATACGGGATGTAATTAATTAAGTACTTCGAAAATGTACGGTATTAAGCTAGTTTAGAATATGTGATATGTTTCAATGAATTATGGTATAGTCCGCTAATTAGGTGCACAAGAAACTTAAAATCTTGTTTAAAATGTATTGATAATTATATAGAATGAATTGCTGAATATATTCAAATATCTTAATAAAGTAATTTATTGTACAGAAATCTTACAGATAGTAAAATATATATCTTAAAACAGTAGTGTCACAGGTTGGGGCGATGGTATAATATACTGATTAGGTATAGTAGAAAGCTAAAGTATTGTGTAAAATGTGTTGCTGATTATGTGAACTATCTTAATAAAATAATGCATTGGACAAGAAAGTTAAAGATAGAAAAATGTATCTATAGCATAAGACAGACTACAATTATAATATTACAACAGAACGTATCAACAATACAGTAATTTCCAAAATAATTAATGAAATATAGCCACACAATCAGATCACAATTCAATACACAAAATGTTCACTTTAAAGAAAGTACAAAAGTGCCATTAATCTACCAACTACTATGCTACCTCACAGTGTATTCATACTATAGCCAGTAAGTATTATACCATGACCTTGTAGTAGTTCTAAACATATCATGCACAGAATGCACTACTCAATTCTACAAAAGAATCCAAAATAAAGAGAACAATTTGCCATCTGGAATCAGATCAGATTTCATGAGTAGTAAACGGAAACTCAATGAACGTTTGCGCCTCGATTAATCAGGCAATTAAACGCCACTCGTCGTCGATGTTAGAAGAACGTGTACAGATATCCAAAGGCTCTAAAGGTTGGCCGACTATCTAGAAATCTGAATACGAAGGCGAGCGCTCGATAACCTCGAGAGAAAATTTTTCAACGCACGTGAATTATCGTATACCAACCGTTCGAGTGACTCAGGCAGAGACAGTTTCTCGAATATAGCAACATAATGTTCCTTAAATATGCGTAGCACTCACCTCGCTCATACAGGGTGTTCAAATAATTGCTGCAGAACTCATGCAAGAGTCCAAAAGGTCAAAAGTAGCCTTAAACTGATGTCAATTCTACATGAGGCATTAAATTGTTTATAACACTTGTGACAAGTTTCAACTGTGTATTTGGATTGTAGGATAGAGGGTAAAATTAAAAAATAAGGTTTTTGGTCATTTTACTGGAAGAAATTGGTGTTACATCTGCGTAAAGATAAAGCATTGATGACGAATGTATGACAAAGTTTCGAGTTATAGATATTTTGCAACATTTTTGTAACATTTTTTATTGTATGGTGTGTTCATGAAGTATACATAAAATATTACGGGAGTTAAGATACGAACATTCTACAATACAGAAATGATGCTTCTTTTGTTTACCTCTACAACTTCTAAGAAGTTGAAATACCGTGTCAAAATTGAGTCTAATTACATTTGAGCAATCCTAATTCACTAATTGTGCCCATAATTATGAAAGTGGTCTAAGTCAAGATTTACAAAAAAATGAGTTTATCAGTTATTTCACACCACATTTGTTTACACTAAATTTATTCAATGTAATTTTTTTTTTTAAATCTTCACTTAGACCACTTTCATAATTATGGGCACAATTATCGTACCAAACATCTGTTGGCAAGCATTAGTAAACCCCCAGTGAAACTCCCAGTGTTAATTTTTCAAAATATGAGCGCTGAATCATACCTTACTACCTTCAAAACCATTACGTTCTAGAACCTAAACGTCAGGAAAAATATTAATCGTCCAAAAATCGGAATATCAAGATTCCTTTTCATACAATCGACCTCTCGAATGATGTTTTTCCTGCAGTTGCCGATAATTGCCTAACCAATTGCCATGCAGCGGCACAACGAGATGGCTTCATTAGTCGATCGATCGTTCGTTTCCAGATTCTTGCGAGAGAAAGGGAGGCGCGTAGGACAGAGTGAGAAGGATAGAAAATCGTTTCTCGTTCGAACGAGGCGCATTCCACGTTCAGAGCTGGCCCTCTTTCTCGATCCTTTTCCTTCCGCCGATTCCTTATCGGCCGCTTAATTTGCGCTACCGGAATCGCGAACTAATAAAAATGTTAAATGTCCGCGCGTTACTTCAACGACTCCGCTTTGAGCATGTTTAATTTACTGCGCAAATCGACTCCAATTACGTTCTTTTTACTCGGATATATGAACTGCTCGCAGTCTACGCGCTATGCTTTATATACGAATCATCCTTTATGAGTTTATGGTTTCAATAACGGTGAACTTGCTTCTTGGTTCTATCCGATTTCGCATTGGCCTACTGCAAATCTGTAGAGTTCGCTCTGTAATTAGTTTTGACTATTACACTTCCGGTGCAATGTATGTTCCTTTAATGTAAGTAGGTATGTATAGCTTGGAAAGAATCTTATAATTTCCGATCTGTATATCTAATAATGATAGTAGTGTCAAAGTAACGCATATCCTTCTTTATACGTTATCATATAATATAAGAAGTCAACAAAACAATGCATAATTCAAGTGTCAAAACTAGCAATTGAAGATTGCTAAAAATTATCTACAAGCAGTAACCAAACGTGCAGATGTCTTCAAATCTTAAAACCTTCTAATAAGAAAATTGGAAAATATTCTATCTATCAAAGAATCCATCCTCTTGCTAACCCTAACCTATAATCATCGCATATCATCAGAGTTCAAATTAGAGCTGTACTATTTTGGGCCGTTCGAAATTTACATTCAACATTACTAAAAATGATCTACCAGCAGTAGTCAAATGTGCATATACCTTAAAATCTTAAATGCTTTCAAAAAGAAAATTGGAAAATATTTTATCTATAAAAGAATCCATCCTCTTGACTACCCTAACCTATAAATATCGCACATCAACGTGAAAGAATGGGATAATTTCCGACATAGTACCTAACAAAAGGACAAGCATTCGAGTTTCCACTGACTAATTTTTGAAGGTAATCAAGGATCGAATTAGAGCAGGACTATTTTGGACCGTTTGAAAGTCAGATTCGACATTACTAAAAATTATCTGCCAGCAGTAGTCAAACGTGCATATACCTTAAAATCTTAAATGCTTTGAAAAAGAAAATTGGAAAACATTCTTTCTATAAAAGAATCCATCCTCTTGACTACCCTAACCTATAAATATCGCACATCAACGGAAAAAAATGCTATAATTTCCGACATAGCAACAAAACGACAAGGATTCGAGGCTCCACTGACTAATCGTTGAAGTTAATCAAGGATCGAATTAGAGCAGTACTATTTTGGACCGTTCAAAATTCTCATTCAACATTACTAAAAATAATCTACCAGCAGCAGTAAAACGTGCATATACCTTAAAATCTTAAATGCTTTCAAAAAGAAAATTGGAAAATATGGTATGTATCAAAGAATACATCCTCTTGACTACCCTAACCTATAATTACGGAACGTCAACGGGAAAAAAATGCTATAATTTCCCACATAGCAACAAAACGACAAGGATTCGAGTTTCCACTGACTTATCGTTGAAGTTAATCAAGGATCGAATTAGAGCAGGACTATTTTGGGCCGTTCAAAATTCTCATTCGACATTACTAAAAATTATCTACCAGCAATAGTAAAACGTGCATATACCTTAAAATCTTAAATGCTTTCAAAAAGAAAATTGGAAAATATGGTATGTATCAAAGAATACATCCTCTTGACTACCCTAACCTATAATTACGGAACGTCAACGGGAAGAAAATGCTCTAATTTCCCACATAGCAACAAAACGACAACGATTTGAGTTTCCACTTACTAATCGTTGAAGTTAATCAAGGATCGAATTAGAGCAGGACTATTTTGGGCCGTTCGAAAGTCACATTCAGGCTGAACCTGCGCACCACCCGCCTGGGGAATGTTCGCCAGGTCGGATCGACCGTTCGTTTCATGTAAAGTAGGCGTAAGTAGGCAAACCGGGTGCCCGCCAGTCTTTTTCGCCCTTTTCTTCTGCGTCGATTAACCCCGGCGAAGGAGCGATTACGGGAAATCCAGATGATACGGAACTGAGACCGGACTCGCGAGCCGAGAATCATTTCGACGATACGCTCGCATCGTTATGGAGAGCATCGGCGAACATCCGCTAATGGCGTATGTCTCGAACGGATTAATATTCTTGTTTGCGTACTTTGCTGGCTTCAGAGAATATTGGTCTATTTGTAAGTTGTAAGTGTTATGGAATAATCATGGAATTGTTGATATATTATAACTGTTGTTTCTTGGAAAACATATGTTTGTTTAATGAGAGGTTATGTTTGCGGAAGCATTTGGGAACATCCGGTAATCTCATAACTCTCGAACGGATTAATATTCTTGTTTGCGTATTTTTCTAGGTTTGAAGAATATTGACTTATTTGTAAGTTGTAAATGTAATGGAATTATTATGGAACTTTTGATATATCATAACTGCTGTTTCTTGAAAAAGAAATGTTTGTTTAATAAGAGGTTATGTTTGCGGAAGCATCGATGGATATAAGTAAATCGCGCATTTTTCGGACGGATTAATATTCTTGTTTGCGTACTTTGCTGGCTCTAGAGAATATTGGTCTATTTGTAAGTTGTAAGTGTTATGGAATAATCATGGAATTGTTGATATATTATAACTGTTGTTTCTTGAAAAACATATGTTTGTTTAATGAGAGGTTATGTTTGCATAAGCTAATCTCATAATTCTGGAACGGATTATTATTCTTGTTTGCATATTTTTCTGGATTTGAAGAATATTGACTTATTTGTAAGTTCTAAATATAATGGAATATTTACAAAGTTGATCTGCAATAAAGCGTACCATAAAAATGGCGACAGTAATCTCTTAAAAAAGTGAAAAATCCTGATGAGTGAGTCTATATTTGATACAGCATCGGAAAATTTCCAGTCATGAATACGCATCATTTTTGAGTGAACAAGCTTCTAGTTACGTTATATTTGGAACATCAAAAATTCTAGATTTATTCACAAGTGTACAAACACATAGAATCAGCACTACGCTTATTTATGTCTAACAACATAAAAAATCAATAAAAAATGCACATAACAATGAAAATGTGTGCATGCTATAGAGAGGACACAGTTCGCAGCAATAAAATTGTATCAAAAATGTAATAATTTACAATAAGATCCTTTAGAGAGTGTATACGATCGAAGCAAACAAAGAAAGCTGGAAGAATTAACGAATGCGCATCAAATAATTACGAGCTAGATCGCGATCATTTTCAGAATATAAGAAGCGAACTAAATGAATTGCTTAATTAGAAGTTAGTTGAGTTACTACACGATATCCATCGGGTGGACCATTTAATGTCGAGTATTTTCCTGATTATCCAAACCAGTCATGATAAACAATTGAACCAAGCAACATTTATACTTTACTGATTATTTCATTCTCTTACGTAATATTCGATTTTTGAAACTAAATAGTACGTTTCAAATACAAATCGGATGTTAATTTTCAATTTATCGGATCCGTGAAAAACATTAAACGAAGAAAGTGCGGATGCATTGTTTTTAACAGACGAAAAATAATTCGGTTGGTTTTGTAAGATTCTTGCACAGTAATTGTGTGTTTATTTGCACTGTTAATAATATTGGTCATAAAACAATGCATTTATGTATACAACTCGCGAATGAGTTACTTCGTTATCTTCGAAATCTGAAAGGTTGCCTACGGCGGCGGCCAATTATCAGATATACTTCTGTTTACACGCGGAAGAAGCGAAATACTTCTTCAATTATCTTAGAAATCTTCGAGGCTTGTTAGGGTTGGAATTAATCCTCATTTGAATTGAAGAAGCAACTACCTTGCACACTTACAATTAATACGTAAAATTGAATCACTCTGATTAAATTATGACGAATGTGATCTCTCTAAAGTAGCTAGATTCATGTAACTTTACATAGATTTCTCATACATTCAAACGTCAACACCTACTAAGAACAGAATGGTGTACTTTACAACTTACAATTACAATGTTTATTTAACATTATATAAACCGCCCACGATCCTCATCGTCGAAACAGATTGCGGCAGAGATAAACTAATACATAAAATCATTTAATGCATATAAATTGGCAAAACAAGATCCGTCCGAACACATTCCGTGCGTATAGCGTAAATTATTGAATTCTTACAACAATTACACAACTACATCGATCTCGCACTAAATCAAACTCAGTCAATGAAAAAAAAATCCGGAGGTTAATCGACACTTAACCTTAAACGTAAACAGTACGTTGCAACATTTACCTTTTCATAACCTCCAAACGAGAACACCTCTTCGTACCTAACCTCAAACTTCCACGCAAAAGATTCCAGACGCGATAAGTCTAAATAGAGTCATCTTAATGCAAGCGAACAATATCCACTCAAATCCTGCCACTTCTCAACTCATACACTTACCGTCTCGAAACTCGCATTTGACTCCGGCCGTAGAGAAGTGCGCAAGTATATAAATCGCTCGCCATTCTCACCCGGCGAACGGATCCCGGCATAGATAAGTCCTTAAGCAGTATAGTTAGCGAACAGATTGAGAAGCGAGATCCGTCGAAATCCTGCCATGCGCGAGCCATAAAACTCCTCGTAATCTGAAATCTGAAGTCTGACGAACGAAAGCGATCCCTTTTGACTAGAGCAGTCGGCGGGTAGGTTGGGATCGCGGCGCAGAATGCGGCTCGTTGCAGTTCGACGATGATGCACGTAGGGCAGGGGAATCAGGACGCATGAAGGAGGTGGCGGTTTCGCTGAATATTTCATTTTGCTCGGAAAACACACGTGGCCGGGGTAAAAATAGAATGCGGGATGGGTAATAAGGCTGGCCAGGTATTGCCTGGAATTTTCCTGCCCTCGTACTACCGTACTACGCACCTTCGCTGCTCCAATTTATGAGACTCCGTACGGGTCGGCCTGCTTAATGCAGTATTGTATGTTTATCGACTTTGATGCTCTGGGCTTAATTATGGGTTTATTTAAAGAGATAATTTCCAGAGGGATACGGGCACCTTCTGGGCTGACTTCGCTCAATATTTTTACGCGGCTAGGGAGGTGTGTGTTTGTTGACTTTGATGCACTGGCTCTAATTATACAACTTACTTACTTGTGGAAAAAGATGTAGTCAGTTGACTTTTTTTTTTATGATTAGAAAGTTGTGTTTATTGACTGTGGCGCTATGAGTATAATTATGATTAATTTAAATAATTTATATGTGAAAATAATGTACTTGTGGGACGAATTACCTGTTTGTTTTCATGTAATTGCTGAGTTACGTATTTCACGACCTTAATTGTCTGCGTTTAATTATTTATACAGCTATTTTCTGAAAAATGTGCAGTTATCAGTTGATTTACGATTCTTTTCGTGGTGTGATTAGTAAGCAGTATATATTTTTGTTAATATTAGGGTCTTATTAGACAATTATTCTTACACATAACTTGTAAGAAAAAAATATTTTGTGCGTAAATTAAACTTTTTATTTTATGTAATTGAAAAGCTGTGTATTTATCGACATTGAAGTGATTTTTCTTCATTTTTGAATTAATATTCTCGAATCTTGTAAAATGTGCGACATTGCATACGTTACACATTTTTTTCCATATTTATTTATTAAAAATTGTCATGTGACATTCTTACTTTCTAATAATATATTTAATAGTTACTACATTTTAAACATTGACCAAAATCACGTCTCACAGCAAAATCCTGTCTTAATATACGGGCCGTTTATTTTGATAGTGGTGTAAGTCCATATTTAAAAAAAAAAGATATATAATTTATGATTAACGTGGTGTAAACGGTATATTAATGTGACGTTTAATTTTTTTTGTAAATGGACGTACACCACTTTCAAAATAAACGGTCCATATATCGACCAAAAACTAATCAATTAAGAAAAAAATCTTATTTGGCGAATCCAGCTTCTGATTTAGCAGTTTCATGGTACAAATCCAGATAATCCATTAGCATTTAATAAAAAGAAGAATTTCGCACTTGATCCTAACCAAGCAGTCAACAAAGTACTCCCGTTACAAAATAAAGCCGCCTAAATAGCAAAATTCACTGCACGCCTCTTACAGTATCGCTTACGCATACGTTCACTTCCATTCGACATGTATATCACAACGATAAACATTCCGCAATCTCGTGTCGTACGGAGAGATAACCTAACCTACAGTCGGTCACGAAATCATTCGGACACCACTGTGGATTCGACTATTATACTCTGTATTTAACATAAACATACAATAACAAAGATTAAATACATAACATATATTATAATAGAGTATGTAGATACTGGAAAGATACGAAACATTTATTTGTAGTACCTGTGTCGATAAATAATACGGGAAAAACAAAAAGGCCGCCCATTTTCACCTCACGAAAACATTCGGACACTCACGGACTACGCACACATAATAAAGGAAATTCTAGTTACAATTAAGTCGGTGAGACAATGTTTATAAACACAGTAACTGGCCTTGTGCTAAGGAATAGTAGAGTCTCAATACCTGTTATTTTTAGTTCAATCTTCTTCGCAATGGGTCGCAAAAGTAAAAACACGTCGTTCAATATGCGGCAGTTAGTAATATTTCATTACGAAAATGGAAATTCCTACAGAAAAATTTCTAATATGTTAAATATTAGTAAAAGTACAGTGTGAGACATTGTCCAAAAGTATAAAACTGAAAATGGAATTGAATCTGTCCCTTCAACTGGACGAAAACCAATCCTAAGTATTCGCGACAATCGGTCCGTTATTCGAAAAGTTAATGAAAATCCAAAAATAAGTGCGCCAAAAATAGCAGCCATGGTCAACGAAGAAATGGGAATCTCCGTGTATCCCGAAAATGTGAGAAGAATGCTACGATCAGAGGGCTATAATGGGGGAATAGCCCGAAAGAAACCGTATATTAACGCAACAAATAGGAGGAAGAGATTGCAGCTTGCTCAGGAGTACATTTTAAAAGGCAGTGAGTGGTGGAGTGACGTAATTTTTGCGGACGAATCAAAATTTAACATTTACGGATGCGATGGAAGGGTCAGAGTGCGGCGAAAATCAAAAGAAGAGTTGAATCCGAAGCACTTGCAGCCGACACTAAAATACGGTGGCCGCTCTGTGATGGTTTGGGGCTGTATTTCGGCCTATGGAGTAGGACAATTAGTTTTTATTAACGATATTTTGGGTAAAAACAGGTATTTAGACATTTTAAAAAATAATTTAGTCACAAGTGCAACAAATATGGGGTTCCAAGGTGGAATAAAATTCTACCAAGATAATGACCCGAAACACAAATCGCGAATTGTGCAGGAATATTTGTTATATAAGTGCAGAAATGTGTTGCAACCACCGCCTCAATCATCAGACTTGAACCCCATAGAGAATTTATGGGATGAATTATACCGCCGAATTCGGGCAACCCCCATAAACTCTGCAGAAGCGTTAAAACAACGTTTACAAGGGGAAAGGCAATGCATTGGGCAAAACTATTTAAAAAAAATTATCCTAAACATGCCGACACGATTACGACACGTGATAAAACAAAAAGGTTATCCCACAAAATATTAATACACATAAACACCATTGTTAAAGACAGTTATACACTTAAATTTCCCAGTGTCCGAATGTTTTCGTGAGGTAAAAATGGGCGGTCTTTTTGTTTTTCCCGTATTATTTACCGACACAGGTACTATAAATAAATGTTTCGTATATTTCCAGTAACTACATACTCTATTGTAATATATGTTATGTATTTAATTTTTGTAATTGTATGTTTATGTGAAATACAGAGTAGAATAGTCGGATCCACAGTGGTGTCCGAATGATTTCGTGACCGACTGTATATTGACAGTGTAGCAAGGATCGCGTAATTTCTAATTTTCGCTTATGATCGAAACTTTCACGGTCATTTCGCGAAGTCCACAAATTACACCGACACACAGACACACACACAGGCATATCGGTATAGTGCCTAGACGCGAGCATAATCGAGAGCCGAATGTGGTCATCATTCAGATTACGTCGTGTGTCTATCCGGCGCGAAAGTGTGACACTGAATCACGTAAGAAGGATGCAGCATTATCGGTCGATGATTCCTAAGCGTGAAACAGAGATTGCAGTTGCTTTCCAACGTTGTTTGGGACACGCCGTGGTCTTGTATATGCGCGGATGAAACGTTCAATGTTGCACGGACTGAAAGTGCACATTCGTATTCGCGGCCGAGTCTACGGAGTGTCCCGGAAAAAGGTGATTCTGATTCCCTGTCGTGGTGTTGAGATTGGCATAAAAAGTGGTAGTTTTGATAGTGATGTTCGATTCTCGTTGTATGTCCTTTTTTGTGGGATGACGATTAACGGTTGGGAATAAAGATAAGTCATTATGAGTAAGGTGTAATTGTCGGTGAGTGAAATGCGATAAGTGTAAGAAGTACTTGATCTTTTTCAAGGTCAACGAACGCTTTAGTATGGTTATGAGATTTTTTTTTACTTCTGTAAGAGTTGCATGCTGACTGCGTTTTATCAAGTGTTTAGCCTAAACCTTAGCCATTTTTGGCTATCGACTGATGCACTAAAACATTATTAATACAGTCGAAATCAGCTTCAGGTAGACAAAACATCAAGATTTCAAACTGAACTGTCAGCCAACCCACCCTTGCTGAGCAAAACATTAGACCTAGCTGATGAACCTTTGTCAAGACACCCTATGCGTTTAGTTCGACCTTGAGATGATCTCAAATTATTTCCAAGCCGATTTCAGATGAGCAGAATTCCAAGATCTCAAATTTGTTTACTAACCTGTCAGTCCATAGTGACAATTACATTAGTTCTGTCCAATGAACTTTAGAGAACTTATGACTTCAATAGAATACCAAGCTCTCAAACTCACTTACCAACTTTTAAGCCTTTGCCGTACAAAACGTTAATTCTATGTAATGAAGTTTTCTGAAACACCCTGTATATTCAGCCCGAGCTTGAGACGATCTCGAGCATTTCACAAATGGACTTCGGTAGAATACCAAACTCTCAAACTCACTTACCAATCTCTGAGCCTTTCCCGAACAAAACATTAATTCTATCTAATGAACTTTTCTGAAACACCCTGTATATTCAGCCCGAGCTTGAGACGATCTCGAACATTTCACAAGTCGACTTCAACCGAATACCAAACTTCCAAACTCACTCACCAACCTCAGAACCTTTCCCGAACAAAACATTAATTCTATCTAATGAACTTTTCTGACACACCCTGTATAATCAGCCCGAGCTTGCATCTCGAGCATTTCATAAGTCGACATAGGTAGAATACCAAACTCTCAAACTCACTTACCAATCACTGAACGTTTCCTGGACAAAACATTAATTCTATCTAATGAACTTTTCTGACACACCCTGTATATTCAGCCCGAGCTTGCATCTCGAGCATTTCACAAGTCGACATAGGTAGAATACCAAACTCTCAAACTCACTTACCAACCACTGAACGTTTCCTGGACAAAACATTAATTCTATCTAATGAACTTTTCTGACACACCCTGTATATTCAGCCCGAGCTTTGGACAATCTCGAGCGTTTCGCAAATCGGCAAGGAGCGCGTAACGTTTCGTTCGCCAGTTTCGTGGGCACTCTTCGGCATAGGCGACGTCGACGAGCGTGGCAGGTCGTTCCTTTCGGTTAAAAGTAGGCGTAAGTAGGCAAACCGGGTGTCGCCGATGTTCTCGATCAGCTCAAATGAGCACCGTCCTCGCCTTAATAAGCGCGCCTTTTTTCAAGCCGTGCCTCTTTTGGCGCGAGGACGCCAACAACGCTCGACTACTCCGCCAACAAAGAACGGGATTCGATGGGCAGTCCTCGCGCTTTCTGACGTTCGGAACAATACTGCGAGAGTCGTGAGGGTGGAATAAAGGAAGGAAACAGTATGTTTTGCTGTGAATACAAGCCAATGTCCGAATTGACTTGTAAGGAGAGTATCGAAACTGGATTGTTATAGTTGCAATATATATAAAGATTCTGTGACGTCATTGACTGTTTGTAATATTCTATTATTGGCAGTTTAAAATAGTATAATATTTGAAGCATGTGTGCTCTACAAATCTGTTTGCTAGTCATAGTGATTTCTAACGTTCGAAACGATATTACGAGAGTCGTGAGGGTGGAATAAAGGAAGGAAACAGTATGTTTTGCTTTGAATACAAGCCAATGTCGGAATTGACTTGTAAGGAGAGTATCGAAACTGGATTGTTATAGTTGCAATATATATAAAGTTTCTGTGACGTCACTGAAAGTTTGTAATATTCTATTATTAACAGTGTGAAATAATATACCACTAAGTGTTTATTAGTCATAGTGCGTTCTGACGCTTGAAACAATATTACGAGAAATAAAGCAAGATTAGAATATTTTGCTTTGAACACCCATCCAATGTCCGAATTGAGTTGTAAGGACAGTATCGAATGTGGATTGTAATGCAATAGATATAAAGTTTCTATTAGATATAAAGACAAAAAATTGAAATTTTATTTTTAACATTTATCAATGTTTGAATTGACCGCTGAAAACTGTATTCGAGCTGAATAGAAATTTAAATGATTTTACAACGTTTGAAACATGTGTAGAATACGTGTTATGATATATATGACATTATACCCTATTTAGATAGGGGGTAAAATACTTGGATTAGAAATAAAAGTTAAAATTTGGTTGCATATGTTCACTAATAATAGAACTGATCGATACATCATGCAACAATTCTGGACAATAACATACCTGCAGAATTTTATTCCACCCTTTGCATTATTAAAAAATTAATGTTGTACAATTCAGTTGTGCACTTGACCAGCAAACGTTCCCAACAATTCCTATACTCAAATAAAAAAATTCATTCCATTCGTTAAATTATATTTAACATCGATTTTCCTCCTGAAAGAACCTTTAATACTGCTATAAACATATTTTATTTTTCTATAAGTAATCTGTATCCAAAACTGGAATAAATCCTATTTAAACGCACACACTCGAACACTACTCAACAAATTCACAATCTATTGCACCCATCAAATCCCTTGACTAACCTTCGTGACATTGACAACGGACGACCGACGAATAGAAGCAAAGAGCCCGAAGTAATTCCACTAAACCCGACTGACCCACATAACCGTTTCTCCAAACGCTCGCATCCTCTTATCGCGAGCAACATAACCTCGAAAAAAATTATATTTAACGCCGGCCAGCGAAGCGTGCCGATGGCAAACAAACGACGTCGGCGGAAAGCAGAACATTCGCAAAACGTTCGCGCGAGCTGGCAACGGCTCGCGTAGAACAGTTTTCGCACTTACCGACCATTCGTTCCGATAGTTACGAGCGCTCATCGTTATTCCATACGTGGGCCCGATTGAGATCTCGTTTGTTCAGGACGAGCTGAAAGCATGGACGTTAACTAGTACCGAATAAGATCTCTTCCTCCCGCGCCGTTTCGTTTCCAGCCGATCGAACGGCACGCGAGTTTGAATAATAATTAGATAATAAAATGGCGAGTGCGTGTCGAAGATTCCGGGATTATATCGGATTAAACGACTCTTGTTTGCTCGGTCGCGTTCGATGCTTAGGTCAGATGGGATAAGTGTAATTTTATGCAGACAGATGCATTGGCGAATGCGTGGGGGATGTGATAAGTTTTGAGGTTAGGAATAACGCTTGGGGATGATGAAGAGGGAGAGCTACAGAGTTGGCTATTGAATTGATGGAAGTTGCAATGTTAATAATCAAAGTATTGAGATTTGTTATGATGGGATATGTGAAACAAAAATATTCATGTTAAATCGCGCGCTCTACGTGGGGCGTACACCTTTGTACATTGTGTCTATAATAGGAAAATAAATATGGCTCTCTCTGCCCTATGCCTTTAAAGGGTACACACCTGTCTCTAATTGTGTCTAAGAATTTTGTACCGAAATCCATTTCCATTATGTTAACTATGTGCATATTAACAAATTTTATATGAGTCGGTATTTCGGAATATGTCTGATGAATTGGGATTGTTTTGAGGTTAGAAAAGATTAAATTGGAAGAGACGGAATTAGTTTGTGCCAGATGGCATTACCTCAACAATATTTGTTTGGTGGGTGGATTACATTTAATCCTTATGTTAGGTGAGATAAATATAATTTTTTAGCAGGCAGATGCATTGATAAATGTACGGGTATGACAAGTTTTAAGGTTAGGAATGGAGTTTGGCGATGATTGATAGAAAGAGTTGGTTGTTGAACTGATAAAGGTTTTTATGTTCATAATCAAACTACTGGAATTGGTTAGATATATGCACATTCACCAAGTTTTTGCGTATAGGTACTTCGGAATCTGTTTGATAAATGCGGTCGTTTGGAGGTTACGAAAAATGATTGAATTAGCTGAAGTTGTAACGTAAACAATCAGAAGCTCGATATTGCTAAATTTATACACTACGATCAATTTTATACATTTTTTAGATATTTCAGGAAATCAACGGTGAACATAATTGTTTTGAGGTTAGTAAGGATGGAATGGAAAGAGACAAGTTTCTGCAGTTAAAGTCACTGAAAATCGACATTTATTATCATATAACACAAAATTTAATCTACTAATTAAACTATATAAACCTGAACAAATGTATTCCAAACTTCGAAACAACAATCAGTCAAATTCAGAATTCGCAATGAGATTCAAAAATATTACACGAAAATTTTAACTAAAAATACATGTTCTCAGTTAAAAATGCTCATTCGACTACAACGTAAAAAAAAAACACATTTTTTTTCATTTATTGTGTCCACAGCAGATAGGGAGAAACAAATAGTCATCGAATTTTGACTTATCGATGCGAGAGGCGCTCGAAAGTTAGTGCAACAATTTTCGAGCACTTCGCCGTTGGTTGCTTTCCTGATTTACAGTCGAGATACCGGTAACAGTCTTCCGTTTATCAGCAGTTTTATTGTTCTGCCGGACGGACAGTGCGCAAATTTCGACGGATCGTAACGAACTTTAGAGATAAGTACATCCGGCCGGACTCGAAACTGCCATTAAAACTAAATCGTGAGAAGTCGCGTTCGTAAAACTTTATCTCGACCCATCGAGTTCCTTGACGATTCTTTTCCCGACTTCCCGGCGACGTTCAGAGTCATTCGACGTTTTCAATAATGTTTGAAAATGGAAAATTTAAGGCGCTTGGAAATATTTTCTCTTTTTTTGCTTAATGAGTTGACGGGACAAAATTATTAAAATGTTAAATTTTAGAATCGTTTTCGTTTTGAACGCTTAGATTGTAAAATTAAGAGATGAAAAACGAAAATCTCACTTTTGACATTTCAGGTCAAAGTTTAATTATATGTGTTATTCTGCATGGTTCATATTATAGGATTTATGCGTGACGAATTAGGCCTGAAAGTAATAAACAAATAAACATTTCCCGAAAATAATATAGGAATTAACGATTTTGCTTAATCAAAGAATTGAATCTTTGTTAAAATCCTGGATTTTCCAATTAAAGCTTCTCCAGATATGAATGTTCGAAACATTATATACGTTTTGTTATCTTATGTACAAATAATATCAAACTATGTCGCTAATAACCCTTTTCTTGTGGTTGATGCGACACTAAATAACGAAATAAAAAAAAAATATCAAACTCCCTTTTTTTGTCGTTGATGCGACACTAAATAACGAAATAAAAAAAAAATATCAAACTGCCAGCATAAAGTAAGAACTGTTGTTTCGCTTAATTAAACCCCCATTTTCGTGACAATCTACAAAGGTCTTAATTAAATTTTAAGCATGTTCTCATTCCTCCGGATTCTTCTAACCAGACCAACAGAGAAACATTACAGTAATATAAACAAAACATGATACATTACCAAAATTCAAAACATCTCATTTCGATTCACTGTCTCCAAATCGCCAATAAAATCTAACCAGAACTTTTTTCCAAAATTTTACTACTTTGTTTCAAATCAACTCCATTCTCCTCAATTCTGATAACTTAGCCTACACAGCAATATTTGACTCCATTTGATAGTAATATACACAACAAAACGTTACATTACTAAAAATCAAAACGTTTTTTCGTTTGAACAACTCCAAATTGTCATCGCCAACCTTATTCTGCAATTTTAATGGCTTGTCAGTTCAAATCGACACTATTCTTCCAAATTCTGCTATCCAGGCCAACAAACAAAGATTGCAACAATATACACATAGAATTGAAACTTCACTAAAATTCAAAACATCTCTTTACGATTAATCAACTTCAAATTCTCAGTAAAACTTGAGCTCCCAACTATTTCCTCAACTTCTTTGCCTCGGTCATCCAAATCGGACTCCACATCCTGCTAACTCAATCAACAGACAGAGATTACAACAAAATACTCGTAAAAATGATACATTACTAAAATCCAAAACATCTCTTTTTAAATCGACAAATTCAAATTGTCATTAAAACTTATTCTCCCAACTTTTTTCCCCCAATTTCGTTGGGTTGTCAATTCAAATCGACACCATTCCTCCAAAATCCCGGTAAGCAGACCAGCGGCAAGAGAGAGAAAGCGAATTGGCGCCAGGCTCGAGCCGTCGGGGTTCGTTAAGTAATTTGTTGGGCCCGACATTACACGCCATGGTCCCTCTACCTAAGAAGTTCATCCTCCCGCACTCTCCCGTCCCCCCTCCCCTCGAGCGGGCAATATAAATGGGACGCGCGTTTCATGAATGGAACGCCGAGACAATGTTCGTTCACCTTTCCTTTTTTTCCCTCCGTCCCTTCCTCTGTCGAAGTCGGCTTCCCTTCTTTTCGACGGCCGACTCTCGACACCTTCTCGCTCGGCCGTCCGTTCATAAATCGACCCCGGAGGGCGGCTTGCGCGGTGAGCAATACGAAATTCCAGACGTTTCCGGCTCCGGGACGCTTTTCCGAAGAGGTGCGAGGCCTTTCGGCGGGCGTTCGGTCTTAATTGACCTTGGCCAGGTGCTTGTTTTGCCGAGGGCGGCGTGGGTTCGACACTTTAGCTGCGTTTTTGAATGATGAGTTCGGTGAGACTTTTCGGAATGGACTGAAAAGAGGTTAGGGTAGGTATAGGATGTTGAAAAATCTTCGGAAGACTTCATCTTAATTGACCTTGGCCAGGTGCTTGTTTTGCCGAGGGCGGCGTGGGTTCGACACTTTAGCTGCGTTCTTGAATGATGAGTTCGGTGAGACTTTTCGGAATGGACTGAAAAGAGGTTAGGGTAGGTATAGGATGTTGAAAAATGTCAATCGTGACGTTGAATTTTAAGTTTGAGTGGTCGAGAAGGTAGTACGTAAGATATTTTTTAAAGAGCCGTTGAATCTTAACTGAATCTTAATTGACCTTTTTTTGTCGTCGAGAAATCTTCGGAAGGCTTCATCTTAATTGACCTTGGCCAGGCGCTTGTTTTGCCTAGGGTAGCGTGGGTTCGACACCGTAGCTGCGTTTTTGAATGATGAGTTCGGCGAGACTTTCCGGAATGGACTGAAAAGAGGTTAGGGTAGAAAAGAGTAGGTATAGGATGTTGAAAAATGTCAATTGTGAGGTTAAATTTTAACTGTGAGTGGTCGGGAAGGTAGTACGTAAGATATTTTTTAAAGAGTCGTTGAATCTTAATTGACCTTTTTTTTCGTCAAGGAAATCTTCGGAAGACTTCTGGTCATCTTAAGTGACCTTGGCCAGGTGCTTGTTTTGTCGAGGGTGGCGTGGGTTCGACACTTTAGCTGCGTTTTTGAATGATGAGTTCGGTGAGACTTTCCGGAATGGACTGAAAAGAGGTTAGGGTAGAAAAGAGTAGGTATAGGATGTTGAAAAATGTCAATTGTGACGTTGAACTTCAAGTTTGAGTGGTCGGGAAGGTAGTATGTAAGATATTTTTTAAAGAGCCGTTGAATCTTAATTGACCTTTTTTTTCGTCAAGGGAATCTTCGGAAGACTTCTGGCCATCTTAATAGACCGTTTTTTTTTTCGTCGAGAAATCTTCGGGACTTCATCTTAAGTGACCTTGGCCGGGTGCTTGTTTTGCCGAGGATGGCGTGGGTTCGACACTTTAGCTGCGTTTTTGAATAATGCGTTCGGTCAGACTTTTCGGAATGGACTGAGCAGAGGTTAGGGTAGAAAAGAGTAGGTATAGGATGTTGAAAAATGTCAATTGTGAGGTTGAATTTTAACTGTGAGTGGTCGGGAAGGTAGTACGTAAGATATTTTTTAAAGAGTCGTTGAATCATAATTGACCTTTTTTTGTCGTCGAGAAATCTTCGGAAGACTTCTGGTCATCTTAAGTGACCTTGGCCAGGTGCTTGTTTTGTCGAGGATGGCGTGGGTTCGACACTTTAGCTGCGTTTTTGAATGATGCGTTCGGTCAGACTTTTCGGAATGGACTGAACAGAGGTTAGGGTAGAAAAGAGTAGGTATAGGATGTTGAAAAATGTCAATTGTGACATTGAACTTCAAGTTTGAGTGGTCGGGAAGGTAGTATGTAAGATATTTTTTAAAGAGCCGTTGAATCTTAATTGACCTTGGCCAGGTGCTTGTTTTGCCGAGGGCGGCGTGGCTTCGACACTTTAGCTGCGTTTTTGAATGATGAGTTCGGTCAGACTTTTCGGAATGGACTGAAAAGAGGTTAGAGTAGAATGGTGGAGCTATAGGATTTTGAGAAATGTCAATTATGAGGTGGAACTTTAAATTTAAATATTCGGAAAGGGAGTAGGCAAGGTCGGTAACGTCACATAGGTTGAAAAATTGGACATAATTATTTATGAGATTAGTTCATGCTGCTTTGATAAATAAAGGTGCAGATAGTTTTGATAGAACCTATGAGTCTTGATTGGCCTTGACCAGGTGCTTGTTTTGCCGAGAGTTGTGTGAGTTCGACACTTTAGCTGCGTTTTTGAATGATGCATTCGGTAGGATATTTCGGAGTGGGCTGAAAAGTACCTAGAAGTACAGAATTTTGAAAAATGTCGATTGTGACGCTGAATTTTATATTCGAGTGGTTGAAAAAGTTGGATCTGTTGAAATATTGGAAGTAACTCTTTATGATATAAATTCATGCCGCTTTGACAAATGTAGGTGCAGACATTCTTGAAATAGCCGTGGAGTCTTCAATGACCTTGGTTAGGTGCTTGTTTCGCCGCGGGTGGCGTGGGTTCGACACTTTAGGTGTCTTTTTGAATGATCCGTTCGGTGAGACGTTTCGGAATGGACTGAAAAGTAGTCAGGGTAGACAGCAGGAGCTATAGAATTTTTCAAAATATCAACCATGTGGTTAAATTTTAAGTTTCAGTGGTCGGAAATGTAGCAGGTAATATCGGAAAAGTCGGATAAGCTGGAAAATTGTAAAAAATCTACGATTTTATTTCATGCTGCTAAAAAAAGTTAAGCGTAGAAAGCAGGCGGTATAGAATTTTGAATTCGAGCGGTTGGAAAATTGAAAATAAAGTTTTACAATATCGTTTCACGCTGCTTTGACAATTAACGGATGATAGGAAGCAAAATACGACATATTTTATACGAACGCACACATTTTTGAAAGAGCCGTTGAGTCTTAATTGACCTTGACCGGGTGCTTCAGCAAAGAAGTCGTGTGTTCGACACTTTAGGTGCTTTTTTTAATTAACGATTTGATCTATTCGTCGTGGATGGTTGGGCTAAATAATCAGAGGTTAGGAAAGAAAGCAAGAGGTACAGGATTTTTAATAATTGTGAGCTTGTATCAATATTTCACAATCACTATATAAGTGTTCTTCTTCGATGGTCAAGTCTGACTCGGTGCCAAAAAATGGGAATTCTATCCTACATAAATTCGACATTGACAACGATTACACCGTCTCATTCAAAAATCACTCCACCTAAAAACATACCAAAAACTATATCCTCAATGCTCCCCGCCATAACCTCCAAATTACCAGCATAACATATCTTTAACAAGACCGTAAAGGTATACTTCCAGTTCAGAATCGTTATCATGCACTTCAAGCATTCCTTCAATCCCAACGAAATGCATCGAAACGCTCACCGAAAGCTCAAACAGCCCAGAAACGTTCAAAGCAACCCCACCTTCCCCTTCTCCAGACATAATTAAGCAGAACGGCCCACTTCAGCATTCTTCCGGAGTTCCATAATCGTCACTCTTATCCAGACATTGCATACTTTCGCGTGCATTCGACAAAGTTGCAGAAATTCTCGCCGCGCAGGTACGAGTTTCCCCTATTCGGCTCATCTGCCCACACACGTACGCACACACACTTAAGTTCACATATGCATGTGCCTTCCGAGGCTGCAAGACGGGACGAAGGAGAATTTTACTTCGCCAAGATTTATTCTAACGACGGATGGAGGCATTCGAGTCGAATGAACATTGACAGTATGCAGTGAGTGCAAATCGATTCAGGATATGCAAGAAAATGCATGAAATTGCATGAAGCTGCGAGACATTTGTCATCGTTGACAGACACATTAGACGCGTATGTTAAAACTGGCCTGAGTCCGAATGACGAGAAGTCTTCCGAAGATTTCCTTGACGACAAAAAAAAAGTTCGAATTACGAGATTATTATTAGGTTGGGGAATAAGTTCGTAGCGTTTTTTTATATTTGCTTTAATAGTTCGAATCGTTTGTGTCGGTATAGATTCGTAGCAAGTAAAGGATTTATGCTAGAAATTAAGGATATTTTTCGCGAAATGTTTATGGATAGGTGAGAGTCGGGTAAAACTGATGTAAATGTAACAAAGTTTGATGTAATTGACTTTGAGTGGTTGTAGAGAATGCGATGAGATTGGTTGTGGTTTTTTGCGACTCACTTTCTACTTTTAAGGAAGGAATTTTAAGTGAAGCAAGAAATTTAGTATGGAAGATTAAAGGAACAGCTGCTAAACGTAGTTGCAAGAAAAAGAAATGCACAATTTAATGAACACAGTGTTAGAAGCATTTCTGTATTAATGAATATAAGTGTCATACAGAAAAGGGTAGATTACATGTGCATGCTGTAAGTGTAACTTTGTATGGAATCGTCGATAATTGGTCGGAGTGAATGTAATTTGTTCGGTTGAGCTTAGGTTTGCATCTTATAAAAAAGATAGCAACAGCTACCACAATAAAAAAAAGCGGTACAATCGAGTCCATATTCGCTAACAATCACACAAAATAAGGAGCATTACTATACAAATTAATATAAACGTCATATAGAAATGTGCAAAATAGGGTTAAGTTTACATCTGGCAAGAAAGAAAGGAACAGTTGCTACGATCAAAATAAAAAATGGTAAATTCAAGTCCATATTCGCCCAGCATATCACAAAATAAGCATTTCTGTACAAATAAGCATAAACGTCATATAGAAACGTGCACAATAGGGTTAGGTTTACATTTCACAAAAAAAAGGAACAGATGCCACGATCAAAATAAAAAATGATACAATTGAATCCATATTTGCTAACAATCTCACAAAATAAGGAGCTTTACTATACAAATGAATATAATCGTCATACAAAAATGTGCAAAATAGGGTTAGGTTTACATCTGGCAAAAAAGAAAAGAACAGCTGACATAATCAAAATAAAAAATGGTACAATCAATTCCATATTCGCCCAGCATATCACAAAATGAGCATTTCTGTACAAATAAACATAAACGTCATACAGAAACGTGCGAAATGTATATGCATATGAAAGATCAATTAAAGTGAAATGTATTCGCGATGAAGATAAAGTTAAAAGGAGGAATCAGAATCCATGTCGTCGATGATGTATCTCGCGCTTCGCCGATCAATTAATACAAAAGTAAGAGAATGTGTACAATTACGCGCAATAACTCAGTCGAGCATGTCGATGTTCATAAATCCTGCGAGTATGAGTCAATCCTTTGATGAAGTACGATTGAAAGAAAACGAGAAATTTATAGGAACCTATAAAGTTTCAATGTGATGTACAACCATTATCGACGGTTTATCTCACGATTCATTGACCGTTTAATATGAAGTAAGAATTTAACATCTTGTACATTGACAGTGAGTGTGCGAAACAGCTTGTACAACACATAAGTAAAAGGAAGAACAGGATATATGTATTCTTAAAACAATCGGATAAGGGATGAAGTTACGTCACCTTCTTGATGAATGTATTAAATATATAATATTTGTATATATGAGAATGATTATTTGTAAAAGTGTGCACTTATGCATTTTGTGTTAGTCAGTCAATTTTTTTGTTGATTTATTCCGTTTATTCTTAGAGAACTATCTCTTTGATTATATTATAAATATTAGAAATAATTATTGAACAAGCAATGAATTGTGTAATAAGTAATAATTAAAAAGAATAATTCTTTTTAGTAGTGAAAATCAAACCAAGCATTTTGAACTCTAATTTGAATCCTCAACATTGGAAAATTATACCAAATTCAAATACTCTGAACATCACCTCTACCATCAACTTCACGCACACACAGATTACATAAATGTATTCTCACCGTCAACGTTTATCAAGTTCAACCCATTAGAATCCGACGTCGATGAATGAGAACGCACCGTAGGAAGACAGCCTTGCCTTAACTTTTTTCGGCGGCCTTGAAACAGCAACGAAAGAATAGTCACTTCGAATATTTCATATTTTCACAAAACACCAGATCTCCCATCAAACGTAATCTAATTCACAAGCAAGAGCAAAATAAAATTTTTTTTTACCTCAACCACCCTGCAAACTTCGATGTAACACATCCTATATTCAAGTACTCTGAACACCACCCCCACTATCAACCTCACACAGACTACATAAATAAATCTTTCACACCGCCAACGTTCATCAAGTTCAACCCATTAGAATCCGACGTGAATGAATGAGAAAGCACCGTAGGAAGACAGGCTCAATTTATGTTTTGCAGTGACCTTGAAACAGCGCCGAAAGAAGAGTCAATTCGAACATTTTCTATTTTCACAAAATACCAGATCTTCCATCAAAACTAATCTAATTCACAAGCAAGAGTAACATTATCTATTTCCTTACCTCAATCATCCCGCAAAATACAAATACTGTGCACACCACCCCTACCATCAACCTCACACACACACAGACTAAATAAATCTTTCTCACCGCCAACGTTTATCAACTTCAACCCATTAGAATCCGACGTCGATGAATGAGCAAGCACCGTAGGAAGACAGGCTCACCTTAACTTTTTTCGGCGACCTTGAAACAGCAACGAAAGAATAGTCACTTCGAATATTTCATATTTTCACAAAACACCAGATCTCCCATCAAACGTAATCTAATTCACAAGCAAGAGCAAAATAAAATTTTTTTTTTACCTCAACCACCCTGCAAACTTCGATGTAACACATCCGATATTCAAGTACTCTGAACACCACCCCCACTATCAACCTCACACAGACTACATAAATAAATCTTTCAGACCGCCAACGTTTATCAAGTTCAACCCATTAGAATCCGACGTCGATGAATGAGAAAGCACCGTAGGAAGGCAGGCTCACCTTAACTTTTTTCGGCGACCTTGAAACAGCAACGAAAGAATAGTCACTTCGAATATTTCATATTTTCACAAAACACCAGATCTCCCATCAAACGTAATCTAATTCACAAGCAAGATCAAAATAAAATTTTTTTTTTACCTAAACCACCCTGCAAACTTCGATGTAACACATCCCATATTCAAATACTCGGAACACCACCCCCACTATCAACCTCACACAGACTACATAAATAAATCTTTCACACCGCCAACGTTTATCAAGTTCAACCCATTAGAATCCGACGTCGATGAATGAGAAAGCACCGTAGGAAGACAGGCTCACCTTGATGTTTTTCGGCGATCATGAGACATCAACGGAAGACTCTGCGGCGGGGGTGAGAGGGGGGAGGGGAGGGTGGGCGGGGTGGTAAGTGGAAAACGACGTTTGGTCGTTTCTCGGTCGTCCGGGCCGTGAATAAATTCGGCCCACTTCGCTTCGCACGGCGAATACGGGGATGATCGGTGGAATGTCTTTTTTACGAGCGCTCGCAATTAGCATAATGCAGCGGATCTCGCGATCAGGTAGGTCCCAGATGCGGCCAGGTAGGAATTAGGCCCAGGACGGTCGCGTGCTCGCCGCTGACGGCGAATTTGGCGAGGCTCGTTCGGCGGAAATTGTGCGAGAAAAGTTGAGGTTCGCTTGAGGGGAGTGCGCTAGATTTAACCCTTAGAATGCTAAGTGGGGTCCTAGAGGGAACCGAGAAAGCAATTTTTCTTAACAATTTTGTAAATAATTTTTTCGTAATTTTTCATATTCCATGTATTCCATGTATAAAACATGTATAATGTATTATATTGTATAATTGAATTTTGTATAATGTATCCATGTATTCCATTTACAATACATGTATAATGTATTATATTGTATAATTGAATTTTGTATAATGTATCCATGTATTCCATGTACAATACATGTATAATACATGGAATACATGGAATATGAAAAATTACAAAAAATTATTTACAAAATTGTTAAGAAAAATTGCTTTTTCGGTTCCCTCTGTTCCCTGTATAATACATGGAATACATGGAATATGAGAAATTACAAAAAATTATTTACAAAATTGTTAAGAAAAATTGCTTTCTCGGTTCCCTCTAGGACCCCACTCAGCATTCTAAGGGTTAAAGTGTTCTTCATGGCTTGGGGTGACTTTGAAGGCAATTTTAATTTGTGCACTTAACATTGCATTTTGGTTTACTCTCGATCTAAGACTTAAATGTGTAGAATTTTTGTTACCTCTGAAAGATTATGAAGATGCAGTAGTTACTATTGCTGAAGTATGAAAAATGTAAACATGTTAATTTAAGCTTAAAGATTTGTATAAAGCGTTCATATGGCGGCTTGACAGCGAAAGTTAATAAAAATCATTGTAAAGATTCTCAATTACTGGCCTATACTCTTCTGTGTACGTATAATAAATCTAAATAACGTAATAATTCTACATATTGTTATATGGACGCGGAATATGTGGAGAAGCGAGAATGAGAAGAAAGTAATTTCGGCTTTATGCTTTGAACCAAAATTCATATTTTTATTTAAACTGTAACTTTTAATCATCAACGTGACTTCTGTTCTGTTCCGAAATCTAAATGTGACTAATATAAAATGCCAAAAAGATAAATACTCCAATATTCACAGTTCTACAAAATTATAATACCATCTATGTTTGAAAATCAAAAAGTTTTTCTCACTAATCCCATTTATCGCAATTTATCCACAAAATCGAACAAAACTCACTTCTTTTTATTTAAACGTACGACGTACGACAATGTTATGATGCACTCTGCAGAAACTGTTCGAAATGGCCGTTCTAATGAAATTCTCCGTTTACCGCAATTTCTTGACAATCATGAACAAAATTTAAACCTTACTATTTACACGTACGACGTACGATAATGTTATGATGTAATCTGCAGAAACCGTTTGAAGGTCTAATGAAATTCTCCGTTTACCGCAATTTCTTGACAATCATGAACAAAACTGAAACCTTACTATTTGCACGTACATAGTACGACGCATTACAACGTAACGTGTAGAAACCGTTCGAAAGTCAGTGAGTGGAAGCTGCCATTGAAAAGAGCGAGCCCGAAGGTTCGCAAAAGGTTTCTAACCCCAGATGGCGATCGATAAATCGTGACCTAAGTCTCCCCGGTGGATCTGACGTTGTTTATCACGGGACTAAATTTGCGGAGGCCTATCACGCGATTTCCTCATTTTCATACGTCAGCGCACGCTCGGCAACGAGCTGTAATCTGACGGCAAAAATTGTCGGCGCATGCGCGCGACGGTTGAGGAAAAATGCTCCTACATCAATCCGCGAGCTTTCAGGACAGACGGAAGTCAATAACCGACACCAGTAAATGTCAAGCAATCAGTATAAAACGTGACCGATGAGAAATTATTTGGACCGTTTATTTTGAAATTAGTGCGAGTCTATTTCTTGTTGTTTCCAGAAAATTAAAGGTTAACATATTGGTAAATTGAAATAATGTATATTTATTATGTCATGAATGAATTTTTGAATGCGTAATTTAATAACGTTCAGTTCATTTAGGCAAATTAATGTAATATATGTAATTGAGTAGATCAACTTTAAATTTAACAGCGCATTGGCACATTAACTAGTTATAAATAAAAAATTTTGCACTAAATTAATGAAAAATTATGTGACACCCCATTTGTTCTATGAACGACATTCAAAATAAACGGTGCTAATGCTTCTAACGTTTTATGCGAATCGAAAGTTCATGATGTCCATCGTGAGATTTACAGGAAATTTTGAGAGTGGACAGTGAATTTTAGAATTGGATTATGATTTAGACGTTCTTCGTAAACAAATATTCGAGCCTGGCCTAATCTTACTCTGTGTTTGCACTTTTTGTAAGCCGACTATATTACGTGTCACGATAGTTGTGACGTTGATGAATAGTTCGACCGCATTTTCATGACAGGCGTCCCGTTTGATGTCGGATAACTTCAAGAAGGGACAAGGCCTCCATCAGAATCTGATATTCTAAACGCTAATCGCGATCAGACTAAGACCAATCCTGAAATCCGCTGCATACAATAATAATTCTTCTAAATTACATGAAATAGAATTTTGTCACAGTGAACCTATACTTCACCCAAACATTTCGATAGAAAAATCCTCGTTACACGCATAACCCTAATAAGGCAAGAAGTACGCAAATATTTCGACGGTGCAATCTAACCTTTACAATCCGCTGCATATAATAATTCCCTCTAAATGAAATAAAATAGAATTTGTCGAAGCGAACCTATACCTCGCAAACATTTCGACAGACAAATTCACGTTACACGCATAATCCCAATAAGGCAGGAAGAAGGCAAATATTTCGACGGAGCAACCTAACCTCCAAAATTCATAGCATATAATAATTCCTCTAACTGACAAAAAATTGAATGTGGCAAAGTCGACCTATACCTCACAAACTCTTCGACAGACGAATCCTCATTACACGCACGGACGCAATAAGGCAAGAAGAAGGCAAATATTTCGACGCAGCAACCTAACCTCCAAAATCCGATGCATATAATAATTATTCTAAATGACATACAATCGAATTTGTCAAAGCAAACCTATACCTGACCAAAACAGTTCGACAGACGAATCCTCGTTACACGCATAATCCCAATAAAACAAAATCGTCGCAAATATTTCGACAAAGTTAACCTAACCTACAAAATGCGGTGCATATAATAACTCAACAAAATGAGATAAATTAAAAATTGCCAAAGCGCATCTATACCTCACAAACATTTCGACAGACGAACCCACGTTACACGCATAATCCCAATAAGGCGACAAGAACGCAAATATTTCGACGCAGCAACCTAACCTCCGAAAAACAGACAAAAAAAGCCCTAATCCCGCCGGAGAGCCGCCACGGCCCGAACTACCGTTACAGGCGACATGTCCTGAAACAAATCTCCGCGATAGCAGTGTCCTATCTCAAAAAAGCTCTATCCAGAACAGACGTATCGAAAGTGAGCCCTGCGTCCGTCCCGTCCGATGTCATCGTCGGCCGAAGAAAAAAGGAGTGAAGCCGGTCGCGATGCAAAGTGCCGTCAGTCTCTCTCTCTCTCTCTCGCACTCTTGTCCCTCATCTTCCTCCCCCCTCCCCCCTTCTTCTGGCAGATGCGTGAGGGTCCCATGCGTGTAAGTGTCCTACAAGGAAACCCTTCTATGCCGTCGGCGCCGTGGCGCCTCGAGTTTGAGAGACGGAGAGAGATACGGATGAAGAGAGAGAGAGAGAGAGAGAGAGGGAGAGGCACAAGTACTCGGACGTAATCGGCATCAGGCCTTTAAGGTTCTCTTCCACGAATGCCGCCGGATTAGAGCTCTCGGAGCCGATCATTCGACGGAATGCAGCCTCGATAGGGCGAGTAATAGACTTTGACGCGACTCAGGCTGCCTTCTACCGCGAGCCTGGCTGCCGCATATTTTCTTGATGAACCAATCGCGCGAGAAGTTCGCTAATTAATGGCTGGAACGCGTGCCTAGTTCCGCTGGACGAGGTTTCAGGCATTCGAGACCTTTTTTGAGGTTACGTTCGCTGATCGAGTTATTGATGGCATTAAACTGATGCTTGAGATGTATTGATTGGTTTAAAGAGAAAATTTAGGGGATGCAAAAGTTATCTGGTTTTAAATTTTGATATTTAGGGTAAATGATTACGATTAATTAATGGCTGGCACACGTGGGTAGTTCCGCAAGGCAAGGTTTAACCCGTTAGCTGCCACAATCCCATTTTGGGGAGTTTGGAATTTATACAATTATACTGTAACAGAATCTTCTGTGCATATAGATATATAACTTCTCCGGCCAAAAACAAAAACAAAATTGGCAGTTATTGGGTTAATTGAGACTTTTTTAAGATTATATTTGCTGATCGAGTTATGATGGCAGTGAATTGATGTTTGAAATATGTTGATTACTTCGACGGGCAAATCTTATGTGGTATTAAATTATGATATCTTAGGTAACTGATTATAGTTCACTTCTACAGGGCGTACATAGTTTCAAGAATAATCTTTAACACATTTGAGACATTTGGAGGTTATGTTTACCGATCGCAGGACAACGATAGCAAACTGACAATAAATTATTCCAACAGCGAAAGTAAATTGATTTCAAGCATAAAATTGAACTACATTCAAAGTAATCTATATCAACAATACATCCTAAAAATGCAAAACCATATTTCGGATTTTATTAATCTTTAACCTAACCCTCATATCATTATTCTATCCCTGAATAAACCTTAACGAAGTATTTAAGCGATCAACTTGTTCATTAAACCCTTTAAAGTCCTTCCTTTGTTGTTCAGAATGATAGTATAAAAAACATCGCAGTTTTCGTAACTAAATTTTTTCGTATGCAGTTTACTGTTATCTTTCCGTCAATCTTGCATTCCAACAATCGATCAGCAACATTTAAGGTAGTACCCCCGCGTATGCAAAATTACAAGAAGTCTTTAAAATTTGGAGTGTAAGTAGTTAAATGCATAACACAGACGTTGTTAAAATTTTGAGACGTTTGAACACACCAAACATGAGATAATTGCAATTAAAAGTGACATGTTTTGTACACATAGCATAGGAGAAGCGTGGGAAAATGACATATTTTATATTTTTTTGCAATGAAGGACTTTTACCATCTTGATCAAAAACTAATATTTGTTAGAGTAATATATTCGGAATATCTTACAAAAAAATGGAAATTGTTTAATATGTAGTTTTATTGAAACATTGGAAAGAATAACATAGTTAGACGATTATTTTTTGTGGAGGGGATATCAGTGAAGTCGCGTAGAAATGATGCGGCAACGATGCATTGTCGGCGCTGTGCGAGTGTGTGTGTCTTTTCGTCGCCGGCCACGTTAACAACCGAAAAAGAATATGCGACGTTGTCACATTTCCACACAGAATACTATTTCATAGTATGTGTGTATTCGTATAGAGAATATGATAGTGTAAGAGGTACAATCTCGTAAAACAAACCACAGGCTACAGACTGAATTTGCTGATATGTTTAATGTGGGTACTGAGTCAAAACTTTTTACCTGGATTGTCGCGAAGGTACTACCTTAATCTGAACGCTGCAACAGCCTCGTCTAAACTTAACCTCAATCATGCGATGCAAAACACACGTCACGAACAAATGGTATACATACTAAATAAATTATCCGCTCGTAAAGCACAACTTACATCGTACAAAGTGTGCTATCGCCATTCCGATTACAAGCTCACATGACATTAGACGTATTAACTACAGCGTAACATGTTCGATCGTCGAATTAATCAGCTCCATTAATGCCTGCATCTAGACACCGACATTTGCCCACCGTCCTTAAAATCGAATCATACTTTCTAATTCCGAGTTTTATCGTCCCACCGATAAGTTACTATCCGCAAGCTGTCAATCAGCTTAAATCCGGTGCTCTTAAACCCCGTTCATTGCTCGTATCCGTTTAGAGCGACATTCCGTGTAAGGGGCATAAAAATGCAAATTTTCCGACAAATCGCAAAATTCTGCGCGAAACTTTGCCGTCGTGTCAATAATCCGACGCTCGTGTCTGTCATCGGGCGTTACGTTTGTTATTGCCCGGTCAAGGTCAAACGTTTTTCGTCCCATCGCCATGCGCTTGGCACGAATTTGAATGGGTCTTGTAATGAGCGCGTTTAAAGTGACCTTTTACGATCCTGGACGGATCATTCGACTCGTAACGAGTGAAATGTCACGGAGAGCGTCGTAAAGATTTTCGGCCGACCGAAAACACTTTCGACAAACGTTCGGTCCGCCATTAATTGCGCTCGTATAATTGAATGTCTCCGTTCGATCGTGTTCCGCTCGGCGACGGAATCGGCCGATTTCGGCGAGCTATGCCCGTAATGTCCGTTACATGGCTTTCATGGACCGAGTTATGTCCTGTAATCCTTATGGCGGCCTGCGAACGTTTTCGGATTCCGTGATTTTGCGTTGCGAGTTGTACAAATATTTGTAATGAAAAGTAAGGGTGAAAATGAAGAGTTCATATTTTACAGGATAGTCTGTTACATCATTTTTTGATCAATTTTAAGGTTGTGCCTGTAACACTAGTTACATAGCTTACATAGACCAACGATCTGTACTCGTTATGGCTTCCTGCGACCAGATTCATATTTTATCATTCTGTGTTGTAAGTTACACAAATATGTGTAAAGAAAAATAAGGGTGAAAATGAAGAGTTCTTTATAGGATAGTCTGTTACATCATTTTTTGATCAATTTTAGTGTTATGCCTATAACGCCAGTTACATAGATTACATCGGCCGATGGTCCGTAATCCTTATGGCTTCCTGCAACCAGTTTCATATTTTATCATTCTGTGTTGTAAGTTACACAAATATGTGTAAAGAAAAATAAGGGTGAAAATGAAGAGTTCTTTACAGGATAGTCTGTTACATCATTTTTTGATCAATTTTAGTGTTATGCCTATAACGTCAGTTACATAGATTACATCGGCCGATGGTCCGTAATCCGTATGGCTTCCTGCAACCAGTTTCATATTTCATCGTTCTGTATTGTAAGTTACACAAATATGTGTAAAGAAAAATAAGGGTGAAAATGAAGAGTTCATATTTTGCAAGATTGTTTGTTACATCGTTTTTGCTCAATTTAGGGTTCATTGACTTTTCTTAGTCGTATGCTTGCACAGATAAATTTCTGCTAAAGAAAGTAAAAATAAAAAAAATATCGAGAATAAACTTTTGGCACACGAGTATACGTGTTCAGTCGGACTTCGTGACAGATTTAAGAGAAGTGTCTTTTAACAAGACGTTCGCTCCTCCTGTCGTTTAAATCAGTCTTAATCACCTGACGCCTCCACAAAGGACAGACTGACCCAACATTTTCCTAAGTCAGCTTTTACTCCATTCAGTTTAGTCCGCCGACGCGAGACGCAACCTACCATTTACTACCCTAGACATCTTAAGGTTGAGACGTCTTTTACTTGAGACATCGATACCTTCAACATATCAGACTTTATGAAACATTTGCCGATTCAGTTTCGTTTCGCAAAACTAGCTGAATATTTAAGTGCAAGACGTTCACTTTTTAAGGTTAGAATAGTTTGAAAGGCTTCAATTTTGCACAGATTTGACAATCTACTAATCTTTTGTGTTTGAAATATGTTTGTGTAGTGAGGATCCGATTTCTAATGTAGTCTAATCGAAATTAACTGAAACTCAACTAAAATTTAAACAAAATCTTGAAACGTTCTTATTACTATGATGTATTTAATAAAAGCATTCTAAAAGTTTGCTACTAGAAATATGAGATTGGCAAGAAAGTAATTTCGCGTTTGTAGTGTGAAACAGAACTTATATTATTGTATCATTTGATTCCCAAACATAAATGTGACCAATATCAAATGCCAAAAGTGAAAAATTTGAACACTGACAGAAGTGTTTAAACAAAACTATGTTTAAGATCCGAAAATACTTTCTTGCCAATCCAACAGTTGGCAAGAATGTAATCCTCAAGTTGTTGCGGATAATAAGATCGTCTACATTTCACTCTGTGATGACAGTATGGCATCCTTCAGTTGTATACCTTTATTGACGGCAGCTACCGTATTTGCTCCTACCTTCTTCTAATCCGCTTAGAAAGCCAACGTCCCAAATCCCATCCGTCCCATTCAAAACCATTTACACCCTCTGTAAAAGCCCCCCCGCCCCGATCCTTTTCGGTCTGCCCTTCCCTTCAGAGATCCATTCACAGTGTTAAGTGTTAATATACAAAAAATATTGCACTATGAATATCATTTAGTTCGAAGTCCACTGTCAAATATGAGATATATTTTTTCCTATACTATATATATTATTTACGTACGATCTCGAGTTATTGCATGCGCAGCATCTCGCAATGAAAATAATTTATGTCTAATAATTTGCGTTCATTATTTAAAAGCACTGATAAATAAGTGACTTCTCTGCCAAGAGTTTTTTTGTTTCTTCTTCTATTTTAATAATTTTTTGGTACACTATCGAGAAGCGTGTATCTGTTATTTGTTGTAAATGTATCAAGTATTCTACCGAGTATGGTAATGTATACGAAGAATTTGGCGTTCGAATTGATTACTTCAGTTTGTTTATTAAGTTACATCAAAGAATGGTAACCTAGAATTACCAGATTTAAATTATTTACTTCAAGTCACTGTATGATTCTAATACACAACTTTACGTTGAGACCTAAAAAATTAGCTTGCAATTACAGGAAATCGTTAATTCTAATAACATAACTTACCAATACTCAACTTTAAATGACTATTTACTACAAAGTCAGTTTATAGTACCAAAAAATACATCCACTCAGAATTCACTGAAAAAATCGCTTCCCACCACTTCACCCTAAAACACTTGCCACTTTATACGTTGAGAAGATCTCCTATTTTCCATTCATTTATTTCAATCTCTGAATACCTTACTAACGCATAACATTGCATAAATATTTGCTACAAAATTAACTTATAGCGTCAACCAACACACCCACTCAAAAGAGGAACTACATCTCTGACTCAACCCCCACCACCCGACCCTAAAAAACTGGGAAACTCCCTCCACCAAATTCTACCCCATATAAACAAAACGTTGACAAAATTACCTATATTTCACTAATATGATACATTTCAACCTTTTAACACCTTCCTAACGTACAGCATTAACCGAATATTTCCTCCAAAATCAGCTTACAGCGTCAACAAACTCAAAAGAAGAACTACATCCCTGCGTCAAATCCCACCATCCGATCCAAAAAAAGTCCCCCTACCAGATTCTACCTTATATAAACATACGTTGACAAAATCACCTATATTCCGCTAATATGATACAATTCAACCTTTTAACACTTTCGTAACGCACAGCATTACCCGAATATTCCCTCCAAAATCAGCTTACGGCGTCAACAAAGTCAAAAGAGGAACTACATCCCTGCGTCAAATCCCACCATCCGACCCCAAAAAAGTCCCCCCAAGAGATTCTACCCTATATAAATATACGTTGAGAAAATCACCTATATTTCACTAATATGATACATTTAAACCTTTTAACACCTTCGTAACGTACAGCATTAACCGAATATTCCCTCCAAAATCAGCTTACAGCGTCAACCAACACACCCACTCAAAAGAGAAACTACATCCCTGCGTCAACCTCCACCATTGGACCCTAAAAAACTGGGAAACTTCCTTTACCAGATTCTACCCCATATAAACATACGTTGGCAAAATCACCTATATTCCGCTAATATTATACATTTCAACCTTTTAACACCTTCCTAACGCACAGCATTAACCGCATATTCCCTCCACAATCAGCTTACGGCGTCAACAAGCACACCCAATCGAAAAAGGAACCCCTGCGTCAACCCCCAACATCCGACCCCAAAAAAGTCCCCCCACCAAATTCTACCCTATATAAATATACGTTGAGAAAATCACCTATACTCCACTAATATGATACATTTCAACCTTTTAACACTATGCCAGCCGGCGACACCACGGTGGTGTCGCGCGCAAAATACCGCTCAGTGGCTGGCGGCAGCACTTTAGTATCATTTGCATCCTATTGCTGAACTGTAGTGTTCTGTTGGTGTTTTGTTTAGGTAACAATAAGTTACACACTTCAGGAAATCTTTCTTTAGTTTCAATCTCCCGATAATTTCAAGAACGGCCGGCGACAAGCGAAGTAATCCGCATCAGTGCTGCCGGCGCCAAGCGAAGAAATTTTTACGAGACCTACGGACGGCAAACAGTTAACACCTTCCTAACGTACAGCATTAACCGAATATTTCCTCCGAAATCTGCTTACAGCGTCAACCAACACAACCACTCGAAAGAGGAACTACATCCCTGCATCAACCCCCACCATCCGATCTCAAAAAAGTCCCCCTACCAGATTCTACCCTAAATAAACATACGTTGACAAAATCACCTATATTCCGCTAATATGATACATATCAACCTTTTAACACCTTCCTAACGCCCAGCATCAACCGAATATTCCCTCGAAAATCAGCTTACGGCGTCAACAAACACACCCACTCGAAAAAGGAACCGCTTCCCACCGTCTACCCCCACTTCCGACCCTAAAAGACCTGACTGCCCAGATGTCCCCCTTCTCCACCCGTCCTCTCAGCCCTCCCCTCCCCTCCTCCCCCCCACACAGGGGACCCTCAAACGACCGAGTGTCCATTACGAGTCTACCTGGGCCGTCGGGGCCCGTGTAATTGGTCTGCGGCGTGCCCGGCCAGTGACGGTATGGAAGCTCGTGTCGGCGGAAGGGACGCCAGCCGGCGCCAGGGTCATCGCTGACCTGGCGCCGCTCGTAATCCCCACGGGCGAACAGGATGATTCGTCCGTGGCGGGCGGCCATTAACGGATCAATTACTCTCCCGTAAGTGGGACGTCGCGTTTCGTTATAGAAGGGTCCCCCCCCCCCCCCCTCACCATCCACTCATCCTCCCCACCCCTCCTCGTCAATTCGGCTCGCTTGCCCACACCGTGTTAATTGTCGCTGACAAGTTTGCTCGCGTCGCGCGTGAAGTCTCGGACGATAAGCGACGGTGCCCGGGTCAGCGGTGACCCGTCGGCAGCGAGCGAGGAGAGGGTGGGGTGGACGATGGTCCTTGGGGTTGGTGACGCGGACGGTCGTGTTCCGGATACCGGAAGTGAGAGGCGGGGGTGTTCAGTGAGTTCGGAGGCTTCGGCTCGGTGACAGTCGGATGGGACTCGTGAGCGAGTCGGGAGGCTGTTGAGTGTGAGTTTTGTGGGACCGTCGTTGGACTTTTGTGTACCGTGTACAGTGTACAGTGTACGTGTACAGACTCTTTTGGTCAATGTAGTGCAGTTAATATTCATTTATTTACTGCATTTGTGTAGAAAGTTCGGATTGAGGCATGTAAAAATTGCAAATTCAACGTTTATTTTGCTCACTTTGCAGTAGTGGACGTCATTGAATTAATAGGACGAATTTGAATGTTTGTCAAACGCTTTATTTAGCTTTATGGCTGTCTTTGTTGTTACGTTTTGACATTGGCAGCATGACAGTTGGATTGGATTCGTGGGTGTGTCAGTAGACGGTTGAGTGATTGTGGAATTTTGTGGGACGATTGTTGGACTTGTATGTACAGTGATCAGTGTACAGTGTATGTATACAGATTCTTTTGAACAATGGCGTGCAGTTTATGATCATTTATTGACTTAATTTGTCGAGAACATTCCGACTAACAGACGCAATAATAGAAATTTTCTGTGAAATTGCCAATTCTACGAAAACTTTGCACTTTGCAGTATCAGACTTTATCGAATCTATGCCCCGAAATTAACAGTTCAAATCATAAATCAATTGTTTAATTTACAGTTTGTATCGTCTTTATTGTCAGCTTTTAACATCGACAGTGTGACAGTCGGATTACTCGCGAGTGAATTCGGAAACAGTTAAGTGTTTATAGACATTTGTAGGACGTTTATTGGACCTATTTATACAGTCTATACTGTAAACGTACAAACTGTTAGTTTCGATTGATTTCGTCTTGTTAATGTTTATTCATTATTCGTGAAAGATTACAACAATTAGGATAAAAGATGTAATTATTGTGCATTCTACCCTAACTTTACTTACTTTACACCGTATATTATTGAATTTTTGGTCCAACATTCGAATGTGTATTTGAATCGTTTACGTTTATCATTGCCTTCATTATTACTTTTTGACATCGAAAGTCTAACAAATGGATTAGAATCCGAGTGAGTCGGAAATGCTGTGCAAGCTGTGATACAAAAAACTTTTTAACAGAAGAAAGTAAAAGTTCAAAATTGTCAAATAGTGACAAGATTGAGTTTTTAGGAACTGTGAAAAATTAATCAGTGTGTAATACTATTAAACTTGGAAAGTGTAAACAATTTGATCCACCTGTAACATTACCTTGCTAATGTTTAATAAAACATAATTGTGTATTTGACTACCGAGTGTGATGCTTGAATTCTTGATACTTCAATTTGAGGAAAAGTTAGTGCGAAATGTGACAGTGCGTTAAAATTGGATTGAAATTACGAGGGTGAGTCAGAAAATTTATTGACAGTATGACAGGATCAATCTTGCGAGCGATTCGAATTGAATTTAAAATAAACACGCTGTAAAATTTATATGAGTCAATTTTCAGAAAATAAAGATTTGAAACTGATGAGTATTCTGTACCAAATCAAAAGTAATGGTTTAAATGCGCAGTTTGTTAGAACAATTTAAGTTGACGATGTGAAATAAGTTACTACCTTTCACATAGTTAACGCTTGTGTAAGAGAGATTCAATATTCACACAAAAATTGAACATGACGTTCAAAGAAAATGTGAGTGTACACTTGTTCCGTGTTAAAAATTGGCAAATTTACAGAACTGTGACTTAAGAATTCGACTTCAATTAAGGAAGAATAAAACAAACTTGATATTAACATTCAACATAATTATGCAGTCCATGATGCTTAATTTGTGCAAGTTTCAAGTAACAAAACTGTGTTAAAGTCGATAAGATCATTTGCACTAGAAAAAAGTTACATTACATTTCATATTCCGCTTAACTTTTCACTTGTTTAATACTTCCACTTAACTAAACACACTCAGCTACTAAACCTAATAACAAATACGGAAAAACGCGCAACAATTAATTCCCAACTCATTACATACACAAAAGAGACAAAAAAAGGATTAGTCAGTGACTTGTTACCGAGTGTAATGAACATTACATGACTCGGTGGAAAGCAAGAAATCGTTTCAAATTCAGAATCCGATTATCGTCACTCAGTAACTCTAATTGCGAATGCGAAACGTCGAATTAAGCGATCGCTCATAAATCATGCCATCCCGCCATTGACCATTGACAGCTGCCAAGATCATTACACCTTCGCACTCTAACGTTCGATCCCCGCCCATAATTCATAATCGCGTTAACCGCGTCGGTAATTTGCGACATCGACGACTTCCTGCGGCGCAATTAACGTCGCCATTATCGGCGCCATAAATGGGAATTGAGCCGAATACGTTATTAGTCGGCATATTTCAGGACGGGATTTTCTTTCGCATTAACCGGAAATTACGGCCGTAAGTAAGTGCATATTTCTCGCGCTGATGTCTTTAATGCCGGCAGGAATGTCACGTGACTTAATTGAGTGCCGATCGGAAGATTCCGTGAAAACTTCAGACAGAAACGTTTGACAGACTTGTATGTGGAGAAAAAGATTCAAAAGTGTGCGAAATCCGGTGGATTTCGAGATTAAACGAAGTATTACAATGTTTAGTTAATTATTGTTCACGTTATTATTTGTCAGTAAGAGGTCGCGAGAAAAAAAAAGAAATCGTTAAAAATTCCTGATTGTAACTTATAACACTGAATTTAAGTTTTGTTATCTGTCTTTTCTTATAGTATCTACTTACAATCGTTATGTGGGATTTGGGGATGAAATTATGTTAAAAAAGTACTATAATGTTTAGTTGACGATTGCTTACGTTATTTTTCGTCAGTAATAGCTTGCGGCGGGAATTTGAAAAGTTTCGTTACAAATTCTGAATCGTATGGTATACACTCTTTGAATTTAATTTTTGTAACCCGTCTTTTCTTAGAAGTTCTAATAACAATCGTTATGTAGGATTTAGGAATGAAACGATGGAAAAAACTAGCAAAGAACAACAATGTTCAGTTCATTATTGTTCGCTTTATCCTTCATCAGTAACAGATTTCGAGAAGAATTTGAGATAAAGCATTACAAATTACAAATTCTAAGTTAAACACTGTTTGAATTGAATTGTTGTAATCTGTCTTCTCTTCGGGTACCTAGTCGCAATCATGACCGCAGGATTTAAGGATGAAACAATGTAAAGAAGTATTGCAATCTTCAGTTGAGCACTGCTTACGTTATTCTCCGTCAGTAAGAGCTTGCAAAAATAATTTGAGGCAAACTGTTACAAATTACCGATTACAGGTTATACACTTGAATTCAATTTTTACAATCATATCTTCCTAGAGTATCTAATCACAATTATCACTCTACCAAAATTCCGATTTAGACACAATCATGTCTTCCATTACACGCCTCCTACAAACCCACCAACCGCCGAACTACACTTCACCCCCAAATTCAAAAGACAATATACCTCCCAATGAATCAAAAACACCCCCACCCTTCCCCACCCCAATCACACACATTCCAACCCTCTCCAACCACTCCGCTACTCCCCCCGGGCAAAAAATGTCCTCACTACCGGCACACCCGGTATATCATGCCGAACGGCGTCCGGCATTATCTAATCGGCCCGTTTCGCTATTATACCGGCTGGCACGGTTAAGTGTATCGGAATTCATATGCCGATTCCGGCGACAGCCAGCAGCGGTCGCGGCAAAACGATATTTAATTTATGACAGCAATTAAATTACCGTGTAGGCCGTCGGCCGATAGAACCTCAGCTTGGCGACGACTGGTTTTATCGGCGCGGGCAATAACATAATGTAATAACGAGCCTTCCAGCTGGAGTGCAGTGTAGGGCGTGAGGATGAGGAGAAGGGGGGGGGGGGTAGATTACGCGCTCACGAACTTTCGCAAACTGTGAAGTTGGCAGCGCTATCGATCAGGTGGCCAACGGCGACGATCGATGTCGACGGCTGTCAGGTTGACGGTGATTTACGTAGTAGAACTTGCAATCCTGACTGTTCCCGTGAGCGGAAGGTGGGCGTGGGTGTCGATGGCGGAGTGCTGGCGTCGAGAATGTGGGGGAGGAATGTTGAGGTTTTTTTTTGTGGGAAGGAGTGGCGGGTAATTTGGGGGAAATAATGTTTTGGATCGGCAGTAATGTTAGGGAAGATAATTTGAATGCGGAAATAGTTTGAGGAATATTAAATTATTCTGATGTCGAAAGATGCAGATTTTAGGTTAGGTTGGAATGGGTAATTGTTAAGCAGAGTGTCCATTGCGTTAAAGTTAAGCATGTGAGACAGGAATGTTCAGCTTTTTTGTGGGAAGGAGTGGCGGGCAATTTTGGGGAAATAATGTTTTGGATCGGCAGTAATGTGTTAGGGAAGATAATTTGAATGCGGAAAAAGTTTGAGGAATATTAAATTATTCTGATGTCGAAAGATGCAAGTTTTAGGTTAGGTTGGAATGGGTAATTGTTAAGCAGAGTGTCCATTGCGTTAAAGTTAAGCATGTGGGACAGGAATGTTCAGCTTTTTTGTGGGAAGGAGTGACGGGTAATTTGGGAGGAATAATGTTTTGGATTGCAGTAATGTGTTAGGGAAAATAATCTGAACGCGGAAAAAGTTTGAGGAATATTAAATGATCCTGAGGTCCAAAGATGCAGGTTTTAGGTTAGTTTGGAATGAATAATTGTCATGCAGAGTGTCCATTGTGTTGTAGGTGAGAATGTGGGGGAGGAATGTTGATGATTTTTTGTGGGAAGGAGTGCTGGGTAATTTGGGAGAAATAATGTTTGGATTGCAGTAATGTGTTAGGAAAAATAATCTGAAGGAAGGCTATGGGTTGTTGAATGATCAGAATGTTGCGATATGCACATTTTCGATTAGGGTGAAATGGATAATTGTTAAGCAGAGTGTGTGTTAGGTTGGATTAGAAAACGAGAGGGAGGAAAGTTGAAGATTTTCCGAAATTAAGTGAATTGCGAAACGGTTGTTAAGAAGCTGGAGGAATTGAATAGTTTGGGGAAAATCAGATTCAGACCACGGAATTTGCAGATTGTAACGTGTGCGTGTGCAGAAACAAAGAAAATTATTAATATTCCGTAACATTGAAATAAATAAATGTTAAGCTTAGTGTGTGTCGAAACAAATTTCTGAATATACAGAAGAAAATTGAAAATTTGGCGGAAAAGAATTTGGAGGGAATGATTGACTTTTAACAAATAACGTTACATTGCCGAAACGTACAAGAGAAAGTTTTGTGCGGAGAACGTCAAAAAATTGTTCAAATCTTGATATTGAGCAATGTAGGTTGACTTTTAATGAGATTGAATGAGAAGTTCTTACAGTAGCGACTGATCAAAAGAAATGTCTATAGATAAGGCAAATGTCAGTATGTGTATTAGATTAATATTGAGAACATAGGTGGTCTAATCAAGAGATTGTAAAAGGATAATGCGTACCAATGGTTAATGGAACGTGAACAAGGAAAAAATGTGCTATAACTGTCTATGAAATGAATAATTTTCTGCTTACAGTAATACGTAACAGAAAATTTTTCAAGTGCACCCCGGTTGTAAAAAATCTAAGTAAAAAGACTATTAGTAGAGTTACAGATCTTGAATTGGGTCCGGATAAAAAATTCATACAGTAGCGACTATTCACGGAAATATCTGATTTATACGAATGCTTACATGCATGCTAGGTCAAGTTCAAAAATGTAGAAGAAAATAATTAAAAAACAAATACTTAAATGAAGAATAACATTAAGAATAAACATTTAACATTCCCAACCACAAACCTGCATACTTCATACATATAAGACTGTTAGTCCAAACCCAAAAAAGAAATTGAGTACTTTCAAAAAACCGCAAATATACCTAATATACAATTTTTTGGACATTTCCTAAAGCGAATACAGGGAATCAATAATAATACAACCATCCATATAAAGGAGAGACACAGACATTTGATTTGTATATTTCAGTAAATAAAGCCTGACATATTAGACCGAATACAGAAAATAACTTCATTATGAGATTATTCGATTATAATTATACTAATATCCACACATTGCCTAATAATGCTCCACATCATGATAAAAGTCAAGCAACAGCGTAAAACTAACTTTTAATAAAGTAACGACCTTTTATCACGTTCGCCGTTACGCGTTATAATTATAATACTTATATTAAATAATTTATCACGTTTACCACGTGTAGTAATGATTATACATAACCGACAACCATACATAATCGTCAGTTCATTACATTTACCGTAACATAAACACGATACAAGCGCGCGTGTCTTTCTCCGTCTCGCTCGCTCCGACTGGCACACGTACATGCTAGGTGAATGTGTGCGAACGAGCGAATGCACGCACGAGATCTTTGATCCCGCCTACACGAGTCTTATTCGTGGCCGCGATGGCCGCTATCACTGTCTCTGATTCCACCGGCGGAGCAAATCGGCGCGCCGAAGGTGGAGACGCGTCTGCGCTCTCTTTCTCTTTCTCTCTCTCCCTCTCCCTCTCTTGCCTCTGAACCCTCTCCCTTCCCGTGCCGACCCCCACTCCGTCTACTTCGACACACATGCCAGCATGTGACTCTCTCACTCCTCGCGCATTATGGACAGTTAATGGATCGCGATATGCTAGCAGTGTTCGAATGTATATAAATATGGACCTTTTATTTTGAAAGTGATGTAAGTACATTTAAAAAAAAAATTAAATATCATATAGAAAAACCATTTACACCACATAATCATAAATTATATATCTGATTTTTTTTTTAATATGGATTTACATCACTTTCAAAATGAACTGTTCATATTTAAATATTCGTATATAAAAATATATAAATATTGTGATAAATAGTATCCTATAACACGGATTCGGATAATTCAGTCAAAGAATGAGACAGGTTTTGCGATTTTATTACGTTTTAGCTTCAATAATTAATGTAATGTTTGTTTGGTACCACTAAACGTTATTTTGCTTTTCAAAGGGCATAGCCGGGTAAGATAGTGAAATGTGCCCCCAAACCGATCGAAATTCTGAATGAGCCATTCGATAGCTTATGAAAAAAGAAACATTTTTGTGAATTTTCAACTTCGTATCTCGACCGTGGGGGGCGAGGGGGTGTAAAATGTACTGTCCGCTTCTCCCACCATTTTCTCGGAATCTAGTGCACAAAAATATTCGAAAAAAATCAGACGTGTTTCTAGTAATGGCGCGCATATTCCAGATTTTTTTCAGATTTTTAAACAAAAAATTCAATTGATAAAAAAATAAAAACCGAAAATTCAATCAGAAAAAAATCGATTTGATACCGAAGGAGGTCCGGATCAGTGATGCCGCTTTTTTCTGTAATGTAATATTACAATCAACATCTCTCTGATTTTTTTTATAATTTTTGCTCACCAGCAACAGTGTCGGAAAAATGAAAAACCCGTTTTTTCGTCAGTTTTTGGGTTTCAGAACAACATATGAGAAAAACTTTGGTTCAATTTTTGTCACATAACTGTTTTATGTAATGTTTAATGTTATTGATTACATTCCACAGTCATAATAATGCAAGAAAACTAAATAAATGGAAGAACTCGATGTCACAATGTATGCCTTATGTTCTGAAAAATTGAAGATCAACCAAACATCGTTGGTAGCGACACGCGTAAGGTGACAGTCTGTTTTGTCGAAGCAAACTTTTTCTTTGGGTTCGAATCCTGTTAGGTGCCTTTTTTTTCATCGTTTTTATGTTCTTTCTCTGTGCAACAATAGTTAATATTTACTGTCAGATGATTTCACAATATTTTTGTCAACATTTTAATGTTGTAATAAATATGCACGTGCCTTCAAACCGCCTTCCATGTTTCCGTTATTCTTGTCATATATTTTGGCAGTAACAATGACAAAAATGTGTTGCACAGAGAAAGTCATCTGACATTAAATATTAACTATTGTTGAATAGAAAAAGGACAAAAAACGATGAAAAAAAAGGCACCTAACAGGATTCGAACCCAAAGAAAAAGTTTGCTTCGACAAAACAGACTGTCACCTTACGCGTGTCGCTACCAACGATGTTTGGTTGATCTTCAATTTTTCAGAACATAAGGCATACATTGTGACATCGAGTTCTTCCATTTATTTAATTTTCTTGCATTATTATGACTGTGGAATGTAATCAATAACATTAAACATTGCATAAAACAGTTAGTGACAAAAATTGAACCAAAGTTTTTCTCATATGTTGTTCTGACACCCAAAAACTGACGAAAAAACGGGTTTTTCATTTTTCCGACACTGTTGCTGGTGAGCAAAAATTATAAAAAAAATTAGAGAGATGTTGATTGTAATATTACATTACAGAAAAAAGCAGCATCACTGATCCGGACCTCCTTCGGTATCAAATCGATTTTTTTCTGATTGAATTTTCGGTTTTTATTTTTTTATCAATTGAATTTTTTGTTTAAAAATCTGAAAAAAATCTGGAATATGCGCGCCATTACTAGAAACACGTCTGATTTTTTTCGAATTTTTTTGTGCACTAGATTCCGAGAAAATGGTGGGAGAAGCGGACAGTACATTTTACACCCCCTCGCCCCCCACGGTCGAGATACGAAGTTGAAAATTCACAAAAATGTTTCTTTTTTCATAAGCTATCGAATGGCTCATTCAGAATTTCGATCGGTTTGGGGGCACATTTCACTATCTTACCCGGCTATGCCCTTTCGGGGAAGCTCCGTTTTGAGAGGAGACCGTGTCAATTTGTGTGTAGTTGTGATGCGCATTGAACGCGTCTGAAAAAGCTTTTACATTCTATGATTTATTTTATTCAACTTAAATTCGGGGTAAAAAAGGTTTCTGGAAAATAAATATTTGAGAAATCAAACCTGATTTTATTTAGAGGAAGTATATATCTGTTACCTCTGATACATACATATTCGTAAATAGGTATTTACCGTGTTATAGAAGGGTCTACTGTAAATGTGTTGAACTCTTGGATGTTTAAAAAATTAAGCGGTAATTTTATATAAACACCAAATTAATCTCTTTTACCGTAACATATCGATGTTTTTCGGCACATTTTTCTACACTCTGTCACATATTTTCATCTACTGCTTATAAATATTTATTGGATCATAATAAAGTACAATTTGTATTTATTGCAGTGTTTCTTTTCACTCTCTCAAAGAAACTTAAAACTGTTTTTCTCGACCCTTCTCACACTTATGTTATGGATAAGTACTTAATAGATACCAATATGTTAACATCTAAACACAGTATACATTTTGAAATAGTATCCGACACATTTTTCATGAAATTTATCACACGTTATAACCATTTGATTAAGTATAGAAAATCAGTAATTTTTGTTTATATTTACCTAGCACTTCGTGTTCTTCGCTTATGGATCCCATTCATATCCAATCAAAGATGTCTTATCAGATTCGTATCCCTTTCATTGATTTATTCTTTGTTTCCAACCACTAATTCTAAACTTCTTTCTTAATAAAGATCGATAAAATGCAGCAGACGCATTTTCCTCCAAATCGATTATGTATTTCGTTTCGTTCGCGCACTTTTTCAGCTTTACAAATGAGCCACTTGCTAAAATAGTGTATTAGATACATGTCAAGATAATCTTTTCGCCGCAGTTGCGAAGCTGAACATAAATAGCGTACGTCAGAATAAAATGTTCTTTCATACCAAGTTCCTTTATTGCCGGACGATGCAGGTTGAAGCAGTGTATTTCGATTAGGTTCTCATTTTTTTGTACCGGTTGTGTAACGGATAACGGATATCTCGCAGAATGTAATTCAAATTTGCTCGCTGCAAGATATGCTTCCTACTTTGCTTGATTTATTTCCACCTTTATCTTGCAGCGATTGCGAGTATCGCATTGTCGGCCGATAAGATCTGAGCGGAGTCATAATTGTACCTAAAAGGCAGTAAAATAATCCGTCATTTCGTATCGGGACGTTAATCAAATTCGTCGACATACCCGACATTTTCTTGCAGCACGTATTTAGTACGTATTAGAATTAAAGGTCGCTTAACGATAACGAGTAAATATAAGTCATTTTTGAATCGTAATTTCTTTCGTAAGTGTTATACTTTTTACATTAGCATGTTACTACTGTATATTTACTAATACATACTATATATTGTACATACTAATCATTCTAATTTCGTACTAAACACGTTGCCATACGCATTGTTTTCTTGCAGCACATATTCAGTACATATTAGAATTAAAGGCCGCTTAACGATAATAAGTAAATAGGTATACGTCACGTATGAATTGTTTTTTCTGTTCATAAATAGGATAAGTACTTATTATATTAGGATTTTACTACTCTTCCTGCGTGAACTAGACGTTATCTTGTTTCTTTGTCATATTATTACGTGCTTGAAATCTTTTTAGAATTTATACTTATTGTGTTTTACACTAGTCACGTGTACTATGCGTGTGTAAATAATTCGACGAGCGTAAAGAGATGTTTTATTCTTTTACTTTTTTCATTTCCAAAAGGGACGAAATTACAAGCCTCTGCACTGTCAAAACTGATATGACAATACCTACTCATCAGCCCGCACCCGTTATGTGCACTATATTCTCCCCTTTTCTCGTTCTTCTATACCAGCAAAATCAACAAAATTACTTTATATTTTGCATTTAAGCAATTATAGTCTTCAGCAAACCGACTGAACATCCAAAACACACGACACACATTCTTATAAATCCAAGCCGCATGGGAAGATGTAACTATTGTTCTCTTTCTCCCAATTCCATTCACTGTAAACATCAACAAAATTTCTTCAAATATTACATCTGAACCTTTGTTACTTGCAACCTATCGTCTACTTAAATATCCAAATCACAGATTGGGCCCAGATCCGTTGTTAATCCAATTCACCTAAAAAGGTGCATCTACTGCCCTTTTCTGGGTTCCGTCCACCATTAAGATTCGTACCATATATTCCAAGCGCACATTGGATTCACATCCGTTATTGATGCAATCCACACAAAATGGCGTATTTTTGATACTTTCTCGATTCCATCCACCTTAAAAATTCGTACCAAACATTCCAAGCACACACTGCATTCACATCCATTATTAATGCAAGCCATACAAAATAGCGTATTTTGACATTTTCTCGATTCCATCCACGATTAAAATTCGTACGAAATATTCCAAGCACACATTGGATTCACATCCGTTATTAATGCAATCCACACAAAATGGCGTATTTTTGTCACCTCCCCGATTCCATCCACCATTCAAATTCGTACCAAACATTCCAAGCACCCACTGGACTCGCATCCGTTATTAATCCAATTCACATAAAAATACGAATCTATTGTCCCTTCCTTGATTCCATCCACCGTCAAAAATTTATACAACATTTTTCATACCAAATATTCGAGGCACATACCGGACACACATCCGTTATTAATCGAAATCACATAAAAAGGCGTACATACTGCCCTCCCTCCCCCTATCTTCCATGAATTCCCCCCCTCATTCCCCTCTAAGCCGACAGTGCGCGAGCCATACGCCGGACACGGCCATAAATTACGAACCCTCCACTCTTTAGTGGCCGGTTCCATCCTCGATCGCCGAGGAGGGCCGACTCTCCTGCTCCATGGCGGCACTCTTCCATTCCTCGGCCAGTCTTCGGCGAGCGGAAGGGGGCCGAAGGGGGAGTGAGACTGAGCGCCAGGTAGAGAAAGAGAGAGACATAGCAAGTGTTTGTGAGAGAGAGAAGGTAAAGATAGATTCTGAGTGAAAAAATCAAAAAGGGAGAGAGAAATATAAAGCGAGTGAGAGTCGAAAGAAGAGAGAGGGGCGTAGAGATAGATGCTGAGAGAAAGAAGGAATAAGAGAGAGAGAGAGAGAGTAAGTGAGACTGTGAGAGACAGAGAGAGAGCAAGAGAGACAGAGAGGGGTAGAGATAGATACTGAGTGAAAGAAGCAAAAAAAGAGACAGAGAGCGAGAGTGTGTGAGAGAGAGAGAGAGAGAGAGAGAGAGAGAGCAAGAGACAGCAAGAGACGGAGAGGGGTAGAGATAGATACTGAGTGAAAGAAGTAAAAAAAGAGACAGAGACCGATAGTGAGAGAGAGATAGAAAGAAAGAGAGAGAGAGAGAGAGAGAGAGAGAGAGAGAGAGAGAGTGAGTAAAGTGTGTCCTGACAATGAGTCCCGTGGGCGGCGCAGGAGGCGCGAGCGGGAATGGTCACGAAGCGGCGACAGTGCTTTTAGTCGGGCCTTTATCTCGGGCCCGTTTCTATGCATAACGATCGGCGGCCAGAGAGGGCAGGAAATATGGCTCTGGGAGCGGCTTAAGTGAATGGGAATTTCCGCCGCGCGGACTCCCAGCTCCCCTTTTCGGCGACGGCGGCCGGATGGACCGTCTTCGACACTTTTCCACCTCCATTAGGTCTTGCCATTTCTTTTTTTATTAAGTTGAGTTCATGTAGGGTTTACGTTGAACGACGAAGTTATCTGTATTTATTTACTTACAATGGGGGATGCACCGATCGACAGTTTTTCCCCTGCGATCTCCAGTGGGTGTTGCCATTTTTATTCTTTTTTGTTTGTGTTCATGTAGAGTGTACGTTGAACGACAAAGTTATCTGTATTTATTTACTTACAATGGGAAATGAGCCGATCGACAGTTTTCCGCCCGCGGCCTCCATTAGGTGCTGTCATTTTGTTTTTTCATGGGGTTGAATTGTTGCAGAGTTTGCGTTGAACGCTGAAGTTGTTCATATTTATTTATTGACAATGGGGGATGCACCGATCAACACTTTCCCGCTTGTGGATTCCATTAAGTGTTGCCGTTTTTTTTTGTAGTTGTAGAGTTTACGTTAAACTGAGTAATGATGTATTATATATATAAACATTTTTGCGACTTCAGCCTCAATTGGATGTTGCCATTTCAATTTTTTAATTTTGTTTGGCAGGAGTGTTGTAGACAATCATTGACAGTATGTAGTTTATTTGCAATGCGAGGCGAACTGTTTGAAAGTTTCCTGCCTTCGGCCTCTATTAGATATTGGCTTTTTTATCTTCTTTGTTCAACTGTTGTAGATTTTACGTTTAACGGTGAAATTTATGGTACTTACTGCTTATTTACAATGGAGGATAGACCGTATTGGAATTATGGGCATTCAACCTTCATTAGGTGTTTCTGTTTTTTTGTTTCAGTTCGTTGTTTCGGATATTAAGTGCGGTCATTGGAATATTACAACTTTTAATGTTCAATGACTAGAGTAACGACATACTTAAATTATATTGAAAGAGAATAGTTGTAAAATGTTTCCCAAATGGGATCAATCATTAAACAATAGTTTGAGTATTATGTGGTGCTGCAATTAGGTAGGGGTACAATGAACAAGTGAATGTTGTTATTGTTATCGTCGTTGTTTATAAATTACCCTGACTTCAACTGTTTCTGTAGTCTACAATTCATATGTCAACCAACTAAGTACTGCAATTTTCTGATAACGTCCAGTGTAGTTTTCCGACATACATGAATAATGTCGGAAGAAAATTATTGTGCACATTATTATCAAAGAATGATTAGAACAAAGTGCAAAATAGATCAATATCGAATTGATGTCTTAATTATTATTACACGATACGAGAATCATATAAAGCTAATTTTGTAACATATTCGTACATCCAACTTCTATGCTGCAACGTTTACACTTTTTAACCAAATTCATGTTACATTATAAAAAAAACTTGCAAATTTCTCCGAAAACTGAACTACGCACACAACACGCAGTTTGAAACGTTCAGCGTTTCTAACCTCACATTCACATTCGCAACCCTCCTCTTTATTCTACACCCACCACGTATATTCCATTTCCACTTCGGACTGAGCAACCTGACGGAAATGCATTCGACACTTTTGGCGGTCGATTTAATTCTTTCGCATTCTCTCGGCTTCTGACACTCTAAATTCCTGGAACGAAAGATCTTTACGTTCGATTCGGACACGTCCACGGTCTGTCAGCGATCTGCATATTGTATCACGCTTGCCAACTATGTATTCGCGAACCGGTCGAGTCGCGAATGGCCAGCAAAAGGCGGTGGGGTCAGTTTTGGACCGGTCTAACGAGAATTCGTATTACCTTCCTATTGCTTCCCTGAAGATCATAGATACTAACCTAACCTTTATCTAATGATCTCGATCTCGAATAAAGAATGCAGAAGTCGGATGCGCGCGCCGGTATCGAATTTTGAAAATTTGCCGCTCGGACAGTGTCGAGTAACATGTACTTTTATTCTGAAGCTGCGGATCTTAAATGTGTGTCAGGAAGAATTGGTCTTATGTTGTGGATATGACTTGGACAGAATGGTAATGCTGTGAATGTAAATACTGTCGTTTGTTGGGTTTTAATAGATGGCGGGAAAGTTTGAGTGGTAATTTATTGTGAATTTGGTCGAGTTCTTGACATTGTATTTCTGGACAATAGAAAATATTATGCCGAATAGCTCCATTTCACACTGTATTTTCGTTATTGTTTTTATTATTGCTCATAATAATTTCAAAATTTTATAAAATATTACAAAATATTACATTTTTATAATTTAACTCTTGTGCCATGTAATAATAATCATCATTAAATATAATTAAATCAATATTTTAATAGTCATCACTAATAGTAATGATGTATATAACAAATATATAATTAATATCCATATATAATGATTAATAAAAAAAATAATGATTTTATTAAATTATAATTTAATTTTATAATATTATAATATATTTCTTACGCATTAATCTATTTCGTTAGCAGTCAAATGTCACAGAAAAATGTTAAGAGAGACAAAACTCCATCCCACAGAAAAATCGATAGAATTAAATGTCTGCCATTAACGTTGCCAATCATAATTCCGGATTTCAAGCGTCGATTCAGCTTCTCTGACCGGAAAGCGATCGTGGCGGCGACCATGACGAGATTTGCCATTTTTCTCCATGGCCATCCTTGGACTCTCATGGACGGCCCACGCCATCAGCGTCCCACGTAACACTCGGACACTTTGCCAGGCACGGTTATCAATCCGCTAAAGAGACCATTAGCGCTATCGCCATTGTCTACAAGCGTGTACATGCGCGTACAATATCTGCAGTTTATCGGCATGCGTGTATATTAGCCGATCTGCGAATGCATTTTACGTTTGTATCCTGGACCTTTGTGTCGGCTGCGTACAAGAATTCTGTTGCGCGAAGCTATTGCTTAGAATTAGAAAGAGTGAAGATTGAGGTTAGGGTTGGCTTTGATGCTCGAAAAATTAGGGTGGGAGAAAAAGGATTCTCAAAAGTAGAAGAAAAGAATAGGGGAGAGTAGCCCAAAGCGGGTGGCCCGCCTAAAGCGGGTAAGCTCTCTTATATTGCCAAATTTAATGCAATTTTACATTTTCGCGTATGTCGTGATTACCCGACTACTCCTGAGTTTAGATCACCTCCGATCAGTCACCAGATTTGAAATACAGCGAAAGTCGGCGTAATAAAAGAAATGTGGGGAATTCGTTAAAATATCCAATGATATGTAACTTCTGATTTGGCGAAAACTAGTACATATATCAAATTGTTAACATTATCATCTTTTTTTGGCACGATTTTACTTTATAAATGTAAGTATCGGAATATTTTTCTTTTTTTTTCGGTGAGTTTATAATTTATCAAGTTCGACATGTGCCTTTGGGCAAAGCGGGTAGAAGAGAGGAGCCCAAAGCGGGTAACCCGCCTGAAGCACGTGGGCTCTTGTATATCGCCGAATGTAAAGCGATTGTCAATTTTTCCGTATGCCATGTTTACCCGAACACTCCCGAGTTTCGATCACTTGAAAACAGGCACCGAGTTGAGAACAGCGTTACCAACTCTTTTACGTAAAAATTACTACATAATTTTGCGGGTTCCCAACTCTTTCACGTAAAAATAACCACACAATGCTTACCCGCTTTGCCCAAACGGCTTACCCGCTTTAGGTCCCCTGTTTGGCAAAGCGGGTTTTTGCAGACTCTTTCATTTTTACTTCTAGATAATTATTTGTTGCGAAATTACACCAACTTGCTTTTTTATTCTTAAGTACGATATCTCCCCTACCACATGAAATCAAAATTGTTATTATAATCCAACAAAAACTATGATTTTTGAGGTTTCAACGTTAGCTTACCCGCTTTGGGCCCTCTTCCCCTATATCAAGTTGGCAAGAAAGTTATTTCGGTCTTGTAGTGTAAAATAGAACTCAGATTTTTATGCAAAGAAGCTTTAGTCGTCATTGTATTTTTCGTTACTGTCACTTATGTGTGCGTAATATGAAATGCGAGAAGGAAAGTATTGTAACTTTGACAGATGCTCTTCACAGAAGTTACTAAGCACCAAAAGTACTTTCTTGCCAACCCAAAATTATGAATATGAGGATAGATCTTTGCGTAGTCTGATGTGCACGCAGTGAATTGAAGGTTTATTATTAATAGAACCACCAACGATTCGTACCCGAAAAATTTTAAACCGTTTTTTATTATTTACCAGTTTTTTACCAGCTTAGATTAATATTAAAGAATATTTCGGAAATAAAATGTTCCGTGAGAGAAACGTCATTATTAAGATAGAGTGTGACCAGTCAGTTTAACTAATCAATTATTGTAGTGTTAATGACAGGTATAACTAATTATCGTAAATGGTTGAGTTTAAGGAATCAGTTATAAAGAAGCAATGCAAAAAGTGTTACTAATATCTAGACGTGTATTATAAGTACAAGAACAATTACCTATACTAATGTATACCCGGAAGATTCCTAATAAATTAACACGTTGCGTGCCACGCTGATTTTGCGTGTCCGCCGCGTCTGGCCAACGTGAATTTCTTATTATGCCTTACATATTTTTTCGAAATTTTTTGCACAAAAGGTAAATTTTAGTATATAAGAGCGTATAATGCAATAATTTTTTTTGGGGTCACCGGTGACCCCCATGGCCAAACGGAGCGACTTAGTTTTGGTGACTGGTGACCCCCACCACCAGACGGACTGACGTCGACCGACAAACGATGATAATATTGAAAAATTTTAAAAACATTGAAAATTCACTCGAATTATGTGTTCTAATAATCTTGGCTGCGCCGGTCACCGGTGACCCCCATGGCCAGACGGAGCGACTCGGTGCCGGTCACCGGTGACCCCCATGGCACGCAACGTGTTAATAAGAGATATAGTTAATTATCTTAATTTATTGACTTTGAGTAAGAGAAACATCAGATATTCTCTTGATCGGATTAGAAGTGATCGAATGCTCGTAAATAAAGCAGGAAGGTGCCGCAAATCATAGTGAGGCAATACAGTATTTTATTTCGTCGATTGTTGAATCATTCGACGTTTCCCGCCATTGTTTGAAAGCAAATCGGTCGCGTCTGTAAATCAATTCAGTTTGCAGTCTTCATCAGCTGTGATAGAGGCTGCAATAATGGAAGATTGATCGAACATTTTTGTCTTTCGAAAGTATCGACTGAAGCTGTCTCTGTATTTGAATTAGACATAGGTGAAACTCTGAATTTACGACGTAAACTAAACTTTGATCTGAATGGACTGATATGAGCAAGCTTGAAAGTAACACTGGAAAGGATTAGGCATTGTAAACAGAATACTTTAAAGGAATTATTTATATAATACGTTGTCTTATTTGGTTTGTCAAGTTGGAACGATTGCAAAGTACTTTAGGAAAGAAGCAAATTATTTTTCTGCATCTCGCTTGACTCTAACGACTATTTTGAATCCTATGAGACCAACATAACATACAAATTACAGGACCAACATTACTACAGATATTGAAATCAGTCAATTATAATCCGTTAAAAGCATGTATTATATTTCTATCCAAGAATCAATCCTAACCAAATTACGCTTAATATACAATAAAGAACCTTTTTAATTATCGACTTATTGTCTTCATATGTCGTAGATCGTGTTAGATTTTTAATCATCTAGTATATTGCTACTTAAGATTTAGTCTTACTGATTACACTACATGTATAATAAAGCATGTGTTCATTAATTTCACGGATCTATTTAACGAATGACTGATTTCTTCAGATTTCGTACTGGAAACTTTTCGAGACAACGAACTATACTTCTTCCCAGAAATTAGTCTTAACGATTACACTTAACACAGAAACTTTTCAAGACAACGAACTATACTTCTTCCCAAAAATTAATCTTAACGATTACACTTAACACAGAATCCGGCTTTTGATATTTTATATCCAAGACTTATATAATGATCAGTTTATTCTCTTCAAACACTGGTATTTTTGAAGACACGTAGTATAAACCTATTTAAAAATTAGTCGTCGCGACTACATTTTATACAGAATACAGTTTTTGCTTTCTTATGTCTAATACCCTTCTATTAAAAAATTTCTTCTTTTCACCTGCCGTACTGTTATCTTCCAAAGATCATGTATTATATTCCTACTCAAGATTCACTATTACTGACTACACTATATACATAATAAAGCATCTGACCACAAGTTTAACGGATTTTTATAATAATTAACTAATTTCCTTCAGATGTCATATTGTAAGCTTCTGAAGAAGATGTACTGTACACCTACTCAATAATTAGTCTTAACAATTGCACTTAATGCAGAATATACTTTTTGATTCCTTACTTCTTAGACCCATCTAATGATGAAATTTCTTCTCTTCAGATGTCGTGGTGGTAGCTTTCGGGGAGGATGTTCCACGGGGGTGGAAGTGGCGGGTACGGCGCAGGAACCGACTACCAGCAACAGTCCCAGCAACAGCAACAGCAGCATAGCCAACAGCTTCAAGCACCGGTCTACGTACCTTCATCCAGGCCTGCCATCCCATCAGCAGCCACGGCCGCCCAGTATCATTCCTTTCCAGGCTCGGCGTCGCCTGCATGGTATGTTCAACTTGCGCGAATCCGCATTCAAGATATGACCTCTGGGTGACCTTCACTTCGAGCCAAGTCATACGAGTCATTCAGCGTCTTCGCAAGACGTGCGAATGTAATTTGAAAACAGATGTGCAGCAATGTTTGCATAGAACATAGGTGGGGGGTCAAAACTGACCCGAAACTCGAATCAGAAGGGCTTCTTTGATGATTTAAAACAGACAAACATCTGAAAGCGGTGATTAAGTGTATGTGTCGGCTGAAGGATATGGGTGGAAAAATGAAATTTTTGTTTTTGATACATGGATTGTTTCGAGCTGAACAAAATAAAGTTCGTACTTCATTTCTTAGACTTTAAACGAATCATGATTGATTTTAAAGCTTGAGTTGATGGTTAAATGTTTGTTAATGTTATCGAAAATGCATGCTTATAAACGATTTATGTCAGTTTTCAACATTTTTACACTGTCATGTCGTTCATTTTCTGTTCGAGGTTCTTTGATTAGAAATTATGAAAAAATCAATATTTTACAATGGATATTATATTATTGTAATACAATTTAATGCTTGTAAAATGGGAATTAACTTTTGATTGAAAAAGCTGCAATCGTTTGAAGACTACTGTGACAACTTTTACAAATATCATTCTTATAAACCATTAACCAACTAGAAACTATTACAAACTATACCCTATCTTATCAGGTGACATTTTACGTGATGCAATATCTTGTTACACAGGGTGATCGAAAAGATCGAAAGAATTCTTGATTTAGGCAAACAGTATTCTCCAAATTATAACAGAAAAAACTATTAAAAATAAGTATACCTTCCGACGTACTTCTTCGAATTTTAAATTTAAACTATATCATTCATTATCATGCTCTGTAAATTATGATGCGTCAAATGCTATCGGAAAAACTATTAGGGCCCGTAAATCATTCGTATACCGAATATACTACGGTTGTGTGCCAATGAAGAGTGTATTACAACCACTTGAAGCACTCTACACACAAATTATCGAATCGCATACTGCGAACATTAGCAACAGTCATAAAGTTTGGTTTTGCGCAGATCGATAAACAAATGAAGAAACAGAATATTGAATAAACGTGAAACTTGAATAAGAGCAAGTAAATTATAACAGGAAGCACAGTATATTCGGTTTTGATATGCGAACGTGTCTGTGTATGAAAAAATGTTTCAATGTCACAATTTAAGTTGGAACGGTGTTTAGAAAAAGTTATTTAAACCCTCAATGGGCCGTAATTAAAATAAAATTATTCAACGAATTATTGAAATACAAACCTAGAGCTACTATGTACACTTTTTTTTTGTTGAGTAAACTACGATAGAAGTATGAATAGTGTCAATTGCACAAGATGGTTTCGTTGGTGTCTATCTGCAGACATCTTGCAATGCTTTACATTGTCATTTCAGGTTGACAATGCTGCCAACTGTCAACAATATCGTTAATCTGAGACACATTACATAATTAAAACGCATACGTCATATTGTAAACAAAACTAAAATTATTTGTTATACCATCGGTGTATTACCATGTAACCTGAGAGTTACACGGACCGACAGAGGTATAAATGTAATTAACAAAACTTTGTCTATCGGAATGGGTGAAATTGCAAAAATGAAACGATTATCGAAAGCTGTAAAAGATTGCGAAAATACAATTAATATTAGAAATGAGAATCGGAAAGTTCAACTTCAAAACGAAACAAAATTCTACACTGACACCAGCGTCAAGCTTCACATACGATAAGAGACTCTCTTATCTTCCAGTTTCTTCTTCCGTAAAGCTCACTGACAATGAGAGAAACTGGCGTCTCTAACGGAATCAGAATGTGAACGAAAAGTGTAACTGCTCACGCAGCTCTTTATCTTAAGAAATCCGTTTCTGATTCCACCTTGGAAACCAGCTCGCTTCTATCCTCGCTAATTCCGATCTGATTGTCAAGGAAAATCCGAATAACAGCTCACTTTTATCTTCGGAAAACATGAAGTTCGCACACTACCGGAAGTGCGTTAAATATCAATCGGAACAACGTAAACATTGTCGGGCGGGAAAGTTTCCGTAGATTTCTTGTCTCTAACGAGCTTAATTCGTTTCTGTAAAGCATCGTTAATTCCGTAAGTATTCCCTTGCAAATAACTTCGCTAATGAATCCCTTTCTAGCCGCTGCGCAATTCCATTTAAATACTAGCTTGTTCGGCTTTCTTACTTCAAACGTGTCCCGCTTACATGCAGGCTTATCTGGGAATGCTAATAGTGATAATTGTTGTTTTGCGTTTATGAGTTTGTGTAAAGCGGGGACCGATACGTTATCGATTCATGGGGTGCAACCTTCGGATAAGCGGGTGTAACGGTGAAAAATGAAAATTTCGTGATTTGCGGAGTTGTCGGAATTTTGCTTGCGGTACGTGTCGGTGTATAACTTTTTACCGTTTATCTGAGATAATGTCACGATTTTTGCAAGATCGTGGACACTTGGTTCTATTGATTCTAATTAAGGTTATCAAGGTCTATTTTATTAGTTAGGAAAGTGATGAAATCTGAATAAAACTGACATTAATCACAATGAACAAAATAAAGAATGTGTTGCAAAAGCTTGAACTATAAATATAAAAATTTTGTAATATAAAAAATTATAACAGTAGTATATGGAGAGCCAGTTTCGGATAAGCGGGTGTAACGGTGAAAAATGAAAATTTCGTGATTTGCGGAGTTGTCGGAATTTTGCTTGCGGTACGTGTCGGTGTAGGATTTTTTACCGTTTATCTGAGATACTGTCACGATATTTGCAAGATTATTGATTCTTGGTTCTACTGATTCTAATTACGGTTATCGTGCTCGATTTAATTGTTGCTAAGGTAATGAAATCTGAATAAAACTGACATTAATCGCAATGAACAAAATAAAGAATGTGTTGTAAAAGCTTGAACTATAAATATAAAAATTTTGTAATATAAAAAATTATAACAGTAGTACCTATATGGAGAGCCAGTTTCGGATAAGCGGGTGTAACGGTGAAAAATGAAAATTTCGTGATTTGCGGAGTTGTCGGAATTTTGCTTGCGGTACGTGTCAGTGTATAACTTTTTACCGATTATCTGAGATACTGTCACGATTTTTGTAAGATTATTGATTCTTGGTTCTACTGATTCTAATTACGGTTAACATGGTCGATTTAATTGTTACGAAGGTAATGAAATCTGAATAAAACTGACATTAATCACAATGTACAAAATAAAGAATGTGTTGTAAAAGCGTGAACTACAAATATAAAAATTTTGTAATATAAAAAATTATAACAGTAGTATATGGAGAGCCAGTTTCGGATAAGCGGGTGTAACGGTGAAAAATGAAAATTTCGTGATTTGCGGAGTTGTCGGAATTTTGCTTGCGGTACGTGTCAGTGTATAACTTTTTACCGTTTATCTGAGATACTGTCACGATTTTTGTAAGATTATTGATTCTTGGTTCTACTGATTCTAATTACGGTTAACATGGTCGATTTAATTCATTACGAGGGTAATGAGATCTGAATAAAACATTCATATCACTGAAGTATATTTAATTAAAATACAATATGTTGTTTATGTCGACGAAAAAATAAGTAAACAGCCATAAAGTAATGGAGCAAACATTTTAATTTATGTTGTAAATGTCATCAGTTATAATTGCTGTTTGGAAATATATAAATCCGGTTGCCGCCATCTTTACATTTCATCCTTATAAGAGTCAGATAACGTGAATTAAAACAGGAATACGTCTGAACCTTGTCTTCGCAAACAATTCATTTAACATAGTAACAGAACAAATAAACACAACATTAACATAAAACAAAGCACCCTCCACATTTTACATAACCCTCTATCCTCATACGTATATCGAACATAACCTTATCAAACCTGCACTCCAACTTCACATATTCCACACTTTATTCAAACTAAATTGATCCCCTTCCAGTACATTAAACATAACCTTATCAAACCTACCCTCCAACATCACATATTGCACAGTTCACTCTACATCAATTGTTTCACTTCCGGCATATTGAACATAACCCTATCAGACCCACACTCCAACTTCACATATTCCATCCTTTCCTTCGATTAAATCAAACATAACCTTATCAGACTCGCACTCAAACTTTACATACTCCACCCTTCCTCCAAATCAATTATTTCCCTTCTAGTACATCAAACATAACCCCATCAAATTCACACTCAATCTTCACAAACTCCACACATTACTCCTCATCAATTACTTAACTTCCACCATACAACACCCACCATTCAAAATATATTTTAAGAAAATAAAGAAAGCATCCTACACCCACCAATCACGCAATCATCATTTTAACGGTAGAGTTGAGCAAAGATGAACTGAAAATTTCAGGGAGAAGACAGCGTCCTGGCAGCATGGAGTGGAAAGTTACGCACACCATGCCCTGGCCAGTCACACGAGCGGCTCAGCCGGAGGCATGGGACCCCATACTGGACATGCCCACCCCCATGCTGGCCACCCTCACTCGGCACACCCCCATTCAACCCTCGCCGCCGCCGCTGCCGCACCCTTCTACGCCCAGAATGTCGCGATGATGTCTTCCTGGCGAGCGTATGATGGGGCAGCTTTTCAACGAGCGTCGCCATACGGTTTGTAAACACTTCGTCTCATATTCAGTTATCTTCAACAGTTATTAACCCCTTAACGTATGGTTTCTTTGAAATAAACCGGCTGAAAAAATCAATTTTCTTTTAATGTAAAATACAGACTATAGAACATTGTTTTGGTCAAGACATAAAAAAAATCAATCAAAATTTTTATTTTTATTTTAGCAGCTTCAAAGACAACGCCGCTCGAATATATTCGAGTGTGCACAGTTTGGCCTGTTTGGCGCGCTCGAATATACTCGAGTGTGTACGTTAAGGGGTTAAGCAACATGTCCGACGCGACATACTGGTGCACACGAAATTACTGTTCACATTGGATTGATACAGAGTTTGTACTTTTTGGATGCCAGTGACTTTTAATGAGGGTTGTTATAGTCTACAAGTAGTTTTCTAGAGTTCTATTTAAGAATTATTGACATGTTATGTGGAGAGTAAATGATTTTGAGGTTAGGAATTCACGTTCGATTGGAATTCTTTTGTATTATATTCTAATTAAAGAGTTTGGGTATGCAAGTTTAATGGTTGTTTACACTGTTTTTTCAAATGAGATGGAGTTGAGAGTTTGTGGTGTAAATGAACTCCAAGAATTTCTTATTTCTTTCTGTTTCTCCTAAATGACAATCGCTCGTTTACGACATACATTGTACATTGTATTCATATAGGTATAATCATGTCATATTACCTAACTCCAGTCAAGCTAAAAATTGAAATAGAAACTCATTATTATAACGAAGCATATAATTGTAATTCATAAATTATTTTGCTTCGTTTCGCTTTTCAATAAACAACATTTATTGTTTATTGCATCTATGTATGACCGTTTCATATTACCTAACTCTAGACACCTTAAAAATTCGAACGAAAGATCGTTATTACAACAAAGCATATATATTATACTTCCACACCCTCAATTTTTCTACTTCTTCCCGCTTTTCGATAAACAACAATTTTACGCCTCCGGCAAATTTTCTCCCAGCAAGCGCTTACATAGACGCTAAACCCCGGACAAAATTTCCCTACAATGTTATATTTCGTCCAGCATCCTCCGTACTTTACGACCCTTATCGGCCTCATCTCGCCAACGTTCGAAGCCAACTCTCGTTTCATTCGCGCATGCGCACGTTTTATTCTCGCGTCCGAACGTTTGTCTATCCTCATCTCATCCGCGCGCACCTCTCGTAGTCCGATTACCATAACGCGCATTCCAGCGACGCTGGAATAACAGTTGTGCGCATGCGCGACGATTCGAGGACGAAGCTCGATCTTCAAAACTTCTCGATCGATACTCGACTTTGGCGAGCGTGCGATTCTCATGCAAGATAATCTGATGATACTCTCTCGAACGTGAATTCAACGTTTCGAGCTTCGAACGTCGGCCATTGCTTTCGATGTCGGACCGATAGCAGATTTTGACCCGGACGATGGGAGGGTGTGAGATGGTGAGAGTTAAGATGAGATGCTCGAAAAGTCTGTTCTTGACAAAGAATGTTTCGGAAAACGTTTCAAGAATATGTAGGGGTGAGTGGCCTAAAGCGGGTAAGCTAACGTTGAAAGCTCAAAAATCTTAGTTTTTGTTGGATTATAATGACAATTTTGATTTCATTTAGTAGGAGAGTTATCGTACTAAACAATAAAAAAAACAGGACGTAATTTGAAACAAATAATTATTTCTAAGTAAAAATGAAAGACCCGCTTTGCCTAATAGGGGGTCTAAAGCGAGTAAGCCGTTTGGGCAAAGCGGGTAAGCACTGTGTGGTAATTTTTATGAAAGAGTTGGTAACGCTGTTCTCAACTCGGGTGCTTGATCGAAAGTGATCGAAACTCGGGAGTGTTTGTGTAAACACGGCATACGCAAAAATTGACAATCGCTTTACATTCGGCAATATACCAGAGCATACCTGCTTTAGACGGGTTACCCGCTTTGGGCTACTCTCTTCTACCCGCTTTGCCCAAAGGCACATGTCTAACTTGAAAAATTATAAACTCACAAAAAAAAAAAAATGCCGATACTTACATTTATAAAGTAAAATCGTGCCAAAGTAATATGATAATGTTAACAGTATGATATATGTACTAGTTTTCGACTAATCAGAAGTTACATATCATTGGATATTTTAACGAATTCTTTGAGTGTCGATGATAATGGAAAAGAATTAGAAAATGTAAGCAGTTTATTTTGAAAGTGGCCTAAGTTCATTTGTCAATTTTTCTGAACTGATTGAGGTGATGTGGAGAAGTTTAAGGTAGCCGTCATAAACAATATTTTTCTGTTAGGTACATTCAGAAGGTTCGATAATGTTGGACAACTCAATTTTCGCAGTTACTTCGATAACTGCAAACATTACATTGAAAGTGACTTAAACCCAATCCATTACTGATAATGTTTGAAAGTACGGATTTTTAAATATCAATAATTTACTGTTTGTCCTCCAAGATTATTATTATGTTATCAAAAGGTGCCGGAAAGGTAAAAACTTTACTCTAAATAAGACAAAACTAGTTTTTTGAAAAAACGCAGTTTTTGAAAGGCTGACAAATTCTAACTGAAGAATAATAAATTGTTGAGAAAATGTTTTTTGAGGAATGGACCGTCTCAAAATTTATATAAGATATTAATGGATGAGAGTTCAGAATATAAAATCCTGGATTTATTATCACGAGAATTTCCTGAATTGGATAAATTGTGTTTCTGAAGTATTGTAACGAAATCTTAAATAAATGAAGTATTATTTTTTATTAGGAAGCATTCCGAATTATGTTAAATGTACAGACTTTTAAATTTTGTAGCAAATCTAGAAGTTAATTTCGAAAGTGGCTTATTTAATTCCATTTTCGGTCAGAAAACGCATATTATTAACTTAATAGTCGTTATTATTTTATTAGGAATTGTAAAATTAACTCTCTTAAATACATTGGTATCCTATACATATATTTTTAATTTGATTGAAATGCAAACCCTTAAATTTCTCAACTTAAATATAAACAAACTTGGATCACTTTATAAATAAACGTCACATAATATAATACCAAACCTGTCAAAGTTGAATTTCACGGGCTAGATGTGCATAAAAAAAGGTTTCAAAATTTGACTAGAGTCAAAATTACTAATACATTGCGCCCTACTCCGAGTAATCGGAAAACAAGTAAAGAAAAATGAAATAATTTTTACCGAAAGCAAACAATTGGCAGAAAGTCGCGCCTAATTTTCCGTCTCGACACTTTTACGACCGCGCATGCGCACGGAGGCTTTCGTAGCGCAGTGACGATATCGCGAGCGCGAATAGAAGGGGCCTCTCGATATACTAATCGCTGAGCTGTAAATTGCACGCCTACAATATCTTATCGTTCCGTGCGTACGGGTAGTCTAGCTTTCGTTTGTTTATCAAAACTTCACGCGTGATGCACGCAAAACGTGTAAAGTGCGTACCCGCTGGCCGTTCTTTTTTTTCCCGCCTGGCTTTTTTCCCTTTTCCTGCAGTCTGAAAGAAATCCTGCCGCTTTCCGAGTTCCGTGCACGTGCACTTTTGAGAAAATGTTTATCGTGCACAAAAGATACGTGTGTATACGTATGAATACGTATGCAACTGATTATTAGCCTAATTAGAGGATTTAAATAAGTTGATTCTGAAAAGAAGATTTGTAAAGCTATTTAAGTACTTACTGATTTGATATGAAAATATTGAAACGGATTATTAGTCTAATTAGAGCATTTAAAGTGATTCGCTTAGTACATATAATGTTACGTTGATTCTGAAAAGAAGATTTGTAAAGCTATTTAAGTACTGATTTGATTTGAAAATATTGTAACGGATTATTAGTCTAATTAGAGCATTTAAAGTGATTCGCTTACTGTAATGTTACGTTGATTGTAAAAAGAAGATTTGTAAAGCTATTTAAGTACTGATTTGATATGAAAATATTGAAACGGATTATTAGTCCAATTAGAGCATTTAAAGTGATTCGCTTACTGTAATGTTACGTTGATTGTAAAAAGAAGATTTGTAAAGACATTTAAGTACTGATTTGATTTGAAAATATTGTAACGGATTATTAGTCTAATTAGAGCATTTAAAGTGATTCGCTTACTGTAATGTTACGTTGATTCTGAAAAGAAGATTTGTAAAGCTATTTAAGTACTGATTTGATATGAAAATATTGAAACGGATTATGTTCTAATTAGAGCATTTAAAGCGATTCGCTTAATATAATGTTACGTTGATTCTGAAAAGAAGATTTGTAAAGGAATTAAGTACTGATTGTATGAGAAAATATTGAGGGAACTTTAGGACTTTACTAATGAAGGGTTGAAATTTGGCCAAAGACTAAGCAGTGTTCAATTTTCGTTTTATTAAAATGCAGAGTGGTGTGCCTTCGTAATCGTACGTGTACACAGGAAGCGCGGTTTCAGACCACAATTAACACGTTCGCGTACAGTAAAAGTTTCGGCGAGGTACAAAACTTGACAGTCGTTTTATTCGTAAATTGGTTGCCATATCCGAAGTTTGATTAAACACAGTTTATAAGGGTAGCCGGATTATCGTAATTTAATCGTTATATACAATGAATGCTATAGCATCTTAACTATAGCAAAACTTAAGGTTATATAAAATTAAATTCAAAATAATTGACTTTATGATTTGAATGCTATAGCATTCACGTCATTCTGCATCATCGTGAAAATGAATGCTACAGCATTCACGTCCGCGAACGTGTTAATGAAACTCATGCAGCCCACAAAATCTCATATCAATGCAGAAAGAACACAAACGATTGTCTCACTCCTGCATAGCGTTTCCAGCATGCCCGAGTATCAATTCTCACCAGCATTACTACATTAAACGATAACGTATCTCCGCGTCCAACAACAGACGCATGCGTAACCTCTTCGCACCTAACAATACCCACGTATTCCAACATTATCACCTAACCCATTACTAACGGTATCCCACCGTTAGAACGCGTCTAATTGCTACCCGCATGAAGCGCAACGTTACAGCAAACGATTACACCCCCCCCCCCCCCACCCCCCACCCCCGAACAACGAAACCCAGTCCTTACAATCAGTCTTACCCTCCGACTAGGGATTGCAATATCGGACCAAAAGTTCAATACCGGTATTCGGAATTTTTTAGATCTTGACCCCTTACGGGGTTAATACCGGAATACCGGGTTTAATACCGGTAGTAGGAATTTTAGAAAAAGAAAGAAAACACAGGTGTTTCTTTGTTTCATTTAACTTATAAATTATATCAGTATATAAAGAATCTCAAAAACGTAAAGAAAGAAGGAACATCTTATGTATTATATTATTTAAATCATAAAAAAGTGTAAATATCACTCTTCAGTCTGTGGTACTGTTACAAATTTTTGAAATGTGATTTTAAAAACGTAATTTTGTGCAAAAATTAACAGCTGTCGAAAACGCTGTTTCAGCATCTACGTTAGTTGGTGGTACTGTTAGCAATGCGCGATATACTTTTTCCAAGAATTTACCTCTAAATCCCTCATCTTCAAATAAATCGATTTCTCGTCGGATGGTCTTGGATATAACTGATGTCTGTATTGTATTTTGGTTTGTGACATTTTTTTAGTTATCGCTAATTCTAATTTTTATTCAAGAGACAATTCCTTTTCACTATCGACATTAGTGTCATGATCATCTTCGATAACTGTACCGAATTCTTCTGAATGTGGATAGGTTCGTGGGTAAAAAATTTAAAAAAAATGTACTATAAACTTGACCAAATTTGAATTGGTTAGTCACTTTTCTCCTTTTTCATTTTCATTTTTAAAATCATTACAATTATGTAGATACCGTAAAACATTTTCTATTTCGGTATGCCTTTCTTCTGTGCGATTTTTTAGTGCAATATATAATTCTTCAAATAGTGATGATGCTGTTCTTTCAGCGACTACAACATGAAATTTATTGTTGCATTAGCTGTTAATGAATTAGAATCTGTCCGACATAATGTCTCCACAGCCAGTTTTATTGGAAGTAGAGCTGATACAGTTCTGAATATTAAGTCGAATTCACTATCGGAAAAATTAATTTGCAAGTTTAAGTCTATTATTGCCTTTCTACTAAATACTGAAAAAACGGTATTTAACCGTATGAATGCCGGTATTACAAAGTCGTACAAATGGCTCAAAATACTGGTATTCGGTACCTCGGTATACCGGTATTGCAATCCCTACTGCCGAACCATAAAAATAAAATTTATGCAGGAAACAGCTGACCTAATTAGAGAGGAAATACAACATATACGAGAAAAAATCAGCCATTTATCTAAAACTAAAGTTCAACGTAGCAGAACCGTCTTTGAAAGACACACAATGACTTTAACGATGGTGGATGGCAAAGTTAGTAATGTAGCCACTGATACAAGATCCACTTTAAAATACTGTAAATACTGAAAAACGGTACTTAAACTAAATGAATACCGGTATTACAAAGTCGTACAAATGGCTCAAAATACCGGTACTCGGTATCCCGGTACACCGGTACTGCAATCCCTACCTCCGGCATGGTCGAGTTAGAACGAAAGTAAGATCGCCGACGAGAGCTTTGAGAGCGGCGGAAAGAGAGGTAGAAAGAAGGAAAGGAAGAAAGGATGAAAAATGTATAGAATAAGAGAATGAGAAAGGAAAGGGTCTGCGTTGCATCCGCGGTTCGTCGGTGATCTGCACCGTGGAACACTTGACTGCCATCAAAAGAGGCCGCTATCACTTATTCGACGCACATGGCCCGCCTTGTGGCGAGCTCATCCTCGATCTTACTCACTTACGTGCGCCGCGCGAGGTGGAAAGTGCTTCCCCTACCCTACCCCCCACCCCACTCACCTCCGCCGGCGGCGGCGGCTGCCGCCAGCCCAGCCGCCGCTCCCCCCACTCCTCCCCACTCGCCGATACACTCTGCCGCGCCGGCTCGATGCTTTTCACGGCGCGCCACCGATAACCTTTTGCCCTTGAGCCCGACGCTTTATCGAGCGTAATAAGTGGGGCAACGTGAATTCGGCCGGGGGAAAGTGTGGCTCGGATCTTGGCGATAATGTGCGTTGGTTTGGATCGTCGGAAGGCGGAGGGTGGGTTTCGGTGGTGGGAATCGATTGCTGGTTGACTAATTGAGATGCTCGATTTAGATGTTGATTCGGTTTGATAGATTAAGTGAAAGGGTTATGTTTGTAAGTTTTCTTCAGTTTTTGGGGCTGTAAAAAGAGAAATGGGCGTCATAGAAATTGTTTGTGGGAGAACGAAAATTCAACCCCTTAACGTGCACACCCGAGTATATTCGGGTGGCGTTGATTTGATGCTGCTAAAATTAAAATAAAAATTTTGATTGTTTGTATTTTTGTTATGTCTTTACCAAGACAATATTCCACCGTGTTTTACATAAAAAAAAATTGATTTTTTTTGGCCGATTTATTTAAAATAAATCGTACGTTAAGGGGTTAAGGGGTAAATTTTTATTTGTACTGATAGCTATTACAGCCCTGTAGCGGCCAGAAGAATACTTTGTTTTCAACCTATTCCGAGAAACATCCGACTTTGATTCTTTGTTTTCATCCTCTTCAAGGACATACTGAAAAAATAAAAAAAATTTTGTTGTTTTGTTTCTACGTGCAACTATTTTTTAGTGGACAGATTAAAAGCATTAAAAATGATATTAACTCGCCTCATCATATAATACTTATTAATCTTTAGAGCTTTGATTAATATCGCAAGATTAACTTTCGCGTCTTCTTTGACAACTTCATTCTAGATATCCATTTAAGTAATGAGTTGTCAAATTCTTAGGCCAAATTATAAGTCACTCCAATTTCTGGCAACAGCCAGATTCAAAATGACTGCTTCCAAATCAATCATGGTGTACTGAACATAATTAGGTACATACATGTAGGGATGTAAGTCCGTGACGTCACGATCCCTGTTAAGAAGCCTGTAAACACGAGAATTTACCATTTCGGCGCGGAATTTGAAAAGTAACGTTTTATACGGCCGTCTTACTCCTTCCTTAGCTGGAATTAAGTTGAAACAACGAACTGGAACGTATGTAAATACTTTCTATGAGATACGGCATATTACGATAGCATCGCGCTAGTTTGTTACGGCATGTCAGCTTTTGCAAATTCTGCCTCCGAGCTTCCTTACAAGCGCGCCAACTCGAGGAATCAGATTAAACTTCGTGGATTCAGGAAAACGCATTAATTTCCGCAATTACATTCTTATTTACATGCTTTACTGCGTTACGGTATGCTACAGTGGAAACATGTTTCTTCATTTTATAGAGACGGTCTCGAATGGGTCTGTCTTGCGTTCAAATTATAACTGTTGGAACTGTTCAATTATAAGACGTCATAATCATATGTTAAATGTAATTGAATTATATGGAAATAGAACGTTCTTGTAATTGAAGCGTGTAAGGTATTTGTTGTTAATTTTGAGACAATTTTTGAAATTATGGTTTCGTGTGTCGGGTAGAAAGTGTAGTGTGTTTGTATGTGCTTATTATATGTGCAGAAAAGATGCGCAGATTTTATTCTATAATAGGAAGTATTCTTAGAATATAGGATTAATTATGATACATATAGTTGGGTCATAATGTCATGTTAATAGTGAGCGGGATTGGAAACTGTAAAATATTCAAAAGTTGTAAAACGTAAACACAATAAACCTTTAACCTGATCTGATTTGAATTCAAAACTTGACAGCGATGTTGAATACATTATCTTGTTTGACTATATATTTTTGTTAAACATATCGGACAAGCTTCGTACATATACGTTAAGTCAAAATTGATTATATTAAGATATGCGTAAATATACTTATATAAAAATGTGAATCCAATACGTGAATGATTTTCACAGCCAAAGTGCATAGAAAAATAATACAAAATATAGTTATCTCGAAATATATGAATATAAATTGCATTCACAATAGATCCAAAAACTGTGCAAGTATAATCGGTACTCAAATCTCAAGTATGAAACCGTATCTGTATGTACATACTCCATTGATATATATCTATGTATACTTGTATGGAAACGTATACACAATAATTTGGCATCCAAATCAGGCATAAAAACAGTGTAAAAATAGATCAACCCCAAACTATATGCTTATATCACATTAATATACATATGTTTACTTGCTTCAAAATATAAATTCAATGCGCCAATGACTATTACATCCAAAAATATAGTGAAAAACAGTACAAAATGGATGGAATCGGAACTCTACATACTATACGTTATAATATTCTACTGCACATAGAATTTCATCAAAACAAAAATTCAATACACCATTTACTATTAAATACAAAATACATAAAAAAATAATTAAAAATTAATGGAATCGGAACTCTACATACTATAGATTATAACATCTTATTGCACATAAAATTTCATAAAGTACATTGAAAAATAATTAAAAATGGATGGAAACGAAACGATACATAGGAACATTATACTATTCTATTGCACATAAAATTTCATTAAAATGCAAACTCAATCGATCACTGACTATTAGGTGACATCAAAGGTACATTGACAAATAATTAAAAATGGATGGAAACGAAACGATACATACGTATAACGTTATAATATTCTAATGGGCATAGAATTTCATGAAAACAAAAATTCAATACGCCACTGACTATTGCATGTAAAGTTAAGGTGACCAACTATTTTTTGTTCAAAAAGAGTACACTTTGCAAGTATTTCATAGGTGAAAAAAAATAAGAAAAAACGATAAAAACTTTATTTTCTTTTAAAAACATATTTTTCTTCAGAGTGGATTTTTTTCTGCTTACTGAGGATGTTCGTCTAATAATGTAGCCACATCCGAACAACTTTCATTTTGCATATTAAATTTGACTGTTAAGACGGCAGATAATGTTTTTACAGAAAGTTGCGACTTCTCACTGCTCCAATAATCATTCCCTAGTGAAAATACCCTTTCAACAGCAGCATTAGTGCCTGGACAACATAAGGAAATTTCTATTAAAATTTTTAATTTTCATGTAGGACATGATATTAAAAAAATTGAAATAAAATAATCTAAAAAAATGTTTTAGAAATACAAATGAGTATAAAATTATACAAATGAGTACTTTCGGAGTACAGGATTTGAAAAGAGTACGGTTTGCGAAAAAAGAGTACAAAACTCAGTAAATGAGTACAGTTGGTCACCTTAGTAAAGTACACTGAAAAACAGTGCGAAAACGTTCGGTAGCGTCGAAGGATGGAACCGGAACTGGCCGTTGGCCAGAGCGGACGCCGACGGGGTTCACTGACACTCGATTGCCGTTTCAGACACGGCGATGGACTTCCAATATGGCGAGGGACGGGAATGCGTGAACTGCGGTGCTATTTCTACGCCCCTTTGGCGTAGAGACGGCACCGGCCACTACCTCTGCAACGCCTGCGGACTTTATCACAAGATGAACGGGATGAATCGACCCCTCATCAAGCCCTCGAAGCGCCTGGTAAGTTCATCTGCACGTGACGCCTTCCTCGCTTTCCGGCACTCTTCAGCTACCGGGGGGCTATAAATAATACCGACGCGACTCGAGGATCAAAATACGACTCTCAGCAAAGTTTGGCTGATTCAGATCCCTTCTTTAGCTGACCGAACCTTTATTCGCAGTGTTATTCGCTGGGGTAGTCTCCGATTTATTTTTAAAACTTGAATCTGTAATGTTTTTCATGTGGGATGATTTGATGTAAATGGTTATTGTTTTCTATGGATGGAGTAAGTGGGAAAGATTGTCAATTATGATAGGATTTGAAGGGCAGATTAATTTTTACTTTTTCTGGATGTGAGGGATGGTTTATATCGATTTTTTTTATATCTGGTATTGTTAGAAGTATTGTTTTTAGGGGTAAGGTGGGATAGGGAAAATTGAATTCGATTTTTGTTTTACACAGATTTCTGAAAACTTGTAAAAAATCTTCAAAGCGGAACTCAGACACCTGTTCCCAACATTTGAGTCATTTATTTTGAAAGTGTCCCAAGTTTATTTACATTTACATCGAGATGTTTGGGAAATTACGTTTCAGAACGCTACACAATGCTTAAGTGTAATAATAACAATTATTAAATGAATAATATGTGTTTTCTTACCATTTTCAAAATTTACAATAGGGTTCGTTACAAAATTTGAAACAGACCGTCCATTTATCATAACATAAATGCTTCAAATTGGAAAAAATAATGCTTTATTTATTTAATATTCCTTTGCAATACTTCAGAAACACATTTGATCCAATTCAGGAAATCTTCGTCATAATAAATCCAGGATTTTAAATCCTGAATTTTCATCCATTCATATCTTATGTAAATTTTGATACGGTCCATTTCTCAAAAAACGCATCCAGCATATTTAAAAAGAATTAAAATATTTTTCTTTATTCCATTTAGAATAAGGTTATTACCTTCCGGCCCTTTTTGATAACATTATAATAATCTTGGAGGAAAACAGTAGACTATTGATACTTGAAAATCTGCACTTTCAAACATTATCAATAACGGACTAGACTTAGGCCACTTTCAATTTAATCTTTTTAATTACTGGAGTACCTGCGCAAACTCAAGTGTCCGAAACAATCGAACACTGAATATACCTAGCTGTAAAATGTTCATGTCAGCTGCCTTCAAGTCCTCCAAAGAAAAATTGACCAACACACTTAGGCCAATTTCAAAATAAACGGCTCACTTAATCCTTCTCAAGTTCATAAATTCTTCAATACTCTTGCTAAACGACAATTCGATCGTTATACCTACATAACCTACATAACTTACATAACCTACGTTGACCTTCGTCAGACTTGCACAAATTGCATCGGGCTCGCGGAAGTATCGATACGATCATCGATGTACATTACAAATGGGACAGATCTCCGAATTTCAGACTGCGACGCGGCGGCTCGGACTTTGCTGCACGAATTGCGGAACGCGAACGACGACTCTCTGGAGGCGCAACAACGAGGGTGAGCCCGTCTGCAACGCCTGCGGATTGTACTTCAAGCTGCACGGGGTGAACAGACCTCTGGCCATGCGGAAGGACGGCATCCAGACGAGGAAGCGGAAGCCGAAGAAGACGCCGGAGCCGACTGCCAGGCCGTCAGCGGCTGATCATGAAACGACAGCTTCCACTGCCTCATCGCCATCTACAGGTGAGCCTTCGAAATTCTAATGCTAATGGTCCTGATGATCCAAAATGGGATAATGGTTTCGGCTTTTTTTTGTAATTGTCGAACATGGGTTATGAAACGATAGTATCGACTACGTCATCATCTCTACAGATCAGTAACGATTGATGATGGTAGCCATAAAAATGGTCCACTGTAGTATAATATAAAATTAGCTTTTTGGTGTCTTTTATTTGAGTAATTTTTCTAAATATTACATACGTATCATAAAATAATAGCTTCCACTGCCTCATCGCCATCTACAGGTGAGCCTTCGAAATTGTAATGCTAATGGTCCTGATGATCCAAAATGGGATAATGGTTTCGGCTTTTTTTGTAATTGTCGAACATGGGTTATGAAACGATAGTATCGACTACGTCATCATCTCTACAGATCAGTAACGATTGATGATGGTAGCCATAAAAATGGTCCACTGTAGTATAATATAAAATTAGCTTTTTGGTGTCTTTTATTTGAGTAATTTTTCTAAATATTACATACGTATCATAAAATAATAGCTTCCACTGCCTCATCGCCATCTACAGGTGAGCCTTCGAAATTGTAATGCTAATGGTCCTGATGATCCAAAATGGGATAATGGTTTCGGCTTTTTTTGTAATTGTCGAACATGGGTTATGAAACGATAGTATCGACTACGTCATCATCTCTAGAGATCAGTAACGGATGATGATGGTAATGATCTTGATCAGATCTTGGCAACGATAAAAATGACCCACTATAGAATAATATAAAATTAGCTTTTTGGCCTCATGGTTTTGGGCTATTTTTGTAAATATCGGATATGTATTATAAAAGGACAGCTTCCACTGCTTTATCGCCATCTACAGGTAAATCTTCGAAGTGGTAGGGGTAATGAACCTGGTAATAGTTTGGTATTATATTCGTTTGGGCCATTTTGGTAAATATTGGACACGTATCATGAAACCACAGCTTCCACTGCTTTATCGCCATCTACAGGTGAATCTTCGAAGTGGTAGTGGTAATGAACCTGGTAATAGTTTGGTGTTATATTGGTTTGAGCCTTTTTTGTAATTGTTGAATACGTATTTGAAAATTACAGCCTTGACAGCATCATTAATGCTGATGGTTGTGGTAAGCAAAAAACGCTCCAACGCCAAATAAACGATCAGAAATCAAATTAAGAATACATCTTGGATATGATTTAAATTATTTTTGTATTATATTCCTTTGGGCCTTTTTTTGTAATCGTCATATGCGTACTATTAAACAAACGATAGTTTCGACTGTCTCCTCATCCCCTACAGATCAGTTTCAAATTTTCATAAGTCTTGACCGAAAATACGGTGGTAAATCTAATTCGGTACATTAATACGTCATGAAAATGATTGGACATCATAAGAACTCAAGAAATAAATGAAGATTACGCCTTCGATAGAAGTGACATTACTCTACTATGACTTAAATATTTTTTTTATTAATTTCACTTGGACCATTTTTTCAATCATCAAATATGTATCATGAAATAACTGCATCATCAGTCTCTATAAATAAAAATAAGAAACGATATTTACTTACCACGCTAAACATGAACGTAGACCAATAATAAAGTAAACATTCGTAAAAGGAATTAAGTTTGACGAAATTGCCATTATTCTATAACTCAAGTAATGTTTTATCTGACCTGGACCATTTCCGCAATCATCAATTCAGAATTGCTCTGTTAATAATGCAAGTGGTCTAATAAAACCATAAAACTTCAGGAAACTTGGAACTCTTCTACGTCACGTTATTCTACTATATGGAATTTAATGGAAAAAAACCTGCTGTATTAATTTAACGCTATAAACATTACCATCGATTTGTTTCCGTTTTTTCATCAGTCATTACCAAACGTTTTTGTTTTCGACGCATCCAAGTGATTTGATATGAAACGTCTGCAAACCCAAACAATAACTCCAAACCCTCTAATCCATTCTCTCACGTCACAACCCACCACAACCACAGAAAACGTGCACGCTCGAGTATATTCGAGCGGCGTTGTATTTGATGCTGCTAAAATTAAAATTAAAATTTTGATTGATTTTGTATTTTTGTTATTTGTTTGCCAAGACAATGTTCTAAAGTGTGTTCTACATTAAAAAAAAATTGATTTTTTTGGCCGGTTTATTTCAAAGAAACAAATTAAGAGGTTAACCTTTCATGACCTTCAGAGTACTCTTATTCACGCCAGTAAACACGATTAAAAAATTCGACAGATCTGAAGAGCAACCAGCAGCAGCAGCAGCCTCAGCAGCAGCAGCACCACCAAATCGAGGTCTCCAAGTCGTCCAGCTCTTCGGCGTCGACGGAGAGGCCCGTCTATCTCGGGCACACGTCTCTTCTGGCCACCGGAAGTGTGCCGGCCGTGAAAACGGAGCCCAGAAGCTGCGACGGCGTTATTGGCCAGCCCTACTCCTCCTACTATCAGCATCATCCGCATCAGCTGGCCGTCCCGACGAGCGAGCATCAGCAGCAGACCTACTACGGGACTCAAGAGGCACCCTACCATCATCAGCATCACGTCACCGCGGCCGCGAAGTTGCTAGCTTCCTCGTAAGAAGCGAAGCCTCGCGAGTTTGAACGTCTCGTTCGAATGGCAGACGCGAACGACACTTCGATGGAAAATTAGTCGTTCGAATGGGTGCGCGCGGCGTCGCGCGTTGGAGGTTATGTTCGAGTGGCTCCGGGCCGAGGTCAAGGTCATTGGTCGGGGGTGCGAGTCGAGTTTCATGCTTGAACGGGGAGCTTCGGAATCGGCTTCCGGTCGAGAGCGGCAATAACTGGAGTGACGTTTTCGTTGGATGGAAGTGAGGTTAGGTTGATGAGCTTAGGTTAGAAACAATGCGAGGTTCGGAGGAGATGAGCTGTGCACGAGTCTTGTCGGAGGTAGATTGATGAGACGGAGTTGAGGTTAGGTCCAAGTTTAGGTGTGAATGAGGAATTTGGGGATCGACTTTCGATCGTAGGTGTTGGTAATTGGAGTGACGGCTGTGGGCGGAAATGAATGTGAGGTTATGTTGAATTCGTTCTGGTTGAATCTGGTTACGGCTGAGTTGAGGTTTATGTTTGAATGAGGAATTTAAGAACCGAGTTTTGATCGGAAGTGTTTATAACTGATGCTTTTAGAAAAATGAAAGTGAGGTTATGATGATCTGGAAATGACGTAGTTCTTTGAAGAAATAAGTATTTGTTCAATTTGTTTTAGGCGAATAGATATAATACGGAAAAAAAGGTGGAAACTGAGCTTAAATGTTTATATGTTAAAAAATTCCAATCGAAAGCTGAAAGAAGTCGAAATTTGTTCAGAAACTACGTCATTAAAAGGATCTGAATGGAGTTGCATGGAAATGTATAAAACCGACTTGAAGAAATGTGTTGAAGTTTTTGCGTAAACAAAGAATTTGTTACTTGAGAAAAATACAGTCAGGTACGGTAGAAAACAACTGCAATAAAGTTTTATTGACTTTCTAAAACTTGGCTACACTTGATAAAGACTAAAACTGATCGTAGGTAGAACATGCGAACCGAAAAATGTATAAACAATGGATTCTAAGTCAACAAATTTCAATTGAGTATATTAAAAACGTATTGGGTTTCTTAACAAAATTGCGAGACTTTCGTATTATTACTCCTACATGAATGAGGTCATAGTTGAAATAAACTAAAAAATGCTAGAACTGAAATGGTCCAGATCAAATTTTAACCAAGTCCAACGCAATCCACTGATTTGACAAAATAAATTGTGAGCAATCTGTCACAGTGCGTCAATTTCAAAATACGACTTGTCACTCAGCTGAATGCGATTAAGTTGATAAAATTTAATGGCACCTTACAATTCAATATTGCAAATAATTTGTAAAGGTAGACATAATCAAGGTCGTTCAAAACTTGAAGTGTAATCTACACTATACAATCCAATAAGGATCGAAAGATATGCTTGATCGAAATACGTTTGCTTGATAAAATGCAACCTGATACATGTCGAGAAACAGTTGACAGCGTGACAGCACGAACATAATTTTCTCTAAACATCGAAAGTTATGTAATGGCACTCGACAAAACAGAATTGTTAAGCTTAAGAGCCGAAATGTAAATTGAAATACTTGCGATGCATTAAGAGGAATAATGCTAGTTTAATTTCGAAGCTGTCAACAGTAGTTACTCGTACTTCAAAGTATGACGACGAATTTTGACAATATGAACGTACTCAGTTCCAATCGGAACTCAGGAAACTACGTGCAATTATTGACCAAAATAACACTCGAAAAATGAATTTTGCGCCACTCTTTGATATAAGTCCATGCTTGTGATTACAGAAGCAGAGAAGATCGAAAATTTTGAGATTGACCAATCCTTTATTTTGACTCAATTCTTTCTAACACTTTGTACTTGTAGCTACTTCCGTAATCACAGGCATATGTGTAAGTGAAAGGAGCATCATAATTTCAGCGTGCGAGTCTGCGTTTGTATTAGGGAGTAATAAGTTAAGACGATAAAAGATTTGAAGGTGTTTAAATAGCGAATGCAAGCGATTATCGACTTCCGGTCAGATTGAAGACAAATGTCGTATGTAAGATTTTCAATGCTAGGTGACCAGTCGAAAGAGTAACAAACGAAGAATTGTGTCTAACTTCCGGTTCTGGACAGATCAAACCATCTCGAGAAAACAAAATGGATATTCGAGCCGTTTATTTTAAAGTGACCATTTAAGTTTAAATTGGTTATATCTAATATATATAGGTATAATCTATATCGAAGAGTTTGAGTTTCAATGAATTTAAAAATATATGTATAGGATACCAAAATATCACACTCCTTAAATATACCTAAGAGAGTTAAATTTACAATTCCTATTAAAATAATAACGATTATCAAGTGAATAATATGTGATTTTTTTTTACCAAAAATGGACTTAAGCCACTTTAAAAATGAACACCTTGATTTGTTATCAAATTTGAAAAAACCCAAGTCCATTCAACATAATTTAAAATGCTTCAAATAGAAAAAAACAATACTTTATTAATTTTACATTTCTTTGTAACACCAACAACATAATTTAAGGAATTCATAAAATCTTCTAGCTACATAAATTACCTAACAATTAACTACTTGGAGAACAAACAATAAACTACTAATATCTAAAATCAGCACTTTCGGATATTATCAATACTGGATCGTACTTAGTCCACTTTCACAAGATTTTATTAACTGCCAACGTTTATAAGTTTATTATCGAAAACTCTGTAATGTTCCAAACTGAAAAATCTATTAATTACATTAAAGTTGTTCGCGTCACAAGAATTAACAAAGAAAAATTCTCAAATGGACTCAGGTCCCAAATGGACTCAAATGGACTCAAATGGTCAAAATACACGGCTGACTTATCCAATTTAAACAATGGTGCATCGAAACAAGTACTTTCGGACGCGTCACGAGCTGTCAACTTGTTTGAAAATCACCGACGAATCGAAACTGCCAAGTACAATAACGATTGGAACGGAACCGTTGCTTAAAGGAACGCGGGACTGAACTGAGCAATAAATAATGCGATCGACATAGAAAGAAAGACATAGCCGAGAATCTGTACTCAAGGTCGGACTCAGAGATGAAGAAGCAATAAGTGGCCACTCCGTCAAAGTGGCAAAAAGCGAGAGGGATGGATGTAAACGTGCGTTGTAAATAGACACTAACGAGACGTCATATGTATAATCAATACTTCTTTTTTCATTGATTTAAGGGTAAATCGCGCGAAGCGTAATGCGAGCGTTTCCAGAAGGAAGAATTGAAGGTAAAATAAGTTTCGGACGCTCGAGACAAAATTGTACGCGAAATTTTGTTTCGGAATTTGCTCGCAGGCAAAACGAAAGGAAAGCGATAATCAAACATTTTGCGTGAATAATAAACATTTGATCACTTACGCTGCGTAAATTTTGCTGAGGTTTGGGAGAGAATTTAGATAGAATTATTTGCGGGTAAAAAAAATGAAGATTGTATTACGTTAACCGATAAAAGTGCAATTCTAAGTTACGATCAAACTGTTGTCTTTTAGGTTTAAGTTTAATGAGAGGTTTCGATAACAAATTACTTGCGAAGATGAGTATAAGCGAATGTAGAATTTGAAAAAGAGTCGACAATTGTATCGCCGAATAGGTATTGAAATAGCTTCTAAATATTTTTCAAAAATCATTGACAGATATTTATCGTTTTCTCGATTCAAACGCCTTTCTTGCCATCAAATTAAATTCTAATTCCTAAAAATATAAAAAATAATAATTGCAAAGCACTGAAATCTTACTAACTTCAAAATAAAAAAAAAAAATTTGATTTGAGCATGGAGAAAGAAAAGTGACATCGACAGCAGTCCCAATGGTCAAAATGTGGACCCATATTTTTGGCGATAAAATAGAAAACAAAATTTCTTCGAACGTCAAGCAGAATTTCACCCGCCGAAACTTTGCAAATTTGAATACTGAACGGGCCATCTCGCATCTTCTCGCCAATCGCTCGCGCGCGCAAAGTACTTAACTGTAAATAATCCTTAGCAATACTTAACACTTGACATTGGTCCTTGCGAGGTCGACGGGAGTGAAGCGTGTTCTTTTCGGCAGAAACAGGAAGTAACGGAATTTCAGTTACACCGATTCTTCCGATTTTTGAAAAGATGAACGTTGACCTTCCCAATCGACTTCTCGGACGATATAACACGATGTATAACGATTATACCCCTCCCACTTTGTGTACGTATACAGTCGAGAGTGTGCGACTTCGAAGGAAGAATACCTAGATTACGTAAGCGAGAGAGAGAGAGAGAGAGAGAGAAAGGGAAAAAAAGCGAAAAATTCGATGAAGATAAGGGAGTGAGTGAAGGAACCTGAAATGAATACGAGAACCACGTCCCTCTAATTTATTGACTCGCAGTCCAAAGACTGTCCCGCTTTTTCGTTCACGGTGTATAATTAGTAAGCATCATCGAGTCTGAATTATTGTGCACAGTTCCTGTATAATTAAATTCCTTGCGATACGCAATAAAGAGAGTAGCTTCTGGTCTTACGATGTCTCGCTGCTTGATTGACACTGTCATCTTCCTTGTTCCCTGTTGTCAAAGTGAATTCATTTGGAAAGATTGGATTGATTCTGAATTATTTTTTGGATTTTGAAGATCTATCGTTCACTAATATGATTATGTAACTGATATTAAATATTGGGTCGGTGCATAAGTCCGTGCGGTATTTGCTTGGGTTAGCAACAATGCGGCATGAATGAATTGTTTATCGTTATTCCGTGGTTTTAACTTAGTTTGGAGTTTGTGTGTTGTGAAACACAGGTTTTCTTGATTGTGAACGCATTATTTGTATACAGGGTGGTCCCGATCCGATGGTACAACCGAAAAGGAGGTGAATCTACATGCAAAAATAAGTCGAGAAAAACGTATGACAATTTTTTTTTAAACGCTCCGTTTTCGAGATAATTGACTTTGAATTTTCGTCAGGTGCAAGCGCCCTAAAGGATGGCATTGTATACCTATATCTATTGCTTTGCATCGTCTGCGAGTACGTTTGGGCAGCTATGACGTCACGATAGGCCGCTTCGGTCTCACTGTCGCGTATACCGGATGTCCCTGCCGAGCCTGCCTCGATGCCACGCAATGAGATAGGAAATCGCGCCGCGTCCAAGCGTCCTACAGCGGCACCCGGTATATCGCGCCGCGCTCGGGTGCGCTTGCACCTGACGAAAATTCAAAGTCGATTTTTTCAAAAACGGACCGTTTAAAAAAAAATTATCATACGTTTTTTTCGACTTATTTTTGTATGTAGATTCACCTCCTTTTCGGTTGTACCATCGGATCGGGACCACCCTGTATATTTCAGGCGATTGAAGATTGAATGACAAGTTGAGAAAAATGAGCATTTCCGACACATTTTACTCTTCGAGTTTAACCGAGGATCCAGTGCAGCTGGTGCTGCGAGAACAATTTGTGAAGTGTACGGGAATGAAGCAATTACTGGGGGAAATGGCGCAAGTTTTTTAATGTGATCAGTCAACTATCGTACGCCATTTAATCCTTGGTTAAACTCGAATAGTAAAATGTGTCGGAAATGCTCATTTTTCTCAACTTGGCATTCAATCTTTAATCGCCTGAATTATATACAAATAATACGTTCGCAATCAAGAAAACCTGTGTTTCACAACACACAAACTCCAAGCTAACAAGGGAACATAGGCAACCCGGAAATTCAAAAAAATTTGAGCTTTTGCACACATGTAGTGTGAACCATCCCTAACACGAAAATATTTTTTTTACGTGCTAAACCCCACATGGAAGGGAGAAATCACCCCTTGAAAAAATATTAAAATTTTCGTTTTCATGAAATATCTCCGAAACGGTAAGAGATATCGAAAAAAAGTTAAATTAAAAATTAAATCGTTCGATAGCATCTGCAAAACTGTGTAATCAATTTTTAAATTTTTTTATTTGTTTATGAAAAACAACCCCCACCCCCATCCCCGTTTCAAATATTTGTGTTTTTTGTTCCGTAATAAAACACCTCTGAACAACCTCTTTTCACACCTGTAAGCGATTTTTGCGTTAGAATTTTGTTGGGGGGTTGTAAAGGCGAAAAACTGCCGACAGTAACAAGGAGAGGACCAGAAGTGTGGGTCACCGATTTTGATGAAATTTGGCACTGACCTTCTTTAGCCGAAAATATTGGACACGTGTTTTGCCAAAAGTGGCACTTCTCCCCCATTTTTGAAAAAATCGAGGTCAAAAATCAAAATTTTTCGATCGACCTGAAATTTTAGATACACGTTTAGAATTGAAAAATACACAATACGTACTATTTTATTTTGCAAAATATGAATGTTAACAAATGATATAGATGTTAAGTACTCTGTAGTTTACATGGTTTGCATCGAACCGTGCTAGCCGAGTTGGTAAAGCGTCTGACTACAAGTCTCATGGTGGAGAGTTCGAATCTCGGTTTTGCCATTTTGCGCATATATTTTTTTTTGCCTTTTTTTTTATATGTATTTTTGTCGTTTTTTACTCGCATGCATAAAATCATAATTATATTTCATTTATTTAATAATATTATTGTTATATTCACTACTGGGTTAGGTTGGAAGTATGCGTAAATTCCAAGTTCGGTAAGAACAAATGTAGGGAAAAACCCGTAATCTCCTCATCCGTTCGGATATTATGAACAATAAATCGATTCGAATGAGTTTTTGACACAGGTGGTTCTCGAAATGCAGCAATCCCTCGTACGTTGCGCAAGTTGCGGTCATTCATTGACTACTGCTTCTAGTGAAAGTGTTGATGTAAAACTCTTCTCCCATGCAGTTCCCAGAAGGAATTTTGTGCCGAAAAAAAATCGAGTTTTGACAAAATTATATTTCGTTGTGTCATAAATGGATCAGCCTTCTACCAGTGCTGCCAGTGAAGATCTTGAAATTGCCATCAATAGTACGTTCGCAACGATGCAGGAATTGACGGATGCTGTGTATTACTTTGCGGAAATTCTTCGCAAAGAAAATATTATTAATGATACAGTCAGCCCGATAATTTCTGTTCGTGCGCAATTGATTGCCAGTGAGATCTACAGTCGTTTTCTGGACCTTGACAGCGAATTTCGCTTTGTTGAAACTGACGAGTTACAACTGGAAGCCGATGCCGTGAGTGATTTGGCTGAACAAATTGCCGACGAATTGAATACCTCGTCGAGTACTGATTCGTATTCATCATTAACATTACCACCCGCTAAAAAGAGAAAAACACAGCACGCCTTGTTGACAGAAAATATTAAAACGGTATCGTTTGCAAGGCTTCACCCCGGATGGGGCTTGAAAACATTACAGAAGAAAGGAGGATTCCACCTTAAAAGGGAGGACCAAATTTCCCGGTGGGAAAAAGAAATTGCTACTGGTGAGACAAATCGGTATAAGTATGCCCATATTGAACAGTCGACGTATGACTAATTTGTTGAAGCACGGGAATTTCGGGCGTTTGTGTCAACAAGGATGCTCCAAGAATGGGCAATGTCTGCAGCAATGCAGTATATTCATACTTGATATAAGATATTATAAAAATTCATTCATTGGTGCATGACCAATTATGTGCGACAATTTTCGCTAATATGATCAGATACACGTGGTTTACTTCAAAATTAACACCAACACGAAATGTTTTTCTGAACGTCCGGCAAGTATGCTTTTCGGATGTAGTACCAAGGACTTTCTGCATTTGCAAATTGCAATCATTTATTACATGTGCATGGTATCGGCAAAATTTATCTTTTTCATGTTTTTATGACAAGTATCACCCTGACAGTTGTGATACGTTTTTATTTTCATAATCGTACATTGTAGTCTTTAATGTGGAATTTATGCATGCTTCCAACCTAACCCAGTAGTGAATATAACAATAATATTATTAAATAAATGAAATATAATTATGATTTTATGCATGCGAGTAAAAAACGACAAAAATACATATAAAAAAAAGGCAAAAAAAAATATATGCGCAAAATGGCAAAACCGAGATTCGAACTCTCCACCATGAGACTTGTAGTCAGACGCTTTACCAACTCGGCTAGCACGGTTCGATGCAAACCATGTAAACTACAGAGTACTTAACATCTATATCATTTGTTAACATTCATATTTTGCAAAATAAAATAGTACGTATTGTGTATTTTTCAATTCTAAACGTGTATCTAAAATTTCAGGTCGATCGAAAAATTTTGATTTTTGACCTCGATTTTTTCAAAAATGGGGGAGAAGTGCCACTTTTGGCGAAACACGTGTCCAATATTTTCGGCTAAAGAAGGTCTGTGCCAAATTTCATCAAAATCGGTGACCCACACTTCTGGTCCTCTCCTTGTTACTGTCGGCAGTTTTTCGCCTTTACAACCCCCCAAAAAAATTCTAACGCAAAAATCGCTTACAGGAGTGAAAAGAGGTTGTTCAGAGGTGTTTTATTACGGAACAAAAAACACAAATATTTGAAACGGGGATGGGGGTGGGGGTTGTTTTTCATAAACAAATAAAAAAATTTAAAAATTGATTACACAGTTTTGCAGATGCTATCGAACGATTTAATTTTTAATTTAACTTTTTTTCGATATCTCTTACCGTTTCGGAGATATTTCATGAAAACGAAAATTTTAATATTTTTTCAAGGGGTGATTTCTCCCTTCCATGTGGGGTTTAGCACGTAAAAAAAATATTTTCGTGTTAGGGATGGTTCACACTACATGTGTGCAAAAGCTCATATTTTTTTGAATTTCCGGGTTGCCTATGTTCCCTTGTAAGTTAAAACCACGGAATAACGATAAAAAATTCATTCATGCCGCATTGCTGCTAACCCAAGTAAATACCGCACGGACATATGCACCGACCCAATAGTTATAGGTTTAATCATTGTGAATGCGAGAGAAGCCAATTTAGAAGTTAGAAAAGGAAGATTTAATATTGATGAATGTTCAGTGGTAACAAAAGTAAGGTTGAAGGAGCAAGTAGAAGAGTGAATACGTTATATGGACCGTTTGTTTTGAAAGTGGTGTAAGTTCATTTGCAGCCTATAACTATACATCATAATAGATAAATTTGCCTAAAGGAAATTTATATAATCAAATTAGATATTAATAAATTGATGAAAACATTACCAGACTTAATGTATATTTTTAAGTTGGTTAAAATGCTACCCTTTAATTTTCTCGAAACAACAGAAAATGGACTTGCTCCACTTTCAAAATAAACGGTCCATACAGTAATGAATCAAAGGGCATAACAGAATAAGATGATCAAAACTGCCGCTAAAATGATTGGAATTCTGAATCGATAGTCTATAAAAGAAGAAGCATTTGTATGAATTTTCAACTGAATTAAAATCTTGACTAAAATATTGTGAACACATCAGACAGTAAAGTATTGTATTTACGTAATATTTCAGATTGAGCCAGTATCACGCATACCATGAATATAATAGAAACATAACACGTCAACCTGGACATTATTATTCATTTTACACATTCAAGTTGGAATTTACCAATATTGTCCTTACACTTAATTAATATAATTTCCTGACATCTTAAATAATTAAATCCATGGTAAGTGACGTCGTATTCCATTGTCTGCTGTATTGTTTCATAAGCCCTATGTGTACAAAGGTGCTTAGAGTCAATTTAACAGCGACCTACATAATTCATACAATCTTCGGCTAATTCTACTACAATCCGGTGACGTAACGATTCTAAAGTGCAATTGCATATATGGATACGTGTTTTAGCGCATTTTGCTACATTGTAGTATATCCTTATAATGCATTCGGATTCAGCTTTGGTCGTTTAGCAAAGGCTTTCTGATTAATATTGCACACAGATTTTCGTTTACATGCGTTAAACATTTAATATATACGGATACATTTCATTAATATGCTCTTATTGGAATTCACTTAAATAAATTGATTAGAAATTTTTATTCCTTCGTAAGCCGTTCAGTTTCTGAATTCTCAGCCCATATCGCACATGCTATATTATTTATTAATAATTATTCTAAATCGACTTTATTCTGGTTCTCTTCTGGGGCCTCAGTCCAAATGTTGCGTGTTCCATCTCCTCTCTTCCTGGCAACCATGTCAACGTATTTTTTCGACGGCTGCTTAAGATCGTAGGCCCATCCAATCTTCGCGAACATGTCGATGAACATCGTCGTGAAATTCAGACTGTAATCACCGAATTCCGCAGTTTTGTAGTCCCAAGGGAAAACGTGGTGGTAGTTGTGCCAACCTTCGCCAAATGCCAGAAACGAAACGAGTCTATTTTGCGCCGGTGCGATAGACCTATGAAATCGGAACTTCAGTAATTACTATGTCATTATTATTGGGCTGGCAACTAAGTGATTGCGGATTTTGTCGATAGATGGTCTTTACACTTTTTTGGGCTCGTTAACGTGTTCAAAGCACCCAATCTATATTATTTTTCTTGTTGCTTGGACTTCTACCTTTAATTTAGTACAAAAATTATATCGATTACTTCTTTAGTTTTGTTTTTATCGCAATTTAAAATATGGAACACGTGCATTTCAGACATATTGTTTGTATTATTTCGGAAAAGGCAAGAACGCATCGCAGGCGCAAAAGAAGTTATGTGCCGTATGTGGGAATGAAGCCTCGAAAGGAAGGCAGTGCCAAAATTGGTTTGCCAGTTTTCGTTCTGGTAATTTTTCACTAAAAATGCTCAACGATCTGGCCCTCCAGTTGAACTCGATGAGACCCATATCAAGGCCATTATCGATTTAGATCGTCATAGCACAACATGTGACATTGCAGAGAAGCTGAATGTACCGCATACATGCATTGAAAAAAAAATATAATAATTTTGGGGCTTTCCTTCTTATTTAAAAACCGCAATCACTTAGTTGCCAACCCAATAAAATGTTGAGAATTCAAGAGGCAAAAGCTTGACGATTTCCATACTTGTCGTAGGGTTTGCTGCCCCATGTGTGAGCCGCACTGTTCACACTCCAGGTGAAATGCAACGTAGATACGTAACGCAGGAAGGCTTGAGACATTATCGATCTCGACCAAGTCTCGTTCCAGAAGTAGACGGGTATGAGAACAGGAATTATAAAAGTGAACAAAGGGTAGAAGATATAGAAGTACCTGAGGAAGTAAATCGGTTCAATTTGCTAATTCAACTAATAGGTAAAGTAAAAAGTTCTGAGTGAAAAGTTCTATTTCGACGATTAAATTAACAAAGTTAGGATTATCGGAATTAAATCAAATATGCGCCATTTTGTTCGATAACATTTATCCATTTTGAAGGCAATTTCATAATTACCCGATTGAAAAAATCCTCGTCCCTATTGGTAAAAAACTTCACCAGCTCATTTTCACAAGCCTCTCTTGAGGCCAGTTTTGTACCGTCAAGAAAATTTTCTAAATACTTGAATAGGTGATAATCGCTTGGAGCAAGGTCTGGACTATACGGCGGGTGCGATATAACATCCCATCCAAGCTCACGGAGCTTCTGGCGCGTCGTTAAAGATGTGTGCGTCCTGGCATTGTCTTGATGGAAAACAACAGCCTTCCTATTCGCCAATTTTGGCCGCTTCTCGTCGATCGCCTGCCTTAACCCTTTCGGTCACGAATTATTATCGTTTGATCTAAAAATCCCATTTCTTGTTTATTAAATATTTAGCCCTTTTTTAACCAGTTGGCATCATCGGCATAATTCTACTCTCCCCCCATCACGTGTAATCACATGTCGAAAAATTACGACACGAGATTTCGAAAAATCCTCAGAACGTCGCTATTGAAAAATTCGATAATTTTACACGTTGAACGTATACAGCGGACCCTTATTTATAACTGTGATAAGTTACAGCATTTGGTATGGATTATTTATTCACCTATTGAAAATCGAAAAATCGATCAACTTGGCCGTGTTTGCACGTTACTGAAACTGCCGAGAACGATCAACTATTTGAGGATATATTTTTATTTACGTGCGTCAAATAACAATGTTGCCAATGAAAATACCCTTATGAATGTTCAATAATTAGACCCAGACAATTTAATTGCTGTTTTTCTTTCAAAACTTAGGCACGGCAGGGGGTAAAATGTCATGTCGTCAATTGACGACACTATGACCGAAAGGGTTAATCTGTTTCTGGGCAATGGAATAAGTGCTCGCATGCCGATCCGACTCGACGCATTCCATGATTTTGTCGACATTTTCGACGATTGGCCTACCACAGCATGTCTCATCTTCGACGCCCATATTACCCGAACGGAATCGTTGGAACCACCGTTTTGCTGTTGCATTCGATACGAAATTGGGTCCATAAATAGCACAAAGTTTTTTCGCCGCCTGATCCGCTTTTTCCCCTTGGTCGTAGTGATACTGAAGAATGTATCGAATTTTCTCTTTCTTTACTTTCATTTTGGAGCGCTTTAACACGTAACTGGCTTCAGTATATAGAAAACTGTCAAACACCTTTTTGTAAAGCGTTATGTCGCCGTTACAACGAACTATAGAATGTTCAGATGCGACGTATACATCGTGAAATATGACTCATTAGCGAAAATTAAAGAAAAACGCTCAGAACTTTTTACTTAACCTAATATTTCCTGCGCATGTCTCGATGTGCACTTACTTGTCGCCAAATCGCGCAATTGGATCGGCCAATATGTCGCTCATGTCAACTTCGCGACTTTTTTCGATGGCCTTCGGATGTTTCTTCAGCATGAGCCAGCCGACGTGGCAGAAGAAAAGACCGCGTCGACTGTTGTGCGGATCGGCATCGGTATCCGTGTACTTGTGGTGAACCCGATGATCTCTTACCCAGGCGTATAAACGGTTCTAACGAATATCGGGTAGTTTCGACGATCAGTATGAGAAATCTCATGATGTCATAACTACAGTCGTAAGGCAGTGTTTATTCACCTGGCCAGTCATTAAGAACGACATCAAAAGAATAACTCTCAGAGGCCATTTTGCTTTGTACGATCGATGTGTCCACAATCGATGTGCTCCCCCTGTTACTCCGAACATCGGTGGTCCAATCATTAGAAGCACTGAAACGACGATCCATTTATCCAATAACACCTTTTTCATGTTCTCCAATTAAGGTAGTACCTCCGAATTTGCAACATTGGCAGAAGTCTTCAAAATTTGGAGTGTAAGTAGTTAAATGCATAACACAGACGATGTTAAAATTTGGAGACGATTGACCACACCAAACATGAGATAATTGCAAGTAAAAGTGACATGTTTTGTACATACAGCATAGGAGAAGCGTGGGAAAATGACATATTTTTAATTTTTTTGCATTGAAGGACTTAGGCCATCTTGATGAAAAACTAATATTTGTTAGAGTAATATATTTGGAATATCTTGCAAAAAAAATGGAAATTGTTTACCACGTAATTTTAATGAAACATTAGAAAGAATAACATAGTTAGACGATTATTTTTTGTGGAGGGGATATCAATGAAGTCGCGTAGAAATTATGCTGCAACGATGCATTGTCGGCGCTGCGCGAGTGTGTGTGTCTTTTCGTCGCCGGCCACGTTAAGGTAGTACCTCCGCGACAATCCAGGTAAAAAGTTTTGACTCATTGTCAGTACCCACATTAAACATATCAGCAAATTCAGTCTGTAGCCTGTAGTTTTTTTTACGAGATTGTACCTCTTACACTATCATATTCTCTATACGAATACACACATACTATGAAATATTATTCTGTGTGGAAATGTGGCAACGTCGCATATTTTTTTTCGGTTGATAACGTGGCCGGCGACGAAAAGACACACACACTCGCGCAATGCCGATAATGCATCGTTGTCGCATCATTTCTATGCGACTTCATTGATATCCCCTCCACAAAAAATAATCGTCTAACTATGTTATCCTTTCTAATGTTTCATTAAAACTACGTGGTAAACAATTTCCATTTTTTTGTAAGATATTCCAAATATATTACTCTAACAAATATTAGTTTTTCATCGAGATGGTAAAAGTCCTTCAATGCAAAAAAATATAAAATATGTCATTTTCCCACGCTTCTCCTATGCTGTATGTACAAAACATGTCATTTTTAATTACAATTATCTCATGTTTGGTGTGGTCAATCGTCTCCACATTATAACATCGTGTGTGTTATGCATTTAACTACTTACACTGCAAATTTTAAAGACTTCTGAAAATGTTGCAAATGCGAAGGTACTACCTTAACAACCGAAAAAGAATATGCGACGTTGTCACATTTCCACACAAAATAATATTCCACAGTATGTGTGTATTCGTATAGAGAATATAATAGTGTAAGAGGTACAATCTCGTACAAAAAAAAACGCAGGCTCTAGACTGAATCTGCCGATATGTATAATGTGGGTACTGAGACAAAACTTTTTACCTGGATTGTCGCGGAGGTACTACCTTAATTGCTGATAAACTTTCAATTTGAATCGCGCGAATTTCACATTGAAATACAATGAACTTACGCCATAACGTGGTCTTCAAATTCTGAGTGAACGAAAAGTTGAAGAGAGCATACAGAAATCCGAGGTGCAACGTGGTCAAAATATATACGAGTAGCCATTTAATGTCGGTCTTGAAATCGAACCATCCTTCCTTTTTACCCTCCGCCAGGATTTTCGTCACTTGGACGGATTTCCTCGCCTCCTTTTCTATTGTTCCTTCCAGATAAATCTGCCGCCCTGTTTCATTGGGCGCCATTCCTTTACGTGAAACAGAAAAAGCGATCAATTTTTTTCCGGTGAAATGATTTGTGCATCTTTAATAGCACGTCCATAGATGTCTTTAACCGAAGCCAATTACTTAAATTGTTTTTTCAATATCAATTGTTACCATTAATGGAAATTCTTAAGTAGTATAAAATAAAAAGTAATTTATTCGGGCTTTAATCAATTTTTACATTTTTTGGAATGGTCACTGGCTCAAACAAATTATAAGCGAAAGAAATTCGGTTAAAATGTGTGGTTTTAGAGCAGATATTTTTTGGTCTTAAGTCACGGAATCTTTTTGACGACGTCAAGATTGTTGCTTTATATTGTCTTATTAGGACTGTGTACTGTAAACAATTTTGTTAGTTCCTACTTGAGGCACTGCAAGAGCTATAAATTGGTATCTTTAGATTCGTGTAATATTCTGAACTTGTGAAGTCGTGAAGTCCGATGATAATTTCACTCCCGTGCTCCCAGCAAGAAACTTGTTTTCGAACTGAGCCATTCAAACGTTTCTGGTGACGGTAATGGACGTATTTATACATAATATGCTGTAGTATCTAGTATAATTTGTTAAATTGCCTGCTATCGTCTGTTAACTGAATGTTTGGACTTGCCGAGCTCAGTTCACTTGCCAGGAAGGAGACTCCCCACTCTCGACATCGTGGCAACATCGTTCATAACTTAAATGTTGTAAATGTGAACAATGTAATATAATGTGCCACAATAAAGTTTTATTTCTTGCGATTATTCCTTATTGCCGATATAAATTCCTTACCTTCATTTGTTCAGAAGCTACTAGCGTCAAAAGTAAACATTCAATGAGGAGTTTTTGGTCCAAATAAAGCGACACTATTTTTTTATAACTTTAGTTTTTATAAATTATTGAAACGCCGAGAAATCAATTAATCGTTTACAACTTCTGCATCGTAAATTGAAACTGCCTGGAATGATATGTTAAAGTTGAGCGTAATATTTTTATGACGTTTTGCAATCAGAATAGTCCCGATATCTTAATTTGTCAACCAGTTATTGCGGTAAATGTGTTTAGCAAAAATTAAAACTTGATTTACTTCTCCTTCTCTCCGAAGCTTTTCCGGGACAAATAAACTATCAGAATGGATAATTTGTGTACGTATCTACGGATGCATCGAGTTTGAACGAAATCGGTCTTCGGCGAGTTTGGAAAACGGAATTCGGGTTCGAAGTCACACAAAGTTGCCCCATCCCGATTTCGTCCAAATTTCGCGGAACGGAACCGAAGTCAGAATGACCGGGTGAGCATGTACTCAGCAGAAGTTATACTTTCAGCCACTGTCCCCGGCGGCGCGCGTATCGATTCTAGCGCTGTTGCCAAATTAGCGTTTTCTCGCAAGCGAGCGTTCCGCGTTAAGGGGGGCAGTACAAGTAAACCTTTCAAAAAATCGAATTTTTTTTTTGCATATAATGTTAGTATAATGTCTTAAGAATATGTCAGCAAATTTTCAAAACTTAATTCAAAGTATTTCCCATGTTATAACTTAAAAACGTGACCCTCCCATACTGTCCGTTCGGGCGACGTCAGAAGTACTGTTGAGCAGTTGACTTTGTCTCCCAGTCCACATTTCCGAATATTTCCAATCCGCAGAAACACTTTATAGTCTTTAATCATTCTATATAGACCATATACACACTATATGTGGACTAAAATTGCTGTACGTAACCAATAATTCATAGTGTGAGCATCGAAAACTTTAAACCGCTTTTTCTCCACTTTCTATTTTTGCGTTTCTTTCAAATTGACAGGCAGGATTAAGACAAAAACTATTCAACCGATCCGAACGATTCAAGATTTATTCTCTTCGGCATGAAATTCTCTTCTATGTGAACCTCCAATTTGATAAAAAAAATATTTTTTACCATTTTTTACAGCAGGTTGAAGCCAAGATTTTTTTTCAGGAAACTCACAGCTTTCGATTAAAACTGCATACATTTTTTATTTCGCATTTTTTCCCGCGTATTTGAGGTACACATAGAAGAGGAACCTCTAATACTAACAAATCGCTTTGGATTTTTGATTTGAGACAAAAATTACGAGCTGCATCCTGCCCGCCAATTGATAGCTACGAGGACGCGGCCCTCTCTTTGGTAGCCCATAAAACCGCCATTTTGTAATATTTTTTCACAAAAAAATTTTGGTGACGTCTTCGATAGTACTTTGAAACTTGGCTGCAATTCCTCGAAAATTGCTCATTTCTTTCCTTTAAAAAAAAAATTGCGAAAAACAGCTCGTTTTTGAGCGTTTACTTGTACTGCCCCCTTAAATGGTAGACCCTGTACAGCAAGCAAGCAAAAAAACATAGTTTTTATATATTAGGTTGAGTCATAAGTAACTTCCGATGAGACAAACCAAGAGCGGGACGTCCTCCCGACTTTGATGAAAACCTTTTAAAGGCAATATTGGAGCAAAATCCACGCCAATCAATATGCGAAATAGCAAAAAGGTTGAATACCTCACAAACAACTGTTAACAACTGTTAACTATGGGTACCTCACAATCAGAGAGAACGGAATAGAGAAGATCGCATGTCAGTCGCCACAAGTGTGCTCTGACGGGTAAAAATCGAGCCATTTGTAAACAGGATTATAACAGGCGATGGAAAATGGATTATTTAGGACAAAATCGTCCGCAAAAGAAAGTGGCTTGATAAGGATCAACCACCCCTATCAGATCCGAAAGCAAACACTTATGGCAAAACGATTTTACTGTGTGTATGGTGGGATTGTCGAGGCATTATTCATTACGAGCTATTAAAATAATATTTAACGATTACTGCGGATAGATACGTCCAGCAGCCGAAAATGTGCAAGAGAAACACCATGAAAAACGTCTTGCACTCATCAATCGCAAAAACGTCATTCTTCTACACGACAATGCGCGACCACATACAGCAAGGGTGACTCAAAAAAATGTCTTGAGCTTGGATGGTCTGTTTTACCACACTCACCTTACTCCCTGGACCTTGCCCCAGACACTACTACCTTTTCTGTTCCTTACAAAACTTTTTGAATGGAAAAACCTTCAATTCTGAAGAGCAAGTTAGTCAGGCTGTCGAAAATTTCTTCTAGTCCAAACCAACCACATTTTACAAGGAAGGAATTGATAAACTGCCAGGAAGATGGAAGAAGGTCATACATAATAGTGGCGAATACATACCAACTTAATATAATTCTGTTATTCAATGAAAGCCAAATAAATGTCTGATAAAAAAACGGAAGTTACTTATGACTCAACCTAATACAAAGACGAACACCGCAGATTTTTAACCGACCAATCTTTCTTTGACATGACGAAAGAAGGTATTCCCATTAAAACACAGAATATACGTATCATGAAATTCTCAATTAATTCCCTCGCAACATACAGCAAGCAAGCAAAAAAAATAGTTTTTATATACAAAGACGAACACCGCAGATTTTTAACCGACCAATCTTTCTTTGACATGACAAAAGAAGGTATTCCTATTAAAACACAGAATATACGTATCATGAAATTCTCAATTAATTCCCTCGCAACGTACAGCAAGCAAGAAAAAAAAAACAGTTTTTATATACAAAGACGAACACCGCAGATTTTTAACCGACCAATCATTCTTTGACATGACAAAAGAAGGTATTCCTATTAAATCACAGAATATACGTATCATCAAATTCTCAATTAATTCCCTCGCAACGTACAGCAAGCAAGCAAAAAAAACAGTTTTTATATACAAAGACGAACACCGCAGATTTTTAACCGACCAATCTTTCCTTGACATGACAAAAGGAGGTATTCCTATTAACCCTTAGAGTGCCGAGTGGGGTCCTACAGGGACCCCAGAAAGCATATTCCCTTAATAACTTTGTAAATAATTTTTTGTAATTTTTCATATTCCATGTACTTGCTCACTTTCATCGTCAAGTATTGTGGATGATATGTCTATTCTAAAAACATTACTGTTATTTTGTTTTTAACTCTAAACGTACTGGGGTCTCCAGGAGATCCCATACCTCTATTAGTGTCCACCCATTTCTCGCGCAATAAATCGGCAGATAACGCCAACCAAGTCCGGTTCCTCGCATTTTTTCACGTTATAATGTCGAATGTTCATCTGCACTGATCATAGAAGAGAAGTAATGGAAAAAAATTGTATCGAATGTCTTGATGTATTAATTTTTTTGCGAGAAGAATAAAATTTAATTTTATATTTTCATACCGTAAATATGTCAATAAATACATATATTAAACATCTCCATTTTTTGTTTTCAATTCTACAATTTTTTTAAGTGGGGTCCCTTGAGGACCCCACGTCGTTATTAGTGTTACCAAAAAGTATACGGCACTCTAAGGGTTAAAACACAGAATATACGTATCATGAAATTCTCAATTAATTCCCTCGCAACGTACAGCAAGCAAGCAAAAAAAAATAGTTTTTATATACAAAGACAATCACCGCAGATTTTTAACCGACCAATCTTTCCTTGACACGACAAAGACAAATATCCACCGGACACGAGCGAGAAGCGTTGAAGGCGTCGAGGACGATTTGTCGATTTGCTTCGAGACGAGCCGGTCGACGCAATCGTCATGGTCAGCAAATATTTCCCTTCCGCGTCCCGACGTTCAGTCGACACTCGTCAACCCCCCGCGACCACCCCCATCAGCCTACCACGGGGAACGGGGTGAGGGCGGGAGGGGTTGCTTTCGTTAGAGGCCAAGCTTTTGTCCAAGTTCCTTGTCGTCAGTCAACCGCGATCGTCCGGCTCGTTATCATTTGACACAATCTCAAGGGCATTAACATCGACAGTGACTCTCTTGACAGTCGACAATTTGACATTCAAAATTGTTGGCCAGTGTCAAGTGTATCGGGATAAATTGATAAAAATTTGCCGGCAAAAGTTCGGAACGCGCTAATATTCAGGGAAAAGACGTAAAATTTTTAGGTAAACTTAGAACTAAGTAAAGTGGCCTAATCTGGCAAAATGGGGGCGGATGCTGAGTAAAGATGAAAGTTTTAGTCAAGCACATTGTTCACCCAAGTTTCTTTGTGTTCGAAAATATTTTATTTTATGTCAGTGATGCGTGCGATCTAATTTGAATATTGTTCAACTTTATTTACTTACGGTTGGTATGTCGCAAATTAAGAGCTGACGTAATAATAATTATTACTGAGTATAGTGTCCGTGCGCTTCGTGAAAAACGTGTTAAGTGTAATCTGAGAAAAAGTGGAAAATCTTAGTTAGAGTGGACCTTGCTGTATAACAGTCGTGAAATAAGTATACTTTTTAATGCCTACGGCTTAATTTATATCACAGTTCGATTTTTCAACATTGGCATGATAATGCAGCTTTAATTACAAAAATCGGATACTTTAATAAATTTAAGTTACAACCCGACATGTAAACGTTGTTAATGGCGGCTTGACTGAATACTGAAGCTTCTAAACATTTTCATAATTAAAAGTTTAAACATTTTTGTGGCCGTCGAATTGTGTAATTTGAAGTAAATATTGGGTGACTTTTCCTGACATTATCATATGTTTTACATTTTATTAAATATTTATGGTGAGGTGTGTTTAGAAACATTCGGGTGAAGAATTTGATGAACATTTAAATTAATCAATGCAGTTTGTGATTTTTATTTATCATCAATTAAATTACACAGTGAAAACATTACGTAGTTTATTGATAAATTAAAAAAGCAGAACTTGTGACCTGTTAGAAGATTATGCAAAGTAACGATAGTGTTTATAATTAAAAGTGCATCGAGTCAGTATGATTTCTGCATTCACACTTAAGTAAAAATCATCAACGTGAACAGAATATATTTTGCATGAAGCGAACTTTTGACTTAATAAAAGGAAGCATGGGTAAGTTACCAACCTGAGGATCTGTAGCGTTTGAATTATTTATTTATTACTAATCAACTAATTGACTAATGAAAACAAATTGTTACACAAAGTGAACAAGCATACGAATAGCAAAGGCGTATGATATACTCTATAATTTATCTATTTTCTACTAGAATTGTTAATGTTTCTGTCAATTTTTGCGTGCCACAATCGACTTTAATCTCAAAAAATCTTGCAGTCAAACGGAAATTACACAAACTTAGAGTATACATATCCAATGAAATACCATTTTAACAAATTGATCACTTCAAAGTCAGAAACTGCTTCCAAAAACAAAGAACAAGCATACATTCTACAAATATTACTTAAGTCTGCACAAATACACGGAAAATAAACAAAGATAGAACTGATTCTTATTGCAAACATAAACAGTAGATATACACAAAACTGCACTGTGTTTAACCCTTTCGGTCACAGTGTCGTCAATTGACGACATGACATTCTACCCCCTGCCGTTCCTAAGTTTTGAAAAAAACCAGCAATTAAATCGCCTGGGTCTAATTATTGAACATTTATAAGGGTATTTTCATTGGCAACATTGTTATTTGACGTACGTAAACAAAAATATATCCTTAAATAGTTGATCGTTCTCGGCAGTTTCAGTAACGTGCGAAACACGGCCAAGTTGATCGATTTTTCGACTTTCAATAGGTGAATAAATAATCCGTACCGAATGCTGTAACTTATCACAGTTATAAATAAGGGTCCGCTGTATACGTTCAACGTGTAAAATTATCGAATTTTTCAATAGCGACGTTCTGAGGATTTTTGGAAATCTCGTGTCGTCATTTTTCGACATCTGGTTACACATGATTGGGGGGGGGGGGGGGGGGGGGGTAGAATTATGCCGATGATGCCAAATGGTTAAAAAAGGGCTAAATATTTAATAAACAAGAAATGGGATTTTTAGATCAAAGGATGATAATTCGTGACCGAAAGGGTTAACGTAGTCATCTACAATAAAACAAAAATACAAAAATTGTCATCTACTTTTTCAAATCTTTGCCACGTGAACACACTTCCTTGATTAATTAACGTGTCATTGTTCTGCCCTCTGTAGGTAGAACTCTACCAACGCCTGTAGGTTGCAAAGTCTGCGGTGATCGATCCTATGGGAAGCATTATGGTGTTTATTGTTGCGACGGTTGTTCGTGTTTCTTCAAAAGATCCGTCCGTCGGGGTGCATTGTTTACTTGCATAGGTTTGACAATTAATCTTCTACAAGAGATGCACTACTTTGTTAAATTAGTAATCTTCATCGATAACTATAATATCGTCTGCCATAAATCTGGAAATATTGAAGTTTGATTGAAATGGCAATAAACAAACTAGCGGTTTATTTCGAAAGTGACCTAAGTCTGTTTAAATTTAAATTGAAATATTTAAAAGCTTTCGTTTCATTTAAATTATTTAATTTCCATCTTTATTTGTAATTTGATTATTTTCAGTAATGTGCAATGTATGAGTGCTAAAAATTTTGAGTGGAAACGAATTTTGAATACTTGTTAACTGTCATAATTTTTGAACCAAATATTTTAATCAATGCAATTCTGAAGTAAAGGCTTGAAGAATGTGAAATTTTGCATGAAAATTGCAGCAAGCACTGGAACATGTGCCATTGACAAGGCAAGACGCAATTGGTGTCCACACTGTCGTTTGAAAAAATGCTTCTCAGTCGGGATGAATACAGCAGGTAAGTTTCTTCTTGCAAACGAATAGGATCAAATAAAAAAAAAACGGCAAGCATAGCCATCACGAAGCATGAACTATAATACAATTCATATATGGACCGTTTATTTTCGAACTGGTGTAAGTCCATATTTAAAAAAAATGAGATAACATATCATTTATGATTAACGTGGTGTAAACGGTTTACTTATATTTAATTCTTTTTTTTTAGAGTAGTGTCAGGCCATAATTAAAAAAAAATGAGATAACATATAATTTATAATTAAGGTTTATTTATGTGATATTTTTTTTTTTTAATGGACTTACATTGTTTTCAACGGTCCATATGATAAAAATATTCGTGAGCGAAAAAAAATTGAAAAAATAATGTTTTTACCGTTATATGCGTCACATTCAACGACGCAGTTTCATTTCGAATTATCTTCTTTAGTTCAGTCTCAAATTTGAATCGCACATTTTGATATTTAGAACAAATCAAATTTATCTTATGCGATAATAAAATTCTTGTAAATAAAAGCGTTTGCAAGTACGTCATTCTGTCCCATTTTGCAAAACTATATTTTTAATAATGTCCTTCAAAGCGAAATCGACCGCCATATTTCACAATACAATCATAAAGTAATAAAGTGTGTATCACAAAGAAGTCAAGTTGAAAACTTTCATAGTTTGACTTGCCGAACAAAGAATACAAACTATTATAACTAAAAATATCGTATTTATCGTTAGTCATATATTTGTCATATTTTTATTCGTCCCACGCAATGAAGTCCATAAAAAAGTAAAGCTAAAAATTGTCATACTTTGGCTTCTCGACAAATACTACAAATTAACACATTCTACTTTAAAAAAATCAATATTATTTTGAAAATGAGAGCCGAATCAAAATCAAATGTACAAACGTATACGATAAGGTTTTTGAAAGAGACAAATTAAAAATGTTCATTCTTTGACATGGCTATAAATGAAACAAACATAAGGAAGATTAAAAAACATTTTTCAATCCTTGCACTCAGCAGATATTATTCTAAAAAAATGGTTCACACGAACACAATGTTATTTCAAAACATTGTTTGAAACCGAAATCGTACATTCAAGCGCAAACGAATACGATGAATATCATAAAAAAAAACTGTCATGTTTTGATTAAACGATAAATCAGGATAAAAAAAAATACATAAGTCACTGTGAACAATTGATCGGTCACTTCATCCGAGGGTAAAATCGTGATTGCTGGGCAGGTGACGAAAGAACTGAACGAGATGCAAACAATAACGCGTGTCTGACACGTGCAGACACTCTTAAAACTCGCCCTCCGGACAGCCATAATTGACAGCCGACTTTGACGTTGCAACAGTTTGCCGAACTATTTGCACATTGCAAAGAAAACAGGACGAAATATAAAATTGATTTTTTTTCATTATTGAATGTTATTTTATTTACGTAGTTAAAGATTCCAATGTTTGTGTTTTACAAATCACAAAGTTAAGTTACATATCGTTAAGGTTCAAAAATACTTGTTCTCTTGACAGCCATAATTAATAACTAACATTGACGTTGCAAGGTTCAAAACGATCATTATAGAGTCTACAATTGCTCATAGAAATATTACAGCTAATATTTTATTGTATTCATTTTGTTTTTCACAACTTACTAATATTCCGAACCTTTCGAATTTTAAAAATAAAAGAAAGCAATACCGTTTATTGTATGCATTATTGTAATATATGTGTATGTGTAATTTCAATGTATTGATTAGTAGGCAATATAAATGAGACTATATATATTTAGTACTAAGTAGAACTAAGTTATATGTATATATGTGCATATATATGTGCAATAGTATAATTTAAATTATCTAACGATCATCATCTGTAAATAAAACGCATTTTTTACATTACCTAAAAACACAAGCGCAGAAGCAAAAAACACGGATATCACTGTTATCACAATTGATTCGTTCCGACCCCATGCTACACATATGTAAAAATGTCTTCGCATATAGAATACGTCCCTCTCTGTTTCACGACAGAAAAGACTTACGTCATTTAGATCACATCAATATTTGCACTCTTCACGCTGGTCGATCAAAGAAATCAGAGCACATGAAGCGTAACTACCTTTTCTATTCTTCCGTTCTCTTATCGATTATTCCTGTTTTCTAATTCTTTTTTTAATAGTCACTTTATATTCTTTCAATGTTCTCCGATATTCAGTTATCCATAAGATTTTTTATACATTAGAATTTACTCATCCAGACTCTCTAAA